>CM048746.1:2428234-3053859 GCA_026315105.1 Locusta migratoria | reverse complement strand
CAAGGTTCGGTCTTGGATCCTCTGCTGTTCTTAATATATATTAATGACTTTTGCCATACTTTTTCATGATGATAAAAGTATAGCTATCACACCTGATAAAAGTAGCTAAGGTAGAATATTCAAAATTTTTAGGTGTTTGCATTTATGAAAGATTGAATTGGAAGAAACACATTGAAGATCTACTTAAATGTTTGAGTTCAGCTACTTATGCTATGAGGGTCATTGAAAAGTTTTGAGATATACATCTCAGTAAATTAGCTTACTATACCTATTTTCATTCTCTGCTTTCATATGGCATCATTTTCTGGGGCACTTCAACATTAAGTAAAAAAATTATTCATTGCACATAAGCCTGTAATGAGAATAATTGTTGGAGTCCATCCAACATCATCGTGTAGACAATTATTTAAGGAAGTAGGGATTTATTTATTTATTTATTTGTTTATTTGTTTTTTCTGTT
Source organism: Locusta migratoria (assembly GCA_026315105.1). Classification (NCBI taxonomy): domain Eukaryota; kingdom Metazoa; phylum Arthropoda; class Insecta; order Orthoptera; family Acrididae; genus Locusta; species Locusta migratoria. The sequence goes on along the minus strand of CM048746.1, from coordinate 3,053,399 downwards.
CCATAGGACCCACTTCAGGAGTAAGACTCCATGGTCATGGAACAAGTCAATACATTAATTGTTACACAATAATGGTAATAGAAAAATTTTAAGTAGTCCTTTGCACACGACAATCTTAAGACGAAGTGAAAAGAATCAATAAAGAAAAAATAAATTAGCTTAATTGTTTAACTTTTCTAGGAGTTCCTCGACAGAATAAAAGGAGTGAGCCACGAGGTAACTCTTCAATTTAGATTTGAAAGCATGTGGATTAGTGCTAAGATTCCTAAGTTCTTGTGGCAGCTTATTGAAAATGGATGCCGCAGAATACTGCACCCCTTTCTGCACAAGTGTTAAGGTGGTGTGGTGCAAATGTAGATTAGACATCTGTCTAGTATTCACCGAGTGAAAGCTACTAACTCGTGGGAATAAGCTGATATTATTAACAACAAACGACATTAAAGAAAAAACGTATTGTGACGCCAGAGTCAAAATTCCCAGACTACTGAAAAGGGGTCGACATGACGTTCACGAACTTACACCAGATATTGCTCGAACCGCCCGTTTTTGAGCCAGAAATATCCTTTTTGCATCAGGCGAGTTACCCCAAAAACAATGCCGTACGTCATAAGTGAGTGAAAGTAAGCGAAATAGACTACTTTTCGTGTTGAAAAATCACTTATCTCAGATATTGTTCTAATGGTAAATATAGCAGAATTTAGTTTTGGAACAAGATCCTGAACATGGGCTTTCCATGACAGTTTACGGTCTATATGAACACCTAGAAATTTGAACTGTTCAGTCTCACTTATCACATGCCCATTATGTGTAATCATAATGTCAGATTTCGTCAAATTATGTGTTAGAAATTGTAAAAACTGAGTTTTACTGTCATTTAACATCAACTTGTTTTCTATTAGCCATGAACGTATCTCTTGAACTGCATTATTTGATACTGTGTCAATAGTACGAGCAACATCCTTCACTACCAAGCTGGTATCATCAGCAAACAAAAATATTTTACAATCACCTGTTATACTCGAAGGCATATCATTTATATAAATAAGAAACAGCAATGGTCCCAAAACAGACCCCTGGGGTACCCCATACTTAATTGTGCCCCATTGGGATTGCACGTCATAGCCATTTTCTACACTGCGGAGAATTACCTTCTGTTGTCTATTATTAAAGTAATTGGTGAACCAGTTGTGGGCTACTCCCCGTATTCCATAATGTTCCAACTTCTGCAACAATATTTTGTGATCAACACAATCAAACGCTTTTGTTAAATCAAAGAAGACGCCTAATGTCCGTAGCCTCTTATTTAACCCATCAAGTGCCTCACAGAGAAACGAAAATATAGCGTTTTCGGTCGTTAAACCACTTCTAAAACCAAACTGTACGTTTGACAGGAAATTATGTGAACTGAAATGATCAATTAATCTTGAATATACAGCCTTTTCAATAACTTTGGAAAAAACCGATGGCATAGAAATAGGTCTATAGTTGTCTACATTATCCCTTTCTCCTTTTTTATAAAGCGGTTTCACTACTGAGTATTTTAATCTGTTAGGAAACTGACCATTCTGAAAGGAAAAATTACAAATATGGCTTAGTACTGGGCTAACATATGGAGAACAGTACTTTAGAATTCTGCTAGATACCCCATCATATCCACAAGAGTCCTTAGTCTTTAGTGATTTAATTATTGACTCAAACTCACCTATGGAAGTATCATGAAGGATCATTTCAGGCAACAGCCTCGGAAACGCATTTTCTAAAAACGTTATATGATTACCTGTAGAAACTAGAGTTTTGTTTAGTTCCTCTACTATATTCAGAAAGTGATTATTGAATATTGCACATATATCTAACTTGTCAGTAACAGAAACATTCCTACTACGCACTGACGTTATATCTTCTACCTGCTGCTCCTGATCAGACACTTCATTCACGACTGACCAGATAGTTTTAATTTTATCCCGAGAGTTTGCTATTCTTTTTGCGTACCACATACTTTTTGCATTCTTAATGACATTTTTCAGAACCTTACAGTACTGTTTGTAATGAGCTACAGCATCTTCATTCTGACTGCTTCTAACATTTTGATACAACTCCCGCTTAGTTCTACATGATACTCTTATCCCCTTTGTCATCCACCCTGGCTGTCTGTTACTGAAAGTACCCTGTTTTGAGCGTTCTAGCGGAAAGCAACTTTCAAACAGCATAATAAATGTGTTCAGAAAAGCATTATATTTATCATCTGCATTATCAGCACTATAAACATCCTGCCATTCTTGTTCCTTAATTAGGCTTAAAAAGGTCTCAATTGCAACTGGATTAACTTTTCTGAGTAGTTGATATTTATGTTTAACATTTGTTTGAGAACAAATACTTTTTAGAATTAAAAGTTGGGCATCGTGGTCTGATAGGCCATTTACTATTCTGCTGACAGAGTGCCCCTCTAATAATGAAGAATGAACAAAAATATTGTCAATGGTAGAACTGCTATGTCCTTGCACTCTCGTTGGAAAAAATACTGTTTGCATCATGTTATAGGAATTAAATAGATCTAACAGCTGACTTTTCCTTGAGCTATCACCTACACAATTAATGTTGAAATCTCCACACACAATTAAATTTTTATACTTCCTATACAGTGAACCCAAAACCAATTCCAGCTTGGGCAGAAACATTTTAAAATCTGAGTCAGGGGATCTATAAATAACAACTATTACTAGTTTAGTTCCATTAACATTAACAACTCCTGCACAACATTCAAATATCTGTTCTGTGCAGTGTTTAGAAAAATCGATTGACTCCGATGAAAAATCGTTTTTTATATACATGGCCACTCCCCCACACTGCAAAGAACTCCTAGAGTAGAAGGCAGCTAACCTGTATCCTGGCAACGTATCTTCACAATATATGTATTCACTTATGAAATTTGTTATTAACAATGCGACCCAATTCAAAAGGCACAGAAAGGGGTGAATTATGCTGCCACAAAGTCTTCGGTCACTTACCAAGTAGCACATGAAGTCTGACAGCTAGCCAACTACTATTTAAAAAAAGTCGTATTTAAGATCTATGTAACAAGTATTAGTCTAATCTTGGAGATTTACCGCACTAGGTTCACATTATGTATGTCAAACCCAGTCTGTTAATAATAATTTGTGCAGTCTTGAAGTATTCTGTCAATTACATTTCATCACAGATCACTGTTATTCTCACAGACCATGTACTCCAAATGCACGAAATGCCAGGATGGTTCTAATGATAAGGCACAGCCGATTTCCTTCTCCATCAATATCAAAACAGTCCAATATTGTGCACTTTTTAAAGAAAAATCATTGTGTAAATAATATTGTTCAGGAAAGCCTCTAAAAGTTTTGAAATCCTGTAATAGGTAGCTCACTGCCAAATTATTGACACTTCACTGTGCTGGACATACATGTTTATGTACCAGTTGAAACTTTTCTTTTTGCTGTGGTAGTGCACTGGAACAGGACTTCTCTCCAGCAGAAGTCAGGCACAGATGCCATTATATCACTCTGATTTAAATGTTCAATGTGTTCATCCATCCATCCAACCATTCATTCACTCATTCCAAACACATTCATGAAGGACAGGGTGTGAGGGATGTGATCATTATGTCACTTCTGTAAAGTATACTAATAAAAAATGTTGACTAGTAATAATCTTTCTTCTTGATAATTATGAGAATTATTTTACATAAAATGAAATGATCATATAGCATTTTTGGTCTGGAGATCCCCCATGTGATTGTTTGGTCACCTAGTGCAAGACTTTTTACTTCACACCACTTTTGGCAACTTGCATATCGATGATGATGATGAAAATGATAACACACAACACAAAGTCCCCTGCCGGGAATCGAACTCAGGCCCCCTTCGTGGTACTCAGCGACGCTGCTATCTGAGCTATGGTGGCGGACTATTTTACCTAAATTGTAGAAGTGGCTAATGATGTATTGTTTTACTTTGTCATTGAATATTTCATGTGAATGCCGTGACCACCTCTTCCAAATTAGTTTAACAATTTCATCCGTCAATATCTAAGTTGAAGCTCCAGTTCCAGAGAGCTCATTGATAACACGGCAATACAAACAAACAAAAAAAATCTATATTATCAGATTTTACTCTGTGAATGCTTTGATTTTACTCTGAAGGAACATATATTTTCCTTTTTTCGTGCTCTTGTTTTGCATTGTTTCGTCATTTTTGCTTTATGCAAATGCTATCTTACCTCCTTTGGATAACTTACTTCAATTTACACATTTTATGCAGAAATCAGTAGCTTCTACGCTTACTACTGATATTATTTCATCTAGTACTGTGCAGGGAGTATTGAAAATAGCTGACGACAACTAGATATATGTTTTATTTATTTCATGTTTATGTAAAAACATAAATTAAGGAGGGGACGGGAGGGGGGGGGGGGGAGAAACATATGAAGATCCTCAGGTGCATTAGTTGTCTGCTGCTCTTGAACTCTCCAATATGTTCATCTCTGCTTACTATATTCTAGATTTTAGCATGTTTACAAGCTTTTCTTAGTAGTTTCTGCAGCACTTAATTTTGAAAACTACTTGTTCACAGCTTTTATGAATTTCACTGTATTTGGAAGGAGAGTGTATTTCCGTGTGTTCTGGATAACTTTTTCCCCACTTAGAACAGTAAAATTAAATGTTATATATATTTTTATATATTTTCCAGTGGGTTATTCAAAATGTACTGTTTCAGTGTCAACGGATTTTGAGAACAAAGCAGCTTGGAAGGAATGCTTGTCTGTGAAAGGAGTCAGACTACCAACAGGGTACTACTTTGGTATGACTGCTGCTACAGGTGACCTCAGTGATAACCATGACATCCTATCAGTTCGTCTTTATGAGCTTGATATGCCAAGTGACGTAAGTTTATTAAATTTGTAATTTTTGGATGTCATTAAAATTATTTTACTGGTTTTACACGCATTCATTTTCTTACAGCCAAAAGAGGAAGAAGATCGCTCAAAAATTTCCCCTTCAGCAGCATTTTTTGAACCACCAAGAGGTAAGATAGCATTGCTTTACAACATTTTTAATTAATTACATAAATACATAGATAGCCCTAAACATCCTGTCTGGCAGTGCTGATATCTCTACCCACATACCTACCATGCATCTTTCTCCATCCCCTTTCCTCCCTTCCTCTCTCCAGTCTCACAGTTTTGCAACTCTTCACTTACAGTGGCCAGGCAGACAACAGTCGTGTTTGTGAGGTGTGATTTGTTGGGTCTGTATTATTGTATGAATGTGCATCAAAGACTTTAGTTGTGTGCATGCAGGGGTGTTTGGACACACTTGGTGTGTGTGTGTGTGTGTGTGTGTGTGTGTGTGTGGGTGCACAAAAGAGAGAGAGAGAGAGAGAGAGGGGGGAGGCCTGTTTGGGGCTCAGCATTTATGGTGTGTCACAACATTTCCTCATATATTGTTAATAATTCTATTTTAACTGATAAGTATGTTTTTTTTCCAGACCATGTAGAGGATCCGAAGCCATCTTCTCTCAGTGGTTTCAAGGTCTTCCTGTTAATGCTCCTGGGAACACTGGCAGTTATTGCTTTTATTGTCATTGGAATTATGTTCTATCAAAAACACCAAGAAAACAGCCGGAAGAGATTTTACTGAGTTTAATGTTAATGTGTCTTGTGCCATTTTAATGTTACAAGGAGAATTGTCTGAAGACTGAAACATCTCATCCCTTGACTTTTAATTCCATTCATTGTACAGTGTTAAAGATTATTTTCGTTCTATCAGTTTCCGGCATGTAACTGTTGTTATTTTATATACAAATTTCTTTCTTCTGTCATTGTTATGCACTTTGTGTTTCATTACTCATCCTTCATTTGTTTTTCATGTTATGCATTGCTGTGATATAGCCATAAGATAAGTTGTGAACTCGTCAGTAGACATTACAGCTAAAGCGAATTAAAGGCACTTGATTAATAGCCCTGTTTGTCGTGTTTTGTCCAGTTAATGTTTTGTTTAGGTAGTTACAAATAAGTCGTCTAAATTCAATTTACACGCCCAAAATTTTGATCCTGTTCAGGTTTTAAAATATTTTAAGGTGTCATATACATTTGAATAAATTTTTGTCTGTAAAAAAGTGCAGTTTGTAAATGTTAAGTATAAATGAATTCAAGATTTTTTGTTTCATGTGTATATTTTTGTGTATGACCTTCATCCCATTTCCTTCCTTGTCCATTATGTTATGAATATTGCTCAAGATGGATGCAAAATTATTTCTTTGATTTATCAGTTTGTGCCTATATAAACATCTAGGACCTTCATCTTAATCTACAAACGATCTTACTGTAAGAAAGCTGGTAATCTGCTTGCCAACTCATAGTACTACCCAGAGCCCTTACATGTGATGCCAACAGGTGCGTACAGACAGAACAGTGCACACTTCATTAGCTCTGCATTCTTCGTTACATGATTTTACAGAAACTATTCGCTTTTACTTTTTATTTATTTATTTAATCGTAGCTTCATATAGTAAGGGAAAAATGTAACATCCTGCTTAACATCAGGTAACAGCTGGCATGAATAGATAAACATACAGATGCTCAGCACAATACAATAAAGAGATCCTCTAAATTTAAAGAAAGGAGGGATCAATCATGTCTTTACAAAATAACAGGTGAGATAATATGTATATATATTTCAACAAGGATACCATTTTTAAAAGAAAAATAGAGCAAGGAATAGCAAAGGCAGTAACACTATGTATAATTAACAGTGGGCACTACATACTTTGCTTAGGCAAGTACACAAACACCAGCAGTGTAACTGAACTGTGCTTCTAGACATTGTCCAGAACACACTGTGCAATTTAGAATGAAACCTCACCACATAACAAATGATCATGTGCAATAAATAAACTACAGTTACAATCTACTGGCCCGAAATATGCGAACTGCAACTTGGAACACATTAAAATAATGGGCCTGTTATGATTCTGTTTAGACAACTTAATTTTTTTTAATATATATGACGGCCAGATCTGGAAGTTTCACAATGAGCAGGGCAATTAAATAGTGCCATCTAACATGTTCCCTGCGGTTACCAGTGCAAGCTACTAACGCTCCAAGAGGACGCCTGTAAGCGCACGTGCGCTGAGAGCTGAAATCGGACCCCTGCGCAACGTGTAATATTGAAAGCGAATATAAACATCTGTAAAAGAGGTGGTGCTAAGCTGCATGCCGATTATGTGATAAATGCTGCAAGCTGTATGACAATTATAAGTGTCATATGCATTTATTGCAAACAATTGTAACAACGCCTCTTATATATTGATTTTATTGCAAACTGGAAAGAAAATGAAATTCAAATCCGCTTCATTGAGAAAGAATTAGTCTGAAAACACCAAAAGGTTTATCAAACGGAGAAAAAGAAACAGGTCTCATCTGCAATTTGGTGCTATGGAAACCGAATCCCATATAACAAATAAGTTTGCAAGGTAATGTTTTTATAGCTAACCACTAAAGACGAAAACACACGACTGCAGACGGAAACATTACGTGATACTTTTTGGAGGCTTGTACTAACACGAGTGCACAGCCAAACAAACAAAACTTCTCAGCTAGCGAACACGCCGCTTATAAGCATTACCCACTCTGGCGTGTTGATCACGGAAATGCTTATAAGCGTCAGTCGCAGTGAACGTGTTAAAATACTAGGCAGAGCATGTTACGCAAAGAGACACAGCTTAGACCCTATTAACAGTTGCGCCAACAAGTTTAGCTTAGGTAATTATGCAAGCAAACACCAACAGCGTAATTGAACTGTGCCTCTTAAACACTGTCCAGATCACCCTGTGCAATTTAGAATGAAACCTCGCCACATAACGTAAAGTGGCCCGCCGAGGTTTTTTGAGTGGCCTGGCAAGCTTGCCATCCAGTATTCAAAATTTCGTAATAAAAATCTCTAGTGACTGGCTAAAAAAAATGGGCGAGATGCGTACACCGAAATCGACACAGCCAGTGCTCTGAATTTAAGCAACACGTCCTTCATAACGCATGTCGTTTGTTGTGAAGCAGGCCCCACTCAAGTCTTCGCGCGCCCCGTGCTGCCCTGGGGCTTTTCCCCGTCCCTGTCCTCGGCGGGTGGCAGATCGGACAGTGCTCGCAACCACGTCCTCTTCGGTGCGCTGAAGTATCCGTTCTGAATTCTATCAAGTGTGACACTGTAATATCCTAGGCTTTCCCAGCGATTCATTGACATCTTGTGGATTCGGGTGTACTGCCAGTGGATTCGGGTGTACTGCCAGCGATCCGTGTCTTACGAACATGATATTTCGACACCGTAACTCGGCGTCTTCATCAGGTGTTCCCTGAGACTGATTGACAAACCGACCTTGTCCCATATTTATGCCTAGGCGGCGTCTGGTGCTTTCTATATGGTCCGCGCCCAATGTGTTCCAGTTGGGCAGTGGTGTCTGACGTACGATGATCCATCGTCGGTCCGCGTCCAGTGGCGACCGTCTGTCTCCTGGCGCTCCATAGGTGGTCCGTGCCCGTCTTACGCGTTCCTAGCACTTTCACGGCGATTCTTCTGTTGTTGGTGACCACTACAGAATGTTATGGCCATGCTACTCCCCTGTACTTAGGAGTACAGTGTGTACCTGCCTTGAAAAAAAAAAATCGCTAAATATACTCCATTGATCAAGGCACAAACATAAATTAATGTTTGTTATGAACATGGATATTTAACGGCTTGGAAGTGGCTATCAAAAGGTTGCAGCAGCATATGGCGCAGCTTAAATTTGGAAATTTTCATAATAAAAATACCTTAAAAATACTTTGGCCAAAACTAGACAATTAAAAGGCAGTAACACTAGCTATATTAAGGTACCCCTTTATGTTAATATACAATTATACCAAAACCATCAACAGAGTAATTGAACAATGCCCTTTAAATACAGGCCAGAACACATTGCGCAGAAGAGAGAAGGCTTAGATCTTTACACCGTCTCTAATGACCAAGCTGTCGATGGGACGTTAAACCCTAAGCTTCCTTCCTTCTTAGATCTTTACATAAACGGCCGTTTCAACTCGACGAGTTACACTAAACATCAGCTGGCGCTCAAAAGAAGGAAAGATATATTATAATATAATATAATATATTATTAACAATGCCATTTTTTGATGCTATTTAGGCAATTTCCTTATGTAGACATATGGCTCAAATTCAGTTTGGAACTTCACAATAAAGATACCTTTTTACACAATACATTGGTCAAACAAGATCATGAAAACAATATACAAGCATCAACGTTAACAGTGTAATTGAACAGTGCCCTTTAAATACTGGCCAGAGCACATTGCGCACACCAGGAAAGCTGCTACGAGTTTGCTAAACTATGTGGCTAGAATATCAAGTATCTACCGAAAAAGTTTTTTGCAAAACCTGCATAGAGGCATATCCTAAAATATATTACAATTTTCTTCAAAAAAGGAAGATGCATATACTTCTGTAGGGTTTTCTAACTCAAAAATGGCTTTGAAAAAATTCCGTCTTCATGAAAATACGATTAAGCAAAAAAGAAGGTGTTGTGAAACAAAATTCTATCACTAACCAAAGTATGGCCTCCCGATTGAATGAACAGTTAGATAGTGATAGAAAGAAATGCTGTTTAGCTCTTGAGACAATTTTTACTACTGTGCAATTTCTATGCTGACAAGGACTAGTAATTAGTGGGCATGAAGATGTAAATTAAATTTATTTATCCAATTAGAACTCCGAAAGAATGTTGTGTCTAAGTTTAAAGATTGGTTAGAATGCAAATGTAGGCTTCCGTGGCTGTTGTCACTATCAATAAAATTCTTTAGAGTATGAGACCGCGTCGTCATTTTATAAATTCTACAGATGTTTCGGCCACTGTTGCAGGCGGCCTCATCAGGGTCTGTGTCTGTCTGCTGAATGTAAGTTCGCTTGGGGTTTATATAGCAGCATTTGAGGGAGAGGAAGGGGGACATTGGTTTTCCTTTATTGGTGGTCACATTATTGCACCCCATTGGTGGAAAGGAGCATTGATGATTGGCGTTTTAATGGCTTGTTTTTCATATGATTGGAGGTTGCATTCTTCCCCCTTATTAGTCGAAATGGACGTTTTCAATTGGCTTTTGCATTAGAAGTTGCTATTGGCGGAATGGACCTGAGAGAACGGACAAAAGTTGTGGCGTGCCGCTGTTGACTTTTCGGCTGGTGCAGATGGCGGTGGGCCTGTGCTCTGTGTGTGCACGGCTGCTGTGGTCTCCGGGGAGCCTGCCCGAGTCATTCCGTGAGCGGTGCTGTCGCGTAGTGTTGCAACTGTTGGCAGCCAAGATGCTGGCAGCCTGTAGCCATCCTCCCTGTTCATATTGGTGGGATGCTTGGCTATTTGAATAGCCTCTCTAATCTTCCTCCTCGTTGAGAATGGTTATTTCGCCAGCATTCGGGCCTCACCGAAAGATAACTGTTTTCCGAACTGATTGTGGTGCTCAGAAACCACTGTCTTCATGTACCTTTCATGTTCAGAAAGCCTCGTACAGATTGCTCCTCTGGTGTCTCCTATATAGATCAGCCCACACTCGCAGCTTATTTCATAAATGTTTGTCAACTGCATCCTTAGTTAAACCTAGGAAATCCTGTCTTATTGGTGTTGCGGAAGACTGGCTAAGGTAATAGGGCGATGCATTGTGCTTCCTCCTGCTCCCCTCTATCGCTTTCATTCCTCCTGGACATTGTTTTATTTATCTCACCCAGTCCATAGCCCAGTGCTTTCCAAACTTTCCCTCATGGTGACACTCTTTTATAACTTATAGTTTTGCGTGACACCCTTTCACTAACATGAATACATATGGTTTGTAAACGAAACTGAAATCCTCATACGCACTGACATGTTTAATGTTGATCCTGACTGCAGCACTTACATACACTCATCACAAGAGAAGAAAACATTAGGAACTACAGAGATGTACAACAGAGTAATACCGCAGACAACAATGCCTAACTCATACAGTAATACTTGCTTCTTCTACATGCTACTCAACTTCTGAAACACGAAAACTGGATTTCGGAAATCGTTTTTTGCTGTCGTGTGTACATGTCAGGGCCAGATATGGTTTTGCTGGATCGATTGAAAATGGCATCTGGAAATTAGCTGCTCGGATTTCTGATTTAGGCAGCACCGTGGCTGTTCCCTTTCAGTTCAATATTATCACATTATTTTCAGAAATAAGAGGATGTATTTATGACAAGTGATGAATTGTTATTTAAATTCTATTGTTAGATTCTTGCTTCACCATGACCTCGGAAGTCCCGACATATTTGGAAAAAATGGATAAATATTTGTGACAAGTAAGAATATGAATGTCATTTCTGATCCCAGAATCTATTACATACATGAAACAGAGAAAAAAATATTAATGCATATCAGTGTTCGAACCAACGATCACTGCATTTAAAATACTACTCTCCGTTAATCACCCGGCCATACTCCATAGTGAACATCGCTACTGAATAGCTTTAGTCAGTGGACAGTTGTGACTGCTTTTACAATCTGTGACAACATTTACAGCCACTGTGTCATTGAATGACATTTAATTGTAAGAAACACTACAGAGGGTGACGTGGCTTTGATAGATCCATTAAAAGACGTTCCGGAGCAGCTGTTTGAGAAGGGAAGCAGACTACGGTAAAGGTTCGTTCAAGCTGCTGCCAGTTCCAGCAAACTGCGCATGGGTAGAGCTGTTATCGAGTATCAGCAGCAGCTCTGCACATGCGCAGTTTGCTGAAATCTGGCAGCTGCTTGAACGAACCCTGAGTGTCTACTGCTGCTGAAGCAGAGCTGCCGCCTAGCGGCTGAGCATTCCATTAATGTGCACCGATCATTCCTTTAATATATATCTTTGGTGCACTGAATGAAGAGAAGGATGATTACCTGCAGGCGAGTCTTCAGGGTAGTATGAAGAGAAGGATATTTTGTGTTATTTCATGACAAGTTTTTTTGTTTTGAGTCTAAATTTGTTAGTCTCGCAACACCCTTGATACTACTACACGACATCCCGGGGTGTCGCGACACCCAGTTTGGAAAGCTCTGCCACAGCCATTAGCCGCAAAGGTGGATCTAAGATGTCATAGTTCTGTCTGTAGGTGATTGGTGTCGCTGATCCTGTGAGCCCTCCTTGTTAGAGTATGAAGGGCAGATTTCTTCTGCCTGCAGTGGTGGTGGGAGGAGGCGTGGAGGTACCTTCCCGTGCTGGTAGCCTTTCTGTACACTGTGTGGTCGAGTTTACCGTCAGACTTTCGGTAGACTTCGACATCGAGGGAAGGCAGCACCCTATTCTTTTCTACTTCTATTGTGAAACGTATTTTGCTGTGCATCCAATTGAGATGTTCGTGGAAGTTCTGTAGCTCCTCTTCCCCATGTGGCCAGTTGACTAAAGTGTCATCATCATATTGCAGCCAGCATGATGGGCGTAGTGACACTGACTGGAGAGCCGTTTGCGTGGAAGTGGGGAGCCCATAGCTACATCGTCTGTTTGTACATAAAATTCTCCTTTGGACCACCTTTAGGTGGTCGTCAAGCAGTGGCGTACTAGGTCACAGGTGTCAGGCGCTAAGTGTTCTTCTAATATGTTCATTGTGACTGACACTGGTACGTTAGTGAATAATGATGTTACATCAAAACTAACCATCAGAACTCTTGTCTTTTAAAAGTGCCACAAAATGGGTCGAATCCTTGACATATGACTCTGTGTGGTTCACCAGATGTCTGAGCTTTGGTACCAGCTCTTCTGCCAGCTTGTACATGGGTGAATTAAATATATAAACCCCAAGCGACTGTACATTCAGCAGTCAGACACAGACCCTGATGAAGGCCACCTGCAACAGTGGCCGAAACGTCGGTAGAGTTTGTAAAATGACGACGAGGTCTCATACCCGGAAGAATGTTATTGATATTGGTTAGCATATTTGGGGTATAAATGTCCCATATCATTCAAAATGAAATCATTGATCTACTAGGAAAGTCTGAGTTGAGAAAGGTATTGGCTTCAGTCAAGAAGGCCGAACAATTTTATTTTATTACAGTTGACGAAACAAGTGATTATTCAATCCACAAACAAGCACAAAATAATCACTTGAGAAATAGCTCTTCGATTGCAGAAGTTTTGGTGAAATATTCACTTTACCATGGTTTCGGCTTCACTAGGGGAGCCTTCATCAGAAGTAAAACAGTGTTTTTACCTATGAATAATAAATTTTAAAAGTAGTGCAAATTACAGAGATAGTATGAAACAGCATATCCTAAGATACGATATCAGAGAGAGAGCTATAATGGTGCCTTGAATACGAGGTGTAATTTCAAAGAACCAAGCAAAGTACATTATGTGCACTGCACTGCTAACAGTTTAAAATTGGGAGTTGTAGACAGTATCTGCCATCTTGCCTCTATCATAATGGAATCCAACAAAAGGATGGGACTTTTCAGAAGCATTGTTGTGAGTGTCAATTACCAAGTTGGTCTATGACCCCTTTGCCCAACTCGATGGACTATCTTGAGAATGTTGAAGAACTTCTAGAGGGTTTTTTTTTTTTTTTTTTTTTTTTTTTTTTTTTTTTTTTTTTTTGTAATATTTCCTGCAGAGGGCAAAACAGGCAGTTACAAATGTACAGGCTGCCTTGATTCAGTGGTATTACAATAAACAACAAAAAGGACTGATAATTGGTAACTATTTAGTAAGAACCTTTGTAGATAGGGAACAACTCGCTGTAAAGAGAAACACTGAGCCACCGACAGACACAAATAAAAGACACACAAACACACACACAATTCTAAATCTTTGGCTACGGTCTTCCTCAGTAACAGAACACTCATCCACACAATCTATAATGCACACGTCAGCCATTTCTGGTCATCCAACACAGTCTGACTCACTGCCAGCGGAAGGGATTGAAGAAGTGGAGAGAGAAGATAAGGTTGGGAATACAACAAGCAGAGGTGAAGTCAGGCGGAAAATTAGATGCAGTATGAAAAAGGAGGGGTGTGTGTGTATATATATATATATCCAGGCAGAGCTTCAAGGAATCCTCAGAACCTTAGGCCCCCTACAAAATCTTTCACCTGGGTCCATCAACCTCATGACTCAACTGACACCCACACCGCTACCTTCTACCTATTTCCTAAAATTCATAAACCTAATCATACTGGCCGACCCATTGTGGCCGGTTACCAAGCTCCCACAGAACAAAGCTCTGCCTACATAGACCAACAGTTCAACCAATCATGTGCAGTCTCCTATACCTCATCAAAGACACCAACCACTTTCTCGACTGCCTGAAATCCTTATCCAACCTGTTACCTCCAGAGACCATTGATGCTACTTCCTTGTACACAAACATCCCACACACCCAGTGTCTCACTGCGATGGTGTATTTCCTTTCACACTGACCACCTAAATCTCTTTCCTTATTACCTAGCCAACTTCATCCTATCTCACAACTTTTTCACCTTTGAGGGCCAGACATACCAGGGAACCAGGATGGCCCCTGGTATACTAACTTATTTATGGGACACTTAGAGGAAGCTTTCTTGGATACCCAAGCCTGTCAACCCAAAGTTTGTTATAGATTTATTGATAAAATCTTCATGATCTGGACTCACAGTGAAGAACAACTCCATAATTTCCTCTCCAACCTAACTCCTTTGGTCCCATGAAATTCACCTGGTTCTATTCCAAATCCCATGCCACTTTCCTCGATGTCGACCTCCATCTGTCTGACGGCCAGCTTCACACATCCATCCACATCAAACCCACCAATAAACAACAGTACCTCCATTATGACAGCTGCCATCCATCCACATCAAACGATCCCTTCGCTACAGCTTAGGTCTTCGTAGCAAACGAGTCTGTTCCAGTCTGAAACCCTTAACCAGTACACCAATAACCTAATAACAGCTTTCACATCTTGCAGCCATCCTCCTGATCTCGTACAGAAGCAAATTGCCGAAGCCACTTCCTCATCCCCCCCAAACCCAGAACCTTCCACAGAAGAACCCCAAAAGTGCCCCTATTGTCATCGGATACTTTACAGGACTGGATTGGACTCTGAATATGTCTCTCTAGCAAGGATACGACTTTCTTAAATCCTGCCCCAAAATGAGATCCATCCTTCATGACATCTTTCCCACTCCATTGAGAGTGTCTTTCCGCCGCCCACCTAACCTCCGTAACCTCCTAGTCCATTCCTATGAAATCCCCAAACCACCCCCCCCCTACCCTCTGGCTACTACCCATGTAACCGCCCCCGTTGTAAAACCTGCCCTATGCACCCTTCCACCACCACTTACTCCAGTCCCGTAACCCGGAAGGTGTACACGATCAAGGGCAGAGCCACTTGCGATAGCACCCACATGATTTACCAACTTACATGCTGGCACTGTAAAGCGTTCTATGTGAGAATAACCAGCAACAAACTGTTAATTTGCATGAACGGACACAGGCAGACAGTGTTTGTTGGTAATGAAGATCCCCCTGTGGCTAAGCATGCCTTGTTGCACAGCCAGTACATCTTGGCACAGTGTTACACCGTCTGGGTTGTCTAGATACTTCCCACTGACACCAATCTTTCAGAACTCCAGTGATGGAAACTTGCCCTTCAGCATATTCTCTCTTCCTGTTGCTCACCTGGTCTCAACCTCTGCTAAATTCAAATTCTCGCCCACTATTCTATAACATCTTTGCCTCTGTTCTCTGGACAGAGCCTCTGCCTCAATTGATATAGCTGTCCAACTTCTTTGCTTTCTACAAATGTCTGCCTTGGTGTGTTTGTGTGTGGGTGTTTGTTTACCTTTCCACCTAAGGTAAGTCCTTCCACTCCTGGGATTGGAATGACTCCTCATCCACTCCCTTAAAACCTGCATGCTTCCTTCCTCTTTCCCTGATAAGCAACAAACGGTTGCGAAAGCTTGAATTTGTGTGTGTGTGTGTTTTTTTATTTGCGTTTTTGTGTATCTGTGAACAAGCCTGTGCTTTGGGTAAGTTAAACGATCTCTATTTTTTATACACAAATAAACAAACAAACACACACACACATAATGAAAAAATTAAGACCAGGAAGCACACAGCAGGGAAAGGGGCATGAATTGGAAGGAAATGTAGGATGTGACGGGGAGGGGGATTGTGGGGCATGGAATGTAGGCTGTTAGGTTATCTGAGGTTTTGGCCAGGATGGTTGCGGGACCGTAGGATGTGCTGTAGGGATAACTCCCTTATGCGCAGTTCAGAAAAGCTGGTGGAGGAGAGAAGGATCCAGATGGCTCGGGTGGTGAAGCAGTCCAAGGTATCGTGCTCCGCTGCATGCTGGGCCACAGGACAGTCCATATTGCTCTTGTCCACAGTTTGGTGGCGGCCATTCATCTTGATGGAGAGCCAGTTAGTTGTCATTCCAATGTAGAATGCAGAGCAGTGTTTGCGCAGAGTTGGTATATTACGTGGCTGCTTTCACAGGTGGCCCGGCCTCTGATGGGGTAGGATAGTCCTGTGTCAGGACTGGAATAGGAAGTGCTGGGTGGGTGGATTGGGCAGGTTTTGCATTGGGGTGTTCCACAGGGTTTGGTATTATGAGTGGCATAGGAATGGACTAGGCTGTTGTGGAGATTGGGTGGGTGACAGAACACCATTTTGGGGGGGAGGGGGGGAGATGGGAGGATCTAAGGTAAGATGTCTCTCATTTCAGGGCATGTTGACGGATAATCAAACACCTGACATAGGATATGGTTCAGTTATTCCAGTCCAGGACGGTATTCGGTGACAAGAGGGGCACTTCTTTGTGGCTGGTTAGTAGGATTGGGGGCAGGACTGTTGATGTGTGAAGTTATGGTACAGAAAATTTGTCTCCCTAGGTGTGTTTGCATGTGGATATGTGTGAGTGTATTTGTTTACCTTCCTTTTTGTCCCCTAAGGTAAGTCCTTCCACTCCTGGGATTGGAATGATTCCTTTTCCACTTCCACTTCTCATGTAAAGATCTTGTTGACATTCCCAAAGAATGACTGAAGAGAGAGTGGAAGGTATTGTTGATGTACAAAATATTATGAAAAGACTGGATGGAGATCTTGTAAAATCTAACTCCTGTATTCTTAATAAACACTCAGAACATGATAAGGCAGGCTTCCTTTGATTAAACATATGGCCCTATGTCCTAAACACAATGGACTGCTTCAAAGGCCAGCATTTTGGCCACACCACTCTTGGATGTAAGGAAGAAGCCGCCACCTGTAGCAACTGTGGTAATGACGTCTCTGAGGGAGTCACGTGTTCGGCACCAACAGTGTGTAAATTGCTCTGGGAACTACCCTGTTTGCCATAGAGAATGCAGAAGTTACTGCAAGAAACGGAAATACTGTAGAGTAAAGCAACCAAACATATCTTGTATGAGGAGGCCAAAAAAATGTATAAAGCCGTGCAACCTCCTGTATTTGCTACCTCTTTTGTTTCTGTCATTCAAAAGCCAGTTGCCAAAGCTGATGCCTCTACACGCAAATGAAGGTTGTTAGTATCTGCACGAACAACTGCATTTGACCATGCAAATGAAAGGAAGAAAGCAGCAGCAGCTTAAGTGCACGAAGAAGGACCCCTCCCCGACAACATTTCAGAAAAAGCTATATTTACCAACAATGCAGATTAACTGGCACCTCAAACAACAGAGCCTGGGCAGAATCCAGTATGTCAACTACTCCATTTACTGTAGCCTCTACAAAACAAACCAAGGCCAAAAATGTAGCCAGAAAGATTCAACAACATGAGAAAACAAGAGGAAAACGTAGAAGTTACTTATTATACCTGATGTTTATTCAGATTCTGTTCCTGAGCCCAAAGAGTTTGATTTGTGTTTGGGGGAGTTTCTCTATCCCCAAGGATGATCCCCTACCAGTTGCAAAGTCTCCATCCTGGAAAAGAGAGAGGCTGAATGTGTTACCCCTGTGATAGATGGCTCCCATACTTCAGTGAAACTTGCAAGGATTGACACGTGGGGGGAAGTAGGTCTACTACATCAGGGTAAAAGTGTGTGTCTATGTCTCCAAGAGACTAACTTTAAACAATCTGACACCTGTAAGCCTTTACTTAGCTCTCCAATGTCTTCATCCTCTATGGTGATTTATGCATAGGGTGTGCTTTGGGGCTCTGCAACTAGCTGCCCTAGGAGTAGAGAAACTGAGAAGCTTCTCTCGTCCTCCTATGTGCATTTACTGAATACAGATCAGGTCACACACTTCTGCACTGCAACAGAGTTGTTCTCAGCCACTGATCTCTTGCTTTGCTCTCCAGCCCTTGCCTACACCTCTCAGTTGGAAGTGGTTGATGACAATCATTGATGCGAACACTTGCCACTCTGGATTCACCATTCAGATGGAGTGTAACCTAAAAGACAACCACCATAGTGGATACTCTGTAGAGCAGACTGGACACTTTACAATCATTTTGTTGAGTTTGAACATTGAGTCCAATATCCAGTAATGGATGGATCAGTCCACCATGCCACTCAAGCACCCAAACCACAGTCTTTAGTATGTCTAAAAAAATAAGCCTGTCCCTTGGTGGAGTGACATATGCCATTCTGCCAACAGCACCAGGTGGGCAGACCTGCATAATTAAAATGGAGGGAGGAGGGGGGTCAATTGCTTTCAGTGTGGGTTCGGGAAGTATCACTCAACCTTTACTAACTGGTGTTCCTGGAGGTGGCTACACAATAGGCTTTCTTGTGCCGGCATCACCTTATGGGCATATTTTTTTGGTACTGAGAAGGGCTATAATACTACTTGGAGGCATCTTTCCCTCAGATAGCTCCACAAATGGGATTTTGTGTATGCTTTCCCAGTTTTATTCAGGCCTTTCTCTCTATACAAAATTTTAGATTTGGAATCAGTGTCCTCCTCTGTGATCACTTTGAGCAGGAGAATGGTGTTCATCATAATAGTATTAAGTGTGCCTGTCTTTGCCATAGCAATTAACAGTATTATATCACTGGTTAAATGCCCTGTCCAGTGTTCTTTGACAATGTCCACAGAGTTGCGCTCTTAGTGTAAGGAATAGTATTGTTTGGAAAGATAAGGACTGACCAGCAGTGGACTGTGACAAGCGACTGGAGCAGCTGCCCGACAGCCCAGTAGTGGTTACACTCGAGTGCCAGTCTTGAAACTAATGATGACTGTTAGCTGTGCATTTCTTAAGGCTCTGACTGGAGGACATCTGTGATTTTCACTCTCCAGTAATTCACAATAAAATAAAATAATCTATTATATTATTTACCGTCAATGTTTAAGACATTTACAATGTCGGAATAACTACACACAACTCATGATTCTAAAAATAATTTAAATATCTCAAATTTATAAATGTTTATGACTACTACATCAAAATAACCAATTTTTAAATGTGTTATGCAATTCAACAAACTATGGTTTAGTTCATAGCTTGTGGTCACAAGCTATCATCTTGAAAGTGTCACACCTGTATATATTTATTTAATGACTGATTTCAACTGATATAAAATTATAATGGAAATATAAGCAGATCATCATAATCTCTACAATAGCACTGAAAATGGAAGTAGAACGTTTTACCTGTCATATATTTAATTTATAGTACAGTTTGCCAGTTGTTGTGGTCTTCAGTCCGCAGACTCGTTTGATGCAACTCTCCAAGCTACCCTATCCTGTGCAAGTCTCTTCATCTGAGAATAAGTTTGGCAACTTCCTTCCTTTTGAATCTGTTTACTGTATTCGCCCCTTGGTATTCTCTCTGATTTTTACACAACACACTTCCCTCTAATGCTAAGTTGATGATTCCTTGATGTCTCAGAATATGTCCCACCAATCTATCCCTTCTTTTAGTCAGGATATGCCAGAAACTCCTTTTCTCCCCAATTAGGTTAAGCAGCTCCTCATTAGTTACATGACATACCCATCTAATGCTCATCATTTGTCTGTAGCACCACATTTCAAAAGCTTCTTTTCATCTTTCCTTCTGAATACCTTATCATCCACGTTTCACTCCCATACAATGCTACACTCCAGACAAATGCTTTCAGAAAGGACTTTCTAACATTTAAACTAATATTGGATGTCAATAAATTTTGCTGCTTCTGAAACGCTTTTCTTCCCATAGCCATTCTGCATTTTATATCTTCTCTACGTCGGCCATCAGAAGTTATCTTGCTACCTAACAAAAACCATCTACTACTTCTACTGTCTCACTACCTAATCCAATTCCTTCAGCATCACCTGACTTTATGGTGCTACATTCCATTATCCTTGTTTTACTCTTGTTGATGTTCATCTTATACCCTCTTTTCAAGACACTGTCCATTCCATTCAATTGCTCTTGCAGATCCTTTGCGGTCTCAATCAGAATTACTATGTCATCGGCAAACCGCAATGTTTTTATTTCTTCTCCCTGGACTTTAATTCCCTCTCCAAATTTATCCTTGCATTACTTCACTGCTTGCTCAATGTACGGATTGAACAAAGGCTACAACCCTGTCTTACTCCCATCCCAACCTCTGCGTCCCTTTAATGTCCTTCGACTCTTAATAACCACTTTCTGGTTTCTGTATAACTCTTCGGTCCCTATATTTTATCCCTTTTACCTTCATAATTTGAAAGAGTATATTCCAGTCGACATTGTCAAAATCTTTCTCCAAATCTACAAATGTTAAAAACATAGGTTTGCCTTTCCTTAGCCTATCTTCTAACATAAGTCATAATGTACATATTGCCTCCTGTGTTCCTACATTTCTCCTAAATCCAAACTGATCCTCCCCAAGGTTAGATTCCACAAGTTTTTCCATCTTATCTCAGATCGCATAAGTGAAGTAGGAGGTTTATTTTTTGAATTGAATACTTTAGTTGCCCCCTTAGCTGATAGCAGTTCCTGTTTGCTTTGGGTGTGACGTCATATGCATCTTCAGCACCAACAGAGCACTTGATAATTCTATGTTCATATTCTTCCAATAATTAATTAATAACCACTGAAATTTGATTATCTTGTTTCATTTTACTAAAGTATCACAAGTCATCTTTTGTTTTTCTACTAATTATTTATACCTAAGCCATACCTACCGTTAACACTAATGTTTTCATTTGTTATATACTTACATTGTACTGTGTCATTCTGTGTAACTATATAACTCAGAATTTTGCTCTTTCAAAATGGAGGGCCTGAAAATGGTAGAACGACATTATTGCTGTTGGTGCATTTAATACTACTTATACATGCAGCTGAAGTCCCCTTCTATTGGCAACATGGATGCAATTAAACACCCTTTTTCATCTCAATTTTCTTTCATCGAGGCCTGAAATGAGAGATATCCTGCCCAAGATCCTTCCTATCCCTTCTAAAAAGCACCCACCAACCTCCACAACACACTAATCCATCTATATGCCACCCCACCTACAGCCCGCTACTGCAATGATCGTATCACTGAGGAAGACCTGATGCAACACCTGCCCAATCCGTCTGTCGAGTATTTCCTATTCCAGTCTCAGCACAGGCTTATCCTACTCAATCAAAGGCTGGGTGACTTGTGAAAGAACCCATGTGATTTATCAACTTTGCTGTGATCACTGCACATCTGTTTATATTGTTATGACTACTATCTATCTATCTATCTATATGAGGATGAATTTCCTCCTCCAAATTGTGGTCAAATGTTAGGTAGTCCACACTGTGGTGCAACATGCAGTACCTGAGTTAATGCCAGATTTGAATGGTTGCATCACAACCCGGACAATCTTGATCCTCCCCCAACTACCATCTTTTCTAAACTGCACAAATGTGAGTTATTTATATATTCTCCAGTCCCCAGGTCTCATCCTATGGTAACCTATTGTCCTCACCCCCCCCCCCCCCCCATCAGACAGTTCCCACCCTTTCTACCTATATCTCATTAACCATTGTCTTTGCTATATTTCTCCCCCTCCTCTTTCTCTTCTTCTCATCCACATTTTGTCTCTCCAACTCTCCTCTCATTCCTGAGCTGCACCTCTCTTCACCTACCAGTAGCAACATACTGTATAAGAAATCCACCTTCATCTTTCTCTTTCTCCACATATCACTTCCCATTGCCCTTCAGAGTCATACTTACTGCCGAGTGTCACTTGGGACATAACAGCAAGAAATTTAGGGAGTTACACCTCTGATTTTAGAAGTGAGCACTTGTCCTATACTGCTCAAGGCTGTGGCTGAAGTTTTGAGTGAATGTCTATTCTTACATGCTTGCCCGAGGCTCGACGATCGTGTTTATGGTGAGTTGCAAGCTATCCTCATTTTATTGTCAAAAAGTGATCAGTTTGTTTTGAAAATCTAGTTTACATTAATACATCTTAGGTGACATGAAAGAAAAGGTGGTTTAAAAAATTTCAGTTTATTAGAACACATAACTACAGACAGTCCCATTTATGGTACATTTCCATGAATGTCTTCATCATATGCTATTTCATTTGCATTAGGTGGATTAATCACTAGTTCTAAGTCAACAATTTTATCTTTATTTACTTTGGTGTTCTTCAGTTCTGCCTAGAATTTTTTCAGAGCAAGTACATGCAGCACGATTTTATCCTTTTGGAACCGTCAAATTTGAATGCGGGAAAATTTCATACAAAGAAAGCAGCTCTCAAGAATGTAAATAAGTATCACCTCTGTGTTGAATAGTAAGTTTCATACATAAAAAGGTGTATACAATAATGGGGTACAACAAAAAACGACTGATAATGTAATGTGGCACTATCCCATTATTGGGGTATGAAACATATTGAGTTATGTAAACATCCATATGTTCATAAACACAACCTGAAAACAAAATAACAGTTTACTGTTGTGCAGCAACTACTAGCAAACACACAGCCAAACCAAGTGCTCCAACAGAATGTAGATAATTTTATTTTAGGAAAGGAATTAATTAATTAGAGGAAAATTATTTATAATGAATATGCAACCATTGCAGCAGGTAGTTCATCTTTCAGCTAAAAATTTAATTGCTTACACGGAAATAAACGAAATGTTTGTGACCCAAAAAGGTAAACAGTAAGTAATAGGTAGACACCTGTTTTTCGCAAAGCACAAAATATTTACAAAATTTTACAAATTTTGCTAAAAACATGAAACTATTTACCTTCACGCAAAATTGAGAAATAATTGACAACATCATATCTAATAACATAAAACAGCAGAATTTTGATACAAGTTACAGCAATTAAAACTAAATATTGATGATAATTGATTCTACAGTATTTAAAAAATGCCGGTATCTAAAAGTGTATCAAGTACTGATAACTTTCATTTTCTATGCGAACTTTCGACGATGTGCCGCACGTTCTTTGATAAGGCAGCATATTGCTTGTTGGAAATTGTTGCTGAATGTCTGGGTCACTGAGTTCTTTGTTTTATTTTTGTGCTGCTGTCTATTAATACAAAAGTGAGATTTCGATCAAGACAAAGATTTTATACGTTTGAGAAAAGTAGAAAGATATTGATGTGCAAATATTGGCATGTGCGAATTGAGTGGAAGAGAAAGGACACAATCAAATTATATAAAAACCAACAGCCATAACAATAATGATTTTATTAATGGCTGTTTGTTTTTATATAATAATGGAAAGTCCAGGTTGGAATTCATAATATAGTAAGGACAGTTTACAACTCACCGCAAAGACATGGCGACAAGCTGTGACAGGCACATACAAAAGACACACACATACAACACTTTCAGCTATCGGCAATGGCCTTCTTCAGAAAATAGAACACTTATGCAATTTCACAGGCACACAGCACAGTCACACAACCATCAAGTGCAGCAGCCGGAGTGCGCCAAAAACCAAATAATGATGATGACTGGTGTAAAATGACAATTTACTCACACAGACATGATTGCAGCAGTAACACAAGAGAAAAATGATGAACTGCAATTCAATTTATCAACATCATGAACTTTCATTGATGCTAACATTCCACTGGAAAAAGCCAATCATCTGAAACTGATACCGGGTTTGTGTTATAAAAAACAGACCTGCTTATATGTAAGTAAATGTTAGTAGGGGGGGGGGGAGATATTTACTTCGTGCTTGCCGGAACACACCATGCTGCCTCTAAATTATTCTCACTTTAATAGCTAAAATAAAACGGACACCACGTGAATCAGGAAAATTCGGACTCTTCTGTGCTGCCAACTGTCATGTGGCAAGAATTGTAAAGTGTATCAATAGATTGAACTAATTAACATAAACTGTCATGCATCAGGATTTTATAACGCTTGCAGCACAAAGTTTTGGGACAAGGTATCACCATGGCTGCATGGTCACCATGTTGGCAATGAGAAATATTTTGTTCATAATATGACATTGTATTTCTAAAGGAATTCGAACCAAATTCAAAACGCTTTCCATAATTATTAATCTGATATTAGACAAAGCAAAATAACAAGAACAATGAGATGAAACCAATAGGCCTTACTAAAACCTGGAAATAAAATTTATTGAAATTATTGGCAAAATAAATAATTATCAGCAAAAAATATATTGAAATAGCTTTTTAAAAATGAAGAAATGAGGCAAAAATTTTAACCACAAACAGATACCTCTAGTTAAAGGTTAAAGTAGTTTTGGGTGTACTTCATTCTTAAGTATTTATCCAGAATTTCTATTACATTGTGGTCCTCTAAAAACTAAATGGCTTGCTAAATTCTACAACATCTTACGCAACGGACAGCTACCATCATTACTCAAAAGGCTAAAAATTGTTGCAATACTGAAACCTGGGGAAATTGTACACAATGAAGAAGATTACAGGTCTATTGCCTTCTTCAGTGTCTGCTATAAGCTGCTGGAAAGAATAATATACAACAATTTTGGCTACAATCCTAGATAACATACCAATAGAGCAAGCTGGATTTAGCCAAACCGCAGTTGTAGCGACCAGGTGCTGGTCCTAACAACTCACTTATAGAGAGGGTTTCGGGATCCCAAGAGGACTGTAGCTGTGTCTGTGAACCTGACATCAGCATACAACACAGTTTGGAGAAAAGCGACAAGTCTCAAATTCCTTTTAAAAAATAATCCTCTGCAAAAAACTTGTCACCCTTCTGAACAACATGTTGGCCAACAGAGCAATTGAAGTACATCTAAATGGCAACATAAGTGGATCTCCCAAACTGAATGATGGGATACTACAAGAAACGGTCCTTGCCCCACTGCTGTTTCATATATAGACTTCTGATTTAACAGCTACTACTGCTAGAAAGTTTATATACGCTGACAACCTTGCACTAACAGCCCAGCCCAGTGACTTTGCAGCAGCAGAAACTATACTCACAGAAGATGTTCAGAGACTCAAGAAGTTCTTCAAAGCCTGGAGAATAAATCCAAACATAATGAAAACTGAGATCAGCCAGCTACCATCTGAGTAACAGACTAACCAACTAGGGATGGGGCATGAGCGCGCTAGAGAAATGCGTGACGCTAAGGCAAATTCTCGAGAAGTTGTCGACAGTGCTGCGCTCTCTGGAGGCCGAGCAAAACTACTCTACAAGGAAACACTGCGTCAGAGCAGTCATACATTGTCTTCTGTACATGTAAGGAAGAAACTGAATTATTATTATTATTAATAACTTGTTTCACAGAAGACAAAAATCATAGCAGTATTATTAAAACACGTGTTTAACACAAACAAGAACTTCATTGTAATTAAAAATAAATAATATGCTTTCCACTAGTATTTATACTTATTTGAGAGATAAATGCTACAACATGTTACACCCAAAAACTCCTTACTTACATTTACTAATTGTAGTAAGAAATTCGGCAGAGGTCTTGGTATTAGCCAGCATTATGTACCTAAGCTTCCGTCCTTTTTCAGCTTAAAGCTCTGCCACTTTCTCAACACAACCACCAAATTTACATCTAAAATACTGACTGTTTATTGTTATGTACTCATTCTGTTCAAAAATTTGGATAGTGTTAATGTTGATGCATTTTGCATGTTATTGCAGCCAAATTGAAAATTACAGTTTTCCAATACTGACAAACTGTTTGAGGCAGTAACCAACCTTTTTACTGAATTTCCTTTTACTGTAGTTTGAATGGATAACATACACATTAGCTGGGTATTTTGCCTGACTTGTATTAATATAAGAATACACTTTTGAATCCGTGAACATATCTGTTTGTCTGCTAGATATATTGTGTAACTTTAAATGTCTTTTCATGCCTGTTGTATTTCTTGCTACACTACAGAGCTTTGCAACAGACGTCTCCAACCTTCGTAAAGTACTGCCAGCTACACGACTTTCTTTTTCGTGTATCCATTGCCCACATTTAAATAATAATCACAGCGAGCTGCTAGCATTGCAAATAACCGCGTGGCGTGGTATGCTGCCCCAGTCAACCAATGCACAGCGACTCGCACCGCAGCGTCGCTTCTCGAGAAGTGCTCGAGCGCTGGCAGCTCTAGAAATTCTCAGTGCGTTCGAATCGCCACGTCTCACAGTCCCATCCCTATAGCCAACTATATTCCACAAGTTCAATATTGTGGCCAAATGCTGAGGTTTAAATGTCATCCTAAATATCTGAGTCATCGTGGTTCTATCTTAGACCTATAGTGCACACCTAAGCAAAACATCAGCTAAAATCAGACGCCACAACAACATTCTACACAAACCTACAGAATAGGCTGGGGTCCCACTGCACCTACTCTCAGAACTACAGAACATGCCCTAGTACAGCCAGTAGCTGAATACTGCAGTCCACTATGGCTTAACAATGCCCATACAAGTAAGGCAGATGTTCAGCTGAATGACACAATGAGAAATAAATCAGGCTCCATACAATCTACTCCTCAGAAATGGCTAACGGTTCTATCTAAAATTCTATGTCCTCATCTCCAAACATCATTAGCACTGAAGAAGGAATTGCTTGAATACAACAACCCTCTCTAATCAATACATGAAGATCTCAGACTGAAATCCTGGAACTCTTCTTGGATTCTAGGAAAGAAGCTGACCTAAAATCAGTTTACAGAAGTGGAGTTTGACACAGTCACTGGCTGTCAGCAAATCCAGATATATCTCACGTCCAACGAAGCAACCCCCTGATTTCAACCAACCTAGGGAAATCTGTACATCACTTAACCAGAGAAGAACACAACACAGCAGATGTCAGTTTTCGAAGCACAAGCGAAAGAATCCTGAGAGCCCTTTCTGCGACTGTGCAGACGTGCCTCAAACCGTCAGCTACATCACTATGGATTGTCCACTTTGAAGGTTTAATGGGTTAATGGAGGAGATCCCTCAGGCCGGTGAAGAAGCTGTGGAGTGATTAATGACATTGGGCATTCATATGTAATAATACTGGTGTTACTCATTGCATTGTAATTATGACACACGTAATGCTCTTGGTTAGATAGCTACTTTTATTTTCACCTATTTAAATATTGCAATGTCTTGCCATTTGTGATGCTACTAGTTGTGCAGTAAATTTTACCATCTCATATGTGTAAGCTTTCTTAATTTTCCTAATTACAAATTCAGTTCAACTGCAATATTTTGGTGTATGTTTTGACAGACTTCATTTGATATGCAAATAGCAATTTCTCAACACATTTACTTTGGTAGTGTCTAACTCTACACACATTCTGTTCCAACAGGTTGACTTGATAATAGACTGAAATGCCTAAAACTGGTTTTTTAAACCAAAAGTTCCAGCATTTTCCTCTTCTAGTTTCTTACAGTAAAAAATGTAACCCTTGTCTAGGTATCTGGAAAATGTACCATAAGTTTGTTGCCTTTGAGTTCATTTAGTGAAAATGTTTATTTTGTCCATTTAACAATAATTCATAGTTATTTCTGTTCCAAATCACGCAAGTTTACAGTATGTGAGAGGTTAACAAGTCGAGAGCATGACAAGTGAAATATGAATTTTTAGCCATAAGGAGAAAACGCCTGAACTAAAATAGTGCTAATTTATTTTATCCTGTGACTGAAGACAAATAATAAATTTTTAAGTTAATGTATGAAGAGCCAAATAAACATGATAAATTTTGCAGAAAGTATGGAGATCTAGTAATTTGTTGCATCCATATTCCGCTGTGTCTAATAAGTAACTCAATAAGACTAACTGAACTGAGACTATTGTTAGGTTTTAGCCATCAAGATCAAAGGTAGGGGCTGGACAGGAAGTGGTATACAGAGACAGATTTAAGATTTTCTGAAAATTCACCATGTTCTCAAAACCACAATTATATATTTAAAAAAGGTAATTAAGCCACATTATTTTTATCTAGTCTTTTATATGTTTATAAAAAATATTGAGTTACATTCAGTATCACAACATTATTAGACACACAAGCTACAACAATTAAATTTGGACAATAAAATAGATCTGATTTAAGTACAAATTTTGCACACCGATATTCCTTTGCAACTACATTTAAACAACTATTACTTTTTAAAACAAGATCACTCAAGATTACACAAAAATCACAGTCAAGCTAAGTGTAAATACTTCAGTTCTGAGAGACCAGTATCACACAGTCTATTTGTCACATTTCTGCACTTGGGCAGGAGAATAAATCATTAGCCACAATGTGTATGTACATATTTACAACAAGAAATTAAGTTATAATCCCCCCCTCCCCCCAAAGAAAATGAACCATCGAGATCACAAAGGTTTTGTTTTCAACAAAAATATTAAGTTAGGAGCATGGCTTAGAGGACTTTATAGATTTAATGTAAATCAATTATTAAAACTCTTGTCAATTGATAAATAATAAATGCAATCAGTTTAGGAAACTTACTTTCATATGCACCATATCTGAACACACAAGTTTTTGTATCAAACATTTACTATTTAAAAATCACAAGAGGGTTAAAAACAAAATTAAGAACAAATTTCACTCCTACATAAATATAATCTAAAATATTTTCAAGACCAATTTTTGCTGAAGTTTTTCTATGTATTTGTAGGTGACTGATGTGACAATCAAGGCAGCCTATTTCATTCAGATTCACATGTGGTTTTGTGCCACCAAG
The DNA here is from genome assembly GCA_026315105.1 of Locusta migratoria. NCBI lineage: Eukaryota > Metazoa > Arthropoda > Insecta > Orthoptera > Acrididae > Locusta > Locusta migratoria. Next base: position 3,024,294 of record CM048746.1, on the reverse strand, counting down.
TACACTGTCACCTTCATCATTTACTAATACTCCAGAGAACCAAATGTGGTCCCCCGGCTTCACGGCAAATGTAAAGTTTCGGAAAAAGTCATCTGCAATAAGAATGACCTCAGCCCCTCTTCCAAACATGCCTGACTTCATGTTTACCGTCACTTCAAATTTGTACCTGAAACAAAATTAGTGTTTATTTATCTGATATTGAAATAGAATATTTACGCTTCCAAAACCTGAAGATTCACACATATGATTTTAGTCTGAATTTTTAATAATGACTGCAACAACAAGTTTCAAACTTTTGATGAAATTGTTAAACCAATATTAGAAATATTCTTCAGCAAAAGCATGAACAGTTTAAGTTTAATATCATTTATTGAATTTGTTACCACAAGTGTGTGTGTGTGTGTGTGTGTGTGTGTGTGTGTGTGTGTGTGAGAGAGAGAGAGAGAGAGAGAGAGAGAGAGAGAGAGAGAGAGAGAGAGAGAATTGGGCAAAGTAAGTACAGTGTCCATGAAGCCATGATGCAATTTGCTATTTTAACTGGTCACAGAAAGGCAACGAAACAAGATGAATATGTTAAACCTACACCACATGACAGAAAAATTCTGCGAGTTTATGTTACACACTTTTCATCATTGAGAGAGCACATGTAAAGATGCAACAATGAAATCAAGTGGATTATGTAGCTGCAGTGGGTCTATAGAGTCATGATGCAGTTTTAACCAGTCGGAGAAAAGAGTAAAGCAAAGGAACAAGACAGAAATGTGAAATCCTCACCAAATGAAATTTTATTATCTGTTCAGTGCAGTTCAATGTGGCTCTTCACATATCTGAACAATATTCTGATTCATTCTGTGTTAAAGCACATTAGGTGTAATGGAATGAACATGATCTCAGTTTTCTCCTTTAAATAGTCAATGCCATTGATATGAAGACTTTATATATGTTGCTTTGCATACTCCCATGAAAAAGTCAAGGAGCATCAAGTCTGAGAATCATGGTGGCCATGTCTTAAATCCACCTCTTCCCATCCACCAATGGAGAAATAATGTATCCACAAATGCTGGAACAATTCTGGCATAGTGTGGAGAAGCGCCATATTGTTGAAAGATGACACCTTCACATCGAATTTGTGGCTCTGCATAGAAATGGCAACACGACTAGCTATTTGATGTCACAGTTTACTTTGCAAAGAAATATGGTCCTATAATTTTATCCAGCATGAGGGTACACCAGATGTTGGCGTTAGGGGAGTTTTGTTGGTGATTAGTGTAGACAAAAGGATTTCAGCAGCCCGTATTTTGACGTTTTAGTGATGAGCACAATCCCACACATGGAATTTGGCCTTATCAGTTAACCTTATCCTGTTACAAACTGTTCATCGTTGTCACTCTCATGAAGCAACTGTGAAGCAAATTCAAATCCTTTGAGGCTAACAGATGAGTAAATAGCAAGTAACAACTACAGTATGTAACCAGTAAAATGGGCACATTTATGGATTGAAGTCTTCTTTAAGTGTAGTTCTTGAGCACATGTATGCACCAATTTCTTGGAGCTCCTTAGGTAGATCCTCGTATAGCTTCTACAGTTTTGACACTGACCAAAGGCCTTCCAAAACCTTTTTGGTCCAACAAACTGCCAGTATCCTGTGACTGCTGATCCCATCATCTAATGTTATTTCTATGAGGTGGGACTTAAATGTACACATGACAATATTCATGCCAAGTACATTAAAGAGTCAAATTTCACAAGCTAGAGAACACACTGAATTTTCCAATGCACCATCCACATGTTGACTGTAATGGCCTTACCTACTACTGCTATATAATTTACTTCATTTTATTGTCGCTTCGTTGGTTGCATACACAGATCAATGGAAATTACATAAACAATATGAAGGTAGGTAGCAACTGAAAGACAATTGTTGAGCCACAGATAATCAACAACTTAATTTTTGGCTACAGCCTTCATCAGAGAAAGATACACAGGCAATCACTCAATCATTCAGACATAACTCATGCACACATGACCGACATGTCTGGTTACTATGGCACAACTAGCATTTTGACAGTAAGTGAGGATGTGTGTGTGTGTGTGTGTGTGTGTGTGTGTGTGTGTGTGTGTGTGTGTGTGTGTGTGTAAAATAATAAAAACTAAACAAAAAAGGGAAAGAAGTGGCACACAATTGGAAGAGAGACAAATTGGAAGAATGCATGAGAGGACAACAAGATATGGGCTACCGTCAAGCAGGAGCCACAGCGACACTGGGGTGGGTCCTAACCATGAAGGTGATGGACATGTGTGAGACAAGTATGGCCAATGCAGAGCTGGCACAGGACTACATAGTCCTGGTGGGAGACCCGCATGGAGGAAAGCCACACAGCTGTGGTCTCCTTTACAGCTCGAAATTTGTTGGGCACGGTCAGAGTATGCCATTCAGTACCCCAAAGGTCATAAACCTGACTGCGCAACAACAATTGCAGATCAGTAGATGGAAGGCCATCTCCAGAATAGACTCATTGACAGCCTGTTTTGTGAGCCTGTCAGCACATTCATTGCCTGGGATATCGATGTGACCCGAAGACCACACGAACACCACTGATCGACCAGACCGGTCGAGGGTAGAAAGGGTCTCCTGTATACCTAACACCAGCGGGGAATGCGGGTAGCACTGATTCAGAACTCTAAGGCGGCTCTGGGAGTCACCGCAGATAAGGAAAGATTCACCTGAGCAGGACCGGGCGTGCTCAAGAGCTCGTAAAATAGCCACCCCCTCCGCAGTATAAACACTGCAGCCATCTGGCAAAGAGCACTGTTCGAAATGGTCACCATGAAAGTAAGCAAAGCAAACACGGCCCTCAACCATTGAACCATCCACAAAGACCAGGTCACGTCCAGGAAATGCAGCAATAACAGCAAGGAACTGACGTCAAAGAGCCTCAGGGAAAACCGAGGCTTTGCGTCCATGGGCCAAGTCTAGCCGAGTACACGGCCTTGGCATGCACCACGGAGATGTACATGCATGGGCCTGATACGGAGATGGAAGAGGGTAAGACTCAAGTTCCAACGTAACGGACTGGACGCGGAAGGTGATCGTGTGACCTGATCTGGATTGTCATCAACAGGGATGGACAACCACATTGGAGAAAAGCAGACGATGGTTCAAGTGGCCTGATGAGCTATGCACACGTGGGATGCAGAAGCCGCGCACAGTTGCTGGTTGCAGACCTGCAAAGGTGGGACCCCAGCTGTGAACTGTACACTTGGCTGGTGCGGAAGACATCCATCGGGAAGTGAACCCCACAGTGGTGAATGGGGTCCAACGAGCGCAATGCCTTACGAGATGCAGAACCAGAGGCACGGCAGCCAAAATCTAGATGGGACTGCATCAGACCTTTATACAGCCGCAACAGTGTGGAGCGATCGGCACGCCAGGCAGTTTGGCCCAGGTGGTGAAGAACATTGAGATGGCGCCAGCACTCCCCATTCAGCTGATGACACCCTGAGGAAGGAGGAATGGTAGCTTCTGCAGCTGAAACAATCGATCATGTGGCACACTACCACCATACCGTTGTTGTGGAGTGGGAGAGGGCCAACGATGACAGCAGAAGTATAGTCTTCCCAGTTTGCCCTGCTTAGGTCCCACCTAGGCAGGTGTCCAGGGGACTGACACAGTGGGAGTGACAGTCATCATGGTCTCTCCAGTGGACAGATGGTGGAAGGCTGTGGCTGCAGATGGCTAAATCAGTGGCCAGAAAGTGCCATGAACCACCCTAAAATGTGTGGTGGCATCAATATTTAAGAAGCAGAGCTCAAATTGAGAGAGCAAGTCGTTGACAACTCTGCCACAGCCAGAAATCATGGATCCACCACAAAGAGATTGTGGGCATTAAAATAGTAAGAAATGTGGGGGAAGTTGAGCTATAAGTGCAGCCAAAACATTCAGACATACATCACCGTCTGGAGGGGGGGGGGGGGGGAGAGACTGCAGACACTGATCTGCTTAGCTGCATTTTGTGCCACTAGGTGGTTAACTTTGCCTTTGGACAAAGTTTTGTATTGGCCACTTATTTTGGCAGAGAGCAAGTTGTGTGATACCAACAAAAGAAAGCTGTGTACTGGTTTCCTCCTAATTAATATCCACATAAAATAAACAAATGGAAGCACATACAAAACTCCTACCTGTTGAAAGATTCAAGATGGCATTTTGACTGACTCTGCTGTATTCCTTTCACTATCTTACATAGTTGAGCCTCATTTTCCTTTTGTAGTGAATTACAGTCAGACTCGTTGGGCTCTCCGTACCAACAAGAAATTATGTCTCTAACACTTCTTGGTAATTTTGATGTAATATCACGCAAAGTGTTGGAGATTTCAGTTACTTTAACCTGAAAAATATAAATAAAATTTTCATTAAGTTACACAGAGTGAAATTAATGGCGTAACTACATGTGCTACACTTCTCAACCTTAAACAACAGTTTCTCCATTTTCTATTACAGTGATAATGACTATATCACTTAAGATATCGAAATTCGATTTAGGCAATATTCAATAAAAATATTCACTAGTTTACTGAAGCTTTGCTAATTTCAATGGTTTATTGATTATGAAATATTTTCTTTTGAGAAATTGTTTTATAATGTTGCGCTGTTGTTGTATATTAATTGGTTGCAATGGAACTGCCAGAGATAGTCGTATATGTGCTTTAATTATGTTTGAGTGAATGTGTGTGTTTCTCTTTCTGATAAATGCCACGGTCAAAAATTTAAATTGTGTGGATGTGATTGTTATTTTACATGCCTGTATGCCGTTCATTGCCCATTTTTATGGTGGGTTGTATGTATCATCTACTTCTGACCAAAACATGGATTGAATTGGTGGGGTTAAAGGGAGAAAAACACAATGACGTTGGTCCATCCGATCCATATGCAGCAATTTGCTAAAGGTTTACAGATAGGACACAGTGGAAAAATCTTGACAAACCTATTTTAGGTGAGAATCAAGAAAACCAGGAGAGAAAAGCAAGGAGAAAGGGACTGAAAGGTTGTAAAGAGTTCTAGTTACTTCACCCAGAATGCAGCTAGAGGCTCCCATGATGTTAAAATTCATTTAAAACGGAATGACTTACTTTACCATACTCCATACCATACTCCATACTCCAGCCCCACCACAGGAAAAACCTACCCAATTCAAGGCAGGGCCACATGTGAGACAACACATGTCATATACCAGCTGACATGTGTCCACTGTTCAGCCTTTTATGTTGGTATGACTACCAACAAATTGGCTGAGCGGATGAATGGGCATAGACGGACTGTTCGCCTGGGGGACACCCAATATCCTGTGGCAGAACATGCCCTCCAGCATAACTCCAGGGACCTGGGCATGTGTTACACCACACGTGCCATTTGGATAGTACCAACCAACACCAGCCCTCAGAGCTACGGAGGTGGGAACTTGCCCTCCAACATATCCTCTCCTCCCGCCACCCCCCTGGCCTAAATCTACGCTAACCCCTCCCCTTCCTCCATCCTCAGCTCACCTATTCATTATCCGTTCCTTACCTCTCTCTCTCTCTCTCTCTCTCTCTCTACCGCTGTCTCGCTCTCTCTCTACCGCCCTCTCGCTCTGTCATTCTCTCTATCTCTCTCCGTGTGTGTGTGTGTGTGTGTGTGTGTGTGTGTGTGTGTCCATCCATATTTCCCTGTTTATGAAAAACGTTTTAGACACCCCCCCACCCCTCCTACACCCCTCAGCATCATTAATTTCACTCTCTTCTCTTCTCTTTACTACTTGATCTTTCCTCTTTAGTTATATTTATCCTCTCTGGCTTGGCTCAGTACATACATGCAGTATCTCTGACGTCCACACTCCCGAAACACCACCTTCATGACCTAGGTCGTGAACCACCTTTCCCTTCTGTTCCCATCCTTTATTCTTCCCTTCTCTCCCACCTGACGAAGGAACTCTGTTCCGAAAGCTTGTCCCTTTGTCCCCTTTTTTTCTGTTTTTTCATTTTGTGTTACTATCGGTGGTACAGCACAATGGTAAGTACTGGCCAGCCATTCTATCTCATTTCAACAATATTTACTTTACCATTAGTTATACAAATTGCTGAAGAAATGGATCTGTTTCGAACAAAACCCCTTAATAATACCTGAAATTTATATAAAATGAGGTATAACATCTTTCTGAAGTTGTACATCTGTAAAGTAGATTATCACTGGAGTGAAATGCGGACTGGAACTGAAAGAAACTAGAAGCTTAATAATAATAATAATAATAATAATAATAATAAAGAAGGATTTAAAGGAAGGTGTGTCAAGAGACTTGATGAAAGGTGGTAGTGGTAACTATTATACAAAAAACAGAGTGTAATGGTATGATTCCATTGTAGCAAAAAATTGTTAATTTTAAACATAAGCAAACTGATAAGTCAAATGTTTGTAAAGCTTATGGGAATTAACTGTGTGATCATCAGTCCCTAAACCTACAAACTACTTATGAACTAACTTATACTAAAGACAACACAAACATCCATGCCCAAAGGGGGATTCGAATCCCTGATGAGGAACAGCCTCGTGCATCGGAGCATAGTGCCTCAATGCACTCAACTGCTCTGACACAGCAACCAATAATTCATAAATTAGTCAACAGAAATATAAACTGTTTAGTACTTACTGCCTTTTCAAAAATTGTGCAACCATGAATTGCACAACATACAGAAAATTCCTTAGCAGCACCACTGACCCACATATCTTGTGAAAACATAACTCTCATCAATTCTATAAGCATACTCATTACCAAAACACAATGGGATGTACTAAATATTGCCTCTTAGCATAAATAAAATTAACACAACAAATTACAAACAAAATCAAAGGTCACCTTTGTAACATAGCCATCCCAAGTGACAATGGCGCCCGCTAATGGGATACACCGCAACTGAACAGCAGTTGTCGAGGTCTCCTCCCAAGCAGGCTGGTGGCAGTAGTTTCGATACTGTTCCCAGGTCAAACTAGTGTCCGCATCAGGTGCTGCAGCTTGTTGGTGTTGGTCACTACCAATCTCCTGCACCAAAGGAAGTAGGAGAAAAACAGCTGCAGCTACACCTAGCACAACCTGCACACAAGAAAGAATGTTAAAATGAGCTGATTTTTGGATGCAGAATCAATAAACTCAATATTAGATCATATTCTTACTTGGAATCGAGTGAAGTATCTTTCCATCGGCTGCTGGGCACCGCCTTTCGCTCGCCGTTTGTTAATATACCAGGAGACTACCACGGGTGCCGATGCGAGCAATGTCGTAGTGACCACACGGATAAATACGGCAGAGTCTGCCAAATATTGTCCAGCAGCGAGAACTGGAAGTAGAACCGTTGCGATACCCATTATGGGGACAATTAATACGAGGCCTACTAATGCCAGAGCACTTCTGATAAGGCCGTACCACGTCGCACCTTGCGAAGATATGATGGCCACTTGCCACCAGGAAAGAGACACGCAGTGGGGTATTAGTGCTTTATATATTCCACGCCACTTATCGCGAGACGCTATTTTCACAAATATAGCCGGTATTAGGAGGTAAAACACAGCACGGCAATTCAAGCAGAATTCTACTCCATTTCCCACAATATATGATGCAAATGTAGGAACCCGTATATCTAAGAATCTCCAGCCCTGTCTCACCACAGCATCTGTTTCGTAGGGGTATTTGGCTAGGACGTTAACAGCAAATGAAAACAGCATTAGCAAATCAAGAGACTGGCCATGATTCATAAATGCATACAATGTGAGTAGTGTTAATGAAAATGCAAGAATTGTGAGCTCTGACTGTGGCATCCACTGAGGTGCAATTACAGGATAAATCATCAGATTTATTACTAGTGCCAGGAAAAAGTGAGCATAAGGTTTAAGATTATTACAGCAATACTGATATTCTGCTTCTTCTGCATTCAAGTTTCCCCCACTATAGCTCAAAAATAATCTTGACCACGACTGAAAATCACGAAACTCATGTTTCCTATGCAACATTTGAAATGTAGAGATAACCATGACAAAAAAAGAAATGTAATATGCAGCCATAGGAATGAACAGTAAAATACTATCTGCTCCAAGAACAGTATAAATGAAAAGCAAAATAAAAGTCTGGAACTGTGACAGTACTACAGGAAAAATTGAAGACATGAACGGAGATCCACGCTTAGCAAGAGTTTCTACCAACTTCCTATAAAAATTGTGTAATGAGTTCAGTGGAAGGAAAAATGTTCTTTGTAAGAAGTTAGCAGCCTCAACATTTTGGTCGACTGGGTTACTAAGTGTTAAAACGTGGTGGACAAGTGGCAATTCACCACGCACATAGTTTACTGCAGCAGATACCAAGTGGTCTTCTGTTAGTTTCTCTCCATCGTACTCCCTTGCTGTTGCCCATTCTGAAACAAAAATATGATCACTAGTTACTCATCCAATCAAAACAGTATTACATAGGCAATCATTAACTGAAGTACATAATTTTTCACACACGGATTCCACAAAAAACAATGTACTTAGATTTACAACTATTCTTAATTAGATAAGTAAACTTTGATATTTTATTTTAAATAATGGCATTTTAGGACAGGCAGTTCTCTAGAATGTCAAAACTCTGCAGTGTCAAAGATTAATCAAGTCATACAGACAACAAAAGATCAGACTTGTAAACAAAACACTGTACCCAAGAGAAATTTTCTTTGTGAAGTAAACAATGATCAAACAATGTGCTAACGGTACATTCAATTTGATGAATTGTAATGTAGGTTTATTGAAGAAAATAAAATTGTATTAAGGATTTTATCCTAAATTAACTTAAAAAAAAATTGCATGTTGGTAAGAAGAGCAGAGCAGTTGCAGGTTTTATTTCCACCAACATGGAAAATAATTCACAAAAATACAAAAATATTGACAATGTATTCTCCAAGACAAAAAAGATATTGACATATATTAATATGTCCAATTAATTACAGGTGCTCCTTTCATCTTAGCACGCAGTCAACTGTGGTTTGCATGACTGCTTTGTAATACTTAGCACATTAGAAATACAGTTTATAAAAGTTGGTACATCAGTTTTCCCTAGAAAGTAATCAAACCCAGCAAAAATTAAATAAAAAGTTTACGATTTCAGTGACAGACGTCATACAACATTTTTGCTATCTTCATACCTATACAGGATATATCAGGAGTAATGGTAAAAAAATCAGGGATGTGCCAGAGAATTGTATTTAGAGACCGGCCACACAACGCGTTCTCCCAAAAGCGAACAAATGCTTCAAAGTTGACAGTATAACATTTATTGTGAATTGCACAACAGTTGTAATATGACATTTACAACAATCCTTAGAAGGTGAAAGTGTTAAAAATACGTTTGGTATATATCAATCATTGAACAACACATTAAATAGGTTTTCTCTTCAAAACCATTCAAAATATGTAATATATTCCATACTTTTTTGCTCTGAATGATGATTCCGGTCATTCCTAAATAATGACCATGCCTCCTGGCCTGGGACACCCTGTATACTCAGAAGTGCAAAAGGACCTGTACAACTCATTTCTTCAAAGTCTTTTCAGGTATTGCTGTTCTTACGAAATACAGATAAAGCCTCACATTCATGTCTTCATGGCCATCAAATATATCAATAAATTCCTAAGAGAAAAGTATGGAATTTGGACCTCCACTCAGCTTCAGGAAATAATAAAATTCTCACATTGGGATCAACCGAGTAAAAAACAAATGTTGAAATGTTTGTAAATATATGGGATTTAACTACTCTGGTCATCAGTCCCTAGGCTTATAATCTACTTTAACTTATTCTAAGGACAACATATACAAACACATCCAAGGAAGGCCTCTAAGCTATGACAGCAGGGCAGTGGTGTGCTCTGCAGTAAGGAGCCTTGGAACACTCTACCACTCCACCACAGAAAACCACAATGTAACAAGTGAACAAACGCGTGTGTGCGCGTGTGTGTGTGTGGGGGGGGGGGGGGTGTTCTGGTGGGCTCTCTAACCCGTTGCGCCAGGATATCACATCCCTTCCCCCTGAAATGGGCGCGAAGCTACAGAAGCGCCCAGGACGATGCTTCTGGAGGTGGAATGATGGCACGATTGGTGTTCTAGCTGCAGAGCCCCCAGCTCAGGAATACAACATGGGACCACAAGAAAGGTACTGGGGTGTCTTAGTGTGAGAGGTGACTGCTGAGAGGGTAGATGCAGAGGTAACGTCTACACCTCCTTGCCCGTATCCCCTGGAATTGCCAACGCCACCCTGGAGTGCAGACAGAGCCCCTGCGGTTGAGGTGTTGTCGATACTGAGCACTTCTGAGAGGGCAGCTGCTGATGTGAGTTCGGCACCTCCGTGCCCACATCCACTGAAGCCAATGACAATACCCTGGTTCACAGACTGTACCCGAGCACTTGAGGGATTGGCAATGGTGAGAGCTCCAAGTACGGGTGAGCTAGTAGTGAGGGTGAAGCTGGCAACAAAGATGGTCGGTATGTCGGCACTCCAATTCCCTCTGAGAGTTTACCCAGAAAAGGTGTCGTCTATGAGTGGCAACCACTGTAACGGACACTCCTGAGGGCTTTGTTACATACGAATGGGTCGACACAGCAGAACCCAGGAAATAAATCCCAGTGTACCGGCTATTAGGTTACGATGAATTTTTGGTGCACGAGATGATGAAGGGTGTGTGGCTGTCACTCGTGGAGGAGTTCTGCTGAGCTACAATCATGGACACAGATAGTTGTGTAAGGCACTTACAAGGGAACCTCCCCTTAGCACCCCCTTAGATTTAGTTGTAAGTTGGCGCAGTGGATAGGGTGAGAAAAACTGAACAGGGATCACTCGAGAAAACTGGAAGAAGTTGTGTGCAAATATGAAAAATAAGCAAAATATAAAAACTGAACGGTCTATGTGAAACATAGGCAACGTCGAGCATAGGAGTGCCGTGGTCCTGTGGGTAGTGTGAGGAGCTGTGGAGTGAAAGGTCCTTGGTTCAAGCCTTTCCTCATACATAAATTTTAATTTAGTTATTTTCGCAAAATTAAGGTCTGTCTATCCATTTATTAACATTTCTGTTCGCTGTAATCAGATTAGTGTCTGTGTTTTCTGACCACACCGCAAAACCGTGCGATTAGCAGATGAAAGGAAGTGCCTCTCCAACGGGAATCCAAAACATCTCGCAAGGTGATAGGTCAACTGATTCCTCCACAGGAAAACACGTCTGATGTATTCCATATGACACTGATGACAGTATGTGCGTCATATGACAGGAATCTCTTGTGGACCCACCTAACTTGTACACTTGGTGAATGGGTAGAGAAATTCTGCCTTGTCCGATTTAGGTTTTCTTGTGGATGTGATAATCACTCAAAAAAAAAAAAAAAAGTGATAAAAACAAAAGAGTTTGTCACATAAACTGCAACAAATGATTGTTGTTGTTATTTTGGGGTCTTGAGGGGACTAAACTACATGGTTATCAGTCCCCTGTTCCTACCAAAGACAAGCCACCCAAGTAAGAAAAAGGTAAATAGAGCTCAACACCCAGAAGAGGGGCATAAGAGTCACACAGTGCCAATGAAGCCGACACTCAACACCACTGAAGAGAACACGAATAGGAGAGACCAAGTGTTGAACTAAGCTAAAATAGAGCAGGAAATAGTGGCTGGCTGATCAACAACAAATACAAGATGAACCAATCACTCTGTACAGACTAAAATCCAGGAGGTAAAAAACAGGACAGAAGTAAGAGACATCAGATTAAAAAAAGAGAGGTAGAGGCCTGAGATACCAGGCACGAGCCCACCACTAAATAGAAAGATAAAATCCAGCTGCACATATAAAACCTAAAACACGGTCAGCCATTGAGGCATTGTCTGCTAAAATCAAGGCAGGCGCAGTAGGTAGGTTGAAAGACTGCCACAAGGTGGCTAAAAGCAGACAGTCCAGACAGGATGTAGACCAATGTCAACAAATTTCCACAACGGCAATTCGGTGGGTCCTCGCTATGTGGGCGACTGTTAAATGTGCACCGCAGTGACACTGAGGATCCTCGCGACAGAGAAGGTGGCCATTACGTCATCCAGGTATTGCCAATATGGAGGCGGCAAAGGACAACCGACTCCCTGTGAGAAGCCCTCAGTGAGGTCTTCCATGCTGCAACAGAGGACTTGACAACACGGAACTTGTTCGGTTCAGTTGAGTCTACCCATTCAGAACTCCAACCCCCAAGGAACCTGCGATGTAAATGGGATCGGAGGTCTATTTCTGGGATGCCAATATCCAACACCCGTGAAGTGGTGGCTCACTTGGCCAACTGATCAAAGTGTTCATTACCTGATATGTCAATGTGCACTGGTGTGCAAAGAAAAGTGACTGGATGGCCTGACTTACCAAAGGCGAAGACTGCATCTCGAATTGACCACACAACAAAATGTTTAGTGAAGCATTAGTCTATGGCCTGCAAGCCACTTAGGGAGTCGCTACAGATGGCATACGACCCCCGGAGCAAGTTCGAACAAGTTTGAGGGCCCTTAAAATAGTGACCAGCGCCATGGTGAAGACGCTACTTCCACAAGGAAGGATCGCTGTTCGATTTGGTCACCACAGACAAAGGCATATCCAGCCCGGCCATCGGCGAAAAAACTGTCTGCAGTGGTTCCAACAGTTGAATACGGCAAATAGTAATGCGACCTAATATGTATGAGTGAGGAGTGGGGATTAGGAGGAGTCCAAGGGAAATAGGTGAATAAGAAATCATCAAAATTGTGAAAATAGTTTCTGTAAGGTTGCAGATGAGGTAGGGGCAGCATATTATATCATTCTTAAAACTTAATAGCCAATTATTTACTTTCTCAGAACTGAATATTTTATATTTCTTGATTTCCAAATTAATATATACTATCTCTATATCTAAAAGAATCTCCTCCTCAAAAACTTGCACTTAAATACAAGATAAAGTAACATCATAACTTAAGAGTGCAGGTTAAGATACTTCGGTAAGTGTGCAGGGTAAGAAAGTTTAAAAATTGTCAAATTTTGATGTCTACAACCAAATCCTTTTCTTTTTTTACTAGGCACAATGAAATTATTCTCCCTAAATCTTGAAATGGTGAAAGTTCCAGTACTGGGAGAAAGAGAACCTGAAGTGACAGTGGATCTCTTAAAACTTTAGAAGTACAAACTAGTCGCTTTCTTTGCATCACTCAACTGCTTTTCGGTAAATGTTAAATGTGGCACTTTTTTTTTTTTTACTTTTGAAAGAAATCATTTTAATTTTTTCCACTAGTAAAGGATTTAATGTTGAAGTACTAGGAGTTTGTTGGAATTTTGTTTTGTTTTTATGCACAATGTACTCTTTCAGTGGCTGCATTAGTTTGGGACACTAACAGTTGTCGTAATCACTTTGGACAATAGTGCAAAACATGTTTTGCCTGAGAAATCCTCCAGTTGGGATATGTTATACATTGTGATATCTGCTCGTTCCTGTAGTACATCTTCGAAAGCATAAAACTGAAAATTACTGAACTCTACTTCTAGTACTTCAGTCTCACTAGACACTTGGAAACTGATCCAAGATGTTTTCCACAGAGAAAGTCCATCTTCCTTTTGGATCAGCTATCTCTGCATGTGGCTGCTGCTAGATTCCACAATAGCGTGCCACTGTGTATTCATCGCGTATGCCATATTATGCAGTTTTTGAGTTTTTAGAAGTTACTCTCAATACTGGTGATTTCCATGAGGGCATGCTAGAAGCTGTTGCTCATAACCAGTTTATTTCTGTTGATGACATCACACGAACCTACTCGAAAGGAACTGAGATTCAGCGACGAAAACAAATGACACCAATTTGTTACTTAAACCTGAAAATCTGAATTCAAACTCATAATTTTAAACAATTTTTGCAACTTTTATGATTAAATTTTAATGGTTGGAACCTCTGTGTCTTTATAAATAATTTTTGTGCCATGAAATGAGTCAAGCATTGCCTGGAACTGGCGACGGAGATTTGCTGGTGTCACTGAGGCTTTCGAGTCCCGGGACAAGTCCAACCTAAGCTCCAAGTGAGGAATTGTTCAAAAGGGGGGGGGGGGGGGGTTGGTGGTGGTATGGGGAGAGTAGAGGAAAGGAGGGGGGATGGGAAGGAAAGGAAAGAGAAGCCCATGATTCGGGTGGTGAGGTGAGGTATGTACACGGGCAACGTAGGAAGCGAACAACTGTTGCCAGCGGAACTGCAGTGGAGGGACCCCTGCTTTGACTAGGAGACTTGTCACCGGACTTTTACAAAAGGCCCCAGTCGCCAAGCGGACACCACTATGTATGACGGGGTTGCCACAGCTCAGCCAGATATTGAAAAAAGTTGACACAATTCCACTGGATAATGTGTTGTCTCCAAGTTGAATAGCCATGAATAACAAACAAGCAGGTTATTCTACAGGAGCACCAGCTACCGACTGCAGAATCTGCAGGATCAAGCACCATAGGTTCTGGTGATGCTGTTAGGGCGAGATCCTCAGGAGAGGTGAGGATCTGTACATCTTCTGTAGCAGAAGATGTACGTGGCTGTGGCTTTGAAGCCACCAAAGACTACTACTACTACTACTTCTTCTTCTTCTTCTTCTTCTTCTTCTTCTTCTTCCTCCTCCTCCTCGTCTATTGCTGGCCCTTTGGTGTTAAGGGCTTTGAAGGCTTCTCAGGTGTGGCTTCTGGGGCTGACAGAGCAGGAAGCTCTTCTCCCAGTAGACTAGGGATGCTGCAGCAGCTTGCTGGGATCCTCTTTGTCACATGTAGAAGCCTCAGAGCGAGAGAAGGCCATTGCTTCTCCAGCTGGTGGATGGGGACAGACCTCCCCAGTTTTTGGATGGTGGTTGTTTCCAAGGTGAAGAGTGTGGGAGCAACAGAAGAGAAAGTGCTCCTATCTCTCAAAAGGTCAGGAGTAGATGGTTGGATCTGAGAGCCCCCTATGGCAGATTCAACAGTAGTTCGATAAGATGTCAGAGATGGTAATGGAGATGCTGCTTTGGCATATGAGATCTTCATGCTCACAGGATGGAGTTTCGTGTATATCTGTTTTGCGTCTGAATATGACAGCCAGTCCAGGGTCTTAATACTCCATTATCCTCCTTTCCTAATGCAGAACAGCACAATCTGCGATAGGTTTGTACCGTCCTCACAATGCGGGCAATTAAGCCAAGATCCCTGGACTCTCAAACGATACAGTGGTCACTGAAGCATGCACGGAGCTTACAGTAAGGAGGACTTTTGGCGCAAAACAGTCCCCAACTCGTGACTCCAGGTACGCCAAGCCCATGCTCAGCAAATTAATACTGAGCCCCTGAGGGGTCACCTCGAATTCAGACCACAAAGATGTCACCTATGAATCTATACCAAACCAGGGAGTACTATTGGCTTGTGCATCTTAAGGAATGCCACTTCCATGCGGCCCATGAAGAGGCCAACCTCATTCCCATAGGTGCCCCCCTGATTTGTTTGTAAGTCTCATCCTCAAAGATGAAGTAATTGTAGGTGATGATGCAATTGGAAAGTGTGACAAGAAACGAGGTTGTTGAGAGGTTTTCAGATGGGAGTTCGGAAAGGTAGACAGAGTGAAGGAAATTCAGTAGAGGGATATGGCATCTATGGTGACAAGAAAGCTTTCAGGTGAGATGGGCAAGGAGACATATTTGAGGTGTTCTAGAAAATGGTTCATGCCTGATGTAGGATTAGAGATTGCGGGTTACAGCTTAGAGGTGTTGGTCTACCAAAGCTGAGATACATTTCGTTGGAGCTTTGAAGCCTGCTACAATGGAATGGGCAGGATAGTTCACTTTATGGATTTTAGGGAGTAGGTAGAAGGTCAAGGTGTACAGTCCAGATGGAGAGAGAATTTGTATGGAGACCTTGTGAGGTCATAGGGTTTTTAGAATTTTCTGTACCTCAGCCTGGATAGATGGAATGGGGTTATGAGAAACAGCTTTGTAGGTAGAGGGGTCTTAGAGTTGACACAGACCCTCTGTCACATACTCCTCTCTGTCAAGTACTACAGTTGTGGAGCCCTTGTCTGCTAGGAGAACGGTAGAGGAGTGGATCGCTTTCAGCTCTCTGAATGCATGAATTCAGTTGGGCTGATGAGTTCGGTTGTTTGTTTGGGATAGGGTGACTAAACTGCTAAGGTTATCAGTCCCCCATTGGAGAGGGGAAGGAGTGAGGATAGGAAAGAGAGGACGGGAAAGTAAATGCAGTCCAGGAAGTAAAGCAGAAAGGAAGACTACATTAGCTCGTGCCCCGTGCTCGCTATGCATGTACTCGCGAAAGAACTGTGAGCCCCCTGGAGGGTTGGGCTGATGTTGGAAGTAGTTTTATGTTATTCAGGAAGAACTGGAACGCAATACTGGATGTGAAGGAATTCAGAATGTGTGTAAAGGATGGTTTTGAAAAACACCAGGCTGATTCCTTTGGGAGGGTCGTCAGAATTGGTCAAGGTAGGTTTTAATACTGGTTCTGGGGTGAAGTTATTTCCAGTTGAGGTTTCAGGTGAATGAAAGCTCTTTGACCAAGGCAGCATAGTTGAATTTAGGCTGTGGGACTGAGAGGGACTTGGGTTAGAGGTTAAAGGTTGGTGTTGAGTTGTGTTTGCAGGTGACAATGGTTGCTGTAGGTTCTGGGTGGATCATGTGATGGGATTTGAAGATTCAATAATGAAGCCAAGTTCTGGAGGTTAATGGCTATGAAAGGGGAGGGGGGGAGGTGTTGAGGGTGGTGGTGTGGTGGGTCATTATGAATGATGGGAAGAGGGATGCCACTTATGAGGCGATGGACCAGTAGGATGGACAGTTTTCTGAGGTGCTGTGTGGCATACAATTTGAGTTTACAGCTGGCTTCTTGTATGATGCCAAGCGTGTTGATTGAGACAGGAGCTTCACATAATCTCTGTGTCATGGCCTAGGTTGTAACTCTTCCCTTCTATTCCCCTCTCCTTCCTCCTCTTTCCTAGCTGACAAAGGAAGTAACTTACAGAATCTTGTGATATAATTTTATTTTTGTCATTTCTGTGTGAATATCATCAGCACTGACCAAGGAGGTAAGTAGTAGCCAACCACTATCTCTAGCCAAAAATGTTCCGTTATGTCTTGGAGAATTTCTGTCAGATTAGTTTCATCAAGTGTAATAATTGCAAAACATGTATTCTTAATTTAAGATTTCATCTTTGGAAACATCAAATACTGCAGTTATTAAATCATTTTGAAAGCTTGCCGAAGTGCTGCAGAGAGCCATAGATGTTACTAAATATTCTTTCAATGGAGGCTCAAACTCGGCATTAGCAAGAAGAAATTTAATGGAATTCCCTTTGTTCATTTTCAATGCGCCTTGAGACTTGGAATGTATAGTTCCTATTTCACTAAATAACAAACTATGTTATTTAACCTGTTCAATATTTATCATTCTTTCTTTCTTTTTCATTATGCAGTACTCTTCCAAACCCTTCGCTGAGAACTCAAAGGAACCTCAATTCAAGCTTGGCAAGCAATAAATCTGTTGTATGTTAAAAAAGAAAAAGATTAATTTCAGACTGATCACGTTTTTTCACTGCAGTTTTATTGAAATCATAATACCACTTCCTATTCTGAACAGTTTTCTTTCTACTCAAGAACAGATGGGTTCAACAACAAAATATGTATCTCACATTTCAGCCATAAAATTAAGTCAATTGTTTAGGATATGGTCTGCTATTAAGATATAGTTTGCTATGAAAATGTGGCCGACTCTCGAGCACCTCTGACGCATTTACAGTGATACTCACGCAGTGCCAGACTCAGTAACAAAGGCATTACCAACATCTTGGCTTATGTTTAGCATGTTGTATTCTGCCAGGAGCTAGGCTGATGGTAGTCTAGTTGGACTGTTATTCGAGATCACGACTTGGGGCATTATCAAGCACAATTACAGACATCATGTACCTTACACTGATTAAGAATAATTTCACAATTTCTTAATTCTATTCAGGCATTGGCACACACCCCGAGGTGATACCACTGCAAGGATGCCTGCCTGGGGTACTTCATCAGTGACAGAGGGTGAAACTTTGCCTATACTGTAGAATTCCACTACCACCCTATCTCTCAAGCGTATAAAGGAAGTAACATCACAAATAGTAACCTCCAACCACTTATGCTACTAAACTACAAAAGAAACTTGTGAACCACACTTCTTAATTTGTTTACACTTCACTCAAATTTGACTAGGAAGGTAAAAATTCACCAAATTATGAGGAGATCTAATATCTTTGCACTGAGCTTTTATCGATATTTTAAAATACGTATTTACACAATGATATAAGTTTTGTGGCAGTTATGAAGGTGTGTGAGTTTATTTACAAACCTCTGTCTTCTGTGTGAGGTACAGAATTCATACAAGCTCCTGCTTCCAATACACCATTTCCTAAATCCGCATTATGCTGATTATCAGTGTGCATGCTTATTCCTTCATCTTCCACTGCAGCTGCCATTTCTTTACTAACTCTGGACATCTTTTTCTGAAGCTGGTCAGATGTAATGAAATCTTGCCCAGCTGAAAGACTAAAAAAAGTTGTTACATTACTAACAACTATAAGAAAAAACCTATATAGTTCTGAAAAAGAAAAGCTTTCAATTAAGTTATCCATTAGAAATTACATACTGTATGTGTGCATCTCACAGTAAACAATATTTTCACAGTAGCAACTCTGCTGAAAGATTGGGGGGGGGGGGGGGGCACCTCAAGTACAAGACTAAGGATTCTTTTTGATTTATGAGATGAAAAAAAAAGTAAACAAATGCAGACTCTGGCAACAGAACTTACTGCGCTGTGTCTTTCTTATTGTTATTTCTGACCAGAACTGATCAATTTCTTGCCGTACTTTGTTTGTATCTTATATTACACTTTTCTCTAACCTTTGTAATTACAATTTAAAATTTGGCATTGTTGTATGCACATTGTGACCCGAAGTATGTGTATTGTGTTCACAGCACATCTATATCCATAGTTTGCAAACCATTTAAGTTCACACAAAAGGTATTTCAAGTCATCCCTGCTTTTTCTCATTTCTTTCAGGCATGCATCAAACGAAGAGTCATTGTGCATGCTGTAAGTACCATAATTTTTGTCTCACAATCTGTATGGGACCAATACAGAAAGGGTTACAATATATTGCTTGAATCATAATAGTGCACAACATAATTCTTGCGATAATTACATACCAATAATGAATTTGTGGCTGACAACTCTGAACTATTAAAAGTATATTAAAGATTATTCAACAATGGAAATTCCGACAGGAATATCAATAACAGAGGATAGGTAACAACTCACCACAAAGAGGCTCACTGAGCTGCTGACAGACACGAAAATAGATAAACACATTCAAATCACTTAATTTTCAGCCATGGCCTTCATCAGAAAAAGAGACTCATACATTCATGCTATCACTAAGGAAACTACACACACACACACACACACACACACACACACACACACACACACACACACACACACACAACTATCATGTCCGGCCACTCCAGCAACACATGCTGGACTCTGAGTTGATTGTTGTGTGTGTAGTTGTCTGAGTGATAGCGTGAATGTATGGGTTTCTTTTTCTGATGAAGGCCATGGCTGAAAATTTAAGTGGTTTGAAAGTGTTTATCTATTTTCGTGTGTCAGCAGCTCAGCGAGCCTTTTTACATTGAGTTACCTATCCTCCATTATTGATATATTAAAGAATACATTCAGCTAAGTGTTAATGATCTTAATTTGTAGTCCAGAGTGTGTTGAACTAAACGCATTTTATCTGAAAGTCTTAGGACAATCCACTACTGAAGAACTGTAAAAAATGTAGATGCAAATGTGAAAAAACACATGCGGCCTGGAACAAATATGGCCACGATTTCAAAATAATAAACAATAAATATCTTTAAGGATATTTTTGTGATTACTAATCATTGGGGAACTCAACTAACAAATGTAAAACATTTCTGAGATGATCAAGCAACCAGTGCTGGACCACTTGGTACGGATTTACCCCCTCATGCAAGCAGTTATTAACTATGGCTTTCATTAATAGATAGTGGCTGTCCTCCTGTGGGATATCTAACATTCTGTTCTCTATAGGTTGACCACTTCCTTCCCGATACCACGTTGTGGCACAGTTGAACCATTGACGCTGATATCATCGCTTAGTGGCAGCACTCATATTCAAATGCCGAACATGCATCAACTCCTTCCAATCCGCTTCTTTTTAGCCCAAATAAATGCACTCTCTTCAATACTGATATCTATGTATACTCTTCACGTGCCTCATTGTCAGCAGATTGGTGAAATTACACTGCAGCATCACAAATTCATCTGTTAAGTTGCAAAATTTACAGTTCAGCATTTTCCATCTACATTTATGAATTTCAACTTTTGACTAAACTGCATAACTCCTTTGTGGTGTTTCACTTTTCTTGTCTTAGGGTCTATCTTAAAAAACAATAACTAAAGTGATAAAATGAAGTTACAAACCTCGAGAACATTTCTCTTGCAGCTTTTCGAGCTAGCTTTTCTTCCTGGGACATATTTAAACATGATTTTACATCCAAGTAATTGTGTTCTGTAATACCTGGAAAGAATGAGGTGCAATTTCAATATTGGTGCAGTAATTGAGTATTGAACAAATTATAGAAATAAGTAACAATTGTGTGAAGGTATGCTGAGCATAGAAATATAGTTGTTAAATGAGCACTATAAAAATACCATGCATACTTAAAATAAATAAAAAAAACACACACACACACACACACACACACACACACACACAGTCCATGTTGAACACTGAAAAATGTTAAAAGACCAATGTGTCAGGGAAGTGTAAACTGGGCAATTACTTGCTAAAACATAAAATTATGAGAAAGCTCAATATTCCCTACCACCTCCCAAAATTATGGTTTCACATCAAACATATCCCTCACTTACTTACTGATACTGGAAAGAAACAAAATTCCAATGAAAGTCACTAAGCATGTCCAAAATTAACATTACTCGTGGTGGAAAGATTCAAGCAATACGACAATTTGTTTAAATGTTACTAGTAGCTTGAAATTTTTCAGAAAAGGGAACGATTTTTTTTTTTTTTAATATTCTGCAAACATATGTTTCGTTTCATAATTCTTTATCTAGATACAATAATTAAAATGTATGAAAAACAGTGACCAAAAGAGAAACAGATTAGTTTCATCAACCCACAGCTGGACTGAAGGTGAGGGCACACTGTCCACATTCCTTCAAAACCGCAACAACATCTCTTCCATTCACTTCACATGGTCCTACTCAACAAATGAGCCACCTTCCTCGACATTGACCTACACCTCAAAGATGGCCTTATCAGTACCTCCGTCCACATCAAACCTACCAACCATCAGCAATATCTCCATTTCGACAGCTGCCACCCATTCCACACCAAAAAGTCCCTTCCATACAGTCTAGCCACTCTTGGTCATCCCATCTGCAGTGACGAGCAGTCCCGTTCCAAGTACGCCAAACGCCTCACTGAGGCCTTCACTGACCGCAGTTACCCACCAAACCTTGTCCTGAAACAGATATTGTGGACCTGTCTGTCCGGTCAACCGCCACCTCCCCACACCCACTGTCCGGCCACAACGGAGCATTCCTCTCATCACCCAATACCACCCGGCACTAGAGCAATTAAACCATACTCTTTGTCAAGATTTCAATTACCTTTCATCCCGCCCTGAAATAAGAAATACACTACCCAAAATCCTCCCCACCCCCTACAGTGGTATTCCGCCACCCACCAAACCCACGTAATATCCTTGTCCGTTCCTACTCCTTCCCTGCTCCCAACCCCTTACCCCATGACTCATATCCCTGCAATAGATCTAGATGCAAAACCTGTCCTATCCACCATCCCACCACCACCTATTCCAGTCCCATCACAGGCATTACCAATCCTATAAAAGGCAGGGAAACCTGTGATAACAGTCATGTTGTATACAAACTGAGCTGAAAACACTGTACAGCTTTCTACGTGTGCACGACCAGCAACAAACTGTCAGTGCAGACGGATGGCCATCGTCATTACTGCGGCAAGGAGACAGCTGGACCACCCTGTTGCAGAGCCTGCAGCACTGCATGATGTGGCTCACTTCAATGACTCCTACACAGCCTTTGCCTTACGGATCCTCCCCCACAAACACCAACTTGCCTGAACTCTGCAGATGGGAACTCTCCCTACAATATATCCTACACTCCTGCAATCCCCCAGGCCTAAACCTTCGCTAGTTGCTGCCCCCACCATTCTCCTCTCCCCTTCCTTTCCCTACCCACACTCCAGCTTACGTACGTCTCCCTTTCCGCCACATACTCCAGTCCCTTCCTATCTGTCCGACAGCACTGGCGTACTGCTCCATCCCCACTGTCATCTCTTCCCTGCCTCCTTACTTCCCTCTCCATGCCACTTCCTCACCCCCACCACTGGTTGCTCTCACCTCAGCTGTGCTGTGTGTTGCAGTCCAGTCGCAACAGCCGGAGATGGCATGCGCGTGCTCACGCTCAGTGGCAGATGAAGGCTTAATAGCCAAAAGCTTCATTTTTTGTTTATTCTGTGGTGTGCCTTTCTGCAGCTCATCAGGGTGTATCTGTGGTGAGTAGCAACCTATCCTTTCCAAAATATTATAGATCATAGATAATTTTACTATACAGTGAGTTAATCATGAATGAGCACAAAGTCTGGAAAATTTGAAAAATATATAGTTCTTTACAAATTGTCTATGGAGTGGGACCTTTCTTAATGAGCATAATTCACTTCATAGCCTTGCCTGAAATGTGAAATACTAGTTAACAAAACATTTCTGTCGAAAATCTTGTAAAAATAGGATGTATGTACTGTTTCGAGAAATATACAAAAACCTTGGTCCAACAATTTAAAAGAAAGCTGTTATGGTTTGTGCGAGGGTTTTTTTTTTTTTTTTTTTTTTTTTTTTTTGGGTGGGGGGGGGGGGGGTTGCCACATTATTTTTGTTTGAAAGGGATCGTCATTTTTACTTGGAAGGGGGTCGCATATTCGAAAAGGTTGAAAAACACTGCTCGAGAGAGTCTTAATGGGATTTTCTTCATCACCATACTTTGCAGAGTGTTCATTTTGAACATTTTAGCAGTCACTTTTTCTCTTCTAGTTCTTTCCAAATTACATAGCTTTTGAAGATACTGACATTAAGCACATGAAAAAAATTTGGTGCTATAACTTTTTACTTCTGCAGGTAATTTCGCATAATTCCTTCATCTTCGAAATTATTCATGTGTGCATTATACTGTACCGAGGCTTGAGGACTAGGCCATCCAATTTTAACTAGGGCAAACGTTCCCTTGTTGGCTGAATTGTTCCACAGGAATGTATGTTTCTCTCACATGAATGTGCCATTAAGAAATAGGTGCTGAAATAAAGATGTTGGCCTTTACCCCTGACAAACTCAGCACTACATGCTCTCTTTGCACCGCGTCACCACTTTTTCCAGCGTAAATGGAAAATTTTAGATTTTAGGAGATCATCACATAGCATCCATACTGTGTAGCCATTGAAACTTCCTGGCAGATTTTAATCCGCCAGGAAGTTGCATATCAGCGCACACTCCACTACAGAGTGAAAGTTTCATTGTGTAGCCATTGTTTACAGGTTTCGCTCTCATTTATTGCTTCATACTGTTGCATCCTTTAAATTTGGTTACTGACTCATCAATTGTTACTTACTGACTGGGTTGGTAACACTTGGCCACAATTTGTGCAGTTTGGCATATCCTGCATGTCCTTTTTCCGGTAGCAAAGTATTATTTATATTCTTCATTTGTGTGACCATGAAGTTCAGAGTTACTTTACAATTATGAAGAGTATTTTATGACCATCTGTGCAACTACAATACGTTGTGTTTCAAATGGTCAAAAGTTTGTAAATCTATGGGACTTTACTACTCTAGTTATCAGACCCTAGGTGTACAAACTACTGAAACTAAGTTAAACTAACCTAATCTCTCTCTCTCTCTCTCTCTCTCTCTCTCTCTCTCTCTCTCTCTCTCTCTCTCACACACACACACACACACACACACACACAAAAACACGAGGGAGGACTTGAACCTCCGGTGGTAGAGCAACTGCTTACTCCGCAGCAAGGTGCCTTAGAATGCTCAGCCACTCTGCCAAGCTAAGATGTGTTTCATCTTATTGAATGTAAAACACCTCCACTGGTTTGTAATCATAGACATCAACCACTTGGTTTGTTTTTGGATCTAAAACAGTTTG
Source organism: Locusta migratoria (assembly GCA_026315105.1). Taxonomy (NCBI): domain Eukaryota; kingdom Metazoa; phylum Arthropoda; class Insecta; order Orthoptera; family Acrididae; genus Locusta; species Locusta migratoria. Next base: position 2,999,932 of record CM048746.1, on the reverse strand, counting down.
TTACCAAAATATCGTAAACAGCGCTAAGTATCTTAATTTAATTTGTGTCAAATTTAATTTGCCAGTCTAGTTCATTTTCGTTAGTACTTCTGTTTTAAGAGGTTTATTCCCACGTACTTCGCAGATTTCATTTGTACTACTGTTTTAATAGTTTATTCTATCGTATTTGATAAATAACATTGTGTTTAGTCTTCGCCTTTGACTGGTGTATTTCAAAACAAGTCAGAGACTGTTACTAAAGCTCGTTATCAGTCAGTCCAGTGCCAGCTGCCACCAGTGCCACATTGTAAACAGCGCTAAGCTTATATTCCCGTGAGTTTGATAATGGTGTATACCACAGATATTCTTGTTTATTTTGAAAACTGCCGGACTCAGTTTTGTTGATTTGACAGTGTAGTTACCACTGATCACAGTTCATTCAGCAGCCAGCTGCCTTTATTAGAGTACTAGGCTACTTAAAAGTTGATTATTGAGTTTTCTACTTTCTACGGTTAATTGTATTGATAGGATGCCTGCTGTGTGCAGACGCAGGAGGAGTGGGCCGCGGTTCGCGTACAGCTGAGTGGCTACGGTCAGCCGTCTTCAGGCTGCTGTCTCGGGGTGCAGCGATGGTGGGGAGTCTGGTGCGTTGAGTGGGACACCTCAGGTGTCTCATGCTTCGCTCTCTGTCCCTGCTACCGAGGCACCTTCAGGTGTACCGGACATCGTCGAGTCGCCTTCTTCGCAAGGGGAGTGGCGGGTTGTACAGCGTTCGCGTCGCTCGAGGCGAAAGGCCAATGTGGAGGTTGGACGTCCGTCCGTGCCCGTTTGTCCTATGAGTGGACATGTGGCCACTCCTTCAGCAGGGTCCGAGCAGGTGCACGGGGGGGAGGGGATTATTAGTTATTGGGAGCTCCAATGTTAGGCGCGTGATGGAGCCCCTTAGGCAGATAGCATCGAGATCCAGAAAGAATTCCAACGTGCACTTTGTGTGTCTGCCAGGGGGCCTCATACGAGATGTGGAGGCGGCCTTGTATACATTTGTCACTAGATACAAAGAACATATCAGAGTATGGTAGTATGGGACAACATTTGCAGACCACCTTTAATAAGAACACTAAAGACCCAGCACTATAGAAAAATTAAATCATAAAATTAGTAGATAGAGAAAACCTCCACATATACAAATCCTTATTATTCAACAAACAGTTACTCAATGCCTAAATAAATATTGAAAAGCAAACTCTATATAAAATAATAGAAAAAAAAAATCATAAGCTGTTCCACTTTCAGCCCTCGCACTCTCCAAAACTGAAGACACAACCTGTCTCAACCCCCCTAAAATAGGTATCACCCCCCTCTCTCTGTCATTCCATATCCCACTATTCACCAATCCACACCTAATATCAAGTCACATATCCACTCCCCACTGACGATGATTAAACTTCCATACCTTCTCTCTTCCCTCTAATGAAACGATTATTACACCTCTTGCTCCCCACTATTGCCCCACATCACACACTAAATCCAACTTGAAACAACTTTCTATCTACATCGATACTCTGCAAGTCACATTGAAGTGCACGACAGAGGATTCATTGAACCATTATGATATTTCTCTATAGTTTCATTCTCTAATTGCTCACATGAAAAAGGAATATCTAAATCTGTCTGTTTTCAATCTTATTTTTTTGTGTCCCAGCCTCGTCGCCGCTTTTGTGTCCCGTTTCCGTCGTAGGTGTCGGTGGCCGAGTGGAATGAGACCGACACAGGAATAAAGATAGCACGCTGGTGCAGGTACGGAGGGGAGCAGCCAGAAACTAGAAACACTAGAGTAAATTAGAACGAGGTATATATTGCACAGAATTTATACAATACTTAACTTTTACAGAGATCAGTACTGCAGAATGCTGAATACATAGTTGAGCTAGAGGCCTGCCTAGTGCCTGTCCGATAGCCAAGTCTTTACTGGTGCCTATCTGATTCCAAAGTGTTCGCTGGTTGCTATCTCAGTCCCAAGTGAACGATGTCGTTCAGTGGTGGCCACGAGCGGCGTTGCAGCAGAGGGCGCTAGTGGCTGTCTTCGTAAGAACGCCGCGTCGTGCGTGCATGGCGGCACGCGGCGAAAGTAGGTGGCGCGCACTTTGTACTTGTGCGACACCACATATTTCTCTTATTTTATGATCACGTCTCCCTAGGTACGTGGGTGCCAACAATATATACTCACTTTCTGAAGAGAAAGTTGGTGCAAGAAATTTTGAAAATAGATCTCACTGCAACAAATAACACATCCCTTCTAATGATTTCCACCCCAACTTGTTCATAATTTCAGTGACACTCTTCCCCCTATACTTCAACAACAAAAAATGAGCTGCTGTTCTCTGAATTTTCTCTAAATCGTCGATCATACCCACCTGGTGCGGATCCCACAACACGCAGCAATTCTCCAAGATAGGATGCACAAGAGTATTGTAGGCAGTTTCTTTAGTAGAACTGTTGCATCTGCTAAGGGTTCTGCCATTGAAACATAGTCTTGGGTCGCCTTCCCTATATTGTCTAGTGTTCTTTCCAATTTAAGTTATTCATAACTGTTACTCCTAGGCACTTAATAGAATTGACAGCCTGTACATTTGACTGATTTATCGTATAACTGAAGTTTGATGGATACCTTTTAGTGGTCATATGGATGACCTGACACTTACTATTAAGGGTCAATTGCCAATTTTTGCACCATGCATATATCTAAATCATTTTGCAGTTTCTTTTGATCTTACTAGCCGCCCTCCCCCAACAGTACTCACACCTTACCTCTTGCTCCTCATTTGTGCCCCCACATACTGCACTATATCCCACTATTTAAAACTTTACACCTACTATCCATCATATTTGCTCCCCTCCCTACAAACACTCACTACATAGATTTTCAACTTCATTAGTACTCTTTCACTTGATTTAAACCTCAGCATAAACAAACACTCTATCTCCTCCCACATCTCACTACTCCCCACTTTACAACCACCATTGTCATCTTTGCTCTACCACTCCCCTCCTATAAACAATCACCACACAGACTGTGAAGAGGCTCGCTGAGCTGCTGACAGACACAAAAATAGATAATCGTATTCACGCAACTTAAATTTTCAGCCATGCTCTTCATCAGAAAAAGAAACACACACATTCACACAATCATTCAAATTTCACTTACAGTGAAGTGCAAGTTAATGTTAGAAATATTAATGCAGAAGGTGAAATCTGCATTGCAACATGCAACAAATTGGCACTCCACGATGTGAGACGAAAAGCCAAGACAAAAATTTTCAAATTTGTATAAGTTACATATCTGTTTTAGATTTAAAAATATACAATAAATAAATAAATGATCATGAAGTTCTGCGTAACTAGACCAGTAGTCTCAGTTTGCTGACAAACATTTTAAACCCATCCATATATTGATTCGCAAAAAATTTTGTATTTCCTCATAAACTATTTGAGTGAAGGACTTCCCAGATTGTGTTAGGTATAAACTTGTCTAAAAAACTATAAGAACAACTAGCTCTTTTGGGAATACTTTTGAAAATAAAGGTGTTTGCATCCTCACCGCCATAGGCAGCAAAGGTAAAAGAAACAGTCAACAATCAGAAGATTGGTATGAACATCACAGTGCTTTACTAGGCATGGTCCTGTTTGGAAGAGGTACACCGTTGCCTTCCTCCAACCTTTGAACTGACTTACCCAGCCAGTTATAGGGGGACCTACAGTTTAAGGCGGGTTCCAAACAATGGCGCTAATCGATAATTTTCACATCAGCTATACTGCCCGAGGTGATTTATTTATTTATTTATTTTTTTATTTTTTTAAATTTTTTTTTTTTTGGGGGGGGGGGGGGTTAGGGCGCACAACTTCTACGGTCATTAGCGCCCAGACAAGAACTTAGATTCACTAGATCTCCAAAAAAAATTAGGTGACTGTCAGAAAATCAAGAAGAGGATAAAAACGAAAGATAAAGGACAATGAAAAGGGTTAAATATCCTTCGATAAGTTGGCCAAGTTGATAAAACGCAAAACTCGAGCAGCTGCTCGTGTGTCATCAGCTAAAATTTCCTCCAGTGTAGACGGAAAGTGAAGGGCTACACGGAGTCGATTAAAAATTACGCAAGACAATAAAACGTGTCGCACCATCAGCAATTCACCGCAGGAGCACAGCGGTGCAGGATCAGCGGTTAGCAAATGACGGTGGCTGAAACGGCAGTGACCGATCCGCAACCGGGCCAGGATGACCTCCTCCCGCCGAGAGGGGCGTGAGGAGGTCCTCCAAGCGGTCGGGATCGTTTTGACAGTTCGCAATTTATTGTTGTACAGTGAAAGCCACGCACTGTGCCATGACGACATGCTACTCCGGCGAAGAGCCCGTTGAACATCGTCCGGTGGGATGCAAAAGGTAGCCATGTGAGGCAAAAGAGCTGCGGCCTTGGCTGCTATGTCGGCAGCCTCATTCCCGGGCACACCCACGTGGCCAGGGACCCACAGGAAAGAAATGTGACAGCTGTCATCTGCTAGCAACTGGAGGGAGCGTTGGATCCGATATACGAGAGGATGGTTCGAGAAAGGGTCCTTAAGACTCTGTAGGGCACTAAGGGAGTCCGAACATATGGCATAGAATGGTTCGCAGTGGCGGCAGTTATACAAAACGGTCTGGTGGAGGGCAAAAAGCTTAGCTGTGAAGTTCGAGCACTGGTCAGGGAGCTTGTATTGGAAACGGTTGTCCCCGACGATGAAGGCAGATCCGACACCGGCAGTGCTCTTGGAACCATCAGTGTAAATAAATATGGCATTATTGAACCGCGAACGGAGTTCAACAAGCCTCGAGCGGTATACCAAATCTGGGGTGCTCTCCTTGGGGAGCAAAGTAAGTTCAAGGTGAGTGCGAACCTGGGCCTGATGCCACGGTGGCAATGGGCTTTCGCTCAACCGAAGGGTGGAAGGAAGGGTAAAATCGAGCCGCTGTAGCAGGCGGCGAAACCGAACTCCAGGTGGAAGCAAGGCAATCGCAGACAACTGATATTGGTGATCGAGTGAGTCGTCAAAAAATAATCGGTAAGATGGATGGTTGGGCATCGACCGCAGATGGCATGCGTACCGATACAAAAGTATGTCACGTCGAGTGGTCAAGGGTAATACAGCAGCCTCGGCATACAGACTTTCAACAGGGCTGGTATAAAATGCACCGGTTGCCAGACGTAATACCCGATGGTGGATAGAGTTCAGACGGCGGAGAATCGACGGCCGTGCAGAAGAGTATACAAGGCTTCCGTAGTCGAGCTTCGACTGAACAATGGCCTGGTAAAAGTGAAGCAGGACGGTACGATCCACTCCCCATGACGTGCCACTGAGGACACGAAGAACGTTAAGGGATCGGGCACAACGGGCAGCCAGGTAGGACACGTGTGTGGACCAGCAAAGTTTACGATCCAACATGAGTCCCAAGAATTTCGTAGTCTCCACGAAAGGGAGAGCAACAGGGCTGAGACGTAGAGAAGGTGGAAGAAATTCCTTGTATCTCCAGAAGTTTATACACACAGTTTTCTCAGTGGAGAATTGGAAGCCGTTTGCGATGCTCCAGGAATATAGGCGGTCAAGACAGCGTTGAAGAGAACGCTCCAAGAGACACGTCCGCTGGGCGCTGCAATAAATTGCGAAATCGTCAACAAAAAGAGATCCAGAGATGTCGGCTGAAAGGCAATCTACGATCGGATTGATTGCAATGGCAAAAAGCGCCACACTCAAGACGGAGCCCTGTGGTACCCCATTCTCCTGGCAAAAGGTATCTGACGAAACAGAGCCCACCCGTACCCAGAACTTGCGATCCACCAAAAACGCTTGAATGAAAAGAGGAAGGCGGCCCAGAAGGCCCCACGTGTGCAATGTGCGGAGAATGCCCGCTCTCCAACAGGTATCGTATGCCTTCTCCAAGTCGAAGAACACTGCTACTGTTTGACGCTTCTTTAGAAAGTTATTCATAATGAAGGTCGACAACGTAACAAGGTGATCAGCAGCAGAGCGGTGTCGACAAAAACCGCATTGGATATTAGTCAGGAGGCGGCGAGATTCGAGGAGCCAGACCAACCGACCGTTAACCATGCGTTCCATCACCTTACAGACACAGCTCGTCAGAGAAATGGGGCGATAACTGGAAGGAAGGTGTTTGTCCTTCCCTGGTTTGGGGATGGGGACAACAATGGCTTCACGCCAACTTGTGGGAACATGACCATCAGTCCATATGCGATTGTAGGTACTAAGAAGAAAGCACTTGCCCGCAGGAGAGGGGTTCTTCAGCATCTCAATATGAATGGAATCGGGCCCGGGAGCAGAAGATCGGGACAGGGCGAGAGCACGGTCTAGCTCCTGCATGGTGAAGGCGACGTTATAATTTTCACAATTAAAAGAGTGGAAAGAAGGCGGCCGTGCCTCCTCTACCTGTTTACGAGGGAGAAAGGTAGGGTGATAATGGGCAGAGCTCGAAACCTCCGCAAAGAAATGGCCCAATGCGTTGGAAACATCAGCGGGGTCCACGAGGACTGCGTTCTCCACGGTCAGGCCACGAATCGGGGAGTGGACCTCGATGCCGGATAAACGGTGTAGGCCACCCCAAACAACCGTGGAGGGAGTAAAATGGTTAAAAGAACTAGTAAAAGCAGTCCAGCAAGCTTTCTTGCTGTCATTTATGATACGACATTGCGCTCTCATACATTTATAATTTATGCAATTCTCCAAAGTTGGGTGGCGGCGGAAGGTGCGTAAAGCACGGCGTCGGGCTCTAAGCGCGTCGCGGCAGGCTGCAGTCCACCAAGGGACCTGGACACGACGTGGAGAAGAGGATGTACGAGGTATGGAACGTTCAGTAGCGGTGAGAATAACCTCTGTGAGGTAGTCGACCTGACTGTCACAGTTGGGAAAATTCTGACCGTGAAAAACAGCCATGGAAGAATAAAGCCCCCAGTCGGCTTTAGAAATGTTCCAACTGGTGGGATGAGGAGATGGGGAATGATGCAGGAAGTGGATGAAACAAGGGAAATGGTCACTTGAGTACGTGTCAGAAAGTGCATACCACTCAAACCGACCGGCAAGCTGAGGAGTGCATATTGCGATGTCTATATGGGAGTAAGTATGAGTCGTGTCTGAAAGGAAGGTCGGTGCACCTGTGTTGAGGCAGACAAGATCGAGGTGTTGGAGAAGGTCCACCAAAAGGGAGCCTCTCGGACAAGGTGCCGGAGAGCCCCATAGGGGGTGGTGGGCATTAAAGTCGCCTACCAACACGAAAGGTGAAGGGAGCTGGTCAACAAGGTGTAGCACATCTGCCCTAGTAAGGGCAGATGACGATGGCAAATAGATATTACAGAGGGAAAAGGTAAATGTGGATAAAGTGATGCGGACGGCAACTGCCTGTAGGTGAGTATGCAAGGAAATGGGATGGAAATAGACGTCGTCTCGAAGGAGCATCAGAACCCCTCCATGGGCTGGGATACCTTCCATGGGTGGCAGGTCGAACCGCACAGAGGTGTAGTGTGGAAAGTCTGCACGATCACTTGGACGCAACTTAGTTTCTTGGAGACAGACTAGAAGCGGGCAGTGCAACCGAAGTAGTAGTTTTAATTCTTCCCGATTGGAACGAATGCCGCGAGTATTCCATTGAAGGAGCGGCATGATAAAAAATGAGATAAGAAATAAGGATAAAAACCAACTAGCAAGCGGGGTCACCTCGACGGCCGCTGAGGACCGGATTTCGAGGGAGCGCTGCTATAGCTGTCTAGGGGCAAAGGGTCGTGGTCCATAGGTTCGACCGACGCGCCTGCCACCTCCCTGAGTTGATCAGGAGGGGCAGTTTCCACCGCCGGTAAAGGGCCGGGTGCCCGGCAGATGGAGCGTCCCGGTGAAACAGAAGACGGCTGAGGCCGGCAACTGTTGGACGGCGTGACGGATGGGTAACGCCTCGGCGGGGAAGGAGAGGAACTCTTTTTTTTGTTGGCTCTTCTGGAAGAGTGGCGGTGAGAAGAGGCAGTCGATGGTTGGGAAGCCTGAGAACGCAGAAAATCCTCACGGATGGGTTCCTTTTTCAAAGTCCGGACATCTTGTTTAGGTGCCCGCGGTTTACTAGAGGTTGGCGAAGACTGTACTTTAGGAGCAGCAGGAGGAAGCGGGGACGTGGAACGGGCAATCTTCGGGCTGGCGGATCGCACAACTGTGTCAGCGAAAGTGAAATCACAAGTCTGGGTACTGGAATCCTTAGTAGGTCGAGTTGAGGTGAGGACGTTACTGTATGTGCCTGCTGGGAGGACAGTGGGCTTTCAACTCGCCAACAACTTTCGAGCGGCAGATGTTGATACCTTCTCCGTAACCCAAATTTGCTGGATGATTTTTTCATCCTTATATACAGGGCAGTCTCGAGAGGAAGCCGCATGGTCGCCGTTGCAGTTAAGGCAGTGAGGGGACGGAGCTGGGCAATCCCCCTCATGGGCGTCCCTACCACAAGTGACATTTTGCTGCATTTGGGCAAGATTCATGGGTATGGTTGTACCTGTGGCATTGGAAACAGCGCGTTGGGTTTGGAATATAAGGGCGGACAGAGATAACTTTGTACCCTGCTTTGACCTTCGACGGGAGTTCAACTCTGTCGAATGTCAAAAACACAGTACGAGTCAGTGTCAGCTGGTTATCTACCTTTTTCATCACCCTGTGGATGGCTGTCACACCCTGATCGGACATATAGGATTGGATGTCTTCATCAGACAACCCGTCAAGGGATCTCGTAAAAACTACCCCCCGTGATGAGTTGAGTGTGCGGTGCGCTTCTACCTTGACTGGAAACGTGTGTAATAACTTAGTACGGATTAGTTTCTGGGCTTGGAAAGCACTGTCCGCTTCCAGCAACAATGTGTCATTGCGCTGACGCGAACAGGTTTTAACAGGGCCAGTGATTGCATCAACACCTTTCTGTATAACGAAAGGATTGACAGAATTGAAATCTTTTCCGTCGGTGCGAGACACAACAAGAAATTCTGGTAAATTAGGCAGAGTCTTCTTTTGCTGAGGCGAATCTATCTTACGTTTCCGGGTCAATATCACTGAAGAAGAAAAGGAAGTCATCGCGGAGGTGTCCCCCGTGATTACCGGCTTCTCCGATGGCGCGCTCCTTCCTAGTGGGGGCCCTCTCCGAGGGCTTACCCGCCTTAGGTGATTGTTTACACCTCAGGTCACACCTCCCGAGAACTGACGGAGGGACCAATCGGCATGTTCGGAAGGTACCAGCTCGGGTAATCACCCCTCCCTGAGCCTGGCCTTTACCAGGGGGTACGTACGTGCCCTACTTGTCTACCCGGGGCGGGGAATTACGCGTTACCCCATCACCTGCTACGCATGATGATGCGTGGGTCAGCCTTCAGACACGCACAGGGAGGAAAGAAGAAGAGGATAGGAAATGAAGAGAAAGAAGGAAAGAAGTGTCTCAAACGCCGAAGCAGAGACTAATGAGGAGGAGAGGAAGGCTAGGAGAGTATAAGGAGAGAAAGACAGAAGCAAAGGTTTGGAAAGGAAGAAACCAAGGAATGAGAGAAGCTACTACAAGAAACGACCTGAACTAGCAAAGGACGCCCGTCTCCGGGCGAAGGCATAAACCGGGAGGGAAAGCGAAGCAGCCTGGGGCAGAAGAAAGGCTGCTCCGGCTCGGGGCCCCGTGCGCGCCATACACATACCCACAAAAGAACTGTGGGCCCCCTGGGGGGGCTGCCCGAGGTGAAAGATGTGGAAAGTGACAGATAAAAATCTTAGGCCATGTCTTGCATAAAAGACAAGGGTGGTTGAATCGCTGATACGGAAGCAACATGTTTGGAATATAAGATGCAAGAGTAGTGACTCCTAGCTGGCCTTTATATTTGATAGGACTGTGCAACCAAGCATCATGAAAAGGGCACAGGTAGGTACTAATTCACTGTTGATCTTATTCCCCACACAGTGCACTGCTGTGATGTCCTGGGTAGAAGTCTCAATCAGTAACATGGCCTAATGTACTTATGTGACATGGTGTAACAATATTGGCAACAGTCGCTGCAGATGCTAGGATGTATGGCGGCACACAACGTTTAAAAGATGTGAAATTGAAAGTGTTAACATCACTTGATTACTGTTTTGTACAGATCACAAAATAAATAAAAAAGTAAAGCTGCAGTCTGTTGCCAATGTTATTAGCACGGTGCGTATGTTGGCAACTTTGCCGCGAGTGACTATGGGAAAGCAATAATTGTCCTCGTAAAATGAAGATTTAAAATCTCTTTATCACTGTTTTGTACATATCATAAAATAAATAAAACTGTAAATCTATTTAGTGTTTTTGAACTGGATATTCGGGCACTATTTGCCCTCTCATACTAAAAATAAAAAACCTTATTGTTTAACCTATAGCTAACCTAACTTTCACTTAGAATGATCACTGTTTTGGACAGCTCATAAAATAAATAAAACATGCTATATCTGCTCTATGGTTGGTAGGTTCTTGTATGTACCCTCATCCAGTCAATAAAGTAATTGGCCATATAAAATTAAGATTTAGAATCATTTGATTACAGTTTCATACATGCCATTGGCTACTCTAAATTTACTACACTGCCAACCTATCACTGCTACGGACGCACCACAATGGTCCTCATGGCACTGATTGACTCTTTAGCCGAAGTCCTGATCTGCAAGATAGTCTTTAATTTTGGCTTCGGTCAGTCCATCAAGTAAGTTGCTTGAAACAAACACAGAAGAAAAACTGACAGTATGATGGGCCTCCACTTGCTCCGGGCAGCTATGCAAAAATGTGGCTTTGAGGCACTGTCCATCTCTTAGGAGAAGAGTTCCACTATGCAGACAGGAGTAAGACTTTACTTGGCCAGCAATTACATCAATTCATTTTCTGATGATAAAAGATGTAACTATGGAGAAATTTTTATATTCTTCTGTAAGAGACACCACTACATACCAAAGTGCATTTGGGTGAGTTTTTGTGTCCTTTGTTTCTCTAGTTTCCTTTATTCCCTAACACTTTCTTTTATTTGAGGAACCCATTGGCAGGAAATTCCCCATAAATGCCAGCATCTCCAATATTGCACTCCTTCCTGCTGTGATCCCTCCCCCACTCCCCAAGAGTGGGGCCATTCACCTTAGGTGATTGTCCACATGTCCCAAACTACATATGGAGGGATCAATTGGCATTTAGGAAGGTTACAGCACAGGAAATCACTCCTCCCTGGGCTTGGCCTTTACCAGGAGGTACATGCAAATTCTACATGTCAATCAGGGCTGGAAATTATGCATTACCCAGTCACCTTTTAGGCATCTAATTATTGGGCGGCCATCAGGAATGCAAAGAGAGGAGAAAAGAAGAAGGAAAGAGAAGCCTCAAACATCGAAACGGGGGGAAAGGAGGAATAAGGAAAAAGAGGTTGAGAAAGGACTATCCTGAATCGTATGAAAGACTGAAGAATCTTCAGTCTCCTGAAGAAGGCGTAAGACTGTCTCCAAGGGAGGGGAAGAGTTTAGAGGGAGGGTGGACATGCAGCATGAAACAATGTAGTGCTGCAGAGACTGGGGCCCTGTGTGGCAGCCAAGCACATACCAAAGAGTGGAGAGCCCTCGAGGAGGGCCTATTTTATTTGTACAGTAAATGTGATGTTCCTGAAGTTGTTCTATTTGAAAGAGTGCAAGCATTTAATTAAGGTACACTGTATACTGAAATAAGACTAAGCAATGAACAGTAAAGTGTTAGAATGTTTTATATCTAACTAATGCAAGTGCTCATTTGGTCCTAGCCACAGCAGCTGCATATAACAGTTACAATATAATATTTGGTTCAACTTTACTTATGGTCCTGGTGAACTCGCAAGATAATGTTGGCAATCGTGTACCATTGGCATTAGCCAACTACATGACAACACAAATGTTTTGTCATGAAATCTTTGTTTTGCAAGGACAATTACTTATACTGAGCGGGCAAGGGTACATACAAAAACCAGTAACACAGAATAGCTTAGAGAGGTCTTATAATGACAGTGAAATAAAGCATGCAGAGTGCGCGACGCCCAACTAACATGGCGGCCGCAAGTATGAATCATCCAACTGCCGAGTGCCACCACCACTCGGCAACAGCAGTGGGCACAGGGTGTTTGAGTGTTTCGAGTGGTGCCTATAAAGGGCCACACCAGAAATCTTGGTGCACTTGGGTGTCAAAGTATTTGTCTCCATTTAGCCTATAATGTAGTTTATTACTCATAAGTTATTTATTTTTGTTTTTGGATTAATTTAGCAAATAATTTGATTTTGTGTATTTTTATTGTGCAATATTATTAGTGTGAGTATTATTGTGATATTCATGAAATTCGTAATCAAAAACATTGTTACTGCTACACTTAATTGAAACATTGATTTCTTGTACTTTGTATAATAATAATGACATACTGTAGAAAGGAAGAAATAAAAATAACATGTAGCATTTGAAGGAATAAATAAGTATCTTCCCAAATGCAATAAACAGTTACAAATGTTAATTCCTTTTTCATATATTTTAAGGCATTCCTTTTTTTAAAGACTATTTTTGCCATAAAAAATTAAATTTCAGCTAGGGATAGCTATGTACTTTGGCGCAAGTGTCATACTTTACAATACAGAGGTCACAAAAGTTGGGAAGTCATAAACCATTCTACGTCATTATTCTTATTTCAATTATTTCACATTTTCGTATTGGCTTTTAATAGTGCCTACGTTGATCCCAGAGAAATTGAAACAAACCGCATCACAATACGTTCTGCACGTATTGACATAAAGAAGTTTAAGGATTACCCATGTAAAGCCAGGGCGGGTCAGCTAGTTACTAATAAAATAAGTGAAAAATATTAAGTCATAATTATTTAATATAAAAAATCATAAACCAAATTAATTTTTTTTAATCGATATTGGGCACAAAGTACAAGGCGAGTGGACAACAGAATCTGTGCTCGCTAATGGGTAAGCTCGCTGAACAGTAACGAGTAGAGCTTTAAAGGTTCCACCTCTCTTTTCTATCCAGATTTGTGAGAAAACCAGAGGAGCTATAATAAAGTTGTTTAAGTAGAAAGAAATGTTCATTTCATTATCAACAACTTTCTCGCTGATAAGAATTTCCTGAACACAAAACAAAAAAGTTACAGGCTACTAACTTTTTCATGTTGTAATCTTAATTTTATATAAAAGTAATAGTTATTCTTATAAAAATAATATATATATTGTATTTGCTAAGAACACTGTTGCATTCCTTCAGTCTTTACCTGTCTGCGTGAAACATTTGATAATGCTTTTCCTATCCTAAGGGGGTTTAAATGACAATGTAATTAAGGCAAGCAGTACGCATATATTGGCCATACTCTGTTTCTACACCTGTCCAAGATGGCTGCCATGGAGTCACTGCCTTTACACCGATGTAGGTGGTATAGCCTCTCTAAGTTATTCTGTGCTCACTGACAAGAACCTGTCAACCATAGAGCACAAACAGCATTATTTACTTATGATCTGTACAATCCACCAGTCAAGTCAATCTATGTGCATTTTAAGAATAGTGATACCTTGGCAAAGATTTTTTACCATTTTGTTGATGTTGTCAAAAATCACATGAGGCCACCAGGGATGGTAGGTAAAATATCACCTAATATTGTACTACAAAGGCATTATTGCAGTGGTGACATTGTCATGACGTGTTATGTGGAAAATGGACTGCACATATTGAATATGAATGTTATTGGACTAGAGAAGAGTAATCAAGTGAACTTTAGAGAGGTCTTATGAAACATTGCAAATGTATTATGAAAGATTCGGACACTTTAAAGTCTCTTAAACATATGAATATAAAAGTTCGTAGGACTGAATTTTGAGCATTAGAAAGGATACACAGAGTATCATTCAAATAACAAGCAAACCATTCCACATTTGTTGGTGAATTAACCCACACAGGTATTAATAGATCATTAATAAAGAGTTATCTGGAGGTGCTCATTTAAGTAGCGGCTACATTTTAAAGATAACTTCATTAAATTTAATTTCTGAAGCATAAAATTGAAGTATGGTATATGGTGTGCTTCAACAATTTTTAGAAGAACCCCAAACTAAAATGTTAAATTTTACTTAAAATGTAGGTAGCTTAATGTGTTGATTTTGGTAATTGATGAAAATTGCAGGAGTTCTGCATCATCATTAGCTCATCATGTGACAGTATGTGGTAATGAAATTTGTTGGTTTCTTACGCAGAATAAATGAACACTCTCCCCCCCCCCTCCTCATATGGAACGAGAATTAATGTTGACAAAGTGTTCCCTTTATGAGGATAATTAATGACCAGACAAGGGTACATGCAAGAACCTGTTAATCTTCTCCCGGGAACAGATTTAATTCTTTAATTTAATGTCAACACAAACATTAATAAAAATACACCTTCTTCAGGTAATGAGGCAAGATCGCCAATATTGAATTATTTATTTGTCTTGACTGGTTTCAATGGTATATATCATGTTCAGAAGTTTTCATGGTTTTAAAACATTCACTTTGGAGAACATTTAAAATAAAGGGTCACCAAAATGGATTATCATATCAGATTAAAAGATAAAACATAGAATCCTACTACAGTGCTGCCACCATGCGCCAATATCTATACAACAAACCACCAAGCTGTTAGTATCTTACAAGCTGTGAAGTTTTAACTTACGTATTTTTCTATTTAGACCAAGTGCTATGTTGCCTGTACTATTTAATCTCCATTTTTTAAATAGGATTACCAACATGTAAAATTTGATATGACCAGTCGATGGTGCCACAGCCCACTGAAGCCGGTCGTCATTAAATAAATAAGTATTTTGCAATCTTTGTATCTCACTTTTGAAGATTATTAATCTATCAGATTGCCTCCACAACCTGTGATGTCAAGTAATATAAAGATAAAACATGCTGACTGTTTCTTACAAAAGTATAAGACTGTCATGTGATGAACAGACAACATGTTTTATCTTTTAATCTGACATGATGATCCATTTTGGTGATGTGTTCTACAACAAGTTAACTTTATTTTACGTGTTTTCCAAAGTGAATATGTTTTAAAGTCATGAAACCTTCTGAAGATGATATATACCATCGAAACAACTCAAGACAAATAAAGGTTAAATTGTACGAGGCTTCTCGTCAGGCTGCAGTGTTGCTGTTGGCACCAATGGTAATGAAGGCAACTCAGATGAATAATTAAAACGATTTTTTTTCTTCTGAATGGATAAGGGTACATACAAGGAACCTGTCAACCATAGAGCAGGTACAGTATTAATTTTGCTGCGAGTGAAACGAGCATCAATAACATTTACTCTGTAGCTCGTGAAAAATTAACGCAATTCTACACTTCATTGTTCATCTGTTGCCAACATAAGCACTGGAGCCGGGCGAGAAGCATTGTAAAATTTTACCCAAATAAATAATACGATCTTGGCTCAATAACATGAAGGTGTATTTTTATTAATAATAAAAATCAGATTGCTCTCCAGAAGCATAACATGCCAGATAACTTCAACACAAACAATATCCTCTTATATAAAATTTTACTTAAGTCATAGAAGGAGAGAGTGAATCCTTTATGTTGACCATGAAGTAGATAATTTATGCTGTTCCTGCTCTATGGTTAATAGATCCTTTTATGGATTACAGTCTGGTCAGTAAGTTGTTATTGTAAAGGGAACATTTCATTGTCAACATTAGCTACCTAAACTGCCATCACCCTATGTAAAGCTTAACCATGTTACGATTCATCGTAAGAGGGGATGTATTGAACATTCTTTTACATCTTTTTGTTGCTTATAATTAATTTTTCATGTAACAATTAAAACCAGCTGAATTCTGATTGGCTGCATGCATCTGCTCATTGGTCGCATTTCGAGCCATTCCCATCCATTGCTAACATCAACAAGCTATGCAACCCACATCATACGTAAAATTTATCCAACTGAAGGGCATTAACATGTGACGAAGGCAAAAATTGTAATAAGAATGGAGAAGGAATTGTTTAAGAGTAGCCTATACAATTACTGATTTCTCCACCCTATATTTGTGAACAAAATTATGTAGCTAAATGTGAAAATACAACAACTACTGATATGGTTTTTATTCTTTTCGGACACGTCCAAATGAGCAGGGGCACTACCGCTGTAGTGTGCTGCAAGTTGAGAGTTGGCGATGAAAGGGAAGAATGCCTGGATAGCCTAACTGGTTAAAGTGACAGCTGGCCTGAAGTGGAAAATCTGAGTTCAAATACCAGTCCAGCATAAATTTTCAACTTTGCCACTGAATTCATTTCTACACCCGAAAATGGTTGAAATGTTTCAATATTTTGAATTCGTGAAAATACAATTGTTGAAGGTGTATATCTGATGCTGAACACAGTTATACTCCCAATAAGGATGTTATCAGAAGCCTGCAATAAAGCACTATTTTAAATGGAATGGGTAGGTCTTCATTTCCTGATAAATTTACATGTGTGCTGTGCTACATAATTGACCAGTAGGAAAACTTTATCACCTCTAAACATTGGAGCAGGTTGCTATGTTCATATTAACAAACATTTCCATTCAAACTTTGCCAACAATGATCTTTTTGGATAAATTGATGGATATGTCAGCAATACTTTATGATGCAATCCCACCTTTGACACATGATGTCAAAGTGGCAATGTACTCGTAGCCAATATGACGATCAAAACACTTATATAACTTGTACATATAAACATGCCAAAATTAACATAAAGTGGCACTAATGGGACAAGTGCTGGAATGTCGAGGTTTTGGGTGGGGACATTCTATGCAAGGAAAATATGACAAAAAGCCAACCGAAAACACAGAAACATGTAATTAAAATAATAATATAAAAAATAAAAACACGAAAATACGTGAAATAAAAAACAAAAACGACCTAAAATGTATGAATGGAAGTAATAGTTCACTTGACCTAAAAATCAAATGGAGAAAGCGATACCAATCAACACCATTGCCAAATAGCATAAGAATAGTATTTAATACTTCAATTAACCAATACTACCCGTAAAATCAAGAAAATGATACCAATTAAGGCTCTCCCAATTCCCAACAACATTAAGCTTTATGGGATTCCTTTGCCATGCCAACCATGGAGAAAATAATTAATACTGTTCCTGCTGTACGGTTGACAGGTTCTTGATGTACCCTTGTCTGGTTAACAAAGTAGCAAACCTTGGTAAAAGTCTCGACCGGTGGCATGGCCTAATGTACTTACGTGACTTAGTGCGCTAGTGTTGGCAACAGTCGCTGTGGATATTGGGATGAATGGCGGCACACAATCCTTACAAGATGTGAAAATGATTGTGTTAATATCATGTTTCTCTGATTTTATTTTCGAATCACAGCATTGGAATGTAGAACATTGCACACTATAATACTACGCTTCTCCACATGCAATGTCTTTCTGTTCAGATGTAACACTTATGCATACGCATTTCATAAAAACTATCTCTAAAATGATTTTTTAAATGTCATAATTTGGTAGAATGAAAGCAAAAATTTAATTTGTACTCTTCGATTCCTGCCTAACCACATCCGGTACAATCACGACATGTTCGTAAAAATCATAACATTCGCTCACATCAATTGAAGCTGTACTCTTAGGTTCCTGCCTGACCACATCCTTTAATATCATGACATTTTCGTAGTAATAATAATATTTTTCGAAAATTATAGAAGGAAACTTTCCTGGTGGGATAAACAAATATAAAAAATAGAAATCAGATGATTTACCAAAAGGACCGGTTCGTCGATAGGCACAAATAATCACACACAAACAAGCTTTCGCCACCACTGGCAGCTTCTTCAGGAAAAAAGGGGAGGAGAAAGGAAAGGATATGGGTTTTAACGAAGTGGAAAAGGAGTCATTCCAATCCCAGGAGTGGAAGGACTTACCTTCCTTTTTGTCCCCTAAGGTAAGTCCTTCCACTCCTGGATTGGAATGACTCCTTTTCCACTTCCTTAAAACCCATATCTTTCCCTTTCTCCTCCCCTTTTTTCCTCTTTTTCCTGAAGAAGCTGCCAGTGGTGGCAAAAGCTTGTACATGTGTGATTATTTGTGCCTATCGACGAACCAGTCCTTTTGGTAAGTCATGCGATTTCTATTTTTTACATTTGTTTAATAATATTTTTCGATGTACTCCTGTACAATCAGTAAAAGTTATTGGCCTCGTAAAAGGAAGGTTGAAACGCACTTCAGCACTGTTTCGTACATATCATATATTGCCAACCTAACACTGCTAAGGATACAACCTCTTACAACTGAAAAATCAAATTACAATCACAGAAACACCACACCGAAATCCTCGAATTAACTTCGCAACTGACACCACATTCACTCATTGTTCCTTGACCACATCGTAAACAGCGCTAAGTATCTGAATTTAATTTGTGTCAAATTTAATTTGCCAGTCTAGTTCATTTTCGATAGTACTCTGTTTTAAGAGGTTTATTCCCGCGTACTTTCAGATTTAGTTTGTACTACTGTTTTAATAGTTTATTCTATCGTATTTGATAAATACCGTTGTGTTTAGTCTTCGTCTTTGACTGGTGTATTTCAAAACAAGTCAGAGACCGTTACTAAAGCTCGTTATCAGTCAGTCCAGTGCCAGCTGTCACCAGTGCCACATCGTGAACTGCGCTAAGCTGCCGGACTCAGTTTTGTTGGTTTGACAGTGTAGTTAACATTGACCACAGTTCAGTCAGCAACCAGCCGCCTTTATTAGAGTACTAGGCTTCTTTAAAGTTGATTGTTTAATTTTCTACTTTCTGCAGTTAATTGTATCGATAGGATGGATAGGATGTGTGCCTGCTGTGTGCGGACACAGGAGGAATTGGCCGCGGTTCGCGAACAGCTGAGCGTGCTGTTGTCTACGGTCAGCTGTCTTCAGGCTGCTGTCTCGGGGTGCAGCGATGGTCGATTTGCAGTATTGTTCCCAGGGTTGATCGGAGTCCTTTGGTTTGGAGCCGAGTGGAGGGTCTGAACCAGAGGCTTCGCCGACTCTGTGACAGTCATGGCTGCAGATTTCTGGATCTGCGTTATCGGGTGGGGAATTGTAGGGTGCCCCTAGATAGATCAGGGGTGCACTACACTAAGGAAGTGGCTACTCGGGTAGCAGAGTACTTGTGGAGTGCACATGGGGTGTTTTTAGGCTAGGCGCTAACTCTGATGAGCACTTGCCTGTCAGCATTCAAACAGCGAATTCAGGCCACATGCGGAACAAAAATTTGAACATAAAAATATTAGCCGCGAACTTACAGAGTATTAGAAACAAAGTTCCCAAATTTGCTCCACTGCATGGAAGTTATTGCGCTCAGATAGCTTTAGGTACCAAAAGCTGGCTAAATCATGATGTGGCAAGTTCAGAAATATTTAGCGAAGCGTGGAATGTATATCGGAAAGATAGATCAGATACAACTGGAGGAGGAGTGTTCATCGCTGTGGACAAAGATATTGTTTCTACTGAGATCGAGGCTGAAAGTAACTGAAGTTATCTGGGCACATATAACATTTTAAATTTAAAATGTTTGTAATCCTATCGGACCAAACTGCGTGGTCATCAGTCCGTAGCTTACAAACTACTTAAACCTAGGTAAACTAACCTAAGGACAACACACACACCCATGTCCCAGGGAGGACTCGAACCTCCACGGCGGGCAACCGCGCGCTCCGCAGCAAGATGCTTTAGATCGCTCGGCTACTCCACCGCGGCCACATATAACAGGTCTAAAAGAAGTAAAGTTAATAGGCCTAGTTGGGTGTTTTTACCAGCCCCCCAGTGCTGCTGTAGCAGTTTTAGAATCATTCAAGGAAAGTCTACACCAGGTAGTGCATAGGTATCCGGGCCATGTAATATTAGTCGGAGGAGACTTCAACATTAAGAGTATAGATTGGGACCTCGCTAGTTACATTGCAGGCGGTACAGACAGGCAGTCTTGCGAGCTACTTTTGGACACATTCTCTGAAAACTGTCTTGAGCAGTTAAACCGGCAACCCACGTGCAATGGAAATATTCTAGACCTTATAGCCACAAACAGGCCTGACCTTATTAACGATGTCTGTGTAGAGACAGGAATTAGTGATCATGATATCGTCATAGCATCGATGGTGACCAAAGTTCATAAACCAATCAAGAAGGCTAGGAGCGTGTTTTTGTTGGGAAGAGCCGACAAGCAAATGTTACGATCGCACTTAGAAAATGAATGGGCATCGTTTAATTCCGGGACTATGGATGTAGAGGAATTGTGGACTAAATTTAAGTGCATTGTTAGTAAAGGGTTAGAGAAATATGTGCCAGTAAAGACGATTAAGGATGGAAAAGATCCACCGTGGTATAATAATAATGTTAGAAAGTTGCTGAGAAAGCAAAGGCTGTTGCACTCTAGATTCAAAAAAGAACACGCAGATTCGTGCGTCTATAAAAAGATCGATGCGTGAAGCATACAATAATTATCACAGCCATACCTTATCAAAAGATCTTTCCGAGAACCCGAAAAAATTCTGGTCCTACGATAAGCGGTTCAAAGCCCACTGTCCAGTCACTAGCTGATCATTCCAGGGCAGTAATAGGAGAAAGCAAATGGAAAGCTGAAGTACTAAATTTAACCTTTAAGAAATCTTTCACGCACGAGGACTGCACAAATGTACCATTATTTGATCAACGTACTAATTCCGAAATGGGGGACATAGCAATAGGTATTTCCGGTGTAGAGAAACACCTAAATACGAAAAAGTCCGCTGGTCCGGATGGAATACTAGTGTATAAGAAAGGAAAGAGAACTGACCCATACAATTACAGGCCAATATCGTTGACATCAGTTTCATGTAGAATTTTGGAGCATATTCTCAGTTCGAATATAGTAAATTTCCTTGAAACGGAAAAGCTTCTTTCCATGAATCAGCACGGGTTTAGGAAACATCGTTCATATGAAACTCAGCTTGCCCTTTTCTCACATGACATCTTGCGAGCCATAGACGAAGGGCAACAGGCGGATTGTGTTTTTCTCGACTTCAAAAAGGCGTACGACCTGGTGCCACACTGCAGACTGCTAACGAACGTACGAGCTTATGGAATAGGTTCACAGATTTGTGACTGGCTGGAAGACTTACTAAGTAATAGAATGCAGTACGTTGTTCTCTACGGCGAGTGTTCATCAGAGACGAGTGTATCGTCAGGCGTGCCCCAGGGGAGTGTGATAGGACCGCTATTATTTTCTATCTATATAAATGATCTGATGGACAGAGTAAGTTGTAATTTGCGGCTGTTTGCTGATGATGCTGTGGTGTATGGGAGGGTGTCGTCTGTAACTGACTGTAATAGCATACAGGATGACTTAGACAAAATTTCTAGTTGGTGCGAAGAATGGCAGCTAGCTCTCAATGTAGAAAAATGTAAGGTGATGCGCATGAGTAGAAAAAACAATCCTATAATGTACAAATACAGCATTAGTAGTGAGCTTCTTGATGCTGTCGCGTCGTCCAAATATCTAGGCGTAACATTGCAGAGCGATATGAAATGGAACGAGCATGTAAGGACAGTTGTGAGTAAGGCGGACAGCCGACTTCAGTTTATTGGCAGAATTTTGGGAAGATGTACTTCACCTGTAAAGGAGACTGCGTATAAATCGCTTGTACGACCACGTCTTGAGTATTGCTCAAGTATTTGGGACCCGCAGCAGATCGGTTTGAAGGAAGACATAGAGGCAGTTCAGAGGCGAGCAGCTAGATTTGTTACCAGTAGGTTCGACCAATGCGCGAGTGTCACAGAAATGCTCCGGCAACTCAATTGGGGATCGCTGGAAGAAAGACGACATTCTTTTCGTGAATTTCTGTTAAGTAAATTTAGAGGGCCGGAATTTGAAGCTGAGTGTAGTACGATCTTGCTGCCGCCTACTTACATTTCGCATAAAGATCACAAAGACAAGATAAGAGAAAATAGGGCTCGTTCGGAGCCATATAGGCATTCTTTTTTTCCTCGTTCAATTTGGGAGTGGAATAGGAAAGGAAATGCCTAGTAGTGGTACAGTGTACTCTCCACCACGCACCTTACGGTGAATTGCGGAGTATGTATGTAGATGTAGAACCACGAGCACTCCATCGCTAAAACAATAAATCACAAAACTGACTAAATAACTTGATTGCTCCAACTTCTCAATAGTCAATACTCTGAATTGCAACCCCACCTATGACAACAGAAAGGAGAATGGCCGTATGACAAAATACCCATTCTATGTAACGTTCACCACAAGAGAGCACCATGACACATGACACATAAATAAACACATCGCAAAACTACAGTGCCTGTGATGACGCCATGCAACATGACACGCCGACAACACAGGTCAAAGCCAACAGATAGAATTGTGTGCTATAATGTTAATGACAAAGCTGGCTTCCCAGCCAGAAGAAATGACCTTGTGTCATGATATAAAATATAAGACAGAAACAGTGTGTATATTCTGTAGCTATAATAATAAATTTGATAATTGATTCTGGAGGAAGTCTGCAATCAGATGATCACATAAGATAAACAGGATTCCTAAAAGCCAAAGTCACTTAATCTTTTGATGAACAAATTTTTATTGAGATGTGGTTCAACAGCAGTAAGATATTTGAGGAAATGCATACTGTAAACCATCAGCTGTTTATTATTTTTCAAACTTCTACCGGTTTCAGTTATAAACCATCTTCACGGAAGACTATTAAATAAAAATACAGAAACAAAATTGTACACAAGCTGAAGTAAAATACATAATATAACCCAGTAGTTTCATATAGTAAGTACTTATGAACTAGACAGACTGATTAAACACGTGCATTATATGCCTCCTTATGCATACTGGCATGCATGTCACACAATAAAAATAAGACATCACTAGGCATCAAGTCTTGATTAAAAACATAAAAGCAATGCCAGGCTGTGTGATGGTAAACTAAGGTCTATTACAAGAGAACCTAGCGCAACTATTGAACACATCAGTCAATGAGATAAAATTAGTGATGATCAAAGTATACATGGTGTGAAAATGATGTATTTTAGGCAACCATCATAGGTTATATCTTTGACAAGGTGTCATGGTGACATGTTACAGAAAGCAGTATGTAAACATTATGAAAATAACAGAATGGATTATGAAAACAATAAAAATGTGTAACAACAACAATTATCTGTCAAGATAAAATGGAGAACAAATAAGAAAGCCAGCCTCAAAAGACAGTGGAAAGATATTGATGCTAACACAAGTTACTGCATTCAAACAAAGATTCGTATTGTATTTCTGATGTACAGCACAGTGAAGTGAGAAGGAAAGATGGATCCAAGTTATTATTGAAGAAATATAAGTACCAAAGAAAAACAATGTATGGGTTTTGGTTGAATTTCCTACAAAGACCAAAGTATTGCATTGTCAGCAGATCCTATGTTGAAAAGTTGTAGCTGATGGAACCCCAATTAGTGGCTAAAGCACATATTTAGCACATAGTAATTGATTAAGTTATAGTCGTGTTGCTTATTTTTAAACCGGATTTAAGATTTCCTAGTGTAGCTACTTCAAAGAAGATTGTGTTTAAACAATCTGATACATAGACAGCCATTTGTAGTGGCTTACTTAAGTGTGAACTGTATATGGAATAAGACTTTAAAGATAAGATATATTAGGTGTGAGTCTAAACAGTTTGTATGGAATGAAATAAGCACCACACTGCTGTAACAAACATGTTATGGGACTCACAAAGAAAACAGGATTTCCATAGATTGCTATAGATCCTGGGTTGTTTTTATCGCAAATAAATCTATCTACAGACTTTACGTTGACAAGTTATTGTTGTCAGTGATAAAAGAAATAACATTCATGAACACTTTGCAATGTGAATTTGAAGCAACAATCGGAGCCCTTTATAATGTCCTTGGAATACAAATTAAGCAACATCAAGCAGGAGCAATTACAAATCAATACAATACAAATAGAATATATTGAAAATATTCTGGGTGGCACAATCCAGCACTCATAATTTCAACTCCAATGAATATGAACAGTGATTAGGATATAGCTATTTTACCTGTCCCCTATTGACAGGCAACTGGGTGTTTCAGGGGAACATCCTGCCAAAGCAAATTGCTTGTGGTGGATAAAGCAGCTCAAGTTATGGAAAAACCAACTACAGGGCACTGTAATGTAGTAAAACGCACATTCGGGGACCAGTAGATTAGATCACTGAAAGGGGCAATAAATCTTAGTATTGTTTATAATCAAGGGAAAAATGCAAGAATTTACAGTAATTTCGATTTCACTTTGTACAAGCCAACAAGACATTCTGGCAGTAATGTTATGGAAGAGTCAGTTGCAAATGGTAAAGGGTACACTTATAACTGAGCCAGTAATGATTTCAGCAAGAAAAGGACTCAATTACTATGGTTAAGTCATTTTAGTAAATGGCTAAACTGAAATGCTGCAACAACTTCCAACAATTTATATTGACAAAGGCAATGTGTTATAATGGATTGAACATGCTGAAAATCACCATCCGAATCATATGGAGATCCAAAATTTCCGGGTTGTAAAATTATGATGGAACATAAAAGATGGAAAGAACCACATAACTGATCTTCTGACAAAACCACTTGAGTAAGTTATACTCACTATGTGCTGGAAGTCAATAACAACCAGGCTATTTCATAAAATTTTTACTCACCACCCCTGCATCCTTGTACGATTGTGTTGCCAACAACAACAACATGGCAGAAAATCTTTGCCAATACGTCAATATTGGAAATCTGAAGCACACACAACAGCTTGATCAGTGTTTCGTATATATCATAAAGTAAATTATGTTCCTGCTCTATAAATGACAGGTTCTTGTATAGCCTATGCCCTTCTGCAGTCTGTATAACAAACTGCCCTCATAAAACAAACATATGGTAAAACTTTTGTATTGTCACACAAATGGCTAATGCCAATGTCATATGACTGCTGACATTCAGCATCTTACGCCAACATTATCTCACAATGTTATAGGGATAGTAACGTAAAATTTAACCCTTTAGTATACTTTATTTATATATTGATTTTTCTTGTTGAAGGAAGCGTCATAGTAAAAGGAAAAATGTTTCAGCAATTATTGTACCTGTAATATAGTTTCTCAGAATTTTTATGAAATATTCTAGTATCTCTATATGTCCTAGAAGTTGTTTTAGTTATAATTAATAAAGATGTCTTACCCTAAAAATACACCATTCATAAATGAAATTGCGTTATTCAAACTTAACAACTTACAACACTGTCTGCTTACCTTGTCCTGTCCTTAAGCAATGTCTCAAAATCTCAGTGGCTTCTGTGTTTCCTTGTTCTGATGCTTTAATCAACCAGTATACTCCAAGTTTCTCATTCTCCTCTTTGTCAGCATCCAGTTCTGCAGGAAAGTATAAATTACGACACAAAGGCAAAAAAATTCCTCGCAAACTACAGCGTAACAACACATTTACCTGATGTCTCCTCAAGCAGCTGTTTCGCCAACACAACCTGTGATTCTGGGCAACCATCTTCGGCCAACTGCGTCCGAAGTTTACGTAATGAACCTCTTGGTCCATCTGCGAAAAAGGATTATCCTAACATTATTTTCCAACTTCCATTACAACAAAAAGAATGCGACTTTTAGCGGTGAAAACAACAGGCTATAGTACAAAACACATATCTGATACCAAGAAATTTATTTGCGACTTCATAGAGGTCCCAGAAATTATATGTAAATTCTACTGATAATACAAACTCAAAGTGAAGGAAACATGTGTGGTCCAATCAAAGGAAAACATTTTTGTACGTCAAACGAAGCCTGCTGTCACTTCCAAGTTTAGCGCTTTTCATCACAAACAACAATAGAAGTTGGACAGAACTGTTTTCCCTCAGTTGGTCCGTTGGCTTTGTGTCTTATTTACTATTAATGGGTTTTGGCTTAATATGGAAATAATTCCAAAGGCAATACTTCCAGTGAAATAGGTATTGGAATATGACATTTCAACTGAGTAACAATAATGTACCTTTATTCGTAAACAATAATAAGCAGGGACACATACCGTGCAACGTCCACTGTTTCCTACCGGACGATCTGACAGGTGTCGGTACAAGCCCAGCCATAACAAACAAATACAAAAGCTGCGCCAAAGAGGTGTGGCGGGAAGACACACTTTCTAGTATCGAAGTAGCTGACAGAGGAACAGTTCCCAGGATCAATCGAACTTTCACAGAGAATCGAAAGTAGCCCTGGAAAAACATCGCTAACTGAAAAGCAGAAAATTTGCAAGCTCCTCCATTAGAAGGAACGATGATTAGACGTCCACAGTACTCTACAGTACAGCAGTACAGTCCAGGACAGTAAATGGTGTGCAGGGTGACGTCAAAGTGCCTCATAATATGACAAGGCAATACTGCACGGAATAATGTTGGCTAGGTAGAGAGGTAATAATTGACACTCGTTCTTGGAATGACAGAGGTTTTATTACAACCAAACAAGTACTCAAAATGACCTACAGATAACTCTTCATATGATACAATTATCTTAGCAATTTATTTTCTTAGTAAATCCAATGTTCTCAATAACAAATGCTCAGCATGGCAATTGTCATTGATCAACAATACTCGTAGTCAAGGGACAACGTTGTAAACAATACTGAACGACGTATCAGTCGTTTTCTTCATAAGTTACCAGTGGAGACTGGATGTTGTCTTGTAGCACCTAGATCGAACGACTGTGCGATAAGTTTTATTAAAAGGTGGCCATGCTTCTACACACACCGCACGGTGAGCGCCAGATATTCCTGACGCGAATTCGCGCAGGCATACTAGACAGCAATAACGCGGAGAGCTGTCTGATCTCTTGTTGGTTTTCATTCATGACGCATAAGATCCGAGGGAAACAAGCTTTCTCACTATCAAGGAGTCGTAGTATTACTGCTCTGGATTCCAGACCCAACAGGTCGTGGAGTGTTTTTTTTTTTTTTTTTTTTTTTTTTTTTTTTTTTTTTTTTTTTTTTTTTTGCCTACATCTAAAATAATGAATGAAAACATCATTATCATTTTGTGATAGTGCAGCTCTTGTCTCTTCCGTGCTTGCATTATTGTAAAAGATAGAAAACAGCTCAGTGAGAAAGCAGACAACAATGCAGTCAACACCGATAATAAGCTAGCTGCCTTGTTGCACGAACATTTGTTGTTGGTATGGCACGAAATCTCCCGACCCCTGCCAGTGCCGTCTATTACCGATTGAAAATGGGGAGTTCGCACACTGGTATCGTTCCCAAGCAGTATACGGCCGGTAACGCACTAGGCAGCCAGGCTGCGGCAGCCAAAATATTGAGCAACCAGTTGGGGGCAGCCAGCTGACGGCCAGTTGTACCCAATCGGCCGAGCGATATGGACGTGGAAGATGTGATAATCGTCCACCTTTTGTCTAAAAAGAAACGCAAAGCAAATAAGAGATACTGGAATCATCCTCTGCTTGCGGAGCGGCACTCGAAGGGTTTATTTAAAAATTACTTCAAGGAACTTCGATGCTACCCAATCGCTTTTTTAACTATACAAGGATGTCAGTCAAACTTTTGATAACCTTCTGGAAAATATAATAAATTCCATTACGGGTACTGATACTCGTATGTGAGCTTGTATAATGCCAGAAGAGAAACTGTTGATTACTCTCAGGTGAGTCGGAAACAAATATGATAATTCTTTGTTAATAATATTTGAAAATAATTGGGCAGGTGGTAATATGGCAATTACATTTGCGATTCCTCCCACCTTCTTCTCTTCACATCACGATCACTATACTGCTCACAAGACACATCCCAGATTTCTCTTCGTCTTTGAATTTCATGAATAAATTTCTCTGTGTCGAACGTCATGACAACTTGGAAACAAGGTGTGGCTGCTTCGTCAAGAGCGCGGAGATTGCTGGCAGCCACACGCGTTCGCTGCGAGGCTCGCTGTTGGCAACTGGCTGCCCGCAGCCAGCTGGCTGCCGTGCAGTCGGCCGCGTTTTGATGGTTGCCGCAGCCACCAATTCCTGGCTGCCCACTGCCTGTAGCGGCCTGCCGTATACCACCACTTAGTGATGGGCAAACCGAGTACTGAGAATGCAAAGTTCTCGATTCCAAAGAGTTCTCGTTGTTCTCGAGAACCTGAGTCGGTTCTCGGTTTTCAGTATTCGCTTTTTAGTGTTAGGAAATTGTCGATACAAACATTTATTGTCCTACCGTTGACATATTTAGAAGTAATATAACATTTAGTTATGTTTTGTAGCATCATTATGATGCCCTGCTGTAGGGTATGGGTTCGAATCCTGACTGTGCAAATAAGATTTTTATTTTTAAATTATTATCAGAACTAGTTTAAAATCTTTTTTGAAACATGATCAATCATTAGTTTTATTGAAATGATTGGTTTAACGTAACTTTTTTAATTCTAATTCTTCCCTACATCATTTCAATCAGCATAGTAACTTTCCATTTCCACTCATTTATGCTTCTTATCGTTCTTTATTTATCTGGAATATTCGTCTACGAGATTTTAATTATTGTTATGCAGTAACTTCAAAATAATTTATGCCGTTTTATAATTTTATATTTGTGTTTGTTGCAATCATTATTTATATTCCTCATTTCACTTTAATTATATTTATTAACACTGTACCCGATCTTCGTTATTATACGCGTAATGAAAAAAGAATTAAAGTTTAATATGTTTGTATGACGATTACCAAACAAAAGTTCTCAGTTCTCGCTTCTCAGAACTCGCTTCTTAGTTCTCGTTTCTTAGTACTCGCTTTTCAGCATTCGTTTCTTAGAACTCGATTCTTAGTTCTCGCTTCAGATCTCGCTTCTCAGTTCTCGCTTCTAAGGTCTCGGTTTTCGGGTCTCGCTTCAGATCTCGCTTCTTGGTTCTCGCTTCTAAGGTCTCGGTTTTCGGGTCTCGCTTCAGCTCTCGCTTGTCAATACTCGCTTCTCAGTTCTCGCTTCTAAGGTCTCGGATTTCGGTTCTCGCTTTTGAGTTCTCGCTTCATGGTTCTCGTTTATGGGTTCTCGGTTATGTAAAAGTGAAACGAAGATTTTCGGGTTTGTGTGTGTGTTTCAGTCTTGCGGCTGCTATCTTTTATTATATCCAGGCATTGTCACTAATATCCTCATTTTTCAAACAAACGGAAAGGTTTAATTTGAGTATCTATTAAATCACCCAACTGTTTCTTATCTCTGTATGTATAAAAGTGAATGATTACTCACTGAACACGCAATCACGAAAACTACTTCACCTATGAAACTGAAATTAGGCAGGTATGTTGTTTATAGGTAGACTACATCAGCTGAAAAAGGATTTTGCGTTATGGTCGAATTAAGACACATGGCGGAGGGTACTTTAGCTACAGACATCGACAAAATCTACAGGTTTTTTGATTTTCATAAAATTTTGTATGGTTGACTATCAGAACAATTGGAAGGTCACTTCTACGTAAAATTTTGTATGGTGCATGCCGAAGGGTACTTTACCAACGGACTTTCATAAAATCTATAGTTTCTTTCCGATCTATATGAAATTTTGCACACTTGATTTCCAAACCATGTTTTTCAAGTAAATGTTGAGAACGCTTATTTCACATCAGACCTCGTCCAGAGCGTTAATACTGGCATCTAGTAGATTTGCCTAGGCCCTAATTTTTTTAGTTCTCGGTTTGGTATTCGATTCCTTTTGGTTCTCGAGGACAGAGTTCTCGATTCCTGAAAGTTCTCGGTTTTGCCCATCTCTACCACCACTGTTTCATTGGCTGCCGCAGCCTGGCTGCCTAGTGCGTTACCGGCCTACATGTACAGGCTACAGCACAGTGTTGGGTTTCGTCTCGTATGTTGACTTTGTGTTCCATCGTAAATGTGCCTTTGGATCTAAAATGAAAAGTACTAAGACGACTAGGAGAAACAATAAAAAAACATGCTCTTGAACATTTGTAGAAATATCTTAGTACTATGTTATACACATGTCAAGGCATATCATTTATATAAATGAGAAACAACAGTGGTGTCAGAAGAGAACAATTGGGCATCCTCCACTTAACTGTGCCTTATTGAGCATGCATATCACAACCATTTTCAACACTGCAGAGGATCGCACCCTGCTATCTGTTATTAAAGTCAGAAGTGAATCGATTGTGAGCTACTCCCCTTACTCCAACTTCCGCAACAATGTTTTGTGATCGACACAATCAAATGCTTTTGTTAAATGAAAGAATTACATTTATTTATTTATTTTTAATTCGTCAAGAGCCTCACCGGGGAAAGAGAATATAGCATTATCTGTTGTTAAACTATGTACTTCTGAAACCAAACTGAAGATTTGAAAGCATATTGTGGGGGCTGAAATGATCAGTTAACCCGAATATGCAGCCTTTTCAATAACTTTAGCAAAAACTAAAGTGATTTGCTACTGAGTATTTCAATCTGTCAGGAAATTGACCATTCTGAAAGGAAAAAGTTTAAGTATGGCTAAATACTGTATGGCTAAATACTGCTAGAAACTATATCATATCTATAAAGAGTCCTTATTCTTTAGTGATTATTATTGATTCAGTCTCTCTTGTTGGTATCACTGAGGACTACCTCAGGCAACTCGATGCTATTTTCTAAGAGAGTTACCTGTGGGAGCTAAGGTTCTGTTTAATTTCCCCGATATATTCAGAATGTGATTATGAACTAATGTACTAATATCTGACAGCAATAGAACAACAGTTTATTAAAAAAAAAAAAAAAAAAAAAAAAATAAAAAAAAATAAAAAAAAAAAAAAAAAAAAAAAAAAAAAACCACTAGGCCTATATGATGAGCTGAGGCAGGCACATAAAAAAGACACACATAAGTATATATATATATAGGCCTACCTGACTTATCAATAAAAGATAAACGTCCATTACGCACTGACTTTATATTCTCAACTCTATGCTGCTGACCAGTTACTTCCTTCATGACACTATATGATGTTAATTTTGTCCTGAGAATTAGCGATTCTTTTTGGATACCACTTACTTTTTGTCTTCTCAATGACTGTTTCAGGACCTTACAATACTGTTTGTAATTGGCTTGACTGACTGTACCTAACACTCTGATATAACTCTGCTTTGTTCTGTACACAATACTCTTATTCCTCTTGTCAGGCACCCAGGCTGCCTGTTAGCAATAGTACCTTATTTTTAGCATTATAACAGAAACCAGCTTTCAAAGATCATGAGAAATGTGCAAAGGAAAGCATCATATTTATCATATATATTATCAACAATATTACCTCCTACTAATCTTGCTCCTTAATTAGGTTGAAAAAGGCCTCTATTGCAACTGGATTATCTATTCTAAATAGTTTGTGGTGGCATATCCACATCAGTATATACTAATGTTTTTCTTTGGGCCAATATTATTGGAGCCAGCTTATCTGAGCTCCGTGGGCCATGTAGTTAGTCTGGATCTGTACCTGAAGCTATCAACAATAAAGTGCATTTCTAATTCATATATGTGGTATCTCTGGGGTTCAAACCCCTCATGATCCCCACACTGGTGACTCTGAGTTTGTTTTTATGTTCATTTGACCGCACAAGTGAAATCAGCAACTTTCGTGCTGGTTTTTTGCCAAAAATACGATGTGCCACCAGCCAACAATCAATGGCCACAATGACTTTGCCATTCCAGACTTTGCCCGGATTTCACTTTGAACCTCTATGTGCTCCACAAGTGCCTAATCTACACGGTATAACGAGTGCTTCATCTTCGACCTTGCCTTAAGATTTTTTTGCCACTCTTATTTCCTTTAAGTGCAGTCATGTATTATAATGACTCCAGCTTTGCATTGTCCAAAGTGCTTCATGATGTTTCGCCTTTATTTAGTGGTGACAAACATCTGAACTTTCTACTGTGTGATACTAATTTTCCAAATGTATATTTTTCAGACTTGCAAAATTTGAACAATGGACTTTCAACTGCCGGTTACGTAGACTGTCAACAATGTGCTACACTGCCGCCACAATCGAACTTTATTCTCCCGTCAAGACACAGTGACTTTACTGATTGTGCCATTTCAAATTTTCCTCCGAATTATTCTTGCAGTTCGAATCAGTTTTGTCATGCTCAGAGCACACGTTTTTCTGCATGCGCAACGAACATTCCGGACAATGCCATTGCTGCAAGTTACGCGCAAAGGTCTTTCCCGTGTGTGAACAGTGAAATTGTTGTTGCTTCAAACTACCACCATAGTGACTTTGCATTTTCACATCCTGTATCATGTGTTGGTGTTTATGTGCAGCCATGTGCCGTGCCATGTCTGCTGCACCGCGACCACAACAGTCACACATGTCTGCCACATTTGAGTACACACGACGGCCCATTTATACGGCACATTCTGGAGCCTCTGCTGTGTCGATCTACAATGCCGTTGCGTTGCACTGTGTTTCCGATCTACTGCTCTCATTTCCTGTCCTGCTGGGGACATCTGCCGTGCCACGTGAACTTCATATCTCACCTCAACAAGTGTGCTGTGTTCCCACTATTGCCAAGGATCTATTTCCGACACCCTGTGAGTGCTTTCAAGTTGCAGACAGAATGTACGATGGCCACTCTTGTGACGACTGTCAAAATCTACTTTGCCTACACTGCCTTACATCTCCCTGCTGTCGTTCGAGGTCGCACCCTCAACTTCGAGGACGCAAGTCACCTAACTCATCTTGCTGCCCACTTGCTGCCCAACTTCCAGCCTCACCGCCTTCTTCTTCGCCAATGTTGGAGCTGTCTACCCTGTAGCAAGTTCTTATGACTTGTCGGGTAACTTAAAAGGATAATCGCACCCAGGTCAGCACTTATGTGCCACCCCCTCCCCTCCCTAGTGTAATAAGTGACATCGTACCCAAGCGCAAGGCTACCAGTGCTTCTGACAGTTCTATTTCCCTGCGCTGCTTCTACACGAGTGCTTATAAACAAACCTTGACGGCTATGACAACACCTTTCTTGGATGCACCGCCAGCACTTTGTTCTACGCTAGTGGCCACCTCTCTCATTTCTCTTCTTCCTCCCGAGCAATGATGTTCTTCTGTTTTGTACTCCCCCGCCCTGTTGGTCGACCACAAATCTGAAACTTCCATTTCTCCGACTGACATGCCGCTGCCCGAGCGTGTTTGTCTTGGGAACTGCTTAAACACATCTCACTAGCCACCATCTTGTGCTCGTGCGACAGTGCCTCTCCATGCATGCCGGTGGCCAACGTGTCAACTACCTTGGTACTTTGGCTTTCTTTGGCCGCCCCGAAAACTTGCGAAGCACCGCTGTGCTGCCCTCGTACGCACCGCCGGCCGGCATGACTACTGCTTTGCCGCCTTGGCTCTCCTCGGCTGCCACAACTTCTGAGCCATTGCCCGCTATCGCCCTACAATTATGCGCACTGCTGGCTGACGCAGCTACTATTTCAGCACCTCGGCTTTCCTTGGATGTCACAAAAGCTCCCTATCTTCCTTCTGCTGGCTCGCCCCTTGACACGCATGTCTCTGTGCCACATCGTGCTGTCACACCATATGTCATGCGCGCAAAGAAACAAACACTTGCTACCACGCCCACTGACAAGACAAGACAATGTCTAATGGGTTGCGACATTGAACTCTGGCTCCTGCCCATTGATGTCACTGCCACAAGTTGTGCCTTCATCATTGCGTATTACATTAAATACAAATTTAAATACAAATGTCATGAAACACATACACAAACTAAACCAAATAGTAGTAATTTAAATGTAATGTTTTAATTTAAACATTTTGATATATTGCGAGTATTATTGTATTATTTATTTAATAACTGAAAAACATTATCATTGATCTTATTGTAGAAAAGCCAAGTTTTGTCACTCTGTACTTGGTTACAATCCTGTAAGCAGCTCTGTTATCTGCTGCTGGATTTTTAGACATTGTGCAACTATGAGTCTGGTTTAATCTTCACTGAAATGGAAATAAAGTAGTTTCCATATCCACTGACATCATGTGCATCATTATTGAAGAAACTATCCTGAAATATATTATACTATTTAGCTGAATGGTGTGCATCAACAATGCAAATGTCCGTCTTCGAGAACCAAGCTAAGTAAAATATTTATGTTTGATCTTCCCCATCTACAGGGAAGTGGTTTGCTATAAATCTGACTGTTAAAATGAAATATGTATCTGACCTTTAGGAAACTTCTTTTTTAACAGTTAAAACCAGTGACATAAGAGGTGGTGCCGTAAGAAGCTATCAACAATAAAGTGCATTCCTAGCTCATGTATGTGGTATCTCTGGGGCTCAAACTGCTTGCGATTCCCATAGGTTTATCATTATATTTAACACACGGTTAAAGTTAAAATTTGTACTTAATGGTCTGAAAGTATTATTATTCTGTTAATAGAATGCTCCTAATAATAAGGGATGTATAAACATGTTGGCTATGGTTGTGTTGCTATTTCCCTGCACTCTCATTGGAAAGAATACTGTTTGCAGTAGGTGATAAGAATTTGTGACGTCCCATAAGTCTATATTACACATGGGAGCCAAAAGTAACCTCTTTGGTCAAGGTGCACCAACACTGCCTCAGCAGCAAGACACAATGCTTCTTTGTACTTGAAGCTGTCAACTTTATCTACCGGCATCTGGTGTATTATTGTATGTTAGTGTTGGAATAAATCACAGTGGTGAATCTGACATCTTTCGTCAACCACATCACATATGAAAAACTTCGTTTTTCGTGTTTTTCCTGTGGAACTGCATCCAGCAACAATACAGTTACAGTCTAACAATAGCTTTCAACAGTGGACAATTTGCACCAGATCCCCACAATCCTTCGCAATTTTTGGCATAGGATGAACCACTCATTAAATACTCATTAAATACGAGAACGATTTAGTTAACTTGTTATCTGAAGGGCCCACAGTGTTAGTGATATCGTACATCGACATTTTAATAATAGCAATTATATAATTTCAACACTGTATATTTTTAATTCGTTGGTTACACTATAAGCTTATTTCAACTTAATAGTCATCTTCAGGTGTTATGCCACATTCTGTTGTGCTGAACATTTCAATATTATTGTGATGTGATATATTTTATTATTATTTTTTCTTATATATATCACGTAACTTATAATACTGTGCTGTCATGCAAGATCTTTATCAAGTTACGGATTTTGACAGTTATTTGACAGCTCTACAGAGATTTAGTGAACGATTCTGAGCACACACCTCTTTCAACCAAGCTGCACAGTGTGTTCCAACAACTAGGATGGACTTCAGCACCATGTGCTCCTGCTGTCAAGTTCCCTCATTCCAACAAGAAACCAGTGTGCACCCAAGGACATGAGTTTTTCACACAGTGTTTTAATGCAAGAACTTCGAGCCCTACAAATGTGATGCCACATCGGTCTGCTTGTGCCTGTGACAACAGTTCAGTGTGCATGTTGTACCTGGTGTCCTGATGCCGCCCGCTGTGTCTTCACAATTATTTGCACGCCTGTTTTCTGTTCCACACTTGATGTCCAGCATCTATCTTTGTCGTGATGCCACCTGCCACGGCACCCGCATGCATTCCGTAGTTCAGTCTGACACGTGCACAACCGTACAGCCCTTGATTTGATTTGATTTGATTTTTCCAGGGAAGCCAAAACAGTCTTGGTCCAACCCGCCACTGCCCGCACCGAAACTAAGTTTGTTGTGCGGTACCGCTCCCTGTATATCTAGTAAAGCCAACCAATGCCCTTGAACAGTGCAAGGAGTCCCTTTACCAGTTTTTTATTAGACACAATTTCTTTGGGTCTGGTTGTCCCAAATGTTGTGTGCCTTTTACTCTCCAATGCAATGCATTTGAAGATTAGATGTGATGCAGTTTCATCATCGTCATCACAGATCCTACATTTAGGGTCCTCTTCTGTTATTCCCATTGTATGTAGGTGTTTTTTGAAATTCCCATGGCCTATCAGCAATCCAACCATGAGTCTAATCTCTCTCCTGTTCAGGCCCAGGATTGCAGAGCTTCTTTGAAAACATGGCTTTGGCATCATTACCTTGCCATGTTTTTGTTGGTAGACTTTGGTCCAATATTCTATGTGCTGTCTTCTGAGCCAGTTACGTAGCTCCAATTTGATCATTGCCTTGGTGATTGTCAGGACAGGTTCCGCTCCAATAAATGGACTCTCTGCCCCCATCCTGGCTAATCTGTCGGCATGTTCGTTGCCACTGATCCCCGAGTGGCCAGGGACCCACAATAGGTTTACTCTATTTCTTTCCCCTAGCTCCACCAGAACCCTGTGACATTCTGCAACAATTTTAGACCTTGTTGCAGGAGCTGCCAGTGATCTCAGGGCTGCCTGGCTGTCTGAATAGATATAGATGCTACGATCTTTGTAGCACCTATTCAAATTCTCCTCCACACACACACTGATGGCAGTGATTTCAGCCTGGAATACTGAGGCCAGTTTCCCTAGAGAGATGACGCTCTCCAGTCTTGGCTGCATCCCAGCCCCAATGCCTTGGTCTGATTTTGACCCATCAGTGAACCAGAAAATATCCCCCGTATGGTGTCGAACTATTTTCTCCCACTGCTCCCTACTTCCA
Source organism: Locusta migratoria (assembly GCA_026315105.1). Classification (NCBI taxonomy): domain Eukaryota; kingdom Metazoa; phylum Arthropoda; class Insecta; order Orthoptera; family Acrididae; genus Locusta; species Locusta migratoria. The sequence goes on along the minus strand of CM048746.1, from coordinate 2,963,199 downwards.
ATTGTTATATTGAAAGGCTTGTTGAAGCAGTATGGGGTTATAATATAGTCAGATGGCTTTTCCCCAACCTTTGCTATATTTACCTCACTCACTATTTTAGTGTGTTATTCTGGATATCCCAAAGAGTTCCAGTTGTTGCCAGATTTGAGTCTGTATGCACCAGCTGCTGCCTCCATCTTGACCCAAAGGTGTAATGGGGGCATATCCAGCATGGTTTCCATCCCAGCAGTTGGTGTACTGCTAATTCCACCTGTTATGTCTAAGCAGGCTAATCTCTGCACCTTACCAAGCTCCTTTGCAGCAACCTGCTGTTCTATTTCTTCCACCACACGGCCGCCCCATAGGTGATCCTGGGTCTAATCACTGCGGTGTATATCCAGTGCATACCCTTGAGGCTCAGGCCCCAATTTTTGCCACAAGCTCTCCTGGTACTTACAAGATTACCTTTTGCCTTGGAGCAAATATTCCTGATGTGAAGGGTCCATGTCAGTTTCTCATCTAGGGTAACCCCTAGATATTTCACTGTCCCCTTCACAGGTAGCACTTTATTGAATAGCTTTAGATTCCAACTTGAATGTTGGATGTGCTTCTTTGTGAATGGTACAACAACAGTCTTCTTAGGACCAACCCCCAGATCCTGTTTTCTGCACCAGTCTTGCACAATGTCCAATGCACCTTGTGCCATATTCTTTACTGTGTCAGCAAATTTGCCAAGTATTACTATGACAAGATCATCTGTGTATCCTTGGCAAAAGTACTGCCTAGAGTTTAATTCTCCAATGAGATGATTCACTACTACATTTCACAATAAAGGGGAAAGAACTCCTCCTTGTGGGCAACCCCTAGTGGTGTTGATTACCATTATTTCATTCATCATGGTAGCTTTTACCTTTCTTCCACTGAGCATGGCCCTAGTCCACCCACGTATAGTGGTCCCTAGGTCATGCACCTCTGCTGCCCTAACCATGGAATCGAAGGTCGTGTTGCTAAAAGCCCCCTCGATGTCCAGGAAGATACAGAGGGCTATTTCCTGAAAGTGTAGTGCTTTCTCCACCTTCCCAATGAGTTGGTGGAGAGCTGTCTCACATGATTTACCTGGATGATATGCATGTTGGTTTGAATGTAGAGGAGCCCTACTTAACCTCCTTTCTCTAACATGCACATTAACCAGCTTTTCCAATGTCTTAAGAATGAAGGAGGACAGGCTGATTGGTCTCATATCCTTGGCCTTGTTATGATCAATTCTCCCTGGTTTAGGAATGAAGACAACCTTCTCTGCCCTCCAGGCATTGGGAATGATTCCTGCTGTTAGGCTAACCTGAATAACCTGCATAGGAATCTAATAAGATTTTCCCCCACTTGTTGCAGGAGAGCTGGAAAATTCCATCAGGGCCAGGTGACTTGAACGGTCGAAATGTTCCCACCGCCCATCAGTCCTTACTGAGATCGACACACTTCTTGGCCAAATCCCAGTACTCTTTGCGAATACCTGAAAACCATTGTCTCTCAGGAATCGCACTCTGGTCTGAGTTATCCTCCAGAGTATATTGAGGAAAGTGAGTCTTGAGGAGCAGTTCCAGCGTTTCATGTGCTGTCTTTGTATACTCCCCATCCTCCTTCCTCAATGTTCCTGGATTAGTTGGTACCCTAGTGAGGATTTTATGAAGTCTCGCTTGGGCAGCCGTGCCCTCCACTTCCTCACAGAATACCTTCCAGGTTGCCTCCTTTGCCCATCTAATGGCAAGGTTGTAATTAACAAGGGCCTCACGATACTTTGCCCATTGTCCTTTGCACCTCGCAAGGTTAAATAGTCTTCGTACCTGTTTCCTTTGCATTTCCAGGTTATTATTCCACTAAGGCACACTCCTATTTGTGCACTTCTTGGTGATTGAGCAGTTGTCCTGGTATGAGGTCACTATAGTAGAGGTTACGGCCTCTGCTACTTCCTCAAACTCTGCTGGATTCCTTATCAAAGTTTTAATTTCCGATAGGCTGAAGTCAAGGTCTTTCCTGTATGTCTCCCAGTCCGTTTTCCTGGGGTTCCTATAGGCCATGGTCTGTCTGGTTCCCATTTCAACCTTGAATTTAATATACATGTGATCTGATGAGGATGGCTCCAGGACCACATGCCACTGTTTGACGTAACTTCCCATCATCATGGAACCAAAAGTTATGTCAATTACTTCTTCCCTTCTACTATTCCTGAATGTAGGTTCATCACCCCTATTCAGGATCTCCAAGTTGTTAGATAGGAGAAATTCAAGAAGGTGCTCACCTCTACTGTTGGTGCCCTTGCTGCCCCACAATAGATTGTGGGCATTGGCATCACATCCCACCACCAGTTCGTCACCTTGCCGATGGCAGGCTTCCGTCAGTCTCCTCACTTCCAAAGAAGGAGGAGAGCTGTCTTCGTAAGGAAGGTATGCTGAGGCCAAAACAATTTTCCTCGTGATACCTTCCTCACGTTGCTGCATCCTGATGGTCACCAGGTTCCTGGAATAAAAATCCATCATTGGTATGAAAGAGATTCCATTTCTAACATAAATGCATGTTCTGGAGTTTTTTAGATTTCTAGCATAAATCAGCTTACCTCCAGTACCACCGAGGCCCGATGCACCCCCTTTGTATAAATAGGGTTCTTGTATCAGGGCCACGTCCTGTCTCCCCAGGCGACGGCTCAGGGCAGCAGTGGCCCCTTTACTGTGCTGCAGGTTTATCTGCAGCACTTCCAGTCCCCATCTTGCTGCCATTATTGCCTTTAAGGTCTTTGATTACCCTGACGGCGACCTGCGAGAACCCTAAAAACAGTTTCAGGCCTTGCTCTCGCAATGCCTTCAGGGACTTCTCTCCAACCTCGACCACCAGGGTTCGCCCTTCTGGAATGACCTTTTGGTTAATTACCCTCCAATCCTCTATCGAGACTTTTGGGTTCTGGACCCTTATTTTCTCGAACAGAGTCTTTGGAGAGACATTCTTAAGGATCTTTGGTACCCATATTGATACCTTTGCGGTCTTCAGGAGTTTCGCTGCTGTCTTGACCAGCAGCTTCGCATCCTCCCACGGGGATATCATGGGCACCTTGTACTTAAGCCATTCTGCTGAGTGCTCCCCCTCGCAGACAAAAATGAGGGCACCGCGATCTAGATAGACCCTCCTGAATTTGGGTCCTGGACCAGCGTCCCCCCCAATCTCTTCAAAGAGGGCCATCTGCTCGAGCTCCTCCTGCTGTGAGGTGATGCTCACCAGTGGGTATCCTTCTTGGACAACCGCCATTCTAAAGACCAAGACTGCAGTACTATACGTCTGTTTCCCTATTTCCTGCCTCAGCCTTTTAGGATCATGCTTGTCCAGAGAGGAGGGAGTCTTAGAGTCCTCCCTAACCCTCTTGCCACCTGTCTTTGACGTTGAGGGGGTCTGTGTATCCCCTTCGACCTGAGGCAGTTTCTTTTTGGGGATCTTGGGCTCAAGCTCTTTTGATTCCCTCCACTTATGTTTAGGAAGCCATTCTTTTCCTTCCTTTTGCTTCTGTTCCTTGAGAAGTTTCCTCCTCTGAGCCCCAGACAAGGCCTTAATCCTAATCTGGTCCAACTTCTCTGTTACAGTTCCCACTTCTTGCTCAGGTCTAGACCCTGACTGAGAAGTAGGAGTGCACTCCATCGGTCCTGATCCCGATGTCTGAGTATCTGAGGTCTCAGATTGCCCCTCAGATTCTTTTAAAATAATTTTTTTCTCCGTGTTCATCTTAGTCCCACGAGATTTGGGGATTTATATGGTCCACACCACGATAACCCCGTGCGGTGCAAGGCTACTTACTCAGGGAGGTTGCCCGGTATCCCTGAGGCTCCGTTTGAGACACATACACCCATGTGCCACGAACCCCTTGGCACGGATCGCATCACACCTTGGGTTGGGAAGGGAAATGGGAAAGGACTGGGAGAGGATAAGGAAGACGGGACATTGTGGGACACTCTTAGTCTCATCCATCAGCTTAGGTCTTTCCGGCAGTAGGTTCTCTACCTTCGGCATAGCCCTCAGCTTCCCACTGATGTTCAAGCCTCTCCACCCACACGGACAGTGCTTCGTCAAGGTGGTGTCCCCCGGAGAGGACCGTAAGCCCTTACTCGACAACCACTTGTCACGTCGCGCAATGCCGTGTGCACACAAGTGTACGACCCACACTCGATGCTTGGTGTCACTGCTGCACTGCCTCCTGCTGCTACTGCCCCGTCGTGTGATACCGCATTCGCGTTGTCGTACGAACCACTAAAGACACCTGGTTTTTGTGATCAGCTGATCAGCGTCCCTTGGCGGAACCTCAGTAGGACTCAACTCCTCACCACTCGTGCTTCCCGAAGCTGCCACCACTGGAAAAATCTAATCCTATAACATGGTTTGCATTGGTGGAACCTATATTTGAGCTGCCTAACGTCACGAGTGAGGACACTCGATTCTTGTGTTTAGTCACACATCTCCATGACCAGATGGTCTTGGCCAGTGATATCATCCTGTCTCTTCCACCCACACCGAAGTTCTGCAAAGCGAAGGAGATTCTTCTACAACGCTTGTCGTGCTCGCCGGACGAGACTTTGACTCATATTATTGAGGAAGTACACATTGGCGACTCTACCAATGGCCAGTTCTGCTGGTGCTGCCTGCGGTCTCAAGTGGATCACTTCTTCCTGCCGGACACAGGGATGTGGGGTATCTGGTTACTCAAACTGCCAGCCGAGCTACAAATCCAGCTCTTAGCACATTTGACACAGGTACTCGACACTCATCTGACGTACACTGACAGGGTACCAAGTGATGCGCCACTGCCAGTTGATTTCTGATTCACCGGCACCTGAAGTTCAACAACCAGAGACACGTCTTCTGTCCCACTTTCCAGCAATTGGACGTTCCAAGCAGCGTGCCTTTCCACAGACAGTGGAGCACCTTGTTGGCAACAGGCTGTTACCAAAGCCACCTTTGGCCAACCCCACCTACACTCCTTCACAGCCTGGCACACCATCTGTCCAGCACGCGATAAATTACTCCCAGCGCCGATGTGCTGGGTAGGTCCCTCCACTGCACCTAACCACTCTGCTGGTTCCACATAATGCACAGCAACAAAGCTCGCAACTGCAGGCCACCATCCGCAGCAGCGTCAAACTCTAGGTGCGGGGATTAAATGGTGTTGCTCCCCGTGTAACTTCTCACAGGTGCCACTCAACTGCTCTGCCTTTGTCTTGTCCAGACACTACCTCTGGCGGGCTCTACATTACCTATGTGTTCTCAGAAACTCATTTCCTTTGGACACTGGTGGTGAGGCCAACATTTTCCTCGCAACCCCGCACCGCCAAACATCAAACCTGGCCCACCACCATTGTGAGCTGCCAACAGCTCACCCATATGAGTTTATGGCACTACTGAGCTACACCTACAGTTCACACAGAACGCTATATTTCCTTGGACTTTCTACATCGCCGAGATTGAGACATCTGTGCTGAGAAATGTCTTTCCGAAGCATTACAAATTGTCGTTGGACTTACAAACAAAGTCCATTCATCACGTCCCTCCTCAATGATATTTCCGCAGACAGTTTGTGCCTGCAAACTCACAGTATAGTGTACAAGATGATTTTTATCAACTGCTTCCAAGTGTGCTCGCCTCTCTGCAAAACTGACTACTGTTATTATGGACATTGCTCGCGTCTGCACCGAGTGTGACATTTCACAACATGACAATGACATCACACGCTACTGACTCGACATTATCTCCAGTGTACTGGTGAGCTATCATGCGAGGACGTCCTCACTTGCTGCAGCCTCCTCAGAATGTACCATCACACCGCCTGCCTCTACCGTCGATGCTCCCTGATGCCTCACAGGTTAGTTGCAGGTGTAGGAAGTACACAGCAGACCTCAGCTGTTGGGCAGCCAAAATATGTAGAGAGGTCTCTTAGGAAGAAGAAGGTTCTGCTGTTAGGCAGTTCTCATGGCAGAGCTGTTGGCCAACAGTTGCAGGAAGTACTTGGGAGTGAGTACCAGGTCACCAGCATAGTGAAGCCTAGTACAGGGTTAGCTCAGGTTACTTGTAACATAGGAGAATTATGTAGGAATTTCTCAAAAGAGGATCAGGTAGTTATAGTGGGTGGGGCTGGGAATAGTCTTGATAGGGACAGGGAGTATGATATAAGTGGTGATCTGGAAAGGATAGCAGTTCAAACTGGTGGCACAAATGTGCATTTCGTGCAGCTGTTTCAGCGCCATGATGGGCCTTGTCTTGATACAGCTGTCAGGCGTGTTAACATGTGGATTGAGGAGGCGCTGATGACGGAGGGCATGGATCACATGGCAGTAGTGCCAGGTGAGACTATCCAAAGGTCGGATTTCACTAGGCATGGTCTGCATCTCAATAGGTGTGGGAAGGGGAGGTTGGCAAAGCTCATAGATGACAGTGTAGTTGGGGTTGGGGGGTGTCACTCATGGAAAAATTCCTGTAGTAGTTGTTGTTAGGGCTGCACCTTTTTTAGACTGAGGACAGCTGATAGGTATTCCTGCTTAAAGGAAGTCCCACGAAGAAAGGAACCACCTTTGACAAAGTCTAAGAATCTAAGTAATAAGGGAATTACTATTTTTCATCAAAATATACAGGGTATCAGAGATAAAGTTAATGAACTGCTTATTGATGTTGATTTTGACATTATTGGTATTTCAGAGCAGTTCTTAAGTAATGTGACAATTCAGAGACTTCCTTTGCCAGGATACAGGTTAGTTGCCTTCTACTCTAGGAGTTCCTTGCAATGTGGGGGCGTGGCCATGTATGTGAAAAACGACTTTTCATCGGAGTCAGTTGACTTTTCTAAACACTGCACAGAAAAGGTATTTGAATGTTGTGGAGGAGTTGTAAATGTTACTGGAACTGAACTAGTAATTGCTGTTATTTATAGGTGCCCTGACTCAGATTTTAAAAGGTTTCTTCCCAAGCTGGAATTGGTTCTGGTTTCACTGTATAGGAAGTATATTCAAAATGTTCAAATGTTTGTAAATCTATCGAACCAAACTATGTGGTCATCAGTCCGTAGCTTATAAACTACTTAAACCTAGGTAAACTAACCTAAGGACAACACAAACACCCATGCCCCAGGGATAGAAAGTATAAAAATTTAATTGTGTGTGGAGATTTCAACATTAATTGTGTAGGTGATAGCTCAGGAAAAAGTCAGCTGTTAGATCTATCTAATTCCTATAGCATGATGCAAACAGTATTTTTTCCAACGAGAGTGCAAGGACATAGCAGTTCTACCATTGACAATATTTTTGTTCATTCTTCATTATTAGAGGGGGCACTCTGTCAACAGAATAGTAAGAGACCTATCAGACCATGATGCCCAAATTTTAATTCTAAAAACTATTTGTTCTCAAACAAATGTTAAACATAAATAACAACAGCTCAGAAAAGTTAATCCAGTTGCAATTGAGACCTTTTTAAGCCTAATTAAGGAACAAAAATGGCAGGAATGTTTATAGTGCTGATAATGCAGATGATGTTTTTCTAAACAGATTTCTTATGCTGTTTGCAAGTTGCTTTCCGCTAGAATGCTCAAAACAGGATACTTCCAGTAACAGATAGCCAGGGTGGCTGACAAAGGGAATAAGAGTATCATGTAGAACAAAGCGGAAATTGTATCAAAATGTTAGAAGCAGTCAGAATGAAGATTCAGTAGCTCATTACAAACAGTATTGTAAGGTTCTGAACAATGTCATTAAGAATGTAAAAAGTATGTGGTATGCAAAAAGAATAGCAAATTTTCGTGAAGGAAGTGTCTGGTCAGCAGCAGCAGGTAAAAGAGATAACGTCAGTGCGTAGTAGAAATGTTTCTGTTACTGACAAGTTAGATATATGTGCAATATACAATAATCACTTTCTGAATATAGTAGGTGAACTAAACAAAACCCTAGTTTCTACAGGTAATCATATAACATTATTAGAAAATGCCTTTCCGAGGCTGTTACTTGAAATGGTCCTTCATGATACTTCCATTGGGGAGATTGAGTCAATAATTAAATCACTAAACACTAAGGACTCTTGTGGATATGATGGGGTATCTAGCAGAATTCTAAAGTACTGTTCTCCATATGTTAGCCCAGTACTAAGCCATATTTGTAATTTTTCCTTTCAGAATGGTCAGTTTCCTGACAGATTAAGGTACTCAGTAGTGAAACTACTTTATAAAAAAAGAGAAAGGGATAATGTAGACAACTATAGACCTATTTCTATGCCATCGGTTTTTTCTAAAGTTATTGAAAGGCTTTATATTCAAGATTAATTGATCATTTCAGTTCACATAATTTGTTGTCAAACATACAGTTTGGTTTTAGAAGTGGTTTAACAACTAAAAATGCCAATTTTTGTTTCTCTGTGAGGCACTTGATGGGTTAAATAAGAGGTTATGGACATTAGGCATCTTCTTTGATTTAACAAAAGCGTTTCATTGTGTTGATCACATAATATTGTTGCAGAAGTTGGAACATTGTGGAATACAAGGATTAGCTCACAAGTGGTTCACCTCTTACTTCAATAATAGACACAGAAGGTAATTCTCTGCAGTGTAGAAAATGGCTATGATGTACAATCGCAATGGGGCACAATTAAGTGTGGGGTCTGTTTTGGGACCGTTGCTGTTTCTTATTTATATAAATGATATGCCTTCTAGTATAACAAGTGACTGTAAAGTATTTTTGTTTGCTGATGATACCAACTTGGTAGTGAAGGATGTTGCTCATAATATTGACACAGTATCAAATAATGCAGTTCAAGTTCATGGCTTCTAGAAAACAAGTTGATGTTAAATCACAGTAAAACTCAGTTTTTACAATTTCTAACACGTAATCTGACAAAAGCTGACTTTTTGATTACACATAATGGGCATATGATATGTGAGACTGAACAGTTCAAATTTTTAGGTGTTCAGATAGACAGTAAGCTGTCGTCGGAAGACCACGTTCAGGATCTTGTTCCAAAACTAAATTCTGTTATATTTACCATTAGAACAGTATCTGAAATAAGTAACTACAAAAAGTAGTCTAGTATGCTTACTTTCACTCACTTATGATGTACGGCATTATTTTTTGGGGTAACTCGCCTGATGCAAAAAGGACATTTCTGGCTCAGAAATGGGCGGTTCGAGCAATATGTGGTGTAAGTTCATGAACGTCATGTCGACCGCTTTTCAGTAGTCTGGGAATTTTGACACTGGCATCATAATAAGTTTTTTCTTTAATGTCCTTTGTTGTTAATAATATCAGCTTATTTCCACGAGTTAGAAGTTTTCACTCAGTGAATACTAGACAGAAGTCGAATCTACATTTGCATCAGACCACCTTGACACTTGTGCAGAAACGTGTACAGCATTCTGCAGCATCTATTTTCAATAAGCTGCCACAAGAACTAAAGAATCTTAGCACTAACCCACACGCTTTCAAATCTAAATTGAATAGTTACCTCATGGCTCACTTCTCGTATTCTGTCTAGGAACTCCTAGAAAAGTTAAACAATTAAGCTAATTTATTTTTTTCTTTATTGATTCTTTTCACTTTGTCTTAAGATTATCGTGTGCATAGGAATACTTAAAATTTTTCTATTACCATTCTTGTGAAAAGATTCATGTATTGACTTGTTCCATGACCATCGTGTCTCACTCCTCAGTTGGGTCCTATGGAACAGAAAACCATAATAAATAAATAAATGATACTCTTTCAAAAAAATTACTGTATAACTGCCCTATGTTAGCAGGCACATGATCCAAACCTGGTGACCTGGTATTCACTCCCAAACACTTCCTGTAACTGCAGGCCTACACCTGTTCCATGTGAGCTTCCTAACAGCAGAAGCTTCTTCTTTCTCTTAGCCTATTCTATCATTTTAAGTTTCCTAACAGCTGAAGTCTGCTGCATGTTACCCACACCTAAAGCTATAGAAGGCTCCACTCCACACAACTCTGGCAGTTGATCAAACCTACTGTTCACATGCAATGTGAAACTGTCTGAGAACCTCATTTTCCTAATTATCTTTTTTTCCAATTGCCAGACCCCATCACCCAGCGCCCATCCTCAACCTATCCAATTTATCCTCCGAACTCTGCAACTGCACCCGAATGACACAGATCTTATATGCCTATTCGTCTATAAACTTACTCTTAGAGCATAACCTGAAATTCCAGGAGAGGATCTCCCTAGAATGCTCATTGGCTTCCTAACTGCACTCCCCCTACAGAAAATACCCCGTACAAATCTCACATCATAACCCACTACTGATAAACATATTCCAGACCCCACACTTCTCACTCGTGGTAAAATTTTAGAGTACTTAATAACAAACAAAATCATAAATGCTGTCTAATTATGATACTAGTTGATTTTATAAATGGCAATTTAAATTTCACTCCCTACTAATGAAGTTACTACTACTGTTACTAGTATTAATCTGCAGCAAATCAAAAACAACAGAAACTTCAAACTACCAGTTGTCTAAAACGTAGAAAGTCAAGTGCCCCCTCCCTCTATACACCAAAAAAATGAACATATAAGAGCAAAAAAAGTTGGTGAACAAAGTGGGCAAAAATTACCCTACAGGTATTACAAAAAGAACAGCAAGAAACACCAGTTAAAAATAACTAATTTAAATTAGTAACTACCAAGCACTAACACTTCATCAGAAGTACAAAATTTAATAATTAATTACAAGGCACAAAGAACTGACGAGAACTTAGCTTTCATTGACTGCTACAGCTGGAACTGCTTGCCGTGAAATTTAAACACTGCAGATTGTATTGTATTAAGTCTGTCTATTCTACCGCTCCAAAAGTTACTGCAAGCGCGATGTTTAATTATCATAAATTCATACAAAATATACAGTGGTGCTACAACACTGTTGACGAATGAATTCAAGAATGAGCAAATCTATACCCAAGATTGGAACATGTAAATGTGCAGTAGCTGATGCACAGTCAGTCATTGAGAATCTAGTTTGCACAGACCAATTGCAACATATAAAGGCTACTTTAGAACTAGTCTCTATTCCAGTGCAAAGATAAGGTGGCTGCTAATTATTTTAGTTCCACCCATTATGCCACTAGATCAGAGTTTTTCAACCTGTATGTCATGACTCCCAAAGGGGACACTAAGTCTTGCTTGCGGGGTTGCTGTCACAGGAGAAAGTAGTTGCACCAGAAAACAACCAGCCAGGAGCATGTCTGAATACTAGGGGTTCCATAATGCTAAAACAAAGACCTAATAAAAGTGAAATTATTTTATATTAAAATTGCATGATTCCATGTGGATCATCAGTTTTCAGTTGAATAGAACAAAGATCATTTTATGCTACTCAGTATTAACAATGAATAAATGAAAGGCCTGTAAACTGTTTTCAGCTACCAGGCAACAGCTAAATTTACAAGATACAATAAGTAATTTTGAAAATGCGACATAAAGTCACTGAGGAGGCAGGCGACCATGATGAAATGATTGGGTAGTACGCTGTGAAGTTGGTTAGGTCGCAAATCTTTATTATTGGTCACACTTCATGTACAGCGTGCCCTCATAAATGACGCGTTTCAGAATTACCATCATCAGATTAACATCACTTCCGTGCCATGTGCACACGTGAACAGACGGAAGATGTTCTTCAATATACATACAAATTTGAGAAATTTGATTGTTTACAAATTGAATATATAATTCAATAAGAGGTTTTAAGGGAAGAAAAAGCATTAGACATTGCAGGGGTCCAAGAGATGGGGCGAGTGCCTGAGGTATTCTTGCCTGCCAGTGCATCAGTAAGGGGGGCTCGAATGTCAGCAGCACTGGGCAGGTGCTGACGAAATAATTAATAGTGCCTAAGAACAGCCTCAACTCTTTGAATGTAGAGGAGCGTAGTAATTCCTTGATGGCATTGACCTTTTTGCAGGGGAAGAAATGCCATCAGTGGAAATAGTGTACCCCAGAAACTTAACGGTACGTAGGTGCAGTTAGTCCTTACTGTGATTCAACTCTATCCCTGCTTTGGCCATAATGTCACAGAGTATTTGTAAATGACGTTTGCTATACTTGAAGGTACTAATAGTAAAATTTTGACTAAGTAAACAAAACAAAACGTTAGAGGAAGGAGAATCTCAGTGATGAAGCACTGCCAGGATTGTGTGGCATTTTTAAGTCCAAATGGCATGAAGCGGTAGTGGTATAAATATATTGGAGTCATGATGGCAGTCTTCTCAACATCCTCCTGAGCCACGAGTATCTAATGGTACACTCATTTGCAGTCGGCCACAGAAAAATTTTTAGCCCCGCCAAGAGCATGAATGAATTCAGCTACGTTAGGGATGAGATACCTGTTCATGAATGTCTTAGCATTGAACCTATGGTAGTCCCCACACATTCTCCAAGAGCCATCACTTTTTTTACTATGTGAATGGAGGAGGACCAACTGCTAGAAGAAGGTTCGACAATGCCTGCCTCAAGTAACTCAGCAATCCATGGCCGCGAATTTTTCAGCACAAAGGTGGCTACATGCAGGCATGTTGTCAATGAGTCTGAGTCTGTGGACTGCGCAGTTAGTGGATACAGAAGTGCACTGCAGAGGGTGGGAGGCAATGTGGGGTGTGGTGTCCAGTGTGTCGGATTTGGCAGACTACGTGACAGCTAGCACAGGGACGGGAGGAGACAGCTGACTGTCCCAGTCAGCTGTGACATGCACTGGTGTTGCAGGAGCAGGCGAGGGTGCCACCTGGGTGCGTGAGCAAGATGGCAGTGGAGCTGCAGTGGTGCGTGGGTCAGCTGACAGAGTAGTTGAAGTGGCGACAACTGTGGTAGGTGCCGGCGCCACCCGACACACAGCGCAAAGTGGCAGCCAAGTCAGAGCAGTCGGGATGTCAGCTGAGTGGGTCACCAAAGCAGGTGGGTGCTCCACCACTGCAGAAACAGAAGTAGGCTGAATTGAGGCAGGTGTACCAGCACGCGCACAAACATTTGAAACACTTCGCGACTGTGGGAAAACACTAGAATTGGAGTCCTTAGCTCAAACAGAAGCACAACTGTAAATGCGACATAAAGTCACTGAGGAGGTAGGCAACCATGATGAAATGATTAGGTAGTACTGCTGTGAAGCTGGTTAGGTCGCAAATTCTTTGTTATTGGTCACACTTCATGTACAGCGTGCTCTCAAAAATGACACGTTTCGGTATTACCATCATCAGATTAGCATCTACAAACATAAAAAATAATAAAATTCCTCACATGATAGAAAAAGTAGTAGGTTAAAATTCATATTGAAAATTATGATTTACATCATGTTATACCTCTTCTGTGCCATGTGCACACGTGAACAGATGGAAGATGTTCTTCAATATACATATAAAAGCAGACTACAAGTTTTAACACACATGATACTGTCCAGGTAGACATTTTTTGCCACCAGGTGGCATTTCAATGTGTATAGTGGCGCCATATCACATAAGGTATGCGTATTAATTACATAGGTCAGCTGTGCAATTGTTGTACAAAGTATAAAATATTTTTTTTTTTTTTTAAAGAACAATTATACATATGCTTTTTAAAAAACAAAATTATCATTGACTTGTCAGCTGTTAAACCTTTTTGTTGTAAATCATGATAGGCTATATAAGCACTATGTAGTCAAAGTTAAAACAACATAAAAATAAAATTAATAAAAAAGTGACAGCGAATAATATTACATTTAAAATGAGATAGACAGCTCAACAAATCCAGAACATTGTCAAAGGTGTTTTAAAATATGACTAGCATTCCTTATGACAGTTGGCTGTAGTCATAGATAGAACAAATAGTCGTAAAATTAACATAAGGCACTTTACATCAGATTAGGAGGTGTAAAAACATTTGTAAAAGCAGTAGCATTCATCATAGATATAGGGAACCAGCGGGCTGGGCACTGTTCATAATAAATCCCGAAAAATGTCAAAGAACCATTTCCTGTGAGAACTGATTTGTTCATTCAAAATTCCATCTGGGTTTTCCTTACAGCATTTGTAAATTTCAATATCTTCCAGAATGTCTAGGTCTAAACCTTTCGGCTCTACATGAAGAATTTTTAAGGATTTTTCAATCGTATCTAGATGATGTTTTTTGTCGTTGAGATGACACCCCATAGCTGTATTGTTTTTATTACAATGTTCTTTAAATCTGATTGAAAAATCACGCCCTGCTTGTCCAATGTAAACACTATCACATGATGCACAAGCTATTTTGTAGACTCCCGATTTTTTGTATTTATCCTTTTTGCTGTCAACAGAGGTACGCAACATTGTCTTAAGCTTATTGCGCATCCGGAATCCTATTTTTATATTGGTTTTCTTGAAGGCGTTAGCAATTTGTTCACAGAAATGCCCTGTGTAGGTCATTGACACAAATCTAGATTGATTCTTGGAGGGATTAGATTTAGGTGTTTTTCTTTTATTGAACACTGATTTACGAATGTTCTGTATCGCACGTTTGGTATATCCATTACTTATACCTAATTGTTGTTATTATATCAATTTCTTTTTGAACACTTGTTGCGTCAAGATCCAGTTTAGCCAACCTGTTGAACATTGACCGAAAGAAAGCATTCTTATGGGCGCGTGGGTGGCAAGAGTCTGCTGCAATAATGACATCAGTGGTAGAGGGCTTTCTAAATATATCTAAACAAAAACCCGTTGATTGTCTGGTAATGTTCAAGTCCAAATAATTAATGCTCCTGTTTGATTCTACCTCTACCCTGAAGTGTATTTTAGGATGTAATAGTTTAAAAGATCCCGCAACCTCATCTATGACTGATCCCGTACCTTTAAGTGTAACAAAAATACCGTCAACATATCTGCAATACAGAATAATCTTGTTGCATATTGGTCCATGATTAGCAAAGAATTTACTTTCTAAATGGTTGATAAAGATATCAGCCAGAAGGCCTGAAAGACAGCAACCCATTGCCAGACCGTCCTTCTGAAGGTAAATTTTACCTTAAAAGTAAAGCAGTTGAACGCAAGTGTTAGGCGTAATATCTCTAGTAATTCATAGATTTCCCCTATTGGAAGTTTCATATGTTTAATAACGTTCACTCTAATGATATCTAATGTCTCTTCTACAGGCACATTAGTGTACAAATTGGTTATGTCAAGGGATGCCATTATTGCATCATGAGGAATCTTAGTATCTCTCAACAGCATTGCCATCTCATAGCTATTTTTGACAGTTCATGTTTTTTTCAAAAGTGTATGCAGCTTTTAATTTAGCATAGCAAAAACTGTTAACGCTGTAATTTGGGCCCTGGCAATCATCTACAATTGGACGTATCGGCAAATTACTTTTATGAAGCTTTATTTGTGATCTAAGAACAGGAAGTTTTGGGTTCATCGGGATTTGCCTACGTTTAGGGTGATCGGTGGCAAAGAGAAAGTTGGCATCTTTCACAAATTTCTTTAGTTCAGTAACAAATTTAGGGAGGGGGTTCCTTATAGCTTCCACTATATCATTAGAGTGGAAGAAATCCTAAGTCTTACAGACGTAATCAGAATCTGAAATAAGGACAATAGAATTTCCCTTGTCCGCTTTTGTGACAAAAACTTTATTTTCTACTTGTTTTCCATTCAATTTATTTAAGATGGTTGAGAGAGAATTTGAAAAAGTGCCTATGGGGACAGGTTTACTGAGTGCTTTATGAGTTGTAACCGCAATCTTGGCCTGTACAGGTTGTGGGACTTTTAGTATCTCACATACACCTTTTACTTCGGCTATAGTTCGTTTAATAGTATTAGAATTCATCCTGGTGGGAAGATTGAACAATGTAGTGTTGTTGTCAGGCGGCATTGCCACAAACTACGGGCGCTTATGGCCCAGCAGACCCCAACTGACGTGGCTGATGTCAATGCTAGTAAAAACACGTTTGCTGATAGAGTAGTTAATCTTACTAACTTGAACCTTTCTCATGAAGAAAATTCCCTGCTTCATTCGTAAATCAGTGTTCAATAAAAGAAAAACACCTAAATCTAATCCCTCCAAGAATCAATCTAGATTTGTGTCAATGACCTACACAGGGCATTTCTGTGAACAAATTGCTAACGCCTTCAAGAAAACCAATATAAAAATAGGATTCCGGATGCGCAATAAGCTTAAGACAATGTTGCGTACCTCTGTTGACAGCAAAAAGGACAAATACAAAAAAACAGGAGTCTACAAAATAGCTTGTGCATTATGTGATAGTGTTTACATTGGACAAGCAGGGCGTGATTTTTCAATCAGATTTAAAGAACATTGTAATAAAAACAATACAGCTATGGGGTGTCATCTCAACGACAAAAAACATTATCTAGATACGATTGAAAAATCCTTAAAAATTCTTCATGTAGAGCCGAAAGGTTTAGACCTAGACATTCTGGAAGATATTGAAATTTACAAATGCTGTAAGGAAAACCCAGATGGAATTTTGAATGAACAAATCCGTTCTCACAGGAAATGGTTCTTTGACATTTTTCGGGATTTATTATGAACAGTGCCCAGCCCGCTGGTTCCCTATATCTATGATGAATGCTACTGCTTTTACAAATGTTTTTACACCTCCTAATCTGATGTAAAGTGCCTTATGTTAATTTTACGACTATTTGTTCTATCTATGACTACAGCCAACTGTCATAAGGAATGCTAGTCATATTTTAAAACACCTTTAACAATGTTCTGGATTTGTTGAGCTGTCTATCTCATTTTAAATGTAATATTATTCTCTGTCACTTTTTTATTAATTTTATTTTTATGTTCTTTTAACTTTGACTACATAGTGCTTATATAGCCTATCATGATTTACAGCAAAAAGGTTTAACAGCTGACAAGTCAATGATAATTTTGTTTTTTAAAAGCATATGTATAACTGTTCTTTTAAAAAGGAGCACAGGTAAGCTTTCGCAACTCAGTTTTGTCTTCAGGCAGAAGGGAAGGAGAGGGAAAAGGAAATGATGAGGGTTTTAAGGAAGGGGGTAAGGAGCCATTCCAATCCTGGGAGAGGAAAGACTTACCTTGGGGGAAAAAATGGAGGGTAAACAAATGCACACACACCCACACATTCACACAGACACAAGTATATAATCTTTTCATTTCTATTCCAGGGATCATTGTCAATTTCCTTACTTTTGCATTGTTTCTTCTTGTTTTTGCAAAATGTCGACCCCCACTAACACAACAATCTCTGGCATTGTGTTGCAGCTCCCTGCGCTCAATGCACAGCAATTGATGCAGATGTTTCAGTTTTATAGTATACAAATTGCCTTCTTACTGACTACTGTGCAACAACTTCTGGCCGCACCTGTGTTGCAAAATATGCAAGTACCACTGCAGCAGCCACCACCTCCAGTAATTCTGCCTTTTCACCAGTATGAAGAAACACAAGAGGAATGGACAGAATGGTTGCAACAGTTTGAAGCCTACACCACAGTTCACAAGATACAAGGTACTGTCAAACTACATTTTTTCCTCTCAACTGTAGGCCCCCCAGCATTCCGTCTTGTCAAAAAACTGTTTCCCACTGCAGAGTCTTCTGAACTCTCTTATGATTCAGTAATAGGAGCCCTCACGTCATATTATGAACAGCAAATCAATGTAGTGGCCACTAGGTATCAGTTCTTTCAGTTTAGGAAAAGTGAAAACCAAACATGCTGGCAGTGGATAACACATCTTCAAGGTCTTACTAGAAAGTGCAAATTTAAATGTTCGTGTGGAGATTTGTATTCGGATGTCTATAACATTTCTGATGTCGTCCTTAGAGAGCAGAATCTAAAAATGACAGATTCGTCATTCCATCAAGTAGAACTGATTTTGGAACAGTATGATTCAGGTACCGCAGCAGCGGAAAACTTTGATTCAATTCCACTGTGTACTGTATCGATGTCATGCACTGGTGAGCGCAAGGTCGAACAACGTACTCTTCCACCTGCCCCCACTAAGTGTAAACAAGTTGATAGACGCAGAGCTGTGCCCGCTAAGGAAATGAAGCATTGCCCAAAATGTTTCTCGCACTACAAAGAACTGTCCATCTCGGTCAGCAAAATGCTATGCATGCGGCAAGAAAGGTCATATACAAGCAGTCTGCTTACAGCAAAAGAAACAGAATTTGCCCTCCCAGCCCGAACAGCAACAAGACAATATTTATTCAATAAATTCAGTATTTTCAAAACCCGTGGCTACCCCTCGTAACATCAAGGACATGAAACTAGCACACTAGAGACAGGTGCATCAGTTACATTACTCAATCACAAAACTTATGAAAAGTTACGATCACCACGCCTTTCTCGCGCTAGTGCACGGTTAACAGTGTACAATGGCAATGAAATTCCTGTACTAGGACTGTGTTCACTACCTGCAGAATATTGTTTGCAAATGCACACAGTGACATTTCAAGTGCTTCAGTTTTATGAAGGAGAGAATATTTTTGGTTTAGATTCTTTTGATCTTTTTGGTTTTACTGTGCAAGACAATGTCTTAGTTGTGAACACTTTTGATGCTAAAGAGAGTGTAGACAGGTTGCTGAAAGACTTTCCGGATGTATTTTCTGCAGGACTAGGAAAAGCTAAGGATTTTGCTGTGCACATTACTGTAAAGGAAAATACCACACCAAAATTTTGCAAAGCTCGTGATGTACTGCTCATTTTATGCGACAAAGTAGCACAAGAACTTCACACATTACAAGAAAATGGTGCAATTGAACCAATAAAAACTACCCAGTGGGCGAGTCCACTTGTTATTTTGCCAAAGCCGTCAGCTAGCCTCCGCATTTGTGTTGATTTCAAGGCCACAGTGAATCCACAAACAGTTGTAGACAGTTATCCTTTGCCAAGACCAGAATAATTAATGGATAGATTAGGTGCAGGAAAATATTTCTCAACAATAGATTTGCACAATGCCTACCTTCAGCTGCCACTCAACGAAGTATCACAGAAAATTTGTGTTGTCAATACTCATTTGGGCTTGTTTAAATATTTGCATCTACCGTTTGGTAGTGCATCCGCACCCAGAATTTTTCAAAGATATTTGGAACAGCTTACAGCTCGAGTGGCTTGTTGTTCAAACTACTTGGACAATATAGTTGTGTCAGGCCATACACCAGAAGAACACATTAAAAATGTGAGAAAATTACTTCAAGTTTTGTCAGATGCAGTCTCAAGTGACGCTTAGATAAGCATGACTTTTTCAAACTTGAACTGCAGTATCTAGGACACATGATAAACAGTCAAGGAGTGCACCCCATGTAATCACATTTGCTTGCCATTCGCGATCTGCCAGCACCAAAAGATGTGAAACAATTACAGTCCGTCTTGGGAAAGTTAACTTACTATATTAGGTTTATTCCTAACTCCACACAAATTACAGCCACTTTGCATCAGCTACACCGTAAAAATGTTCGTTTTGTTTGGACAGAAGAATGCCAATGTGCATTTCAACAGTTAAAAGATGCATTGCTCATTGATCGATGTTTGGTGCACTTCGATCCAGAAAAACTGTTTTTTTTTTGTAAGTGAAAACTGCTTCTATCTTCCGAGGTGCTCATCATCACATCTGTGGGCTCCGCTGACCTGCAGACACGCCAGCCTGCACTGCCCGACGGCCTCAGCAACTTGACGACATGATTGTCAGCGCTCCCACAACTCATTGCAGTCAACGCACTGCCTTGCTGACGGACTTAGTTGAGCTATCAGTAATCCGGCTCCCTACACCTATGTTGCCTCACACCTTGGTTCCCCCCTTCCCCCTGCCCTCTCAAGATATGCTGAGCACTGCAGGAGGGAGGGAGGGGCTGTGTGGCGATCGCTTGACCGCTGAATCGACCAAACCAAATATGTGACATATCTTTGTAGCTGGATCTTTGGGGTTTCAGCTTCCCTGAGCCTGCCAGCCACATTCTCTCTCTCAGTTGTATATTTGCCTATGTTTGGTTTAGTAATAAAGTGATCTAAAGTACATGTGGTTCTTATTGGAGCTCCAACCCTACATGAAACCCATAAATTGTGTGAAACTGTTAAAACTAAAGTTACAATTACCATTTATGGAGTTTTGGAAAAAAAAATCAAATGCAGGTAAATGAGATGGTAAAACTGATATAACTAGCACAGTTTACATATAAATTAAATATAAAAAATAGACGAAGATTACTCACCAGGCGAAGGAGCACAGGTGTGACAGCATCACATAAATAAATGAACACACACACACACACACACACACACACACACACACACACACACACAAACGCAAGCTTTCGCAACCCAGTTGCTTCTTCAGGCAGAAGTAAAGGAGAGGGAAAAGGAAATGATGAGGGTAAAAAATGGAGGGTAAACAAATGCACACACACCCACACAGACACAAGTAGATGTACTTGTGTCTGTGTCTTGTGTCTGTGTGAATGTGTGTGCATTTGTTTACCCTCCATTTTTTCCCCCAAGGTAAGTCTTTCCTCTACCGGGATTGGAATGGCTCCTTACCCCCTTCCTTAAAACCCTCATCATTTCCTTTTCCCTCTCCTTCCCTTCTGCCTGAAGAAGCAACTGGGTTGCGAAAGCCTGCGTTTGTGTGTGTGTGTGTGTGTATTCATTTATTTATTTGTGATGCGTCACACCTGTGCTCCTTCGCCTGGTGAGTAATCTTCATCTATTTTTTATATTTAATTTTTCCTGCTAGAAATTTTTAGTCTTAATATTAGTTTACATATAAAGGTTAACAAAATGCCTGTTCAAACAAAATAACCATGGAAGTTTTGATTTACACAGGAATTAAAATATGTTTGTCATTACTATATTATTAATATCAACCTGGACTTTCCATTATTATATTTTTATTACTAAAATTTACACAGCATTTAGACTTCACAAGAAAAGTGAAATTGGAAAGGCAGTTTTACAATAAGAAGTCCCTAAATTATTAGAATTAAAAATGTACACCTCTCCTAATTTATAAACTTCTAGAAATGGGATTTTTGTATTTAAATATTGTAGTAGTCATAAGTATTTGTCATTTTTTGCATTATAGAGGGAAATTTAAAACTATAGGAAAGTCTACATTCTCACAGCTGTTGGTTTAAGTATGTTATCATATAATTCTATACACTCAGCTTGGCTTGTCATATTATATACTGCAAGATTTTCCTTCTGTGGGCATCTCGGATAGTTCTTATGGCTCATCTCCACTGAGCAGCCACCTGCAGGGCCTTGTGCTGATGTGACCACTGCAGTAGCAGGACATTATGTTTCTTTACTAGCTAAGTTTTTTGGGGCAGCAACTGCACTGCTCCCACTGGCCATGTTAACTCAGTTTGGCTTTGTACTTAGTTGCATCAACATATGTGTTTTCTGTGGGGCCCAAATCGCTGAGTTTCCCATACTGGTGACCCAAAGTGCAAAGTTCTTTGTCTCATTGCTCGCATTTTCAAGTTTACATGAGGGTTTCTTCCATGAAATACGGTGGTCGTTGTTTCCCAGACTTGCCACAATGACCACACTGGTTGACCTCCACCGGGACTTCCCTCTGCACCGATTTTGTCGCCTCGAGGGCAGGCTGTGCATACGTCCTCCAGCAATTTGTGTTTTATCCACAGTATGGACTATCTCAGTTCATGTTCGCGACGATGATTTCTCAGTATGATGTCAGGAACTTTACTGACTCTGGCTTTGCATCATCAATTGTTTTTTGAATGTTTCTACCACGAACAGTTCTACTATTTTATCACGTCACATTTTGTGTGCTCAAAATGTGTAGAACATGGACTTGTTGAATGTTCAGAATTTGAATCACAGACCTGCCACCGCCAAACCGAGCATGTTGTTGTATCCTTCCACCATCCACATGTTCAGTCAAGAAAGTGTGGTTTCTTCAACTCACTAAAATTGTTCTGGTGCTTGTGGAGTTAAGTGTTTCCTCCAACAGTATCAACCATGGTTCTTTCGTGAATTACTCGGTTAATTCTGCACAGATTTTTCATACTTTGGGTGCACCTTTTTCAGTCTGCACTATATACTTGGACAATAGCAGTATTGTGTTGGCAAGTCTATTACAACCATCTCTACCGGTAATGTTCAAAGATGTTCCAATGGCTCCAGGCCGTCATGTCAATGGTGACATGAACTTGAATTTTTCTCAGTGTTTTGTTGTCTCCCTTATGCACTCTGCATCACTTGATGTGCCTGCCGCACCACGAGTGAAACAGTCACTTCCGTCATATCACACAGCTGACACACAGGGACAGACATGGCTGTTTTAGTTAGATTAGATTAGATTAATACTTGTTCCATACAACATGAATACGACACTTCGTAATGATGTGGAACATGTCAGCTGCCTGCTTTCACAGCACACACCGAGGCCTCAGCCGCATTAGACTTCCATGCCATCACATCACTACCTACTACAGCTCGCCTGATCACTTTCAACGTCTCACCAAGGATGCCAGCCATGCATAGTACCACAGTCATTTTGGTGATGTGGCAAAGAAGTGTCATCCGCTGTGCCTTCACCCAAACACAGAGTGCAGTAGCAATTAGGTACTGGCTCCTGCTCTCACAAGAACAGGCATGTGCTTCATTCTGTTAGTGATGCCTCACCGTTGGGTGGTCACCTGTATTGACAAGAGTATGTCACCAGTGCCCATTTCCTCATTGCCACTGGCACAATGTCTCTTTGATGCCCACTTCCATGGCTACCAGCTCCCTAACCCCACATCATGCCACAATCTGCACTGTCAACGCCACTCAACTACTGTGTGCCGGTTCTACGACCTTCACTGTTCACTTATTGCCAAGTTGCAGACTTAGGTGGAACTTTTTGATGGCTGACATCCCGGAACCTATCATGGGGATTTTCTATCACACCACGAACTTTCTCCTAATATTGTGCACTATTCAGTCTTCCATCACCTGTTGAACACACATTTTTTGTGTGATCCATTGAGCTCTGGTTCTTCTCTTGCTTGTGCAAAAAATTGTCCACGAGTGCTTTGATACAATCAAGAGGTTCAGTGAACATAATCAAGTGGGTTGCCTGTGGTGTGAGAAAGAAGACACTGTCCACGAGTGCTTTGAGACCATTAAAGAGTTTGAGACACTTTTGACAAAGTGGACTAGCAAACATGATCAGGTGCTCGGCCTACAGCATGAGAATGAAGACATCACTCACCGCCTCACAGATGCAGAGACTCAGCTGGCCTCCGCCAATGACTTGTCAACTCGC
This sequence comes from Locusta migratoria, assembly GCA_026315105.1. Lineage (NCBI taxonomy): Eukaryota > Metazoa > Arthropoda > Insecta > Orthoptera > Acrididae > Locusta > Locusta migratoria. Next base: position 2,939,947 of record CM048746.1, on the reverse strand, counting down.
CAGTCACCTTAGGTAGACTGCCACTTTAAGGTTAGTACAAGTGTTACCCTTGCAAGTGTGTTTAATGACCTCGCACAAAGTAATCAGTGATTGTGATAGTTCTGTGTCTCCATGTCACTCATAGACAGATGTTTGTAAACAAAACTTGGTTGTTGTTCCAATGCCTTGTGCAAATACACTGCCAGCACTGCAACCGACTCTCATGTTACTATTTCTCCATGCACATGCTGATCATCTTTTGTTTCATGCTCTCCCACTCTGTTGGTCAGGCTTGCTTCTGGTACTTCGTCTTCCCTGACTCACATGCCACCGCCCGCGCATTTTCACCTTAAGAACTGCTCAAAGGGATTTCATGCACTGCTATCTTGTTCTCATGCAACTGTGCCTCCCTCACACACTCCAGTGGCTGATGCAGTAACTACCTCAGTGCCTCAGCTTCCATCAGCTGTACTGAATGGTTTCGAGGCTCCGCCCACTGCCGGCTTCGTTTGCGCACGCCGGCGGCCGCGTGGCATCTACCTAAGTGACTGAGCTCCCATCGGCTGCCCCAAATGCTTCCAAGCCACCTCGTGCCTCCACACCTGCCTGTGACTTGCTTGGCGCCATGCTCTCTTTCCCGGAGCCATTTAGCTCCCATCACAACAGACTGCACACACATTACTAAACAATCTCTTGCTACCACGCCCACCAACAGTTCGGTTGTCATGAACAGCACAGTGCACAGACTTCATCTAATAGACAGCCCTGTCCATTATAGCAAACCGCACTGCCTAGGCCTGGAAAACGTGCAGCCATAAAGCAACAAATCTCTGAACTTTTGGAGTCAGGTGTAATTGAACCTCTGTCCAGCAACTGGTCATTGCCCATTCATTTGGTAGACAAGAAGGATGGCAGTTGGTGCATGTGTGGTATTATTGTAGGCTCGATGCACACATACTCTCATGGACAATTATCCTATACTGAACACTGCAGACTTCACTTAGTCCTTGGCTGGCACAAATGTGTTTTCTGTTGTGGACTGCAAGTGTGCTTATCATCAAATTCTGAAGGCTCCTGAGTACATTGAAAAGACTGCTTTTGCTACACCCATTGGCCTGTTCCACTATCAGTTCATGCTGTTCGGTTTAAAAATATTACACAGACTTGGCAGTGTTTCATTAATGAGATACTTTTCCATTAAAATTTTGTTTTGCTTACCTTGATGACATACTGCAGTACAGTAAAACCTTCGAGAAAAACAAGAACCATGTTCAGAACCTCCTTGACCCTCTGGTATTGGCTTGCACTGAACTTAATGATAATAAGAAACAGTTGTACCAACACTCTGTGTTGTTCCTCAGCTTCACAGTTTCGGCCAACTGGATTGCCCCCCCCCCCCTCCCCCACGAGAAAGTCGACAACATCAGGGATCTGCCCCTCCCCTCGACCTTCAAAGGATTACGACAATTTCCCGGGACAATTAACTACTAGTGAAGCCATTTACCTGGTGCAGCTGAGCTTCAGGCACCCCTCATCAACGCCCTAGCTGGCAAGCACACTTCCGGTACTTGCCCTAGACTGCGGCAATAACTTCCACCTTCTCCTCTCTCAAAGACCGGCTTGCTCAAGCTGTCACCATTGCTTACCCTCATCCCGAAGCTGAACTGTTCATCAACACTGATGCAAGTCACACTGCTATTGGCAACAATACTAGAAGCGTTGCGTGGTAGGGAACTGCTCTCTGCCTCAGGTCACAGCCAATTCTCAAAAATGTTCAAATGTTTGTAGATCTATCGGACCAAACTGCATGGTCATCAGTCCGTAGCTTACAAACTACTTAAACTAAGGTAAACTAACCTAAGGACAAACACATACACCCATGCCCCAGGGAGGACTCGAACCTCCGACAGAGACCAACTGCGCCCTCCGCAGCGAGATGCCTTAGACCGCTCGGCTACTCCAGTGCGGCGCCAATTCTCAGTGTGTTTGCTAGTGTTCTGCAGCAAATCCATATAGTGTGCATGGTGCATGTATTGCTTGAACATTCTCGTAACAAGAATGTATCGTGTCACTGGTTCATAATTGCTCTATAGTGGTTTGAAGAACATTCTGGACAGTGCCAGTGCACTATTTTGCCAGTCAGATGCCCAACATAAATACCATTAAAAATTTATGGGAAAGAATCGAGAGGTCAAAATCCTGTACTGTCAACACTTTCACACTTATGGATGGGTATAGAAGTAGCATGGCCTAATATTCCTGGAGAGGCTTACAGTGACTTAAGAGTCCATGCCACACTGAGCAGCTGCACTTCAATAGGGAAAATGATATCTGACATTATATTCTGAGGTATCAAATGACTTTTTCACCTAGGAATCTAATTCTATACCAGTTTTCAAATATTCCCATTTTATATGTTTGAAGACTGTTAACTAAACCCTTTTTTGTTAATAACCCATTGTTAAATTAACACACTGACAAACTTCTTGTGTAACAGGAATAACTCTGTTTTGGCATTCAATATTAGTAATATATGTCAAATATACTCATTCTATACCTTTCATCTGTTCCAAATCTAAAAATCCTTCCAATTCTGGCCACCCATGGAAAGTATATTTGCAATCATGAAAATCTCCCTTGTCCAATATATCAACCAGATATGGTACTCACGTGTGCATGAGTTAGGCCTATGTTGCTGTATGACTCTGTGTGTGTGTGTGTGTGGTGTGTGTGGTGTGTGTGTGTGTGTGTGTGTGTGTGTGTGTGCGCGCGCGCGTGTGCTGTTTTTTCTTATTAAGGTAGTGGTTACGAGCTTTTAGTTGTGTGTGTGTTATTGTTTTTTTCTGCTTGCCTGTCTGTAGCTCAGCACTCACCTTTATTTTGAGTTGCGACCTGTCTTTATATTATTAAAATACCTACTCATTTTGTCCCAAATCACTTAATTTTTAAGAAGCTCACTACACAAATTAAGTTTAGCATATCTCAGAACGTTTTCATAATGATTTGGCCATTGGGAATTTTATTCATTAGGGTTTTACAGAGTCAATTAACTATTACAATAATTGAAATAAAACCACCTTTCTTCTGTAAGAAACATTTATTATCATGATACAGACTGCTAAACTGATAGTAAACAACATACAACACAAGTGTCTTAGCCAATAACAGCCTTCTATCTTACAACTAAAACAATAATGTATATCGTACAACACATGAAAGTTCTGAAACATGGAGAAACTTACTCTGCCAACTCCATCAGCCAAATTCGTCCATTTATAGAAAAACATCTGTTGAAATGGTACACTAAAGTGTGAGTAAGTCCTGGTATTCATGTGTTTACCAATAACATTAAAATGTTCCATTTGCTCTCTATTTATCTAATTCTAAAATATTTTATTTCTTGTATACTAAGAATACTTAGGGAACGATTATCGTCACAAGACATATTTATATTGAATCACACACATTTGAAAAATATTTTTATTATGCTTTAAAAAATGTTTGTAAATCTAAAGGACTTAAACTAACTTAAGCTAAGAACAACACACACATTCATGCCTGAAGGACGACGCGAACCTTTGATGGCGAGCAACTGCGCACCCCGCAGCAAGACACCTTGGAGCGCTCGGCCTCAGCTTTATTATTCTATTAAGCATATTATTACATAAGTTAGCTTTTAGTACCATTATATACAATTAAATACTTGCAACATTTGCTACAGCAGATTTACTGCGAAATACAGTAAAATATTTTGTCTGTGAATATTGATACAGATGGTTTGCTTCAAAGATTTCTTATATGTGTGTCTACACTATAAACTACAACACTTCACAAAGAGTGCAAGAGGTGATACAGGGAGAAGGTTGTATTTGATGATAAAAAATTCATACATTCATGATAAAAATGGTTTCATATCACTAATATACTTGTTAGCTTTTCTACTCCTACATTTATCAAACGTTACAGCTGCTTCTCATTAAATCAACTAATATATTTTTCTACTAAGACTTTCAGATAAAAAGAAAAGCTCCAAACAATATTTTTGCAGTACTGACAGCTACACACCAGATAAATATGCAAAACCTATATTTATTCAACTTTCATTCAAATTTGGTGGCATGTGTCACAGGAATCACACTGTGGTAGCCTCTGCAGGATTTAAAATGACTTTACGTGAATGTTGCACAAGCCAATTAGTGGAAAACGTACCCACTATTATGAATGCGACAAGGCAACAATTTGTCAGCATAGGTGGCTAGTACAGGTTACACTACAAACAAATTCCATTTCGTGTTGTGAATAAGTGACACCAATCAGACGTTGGTATTTATGAGGTGACTAAATATTTACTAGCAGGTGCAATGGATGATGAAACACATTTGTGAAAATATATAACATCTTAAGCAGTCTCTAGTGACCATGTTGTCGACCAGCCATTAAACCCTAATTTTCCTTCCTTAATATTTTAAGAGGTGATAGAGAAGGTTGTATTTGATGATAAAAAATCTATACATTCATGATAAAAATGGTTTCATATCACTAATGTACTTGTTTGCTTTTCTACTCCTACAGTTGTCAAAACGTTACAGCTGCTTCTCATTAAATCGACTATTATATTTTTCTACTAAGACTTTCAGATAAAAAGAAGAGCTCTAAAACAATATCTTTGCAGTACTGACAGCTATACACCAGATAAATATGCAGACCTATATTTATTCAACTATCATTCAAACTTGGTGGGATGTGTCACAGGAATCACACTGTGGTAGCCTCTGCAGGATTTAAAATGACTGTATGTGTATGTTGCACAAGCCAATTACTGGAAAATGTACCCACTATTATGAACATGACAAGGCACAGTTTGTCAGCATAGGTGGCTAGTGCAGGTTACACTACAAACAAATTCCATTTTGTGTTGTGAACAACTGACACCAAATACACATTGGTATTTATGAGATGAATAAGCATTTAGTAGCAGGCGCAATGGATGATGAAACACACATATGAAAATATACAACATCTTAAGCAGTCTCTAATGACCATGTTGTCGACCAGCCATTAAACCCTAATTTTTCTTCCTTAATATTTTAAGCTTAAATGGTCAGAATACTTTAGTCATCAATAGAGAGACAATAACAAGGAAAAGGTAAGAACAAACTGAAGTGAACACCAAATTTTAGATTATAGGAGGATGTCATCTGACGTTGTTGCTGTGGACTTCAGTCTAATGACTGGTTTGATGCAATTCTCCATGCAACCCTATCCTGTGCAAGCCTCTTCTACTTGGAATGAGAATGACAACATACATCCCTTTGAACCTGATTACTTCATCTCCCGATCTCCCTCAGTGACTTTTACTGCATACACTTCCTTCCAATGCTAAATTGATGATTTTTTGATGTCTCAGAATGTGTCCTACCTATTAATTGGCTTTCATCTACAAAATTTGAAAAATAACTATTATTTTGTCTCATTATTTACATGATGTTTGGGCACATTATTCAAAAATATTTGTCTCCTTCAGTCTCTGTAGAAGATAATTTTGAACTGTAGGAACAAGTTAAAACTCTTTTGAACAATGAATCTAATAATATTACCATACACACTTCAGTGGGTGGCTCTGTGTTAGTCAGTGTTGGAGAAAACATGAAGCTAAAGAGGGGTAATAGCTGGCCAATACTTACCTCAGCTCAATACTGCCAAAGTCACAAAAAAGGATTAAATGAAAGGGAACATAAACATGGACACAATATTTTGGAAATGAATTCTTTTATAAGGTAGCTGAGAGGTGGGAGGAGAAAGGGGATGGAAGGGAAGGGTAAGGAATTAATTTCCTAAATCTTATGTCCATGTTTATTTTAATCTTCATTTGCACTTTTTTTCTGTGCAGCTATCAATGGTACCCAGTTGAGGTAAGTACAGTACTGGTCAGCAACTCTATCTCTTTTGAATAATAGATTAGATTAGATTAATACTTGTTCCATAGATCGTATATATGACATTTCGTAATGATGTGGAACATGTCAGTTTAGTAAATGTTGTCTACACTTGACAATCAGTAATTTAAGAATGTTTTATTAGATGTTTTGTTGTTTTTTATTTTTAATTTCTTTTATAAAAAGTTTTATCTAAAAATTCATCTGCACTGTAGAAGGAGGAAGGAGGTGCCATTCAGAAATTCAATTGCCTTTGCATTGATTTGCAAGTTATCCTCATTACATTTTATAGAGCTTTTCACCCTGCTGTCATTTTTTTCTTTTTGGGTTTTGCTTTTTGTTTCAATCATTAAGCACTACAAACGGTAAAAGTTTGATGTTTGGAATGCTGCAGCAAAGCTACATTTTCTTTTGTAAACAAAAATGTTTGTCAACAGGCGTGTTATCAATGCCAAAAATTCGTTTTCCTTTTACATAACGTTTTAAGAAAGTCACTTTTCTTGTTGCTCAGCAAACAGTGGTGGTAATAATTCTGCAGTTTTAACAGTACCACATTTTTGGTTTGTCCGGAAGTCAGAAATCCACATGATCTGATGTGCTGAAATGAACAAAAAATGTTATTATTTTATTATATAATTAGAAACATATAAATGTCTCATCAAGTAAGTAAAGACAGTAACTAATTTAAATGTAGCTCAAGAGCACATAAACTGAGTGTAAAATGTATCATAATACTTAAAGTTACAAATGAAGCTGTAACACTATGTTTAAAAGTCCTTTTATTTAACCCTTTATTTGGCAATGTTGCTCTCAAGCAACATCAAAATTGCGCGTGGTTTTCTGAAACATGTCCAAGTTTCATCCTTGGATGGGCAACAGTGCTTGAAATTAACATTTAAGCTCTCCAATAAAGTGATGTTTCATGGTCTTTTGCAAAAAGTTTAGCAATAAACTGAATCTATAGTGAACACTTCAAGCATATGTTACCAAGGTACATGTCTGTTTCAATTTTGTGGCAATATTTTTCGTGATACATGGAATACTGTTTCTGAAAGGGAAAGAGGAAGCCTTGAAGTTCAATTATTATGGAAAATTGTTGACGGGTTCTTATATGGGAGACTGAAAATAGACTTACATTTATAGGGAAGAGCAGGCCTGGTAGACCACCACAAAATGGGCAATAAATCCAAAATAAGAATGAACCAGCATCTCCTGTACCAGTCAGTGATGTACGGTATGACAGATATGACAATATGTTGTCACTTGACAGGTTACGGGCCAAAAGGAATTTGCAGGTTTTGTCTTCAGGGATACTTGACTGTAAAATGTGGAAATCATGGAACTGTTCTGCATTTTGCACCAAAAACTACTTGTTTTCATATGTTTCACATGAATTAGTCCAAAATACAATAATTTCTACAGTCATAAGAACAACATTGTAGTATTCATACTGTACCACCGTGCGAAGTTTTTGGGCAATGTTACTTATAAACCAGAAACTATTTTTTGAAAAATCATATAAGTCTGTTCACATGGCCCTACACATTTAAGTAACATAATACTTTTTCTTCTCGTGATTTCTGTGTGTGCCAAATAAAGGGTTAAGATTGTTATAAGAACAACATTATAAAGCAGACAGATCACTGGTCATTATATAGTGGAGGCATTTAGTCGTAGACTGGAAAAATGACAAATAACACTAGAAATATTTAAGGTTTCATAAAAAGTCCTTCCTCATAAGTAGAGCTCTCACATATTCACATAACAACTCTGCGTCTCCAGACAGAAAATACCATCTGTGACTATGTCACACATGAGCAGTAGTCTCTTGGGGTAAGTCATGGTCTGAAGAAAACATGGTAGGAACGAATAGCAGCTAGGTGTGAGGGCAGTGACAGTGAAGTATTGTGTAGGGACATGGTGGAGACAGGACAGGCTTCTAGGTGCAGTAGCTGGAAGCTGTACTAATTTGGGGGGGGGGGGGGGATAGAAATGGAGAGGAGGACACTGGTGGGGTACAATATGAGTCTGCACTGTGGTGGGAGCAGGGATGGGGATTGGCAATTGGAGGACCGGCAGTGACAAAAGGTTAGGGTTGGGGTGAGGGGGGATTGAAGATATTTTATAGGGAGATTTCCCACCTGAACAATTCATAAAAGTTAGTATTAGTGGGAAAAATCTAGATTGCTCAGGTTATGAAGCAATCATTAAAGTTAAGCACATCATGTTGGACACCATGTTTAGCAAATGGGTGCTCTAGCTGTTTCTTGGTCACACTCTTCGGAATGACCATTCACGGTGCAGACAGACAGCGTCTTACTAGTCTTGAACTCACAGACCGCAGCACAGTGGTTGCAGCTCCATTTGAAGATTACATGGCAGCATTCACAGGTGCACCTACCTTTCATGAGGTAGGACATGCTATTAATAAGACTGGAGTAAGTGGTTGTGGGAGGATGTAAGGGACAGGTATTTGGGTGTCTTGCAGGAATATGAGACAAGAGGTTGAGAGCACGGGCGGAATAAGGACAGACAAGAATAATGTGTAAATTGAGTGGCATCAAAATCCCACTATTGGAGGTGTGGTGAGCATATATCTAATTTATGGACAGTATGAAAGCTAGTCAAACCCCTCGCAGAGAATGTGTTCAATTTCCTCCAGTCCTTGGAAGAAATCATTCATGACGGGTGTTCCTTTGTGGCTGGACTGTGAGTATATTGGGGATGGTAGGTGATTAGTGAGAAATGTCACAGGCTATCTATTTCTACACAATTTCAGTGAATGTGTCAATAAGAACTGTAGCATAGTTGTAGATGAACTACTTGTAATTACAGCTGCAATGGATGGGAATTTCTTGGTGTGGAAGTGGTGGCAACTAATGAAGTGGAGGTATTGTCTGGTATGTTTGATGTGGACAGATGTACTTATATAGCTGTCCTTGAAATTTGACATCAAGGAAAGTACAACTGCAATTGATGGGGATTTCTCAGTATGGAAGTGGTGTCATCTATGGAAGTGGAGTCACCTATGGAAGTGAAGATTTTGTTGCTGGTTGGTATGTCTGTGTGGACAGATGTGCTGATGTAGCTGCCTGTGAAAGTTGAAATGAAGGCAAGTTCTTGATGGATTGAGGACCAGGTGAAGGAATAGGGGAGAGGGTTTTTTGTGGTTAGGGTGCCCTCACTTTTGGTCCAGATTATGAAGAGGTCATCAGTGAATCTGAACCAGGGGAGGACTAACAAGGATTCCTCTACATGGCCCATTACTAAGTACATGATGGTGCCACCTTGGTGCCCATTGATGTATCACAAATTTGTTTATGGGTGGTGTCGTTAAAAGAGGCTTAATTATGGCTGAGGATATAGTTGATCATGATAATGAGGAAGGATGTTATATGGTTGGAGGCAGCTGGGTTTTGGGGGAGGTAGTTTCAAATAGCAATGTGACATTGGGTGCTGAGGATGGTAGTATAGAGGATTGTGGCCCAGACAGTGACAAGCAGGGTGCAAAGTGTGGAGAGTCAGTGGAGAAAATGTTTGGTGTCTTTAATATTGCAGGGTAGGTTATAGATAATAATGTGTTTGTACAAGAGTGTAGAGATTCTGATTATGTGGAGCACAGTAACCAGCCATTTATGGTTGGATTTATGGAGAAGTGATAAAGGCAATGAGAGTGATTTAGAGGAGAATCTCTGGGATGGACGCGAGGGTATATGGAGAGAATAGATATACTACTGGATTTCTCAAATGGGTCACTGTTTCAGGGCTTTAGGATTGGCAGAGTCCTTCTGCAAGGAAATCCCTGCCACAATGGTAAGGCCTTTGTCGATAGGCAGGGTTAAAATGTCATGATCAGTTTTTTGATGGTGGACTGCAATTATTTATTCAGATGTGAAGTTGGTTTCCATGTTGAGGGAATGGGGAATTATGGAGAGGCATGGTTGATGTTAGAAAATTTTGAAATTTACAAACACTGAAGGTGGAACATTGTAGGATGTGGGAGTGATCTGAGTGAGTCAGCACTGTGCAGGGTTAGTGTTGAAAAAGTGTCTTCAGTGTAGGGACAAGGAGAGGATGTATTAAACAAGGCCAGCATGACTGAATTTAAAATGGAGCAAATGGTAAGGCCTTTGGAAAGGAGGAGGCTTTTGGAACACAGGTTCATGACAGTGTTGTGGGTCTGTTTCAGTTCTGAGCTCTCTGGAGTGGTGGGATGAAGTTTGTGAGAGTGTAGTAAATGTAGTTCTGCAATGCTCAGTTTGACACTATGGGGAATTTGGGTAAGGTTTATCAAAGTCTTTTGCAGTATAAACTTTCTTAATCTTGCCTTAGGATCTTCCCCTAATCCTTCAACATAGGACTGACCTCTCATCCACAGAAAAAATCACTATCTACTACCTAAAACCTGAACCTGACTTCTAATTGTAACTGTTAAAACGACTCCATGACAGTGCTTATGAACTGCAGAGATTACTTAGTGGGTATGATGCCACAAGTTTTCAGATAAATCCAGAAGCCCTCCAACAACAACCACATCCCAGAAATCAAACTGGATGTCCAGTCTCTTACTTTTGTCCATCCGAGTCCCTCTCTCCTCAGTCTCTCTCCAATCTCACCCTCACCATTCCCTGCACTCCTCACTTTTTCATGCTTCATAATTTCAAATTCAATCATGCGAGGCACAATCTCTCACAGAGAGTGTCTCTGCCCTCATGCACTGACACAGCTAATTACTCATAACTTAGCTTCCATACAGAACATAAAACACCAAATATTTCTCCCACCCACTATCGACAGTTCCTGATTCTTTAGTACCTGGCACTCTGCTTGTAACTGTTGCTGACACATTCCACTGCACTAACATCTTCAAGACAATTGCAAAGGCCTCTACGAAGGTTGAGGTTTAGTTGTTCCAGTCCCAGAAGGTATTAGGGGATGAGAGACAGGGGGGGGGGGAGGAGGGGGGAGGACATTTTTTTTAGCTTCTCTTCCTGACTCCTCCCCCTTTCGATGCCCCCCACCCTTGCCCTCCACTTTGTTTTCCTAGGCTGTATCTATCTCTGTGCATCTATTACTACACACTCTGCCTGTTAGTACTAATATATCAATCCCCACACTCACCCTGCATCCCCCCCCCAATTCCTGCTCCAAATTACTCTCACAGCAGGGTGAGAGAGATTGCCTTTTTTACATGCCTGTCTGCAGCTCAACGGTCGTCTTTGTGGTGAGTTGTAATCTATCTTCATTATATCATAACATACTTACCCCTGAGAAAATCCTGAATATGGTGGAGGATTGGGTCTGTAACAGGAATTTTCAGCTACATTCCTGTAATAATAAATATAAATATCAAGGGAATGCCTTTGAATAAAACTGATGGCAATTTATTCTGAGAGCTACACATAATATAATTTCATTACTTATAGAACATAAGAAAGACAGGTTTTCCATTTCTGTATGGGGAAGACAATTAGTAAGTAGTGGGTACATAAAAAGGTAGTATTAGGTCACGAATAAAATGAAATGAAGTACAAATATGAATTTTTGAAACTGAGAAAGATCAACTGTTACCTTATTGGGTGAATGACCGAATAGTACACAAAACATTAACACAAATCAAAGGTAGGAAAGCAATCGACCATAAAGTGTGGCGGAGGGTACACTATACCACTACTATGCATTTTCTTTCCTATTCAACTCCCAAATGGAAACAGAAAAAAAGTATGCCTATATGTCTCTGTACAAGCCATAATTCTTTGTGATCTTTACATGAAATGTAAAGTAGGCAATCAGCTTCAAATTCTGGCCCTCTATATTTCCTCAACAGAATTTCTTGAAAAGAATGTCGACTTTCCTTCAGTGATTACCATTTGAGTTCCTGAATATTTCTGTGACACTCATGCATTGGTCGAACCTACCAGTAACAAACCTAGCTGCTCGCCTCTGACCTGCTTCCATGTCTTCCTTTAAACTGATCTGCTGCGGGTCCCAAACACATGAGCAATACTCAAAACATAACTGTACAAATGTTTTCTATGCGGTCTCCTTTACAGATGAAGAACATCTTCCCAAAATTCTCCCAATAAACTGAAGTTGGCTGTCTGCCTTACTCACAACTGTCCTTACATGTTCGTTCCTTTTCATATCACTCTGCAATGTTACACCTAGATATTTGAACGACGTGACTTATCAAGCCACATATACCACGGCTAACTTGCACAACATATCTTAATGACATGAAATGGATATATTCTGAATAAAGTAATTTATCTTTTGATTTGTATTTAATTATGATAGTATATTGACATTTACACGAGAGTTTACATGAGTAAACATGAGTAAATGGAAATAAATTCAAGGTTTTTATGTAAATTTATTCTACAGGACTGGAGTAACTGGGATTAACCCATATAAGTACATTTACATTACTTTCAAATTTATCTTTGATGCCTGCCAGCATTGTTTGCAGCTAGTGGATTAAAGATTAACATTACTGCCCCTAGATTGTAGGTTCCTGGGTTCAAATAGGTCATAGATTTTGTCCACTTGGGGACTAAGTATTGACCTCATCACTATGTCATCCTCATCAACAAGCAAGTTATGAAGTCGAGTCAAAAGACTTGCACCAGGTGTCGACCCTCCCAGACGATACCATCTTCACCACCTACTGTACCAGGTTGGGAAGGCTGAGTGCTTCAAAAAAGACAAGAGCTGCATCAGCAGTAATATAGCTACTGGCAGGGCAACCCAAGTTGGAGTGATCTTCACAAGAATTAGACAGTCTGTTTCCCACAGCATAGGACAGTGAGGGCTCTAGAGTCTAGAGGCTTGGTGAAGTTAGCTTCCCAAACATAGTAAACCTAATAGAAATCCAATTTAGCAGCTAGGCATGGCACTGTAGCCCCATAATATATACTGGGTGAGTCAGGCGAAAAGGTACATGCTTTGAGGGGTGAGACTGCTGATGATTATAAACAAAACACTTCTAATAAATGTATGTCCTTTTCTTAATCACAATGAAAACAATTAGGGGTAGGAAAAGTGCAGGTGTCAGTAAATTAAGACACTGTTATGTTATGGTTTGTTTAATTGTATCAGTTTCCTCACATATGTTCTTCAAACAGTCCACCATCAACTTCAATGCATTTTGCTGCTCTTGAAGATGGGTATTGTGTTGCCGTTAGGAGTTCAGTTCTGCAACATAACAAAACTCATATCAGAAACACAACACCCCCATACAAGAGCAGCAAAATGCACTGAAGTAGACAGTGGATTGAGCACTTTCTGTGAGGAAACTTACACAATTAAACAAATCATAACATAACAGTATCTTAAATCACTGTTACCTGCACTCTCCCAGTTTCTAGTTGTTTTCATTGGTTTATTAAAAAATGATTAAGAAAAAGGAATATGTTTATTAGAAGCTTTTTTTTTCAGAATTACCAGTATTATCACCCCTCAAAGTATGTACCTTTCCTCCTGACTCACCATGTATATATTTATAAAACAATGTTGATTGTGAAAACACAACAAAAGCCTCAGATACTGGATGGAGAATACACATTTAGACCTTGGAAAAGGACAGAGGATTAGACAACAGCAACATGTAATGTGAGGATGGTGCTTCATCCTGGAAAAATGAAAGAACTGGCCAATAAAATTTTAAGTATTAAAGGAAAAAGATAGCAGAATATCACTAACTGTAAGCCAAGATTAAGCCAAAGGGCACTTATAGATATTAGATTTAGTAACACATATCAAAACATAGTAGTAAGACCTAGTTAAGTAAGATGTGGACAGGAGCCACCAGAGAAACAGCACTAAAACATGTTTAAGGGATAGTCTCGTTTAAGGCAATGCGAGGGGCCAGGTCTCCTATCCAAGGAGAGGGCAATGTAGAGTAACAGCGATACACAGTCAATGATGCAGAAAGTGGAAATGGATTACGACAAGTACCAGCCACAAGGAAGAGTGGAGTGTCTTATAAAACATAACACGACTGGTGCAGTGCTGCAAGACAATTTGACAGGCTGGAGTGAGCCACCCATGTATGTGTGTATATGGGAGGAGTGGGCGGGGGGGGGGGGGGGCTATAGTTTTGCAATGGCTGTTCTCAGTGCTGAATTCATCCTGGCAGTCAAAACTGCATCATGAAGATTAGTGACAAGTGATGTCGTACTCTGTCAGCATTGCTAAGGTACTTCTGACAACTGAAGCTTGTATTGAGGTTGAAATTTTTTAAAACTCACAATCTAGACAGTTAAGTCAAGCTCCTCTTTCTCTGAGACACAACATTTCACTGTAGTGTCATACAGTAGAATATGAAGCACGTCCGGAGGTTATTACAGAAGGCTGGTGATAGCAACACACCTAGATGCAAGACCTGTGCACTGCCAGCCAAGATTAGTCATGACACAAGCAAACTATTTGTCTTATGTAGCGTGGTGATGAGTTTGGGAATTTGTGCACGTTGCACAGTGTGTTTCAGAATGTTTTTAATGTTAGTTATGTGATTCTCCACGCAGATTTTTGCTGTATGAGACAGAACGCCTAATATGAATTCTCCGATTCCAATATCGGTAAAATATCTTACTAGTAGTTGATAAATATCTTATACCAACACAAATTTGTCTGTGAATCACGTAAATAACATTAAGAACATTCTGAAACAAAGTATGCAATGTGCACGTATTCACAAACTCAGTACAGCACTACATAAGACAAATAGTTTGCTCGTGTTATGACTATCTTGGGTGGCAGCGCACAGGCCTAGTATCTAGGTGGTGTTGGTGGTACTCACCAGTTGCAGGCTAAGGAACTTCAGATTCATCATATCCATACTCACTCAATGAAGTTGAAGTGTTCATCACTTAGCAATATCCAGAAGGTGAGTGAAAGTAGAACCACATTTTACTTTATTCTCCCAATAATGTGAAATAATCTTCTTGTGATAAACTTCCTGTAACCCATTGAGGATAACAGAGGAATGGAATTTGCTGAATTATACACCTACCAATTCTATGGAAGACAGTTTCTAAAGTGGAACTGCTGTTCTCACTTCTAAAACATTATGTATAAATTGTCTTTGACTAACAAATACTACAGTATGCACATCCTTTTGATATTATTTTGTTTTTTTGACACACTGCAACTACATTTTTGACAACATTTACAACATTCAACAATTTGAACAATAAATAAATTAACTAATTAACTGAAATACATTGCTTGCCTAAAACTATATAAATTTGAATTTTAAATTCAGACAAAATGACAAACCAATGGTTTTCATAGTACATACAAGAATACCTGACTTCAATACATTAATGTCGATGTACTAACCTGGGAATGGTGTTTTTTAATAATGAGTTACTTGGGCTAGAATTCTGAACTGTATAAGAACCAACTTCTGATGGAACAGTGCAGGCATCACGCTGGTTTGACAAAGAGCGTAATGTATTTGTAGCTCGGTGGACTGCGGTGTACTGAACCATTTGCACTGCAGGCAGTTGTTTGTTCCGTTTGCTTCTGTAAAGAACAACTGTGTGTTAAATTCTGTTTCCTACATTATTTTCATTCATTTAAAGGAAATTTACCCCGGACAGGAGACAAAATTTTAATGTGGGTGTCATCTCCAACTAGATTACAAGAAAATGATGATTATTAAACAGTTTCCTATCACTGACATAGTTCATGTGACAACACAGCACTTTATTTGTACAGCTGTAGTCTGCTCCTGTCCAGCTATGGTTTATTAGCGGCTGCTTTCCTACAGAATAGTTGGTTAGCAAAACTGGCAAGTGGATGCTGAAGGAAATGTATTATTTGTTCAAAAATTTCAGATTTCTGCTGATATTGCATTACGATGAAAGTACAACAGTGGTTATGTACACAGAAAAGGTCATGGATAACCTCCTTTGTTGACCCTTCAATTAAATACAATCTTTTGTTATGCGATATTGTGTCTCTGGTTACTCAGATGTTATGTTTAATGCCCAACATCTTAAGTATTACTGCCTCAAAGGAAATCATTTCATACTCATGAAACATAAAATGTCTGTACAAAATAATCAACATAGTTTCTTTGCAGGCGTTACTTGACAATGGCATAAGCTGAAACAGCCATTGTAAAATAATTAAACATTTGTAACATATTGGACAGATCACACTTTATTAAAATGTCTTATTATGGATAACATTGAATTAAAAATGGAAAGAATACAACTAAATCACACATATTCTTTATAAAATTTTGAAAAGGATAGAGTGCTATTCCATGTAGAATGACACTTTGAGCTGCAGACAACCACAATGAAAAGACTGTCATGTGCAGCCTTTCAGGTAAAAAAGGCCTTCTTTAGAATACATGACATGCACATATTTACACACACATGCCACTATCTATGTCTGCTGTGGAATGCAACTGTTTCTTGTCAGATGGAAGCAGGAATCTGAAGGTTGCAGGAAGGAAGAGGGATAGTAGATTACAGGTGAGGGTAAGGCACAGGGGTAGGGAGGAGTCAGTGGTGACTGGTAGAATGTGAATGACCTCCATATGGGGGGGAGGGGGGGTGGAAGATGTCACCATTAGGTGGCTGTGGGGGAGAGAATGGGGGACTGGAATGAAAAAGGAGGTGCGTAGAGAAGGGGAACTGGTGGGTGTGTTGCAGAGAGCAATGCACAAAAGGAGTGAGGAGATGTGAACGGAGAGGAAGTGAGGGGACAGAGGGGCTAGAAACTGTTGGATGGAGGTTAGTGGAAGATGTTGAAAGAGAGAAAGGTGCAGTTACAGCATTGAATGCATGGTAAGTTATTTTTGACAGTTTATTAACCCATTTAGATATAGGAATCAGAGTGTAAACTGGTGATATTTGGAAATATGTCACACACTGTCAGGTCTAAGTAGTTGTACGTGGCAAGTTTTCTAACGAGTAGCTATATGCCCATGCTTCACAGTGGATGTTAAAGATGGACCTCTGCACGCCATTGCTTTTAAGGATTATGGACCTTAGTCAGTAAAAATGGAATCCTTGCTACATCACTTTCTTGATAAACTCAGTTGTTCTAGCCACGAGACTGCACTATCCTGAGATCTTGTCTATTGTGAAAGATTCTACCATTTTATAGGCATAGTTACTTGTAAACAGATCAGATTCAAAATCTTAATAAGTAACATATGCATTGAAATCACAAAGCAAACTACATAAAATTTGATTGTCACTGCAAAGAATTATGTAAATGAAATCTATCTATAAAAGTGATGGAATGTTGTTTATGTTTTAAATTCAAATGAAACTTTTTCAAAGAAGCAAAACAATGTTGTTAAGTTTTTAACACACAAGTTTTTAGTACTCTCACTGTTCAGTGTCAGTTTGTATTTGTAGGGATAAAATCGTGGCATTTAATTTTGTTACTGCTGTACACTTACCAAAATACTTCTGTAACTGAGGCAATACATGCAACAGGGCTATCTATTGTTTCTTTGGTGCATTACAAAACTAACAGCACCTCCATTGGTTCTTTGGTGTACTACTCTCTACTTATAACCAGAGCACACACCAAAAACTTCAGATTACGGTATCTTTACTTCCCCTGATCTGATTTTGATGAAATGAAGTCCATATGTTGCCCCAAGTTACCTGAGAATCTCCAAAAAAATTCTTGTTGTATTTTGGAGATTTGCCTGTACAGATAGACACACACAAATGCTTTTAGACAAATGTTTTAAATTATTATATCTTTACCTTCTCTGATCTAATTTTGATGAAATGAAACCTTTATGTAATGCTCGATACACTCAAATTATGTAAGAAAATTCCATGAAAATGTTTCTACTGGTTTTGGAGATTAACCTGCTCAAAGAGACAGACAGACATGATATTTGTCAATCTGATTTTTATCAAACAAAGCCTATATATTTCCCACAATACATTCACATTCAAGTTACCTGTAAATACCCCTCTCTCAAATTTGTGAAATAGTTTCGGAGATAAGCGTTTTCTAACAGATGAATAGTCAGACATGATAGATACTGAAAACACTTAACATTATTATATTTATTGATACAAACTTTGCTCAAGTTTCCCCTGAAAACCACATGAAAATTCATCTAGCAGTTTTGAAGATTGAATTACATAAGAATAGACCTACATTCACAGTTTTATTATTACTGCAGATTGAAATACTACTACTCATGATACTAAGCACAAGCCGGAATGTAAGTGAATACGAGAGAGAAGTCTTGTGACATCTAAGTGTCAGAGTAGGTATAGCTTTTACACTAATGTAATCACAACTGACTTATCACCGCTGCCACCTGAGGTGTTATTCTGCAGCCATACCCTGTCCCGACCAGGTCCTAGGATTTTTATCTGTCAATTTCCACTTCTTTCACCCCTGGCAGTAATGCTCATGTGAAAGATACCGAGTAGCACCATGGTTCGGAACCCACGTTAAACTGTAGGTCCCCCTATAACTGGCTGGGTAAGTCAGTTCGAAGGTCGGAGGAAGGCAACGGCATACCACCTTCAAACAGGACCATGACTTGTAAAGCACAGTGGTGTTCAAACCAATCTCCAGATTGTTGACTGCTTTACCTTTTACCCTGGCCTCTCCCCGGTGGCAGCCACAGTGACAATTTCTGGCTGTCAGCACCGTTGGTTCCACATACTCTGCTGCCATAACATTATTAGCGGGTGTGGATAGCATGCCACATCCTACACCAAATAGTTCCCACCTGCTACCAATTTATGTCTTCTCATCCTCACTTTGTGCTGTTCTCTGCCATCACACCAACTAGGTCTTTCTCTGACTCCTTTCCTATTCATTTCCGTCTCCCTTTACCCATCCTCAGAGCCTTCCAACACTACACATAACAGTCATCCTACCCCTATCTAGTCCTGTCTCACTCCACAAGCATCATTGCCCCCCCCCCCCCCAACCCAGTCTCCATGAATTGTGTGTGTGTGTGTGTGTGTGTGTGTGTGTGTGTGTGTGTGTGTATTTTCTTCTTTCGAAGAAGTCTTTTCTTGGATTAAAGCTCATATGTAACAGTCTTTTCAGCATGCCTCTTTGCAACTCAATGTGTCAACTTTCCAGCAAGTAACTATTTATCCTTTTCACAATACTGGTAATATTCTAACCAAGGCTTAAAACAAAATTGTCTGTCAGTAATAAAGATTGACACTATCAGCCCACAAAATAATGTTTCCACTTTAGGTATCGGTAAATGACACTATTATTTCCAGTATTTCCACAACTGAGCCTATATCTAATTTTTGTTTGTTACACTTGAAAAAAAAATTACCAAAAATTATAAAATGACACAATGTTACTGGCAAAGAAACTGGCTTGCATCTGACTTGTTACTAAGTGGCAACACAAGAGCATGAAGAGAGGCTACTCTGCATATAATGATTATTACACAAGATATTTTCATCTACAAAAAGAAATTGCTAAGAAACAGCTAAATGAACAGAAGGATAAACAAGAAAACTGAGAATTGATGGGGTACTGTACTCTAAGTGTGACTTTGTCTATTGCATCAATGGCCTAATGACAATAAAATTATTATTATGGGCTAACTATCAGTTTTATAAGTATTAGTCCAATACACAATCTGTTGTTTTTACTTTTTATGCACCGCTTGCTGCATATGTTTCACTAGAAAGTGCTGTCTGTTGCATAATTAGTATTGTCTTTGAATTTAATGAAAACTATAACAAACAGCATCTCAAAATATGCTATTGTGGATCAGCACTTTCTTCTGGCAACCTCTTCAGTTATAACATTTTAATGTAAAGAAATATTAAAAGCATTTACAAGTTTAACATGCAAAATGGTTCATTTTGTATTCCTTACAATGTTTTTCAATTAATATGTTACAGATGACAATTTTAATTTGCTTACCTAATGAAATACATTAAGTTAGACTAAGCATATTTTCCACACAACTGCTGCGATGAAAGATATGAACAATAGGAATAGTAATATTATTTTACCCCTTATCTCCTACAGAACTGTTTTAATTTGTTCCAAGTTGATTTCTTTTCTCTCACTGAAGCTGATCCTTCAAGCACAGCTGCATGGATAAGGCACTCATCACCATTCCTCTTATCCATGTGTTGTCTTCGCATAAAGAGTGCAGTCACTAATACAGTTAAACATGCCTAGAAATGATATGCAACAAAACAGAAATGTTCAAAACAATGCATTGATTATCATGCAAAACTTATGAAACAACATATTGATTATTGTGCAAAAATGTTAAAACAACACATTGACTATCATGCAAAAACTGTGTATTCTAATTCTGCATTCTTATTGAAATACCAATTTAAAGAAAGAAGAATCATTCCATGTCAAATGAATACTAGTGACAACTGCCTATCTCTGATTATCATCAAATTTGATGTCTTCATTGCTCAGGGGAGAATGAACAAAAGTACAACAAAAGTAATGAGTTTTAAATATTTGCAAACACTACTGACAAAACTTATCATAACTTCCATTTTAAAACGAGTCAGGAGTGTGAAATAAGTGACTTTAGAAAGGTCTGAAAAACAGGCTTTCATATTATATACAACATGGCCATATTCAAACACTACACAATTAAGGTCAGTGACTTTGACCTTGAATACCACAAAATTTGTCAGTTTCAAAATATATGGAATAAATAAATAAATAAATTCTTCTTCACATTACACTAAACAACATAAAAAAAAGTTGCAACGACATTTGGATTAAGAGATCTTCATTAATGCGAACAGCTATGTTACTCAATAATGCAGTACAATTCATATCAAACTGCAACAAAATAACGAAGTTCTGAAAAACATGTTAACGACCAGGTAAGTGATGTGACAGTAACACACAGTAAGGTAGTAATATGAACAGGCCAAAATCAAGTATTTGTAATTACAAGGAAACAGAACAGACCATAACCTCTGATCTTTAGTGATACAAAATATGATTTAACTATCCTAGCCAAATACTTGTGAAAGACATCATAAATAGGTTCAGATTTACTCAAACAATGGTAGTGAAGTGGGCATGTACATTTGTTGGCTTGAAATAAACAGGGGTTAATTGAAATGGTACGTCTGTCTCTTCGATTGCGTTGGCCTGGGTAAATGGCTCTAACACCGATCCTGAAGGGTGTATACTCCTCAGTGATTAAGCACACAGCTTGGCTGTCAAGGCTGCATGGAAATGATAAGTGTGAATGCGGTGAGGCATGTGGATGTTCAGTTGCAGCGTACAGTGGCGACTGCACGATTTTGGTGCTCGACAGAGGGGAGCATGCGTTATGCTCAATGATCGATAAAACAGTAATCCAGACATGTTCGTACACTGGCGATGGCAGGATTGCATTGGTTCTATCTTTGTGTGTCCATGCTAACCCTAGCTCTGCATTGTGGCGAATTTGCCCAATGAGCCTTTCACGTGGGCTATTTCTGTCACTGTTACCTTTGCTGCCGGTAGCTGGCCTGTGCCGCTGTCAATGGATGTGGGCACGGCTGCCACGGCGAATACTGAATAGCAAGACATAATACAGTTCAGGCTTTTTTTTATTCTTGTGAGGACATGTATGTGGCCTGCTGCTATTCTCACATCAACCTTTCTAAGAATGCTTATCTTATTCACAGTGAAGATACCAGATTTTTCACGGTATAAAAATGAAATGATGGATCGTGAGGGTGTAGGGCACTATCCAGTGGTGGATTTACTAGTAGGCTGTAGCCTAGGGCGGCAGATTTTAGGTGCGGCAAATCTGAGGCCAAAATTTTAATTCCCCAAATTATTAGAAGTATATCACAGTGCTTTTACTAGCTTAAAAGTAAAAACAAAAAACTATTTCTTTGCAATCTTAACCAAATATTTAGGTCGAAAAATAATCTGGGAGTTGACCCTTTGATCTACTAGTTCACAGTCATACTAATTACAGAATAAAAGAAGGTGTAATTAGGACCATAGTGCATAAAACATAAAGCTACAATTTCATTGAGAAAAATTATAATTAGTATGATTGTGAAATAGGGTATCAAATTGTAGAGGTCGGTAGGGGCGGCAGAATTTGAATAGCCTACTGGCGGCAAATGTGAAAATCCGGCACTGGCACTATCTTCATTTACGTTCAAACCACATCGGAGCCACCACTGTTCTTTGCACATGCATGCAACAAATCCTGTGCTTCATTGAGGTATGAATCTTGTTGGGACATATGAAATATTCATTTGTGATAGTGAATTAAGCAAATCTTTGTCTGGATTTTGTTATGGCTAATGGGAATAATGCAAAGTACCTTATGGGTACCTACAACTAGGCATATCTATGCAAAGCTTGCTTGGGGAGAGTCTCTTCTTCACCATATTCACTGTTGGTTATATAATGAAAAGTAAAACACTTAATGTTTTTATGTTCTTGGAACACCACTGTACACTGCTTTACCATTTGAAGTGGCAAAGAAGTGCCACTCTGGACAAATATTAAAATCATTCGCATGAAAGAAATGTTTCTCAAATTCTGGCAGTTTTTGTACTGGGCTAGAGCATCAACTGAGAAGTAATAAATGTACTTGTGAGTTCTATGAAAATGGGATATCATGAAGCTAATCAAACAATGTTGAAAAATATGAAAACTTACAGTGTTACATTTAAAGGATTCTGATAATATACCGAATGAAGTATGATCAATTACACAGATTTTTGGATGTCCAGAGTAAACAAAAAACTGGATGAATGGTGGCCTGTGCATCATTCCAGTGAAACCCCTACACTTCATCATTCTCTGCAAAGTCACATACAATAATGTATTTACTGACCCAAAAATTATCTTTCAAGTGTTACAGGTAATTCAGTTTGTTGGGTGGCTACGAAGGAGTACAACAGCACCTTTTTTTTTTTTAATGTGTTGACAGGGTTTTCTAAGAAGTCTTCCACAGAAGGTACACAAGGTTGGACAGTTGTTCTGTTTGTACATGTCTACAATTTGTTCATCAATGCCATTTTCATCAAACAACTTTCCTATGTATGTTATTAAAATGTGTACCTGTGAAGGGCTTCTACACTAACATATAACATTATCTGTGAAGGATTACAACTCATCTGAGCCAGATAGTGTTTGTATGTGTTAGCTGACAGTCTGCATCACATTTCAGGTCTTTCAGTTCGGATCTTTCCAACATAAACTCCACATTTTGGTGAATACAGCAAATACACACAATATGGGCAACCAAAACACAATTCTCGAGCCATAAGTTGCAAAATTTGAATAATTAGCAGCTCACCATAAAGAGGCTCGCTGAGCTGCTGACGGCACAATAAATTTTCGGCCATGGCCTTCATGAGAGAGAGAGAGAGAGAGAGAGAGAGAGAGAGAGAGAGAGAGAGAGAGAGAGAGAGAGAGAGAGAAATACGTTCACGGCAACCACTCAGACAACTATACACACACAACCACCATGGCCGAACATAACATGGTGATTATGTGTATAGTTGTTTGAGTGATTGTGTGAATGTACGTGTTTCTTTGTTGACAAAGGCCATGGCCTAAATTTTAAGTTGTGAGTATGTGATTATACATTTTCGTGCCGTAAGCAGCTCAACGAGCCTCTTTATCGTGAGTTGTTAGCTATCCTCCATTATTGCCATTCCAATCGGATTTTCAATTGTTAAAATTTGAATAATACTATTTTGGGATCTGCTTTTATCTCTGAATACTTGATACAGCTTATTCAGGTTTCCCAACAAAAGTCATTTTTGTTTATGAATCTGGAAACATTTTCTCTGACAGCTATAAATCATATTTCCAAGGCAAACAGCAGCTTGCATTTTCTCTGTTGTAGAATTCTATTACACATTTCACAATATATTCACTTAGGACTGTAGTGTTACATGGAGTTGAGTGATCCAATGACCATGATTTTATGATGACTCTCTCTAGCTGGAACACAGGAAAGGTTTGGTCATGGGTTTACTACTGTTTGACCTATAACTAACATAGTTCTTCTTCTTTCTGTAGTGTCATAATAATTCAGTCACAAAATTGGTCTCTATATATCTATAATATTCCACCTGGATTCAGGCTAGAAATTCTTATCCATGCAGCAGAGAGTACATTTCAAGAGAGACACGTTGTACACTAATTAAACTTACCCAAAGGAAATATATTATGCCCCATAGGCAAACTGTTACAAAACATCCATTCAGTTCAATGTCACAAGATAATCTAATCTTAAGTTTAATAATTTCATTTGTTTCAATAAAACAACAATTCGCAGCAACAGAACTTTAACGTAAACTTGGATTATTCTTTGTCCTAGATGGCTGCAGCCACTTTTGCAGCAGGTAGTTCTGTCTCTGGTTGCCACCTTCGCTTTCTCCCACATACCTGTGCACACGAGTGCGTCTCACACAGTATATTTTTACATAATTATATATATATATATTTAAGGTGAATCCGCACATCTCGTGGCAGAACAGTACCAAAGTGAACAGCTAAAATGTCTGTTACACTACGGACATGTCTAGGTATTTTAAGTTGCGTAAAACCCCAATTTCTTTGACTAATTGTTTTTCCTTTCTTATTAAATAGCAAATTCATTTTCAATCCTCTGAATGCTCCAACTTTTAGGAAGGAATGGCATTATTATGATTTTCTCACTGTTTGTGTTGTTAAAACTGATTCCACCCTCTTCATTTTCTCCTACACTGATTATGTAACTACTTTAGAATACCTTAGACACTTTCTTGGGCTTTTTTTTGTGTGTATGTTTTCTCCCTCAGTCTTCTCTTTTTCAGTGGTAACTTGTCAACACATACTAGAATTTCATTGAATGCAACTAATGCAATAGTTTTGGATACAGATGTGTTGACTTATGTGAGGAATAATGCAGTTTGTGGGTCTTGATTCCTATCTCTTTCAATGTAAGTGGTTCACCTACAAGTCCTTGTTTATTTGTCAATTTTTTCCTACATCTATCACATATTTTGTGGTCTGTCATTATGTAGGTGATTATATGAAGCCAGCCCATAAACCACAGTCACTGACAAGGTGGGGTGGCTTGCTTGCTTCAGCAATATTCATAACTGTACTGTAGGTACAACCACAATGGGGGGCTGTGTGTGGAGAAGACATGCAAATGTGTGGTTTCTAAAGAGGGACAGCAGCCTTTTTAGTAGTTATATGGGCAACAGTCTAGATGTTTGAGTGAGCTAACCATGTAACATCAGCTAAGGTGGTTTGCTACAAATTTACTGGGAAAGGCTGAAAGAAGGGGAAAGTACAGTTGTTACTTTTCCTGAGGACCTATAGCTGTTGTTACACAGTTAAAATGAATGGTTTCATGAGGACATATAGCTCTGTTGTATGAATATATGATGATGACATCATCTTGGCTACAATATTCCAGAGGTAAAATATTCTATGGATCAGAATGTGAAATTTTCTACCCCTTAATCAGGTAGGTAATTCAGAAAATTTGAAAAGGAAAATGGACAGGGTGAAGTTAGATGTAGTTGGGATTGGTGGCAGGATGAACTGGATTTCTAGTCAGGTGAACAGGGTTTTAAATACAATAACAGTTTAGGGCAATGCTGGAGTAGGTCTAATGATGAATAAGAAAACCAGAATGCAGGTAAGTTATTACGAATAGAATAGTGAATGCAAAGGCAGAGACAATGCCAATGCCCAGCACAGCAGTACAATTTTATTTCCAACTAGCTCAGTTGATGATGAGGAGATTGAAAACAAAAAGTAGACTGAGATAAGTTATTCAGACAGTAAGGGGAGAGGAAATCATTATTGTGATGGGGAACTGGAACTTGGTAGTAGCAAAAGAAAGAGAAGGAAAAATAGTAGGTAAAGGTGAACTGGGGAAAAAGAATGAAGGAGCAGAATTTTGCATAAATCCAATTTAATCATTACAGACACTTGGTTTAAGAACTATAAAAGAAGGCAGTAATTGTTGAAGAGACCAGGAAACACCAGATTTTTTGGTTTTCTAATGATAAGACATGGATATCGAAACCATGTTTTACACTGTGAGTCATTGTCCATGGGCATATGTAGACTCTGACCATAACTTATTGGTTATTAATTGTAGCTTAAAACTTAAGAAACTACTCAAAGGTATAAAACTAAGGAGATGGAACCAGAATAATTTGAAGGAACCAAAAGTTTTTGAAAGTTTCAGAGGGAGAATTCGCCAAAGGTTGACCATAATGGTGGAAAGTCATACAGTAGAAGAACAGTGGGTAGTTTCAAGAGATAAAAGTAGTGAAGGCCACAGAGGATCATATAGGTACAAGCCCTAATACAAATCCTTGGATAAAACAGGAGATATTGAGCTTTATTAATGAAAGGAGCAAATATAAAAATGCAGCAAGTGAAACAGGAAAAAGGGCGTAAGGTAGATAAGAATAATGAGGTTGAAAGGAAGTGTAGTGTGGTTAAAGGAATAATACAAGTCTGTAGATGAATGTATAACTAGAGGAAAGACAGAGACCACCTATGGGAAAATAAAAAAGAGATGTTTGGAGACAAGAAAAGCAGCACGAATATCAAGATTTCAGATGTTTGGTTGATTTGTTTGATTTTGAAAGGGAGTAAACTACAAAGATTATGAGTCCCTTGTTCCAATCATAGAGATTACAGTAAAGGTCGCTAAAATGTTGTATAAAACAATGTATTAAACTTCATCAAACAGAGGATGTAACAGGTGAAAAAAACTGGGGAAAGGAGAGAAATATTTAAAGAGAATAATACCAGAGTGTCTTGACTGGGTGATCACAGAAATAAAAATAGAACATCCGGCAACTCTGGTAAACGTTGACACCACATGCCAGACAAGTAGACACTGCTCTTAACGAAACATGCAGGTTGATCACTGGTTGTTTACTATCTAGCTGGAATAGCACCACCAAGTGTATGCAGAGAAGTGGCTGCCAACAAGGAGAGACTGAAAGTGGAAGTGAACAGTGTGGTGTCGCACAAGTATGAAGTGTGCGCCACTTACTTTCGCCACGCGCCGCCATGCACGCATGGCGCGGCGTTCTTACGACGTCAGCCACGAGCGCCCTCTGCTGCAACTCCGCTCGTGGCCACGAATGGGCTGCATCGTTCACCTGGGACTGAGATAGGAACCAGTTAACACTTCGGAATCAGATAGGCACCAGTGAAGACTTGGCTATCGGATAGGCACTAGGAATTATCAGTAGGCAGGCCTCTATCTAATCTATGTACCAGCATTCTGCAGTCAAGAACTATGTAAAAGTTAAGTATTACTAAGTCTCTATGAAATATATATCTCGTTCTAATTTACTCTAGTATTTCTAGTTTCTGCTGTCCCACTGGCCGGTCACCTCCGTACCTGCACATGCGTGCATCCTTTATTCCTGTGTCGGTCTCTTTCTACTTGGCCACCGACACCTACGACGGAAACGAGACACAAAAGTGGCGACGAGGCTGGCACACAAAAACAGTGCCCACCCACTGCACAGATATAATCCACCACAGCAATGGCTTAGCTCACGAAAGAACTTCCTAAGGACATCTGAGAAACTCGCCGTTTCACCAGAGAAGGCAAGGCTGGAGTTATGGAAGAAGACGCCGCCTCACCTTCACGGATGGATGCCTGAAGCCAAAGAACTACCACATGGACACAATGAAAACTGGCTCGTGTGGAAAGCTTTGAACAGATTATGATCAGGAGTTGGACGATCCCGAGACAACTTGAAGAGATGGGGTTTCGATAAAGAAGACACTTCCTGTGACCGTGGAGAACAACAAACCACAAGCCATATGCTCCAGTGCTCTTTGGTCCCTACATCCTGCACAAAGACTGATCTCCTGCAAGCAACTCCAAACACCTTGGAGGTTGCGAAGTATTGGGCACATG
Organism: Locusta migratoria; assembly: GCA_026315105.1. Classification (NCBI taxonomy): domain Eukaryota; kingdom Metazoa; phylum Arthropoda; class Insecta; order Orthoptera; family Acrididae; genus Locusta; species Locusta migratoria. The sequence goes on along the minus strand of CM048746.1, from coordinate 2,912,137 downwards.
TAATATAATTACAATTGTACCTATTTATCAATTTATGATATGTATGGCTACTGTAAATTTGTATGTTTCTGACTCGAGAATAAATAAATAAACCACCTAACTAAAAGTGTTAGGCAAGTGGAAAACAGATAGATAATGGACACTCAATAAACTTCATATGGAATGATACAATCTACTAACACAAATAAAATTTAAAACAAAATCAACTGTACATGTCAGCTAAAACCAGACTAAGGACATCAGAGACATTAAAGTCAACTTCTGGGCAGCTAGGTTGGGGCAATTCAATAAAATGAGGGCAGCTGTTAATTGGACACCACAGCGACACTGAGGGAGAAGACGACTGTGTGTTAGCCAAGTATGGCCAAACAGAGCCGACAGAGAACGACATAGTTCCCTGCGAGGGACCCACATAGAGGACCTCCAGACATTTGCTGTCTCCTTTATTGTCCATAATTTGTTGGGCGTTTGGAGGATAGGCCACTCTGTATTTCACAAAATGCATGCTCGACTGCACAGCATCAAATGTAGATCAGTAGGTGGTGTACCGACCTCCAGAAGAAGTTTAATGGTGCCTCCTTGTCTAATCTGTCAGAAAGTTATTCCTCTACTATCCCAATGTGGCCTGGAGTCCAGATAAATACTACTGACATCTGCGTTGTTCTACGGTATAGAGGGACTCGTGGACAGCCATTATCAAAGGACGGCAAGGAAAGCATTGATCAAGGGATCGTAGTCCAATGAGGGAGTCACTGCAGATGATGTAGAACTCTCCAGCAGGGCAGGAACAGATATGGATATGGTCAAGTGCGCAAAAGATAGCTAGTAACTGTGCAATGAAGACACTGTAGCCATCTAGCAAGTAGCACAATTCATTATGCCCCGAATGCACGTAAAAGAAGACAACACAATCATTTTCCATCGACCCTCCTGTGTAGATCACTTCCGAGCCCTATGATATGTCAAGAATAGACAGGTAGTGGCAGTGAAGTGTCTCTGGGTGAACTGAGTTTTTGGGATACTGTGACAGTTCCAAGCGAATGTGTGGCCAATGTATACACCATGGTGGTGTACACAATTGGAACTGGAAGAGGGGAGGTAGTTGAAAAGATTCCAGTTCAATAAGAAGTGATTGGACATGAACACCAACTGTCATCCCTGATTTCAGCTGCAGTTGTGGATTAAGAAGTAGCCTGTTGGGAAAAGGAGATGGTGGCTTGGATGATGCAGCAAACCACGGACATTAGCTATGTTATTGGAAGGCAGCTGTTGGCACCTGGTTCATAGTGGTGAAACCCCAGCTTCCACAAGTATACTGTCAACAGGGCTTGTTCTGAAAGCTCCTGTGGCAAGCCTAATTCTACAATGGTGGACTGGGTCCAGCATCTGCAGTGCCAAAGGCAATGATGAGCCATATGCATTGTTCCCATAGCCCAATAATGACCAACCAAGGGATTTGTAACACTGCAGCAGAGTACTGCAGTCTACCCCCCCCCCCCCCCAACTGTATTAAGCAAAGACGGGAATGCTGAAAGGTGGATGAAATATATAAAAATAAAGTAGAAGACAGTATTGTAGAAATGGAAGCGGAAGTACACGAAGATGAGATAGAAGACACAATACTGCAAGAAGAATTTGACAGAGCACTGAAAGATTCGAGTCAAAATGAGGCCCCTGGGGTATATGATATTCCCTATGAACGGCTGATATCTTTGGGAGAGCCAGTAAGAAGAAACTGGTTCACCTTGTGTGCAAGACAGTGGAAATACCCTCAGAATATGGTAATTCCACTTCTAAAGAAAGCAATGTGAAAAAAAAACCACACACATAAAACAAAATAGAGATACAAATATGTCAAGAGGTGAACCAAATAATGCTGAGGAGTCTGACCCCCCCCCCCCCTTTTTTTTGGCGGGGTGCGGGGAGGGGGCAATTGATAATAAATTAAAAAGGGAAGGACATATAAATTTCTTAAAGCTAGTGGAAACATTTAGTTTCATCATTATTTGTTATTTTTTGTGTGTACATTGGCTGTGCCTAAATATGGCAAGTACTAGCCACTCTATGTCTTCTGAACATTAATTTCACATCTCAGTAGACAATTTTCATAATTAATTGAGCTTTCAGTTTAACAAATCATGGTTGCAAAATACTAAAACACAAAATTTTGTAACAGTTGTAAATGTTTGGGTTGAAAATTATACTTTTCTGTGTGGATATGACATGGAATGAGAAAATAGCAATCTACTAGAGGCAAATAAAACAAACATAATCATTACAGTATGCAAGCCAGATGCACCGCGTTAACATCAAAATTTTGAATGAATTGTAGCTATTGCAAGCTATTTCATGCAAAAATATATCTAACTCATTGTATGACAATTATGCTATTCTATTGAGTTATACTTTTGCATCGTGTGTTATTAACAGTTCAGTATATAAACTACCTAACAAAAAGAACTGTGTGTTAGATATTGCTTTAACATGCTACACATAAAAACAGGAATAGCCAGGAAGGAAGTACACAAGCACACATGACGCACGCACGCGCGCCGGCCTCACACACACAAACACACACACACACAGGCCATGGTTCTCATCTCTGGTTACTGTATTTCAGAATGCTAAGTTTTGTGTGTGTGTGTGTGTGTGTGTGTGTGTGTGTGTGTGTGTGTGTAAGGGGAGGTGTATTACTGTTTTTTCCATACGCGTATCTGTGGCTTGATAATGCCTTTGCAGCGAGTAACAACTTATCCTCATTAAACTGTTGAATTCCAGCCTGGACTTCCCACTGTTAGATTTTAATAAAAAGTATACAACACTTCAGTACTGGAGATGCCACATATGGTGGTCATGTATGTGTTTAGAGTGAATCTATGAATGTTTTTTTTGATGAAGTTTATGGCTGAAAATTTAAGTTATGTGAATGTGATTTACAGGTCTCTCTCATCTTTACAGCAAGTTGTTATCCATCCTCTATTATTGGCATTCCAACCTGGAATTTCCATTTTTAAAAATTACTAAAAGACTGATTTGTTACTTCGTATTTGTAAAGTTTTTGGGTGAACATGACAATCATATTCTCAACTGAGAAACCATCCTGGAATCCAAATAATGATTCACTGGAAACAATTGTGAGGATTTGCCAGCGACAGAACTGCTACACAATTGAGAAATGTCTTTAGCCGCAGCCATGCAGCACTGACTGCACTATCTTTAGAAGGTTTACTACACAGTCAGCTGTGCAGAACCAGTTTAAGGAATTTTACAGGCCTCTTACATTTTTCTAGAATATTATTTTGTCTACACTTTTTGCAGTTTTCATGCTTACATAACTACTCTGCCAGTGTCGATCCCAAGGATGGCAAGAAAAATGTGGTGGCATTCTACACATAAACAGTGGGTGGATGAAAGAGTGTCTTGAGCCTTTTGAAAAGATGAAAGAATGACAACAGAAAGAGTATCATAGGAGCCCCTTCATATTTTTGAAACCAGTAAACATGCTGATAAAATTTTCTCGGGCTTCCAGCCGCGTCAAGTGGTTTGATATCCATGAGCTTTCGGCCGAAATCTCCTCGTCCATTGTCAAGTAGTGACTGTCTTATCGTTGCTGCCACCATCCTTATATAGCTGCGGAGCTTCCTGTGACGTCACTGGTGCTCAGCCGCATCGCCATATATGGCAAAGTTTTGGCCACGTGCCTGCCGCTCCTGCTTTGACCGTCCGATGGCCGGGTCCCAAGCTGAGCTCAGCTGCAAGCCGCCTTCTTTATTAAGAGATTTCCCAGATATATTTATTTCCATAGCCTCTTTTATTATGCTATTCCAGAAAGTATTTGTTCTGGTAATGACTGATGTATCCTCGAATGAAATGCGATGTTTGTTTTCTAGAGCGTGCTCCACAACTGCTGATTTCTGGGGATAACATAGGCGGAAACATCTTTTGTGTTCAACACAGCGCTGTTCAATATTGCACACTGACTGTCTAATGTAGAACTGTCCACACCCACACGGTATCTTGTACACACCTGGCATTCTAAGGCCTATATCATCTTTCACAGGTCTCATCATCTGTCGCACTTTTGTAGGAGGCCTGAAGACCGTGTCGATCTCGTGCCTCTTAAGAAGCCGGTTAATCTTCCCCATTACCGAGGCACAAATCGGCAAAAATGCAAGCTTCTTTGTCTCCTCCTCCAAGGTCTCCTACTTGCATGTCTTCAAATGGAGGGCTTGTGTTATCTGACGGTTGCTGTAGGCATTTTTCTTAAAAACTTTCCGTAAGTGGCCCATTTTCTTTTGCAGATGTTCATTGTCCGAGACTAGTTCTGCTCTGTGCACCAGCAACCTTAGAGCAGATCGTTTTTGCGATGGGTGGTGGTGTCTTATGGAAAGTGTTTAAGAAAAAAGGCTACAGCAACTGTCATATAACAGAAGCCCTCCATCCAAAGACACACAAGCAGGAGACCGTTGAGGAGGAGACAAGGAAGCTTGCATTTTTGCCATTTTGTGGCTTGGTAATGGAAAGATTAGCCGGATTCTTAAGAGACACAAGATTGACACAATCTTCAGGTCTCGTACAAAATTGTGACAGATGATGAGACCTGTGAAAGATGATCTAGGCCTTAGAACACCAGGTGTACAAGATACCATGTAGGTGTGGACAGTTCTACATCGGACAGACAGTGCACAATATTGAACAGTGCTGTGTTGAACATGAAAGTGTTTCTGCCAACGTTATACCGAGAAATCAGACAAGGGGCGAGAGGAGTGACAGTTTGGGAGGGGGAAGGGGAGTGTGTGATATGGAAAGATGATCTAGGCCTTAGAATGCCAGGTGTGAACAATATAATGTGTGGGACAGTTCTACATTGCACAGCGTTGTGTTGAAAATGAAAGATGTTTCTTTCTAGTTATCACAAGAAATCAGCAATTACAGAGCATGCTCTAGGAAAAAAACATCACATTGCATTTGAGGATACATCAGTCATTACCAGAACATATAGTTTCTGGGATAGCATAAGAAAAGAGGGTATCAAAATCAAAATATCTGAAAAATCTCTTTAAAAGACGGTGGCTTGCATTGTCGTATATGGCGATGAGGCTGAGCACCAGTGACATCACAAGAGGCCGCGCAGGTATGTAAGGAAGGTGGCAGCAATGATGAGACAGTCACCACTTGACAATGGCCAAGGAGATTTTGGCTGAAAGCTCGTGGATATCAAACCACTTGACACGGCTGGAAGCCCGAGAGAATTTTATTACCATAACTCACCGCGAAACTACACATTCATACTCCAGAAAACATGTTGCAAAATTAATCAGGCATAGTGGTGATGCATGAAGGAGCAATTGCTAGATGGGTGGGTTCCTAAGGTGCACCTCTGGTACCTACATGCTCCATCCCCACCACAGCCTTGCATCCTTACTGCTGTAGAATTCTTGATCATGTTCTTAGTTCTAATATACCAAATTTCCTTGAGACAGAATAATTTCCACCCATGCATCAGCATGGCTTTAGGAAACATCGATTGTGTGAAACCCAGCTTGCCCTTTACTCTCATGATATGTGGACTGCTACGGATATAAAGGCTGCATATTTATCGATTTTCGAAAGTTGTTTGACATGGTACCACACTGCAGACTGCTAATGAAGGTACGAGCTTATGGAATCAGTACCCAAATATGTGAGTGACTTGAAATAGAACCCAGTATGTTGTCCTTGAAGGTGAGTGTTCACCAGAGACTAAGGTACGTCAGGGTTGCCCGAGGGAATTGTGACAGGACTGCTATTATTTTCTATCTATATAAATGAGTTAGTTGCAATCTGCAGCTGTTTGATGATGATGCTGTGGTGTACAGGAGGTTTCATCATTATTGAATGACTGTAGTATGCTGCAGGATGACTTGGGAATGGCAACTAGTGCTAAATGTAGAAAAATGTTATTTGTTGCAGATGAGTAGGAGAAACAATAACATAATGTTCTAATACAGCATTAGTAGTGTGCTGCTTGACAATATTGCATTAATTAAATATCTATGCATAATGATGCACAGCAATATGAAATGGAGCAAGATATAAGGACAATTCTAGGGAAGGCGAATGGTTGACTTTGGCTTATTGGGAGAATTTAGGGAAGGTGTGGTTGTCTGTAAAGGAGACTGCATATAAAATGCTTGTACAACCCCTTCTTGAGTATTGCTCATGGGTTTGGGATCCCCACCAGATCTGTATAAAGGTGGGCACAGAGGCAGTTCAGAGGTGGGCAGCTAAGTTTTTAACTTGTAGATTCGATCAATGAGCTAGTGTTACTGAAATGCTTCAGGAACTCAAATAGAAATTGCTAGACGGAAGATGTTCTTTCCAAGAAACATTGTTGAAGAAATTTAGAGGGCCAGAATTTGAGGCAGACTGCTGCCAACCTACAATTCACATAAAGACCACAAAGATAAGATCAGAGAGATTAGGGCTCGTACGGGTGCACACAAGCATTCATTTTTCCCTCGTTCTATATGAGAGTGGAACAGGAAAGCAAATAACTGAGTACTGTCTGCCATGCACCTTTGGGTGGATTGTGGAGTACGTATTAAGATGTAGCTGCAGATACTTCCAGTTCCCCCACCCTCTCCCCTCCAATCCCATGGCCACAGAGCTTTACTTGGAATGCAGCAACCAGAGAAGACTGTCTGTGAGGTGTGAGAGTGTGATTGTAAGAAAGTGTATGTGACCGTTTCTGATGAATACTGAGGCTGAAAGGTAAGTTGCATGTGTATGAGTGTCTTTTTTAAGTGCCTGTCACAGCTTGATGAATGTCTTTGCTGTGACCTGCAAGCTATCCTCATTATATTGTTGAATTCCAACCTGCACTCTCTATTGTTTATTACTACATGTCATTATTGCCAAAATGAAATACCATATTACATGTCATTATTGCCAAAGTGAAACACAAGGAACATTGCAAATGTTTAACAAATATGATTGTTCACTAATAAAAACATGACAATGTTGCAATATTCCACAATATTTATTGTTTAGCACAAACTAGTTTTCGCCTGTTACTCTATCATCAGGTACAAAGGTTACTATAAACAAATGTCAAGGCAAACATTTTATGACATGTTCATCAAAGAAAAAAAGTCAAAATCTTTGTCTTGACATTTGTTTATAGTAACCTTTATATCCGATGATGGCATATCAGCCGAAGACTAGTTTGTGTTAAACAATAAATATTGTGGAATATTGCAACACTGTCATGTATTTATTAGTTATCATGTATCAAATATTCTACCAAGAACCAACAGAACATTCTATCAACAAAATATGATTGTACTTTTAGGTTACTTTCAATGTTCCAAATTGCACTTGATTTTTCACCTTTACTTAGGCTTTATTTCAATCACCAGGGCATCGCCAATAAATGTAGAAAAAGTATTGTACAAACTTTAGCAAATTTAAGATGAATTTCTAGTTTGAAAACTACTCCACTATTTTCCCTGTAGACTCTTATATCATAAAATGTAGCAAGACTATTCAGTTCACTGACTTACTAATGTTGCTATATAAAAGCAGCTATTAAATACTATCAGACTACTCATTAACATTTACAATCAGGTACCCCATAGGTGAGTCAGAAATACTGTACAAATACTAACTTTCATCAGCAGCTTCAATCATATCAATTTTTCACAATGATGCATCTGTAAATGTCACATTTCTAATTTTTCAGGTGGTTAATAGGGAAAATTACTGGACATACACAAAATGGAAAGCAAACTGATGTATGTGGGTACAAACAATTTAATAGTATTAAGGCGTGAATTTTGTTATACAGAAATCCATTTCTTCACTCTGTTTATCTATCTCACCTCAGTAACTGTTCAAATATATCGAACAGTGACTCAAAGTATTCATCTGACTCATCAGACCTGTCAAGAAGGAATATCAAAACTAAATGAAAACATACAAAATGTGTTTGAACTAATGTCAGGGCGAAAATATTATTTAAAATTTTATTTCTAAATGGCAAAATTATTACTTGAGCCCACAATCATTATTAATAATCGATATAATTGCCCATCTTGATTACTTTGTAAATCATACTCTTGAACAGATTGATATTCAATGTATTGAGATTTTAAATGTGACTCTATGATGAGAGTGACCAAAATGTGTTACAGTGTATAATTTAAGAAAAGTTGTCAAGACAAAATTATACTGACTTACATCAAATTGACTGCCAGGGATGTGAATGAATAAAACATGCTAAATGAACAACAATTACATACACATTAAAAAAAGTGTTTTGAAGAGAATTTTGGTATGTTAATAAAGAACAAGCCACATGGCAGTACAGTCCAAACAGAAATACTGAGTGTACAGACAGTAATAGCAACAAAATCCAGATGGACTAATATGTAAAAAAAGGGTAAGGTGACCTCTCATCTAAATGAGGATCAGTGTGTGGAGAACTGCAACTCATAATATAAAAGTAGATTTTGGAAGCTTTGAAATTTTTAGCTTCTCTTCTAGCAAAGTGTTCGTACACACACATTCACGCGCATGCACCCAAGCACCCCCCCCCACCCCCCCACACACACACACCAAATGGGCACTCCAATGGCTATGGCAAGACTGAGTGTTAGTAACTGATTATTGGGGGTGGTTTCCTGAGCTGAGGGAGATTGGAGACCAATGAGTGGAGTAGGGAAGGATGCAAGGATGGGGTAAAGGGGGCAATCTTTGGACAGAACCACTGCAGTCACAAAATAAGAAAAAAAAGGAGTATCAAGAATAAAGCAAGAAAAGGTGTCAAAGAGGAATTGAGAAATAGACACAGAGAAAAGGGAGGGGGAGGGGAAAGAAGAGAAGTAGACAGAACTATAATTTGGCTTTGTTGACCAATAACTCCAACTTATTATGCACAACCTCCCACCCTTCATTTATGACAATGCTTGCTCCTTCACTGTGTTTCCATAGTTCCTGTCCTGTTACCACCAGACTCCTTGTGAATTGACATTCTTGTACACAGTTATCTCACATGCTCATAAATTTACAACCACACAATGCTAGCTTTCCCAACACCCTCCTCTCAGCAGTCCCAACACCTCTTTCTTCATTCTCCTTACCAACTACTATCTTCGTTCACAACTGCTTCAGTTTCCAAGTGCTCAAATGTTTGAGATCCCCATCTAATTGGATTAAAGGAAGACAGAAGCAATTCATAGGTGGTCTGTTAGATTTGTTACTAATAGGTTCAACTGAAACATGAGTGGTACAGAGATGGTTCAGGAACTCCCATGAAGGGGTGACAAGATTTCTTCTGAGAAAAACTACTGGGAAAATTTAGAGAGTCAACATTTAAGGTGACTGCAGAATGACTCTACTGCCATTGACTTGCATTTTGTGTAAGGACCACAAAGATAAGGAAAATTGGACTTGCATGGGGGCAAATAAGCAGATGTTTCTACCTAACATTATTTGAGAGTGTAACATGAAAGTAAATGACTAATAATGGATGAGGTACTCTCCACTACACAGTGCATGGTGGCTTGCAGAGAACGTGCATAGATAGAGAAGACCAGATCTGTAAACAAATCTGTGGCACTTCCTTGGGTACTCATTTGCAAGAGGAGAGTCCAGGATTTGGAGTAGGATTGAAATAGGAATGATCAAGGATATTTTGTGATTTAGATGGGCAGCAGAACACTACTTTGGTGTATAAGCATATGATTTTGAGTTGAATATATCTCGACTCTGGGCACAATGGAAGGTAGTCAAAGTCCTGGTTGAAAAGTGCTGGGTGGTGGCTGTTTGACAGGTTTATTGATATCAGAGGTGTGAGTGCTCATATGACCTTTTTTTTTTATGGTCAGGAGGATGGGTAGCAGGAAAAGACCTAGCGACGTGGAGTTGTTTTTATATTTGTGAGGACAAATGCCAACTAAGCATAAAAATGCTCCCATTATGATGATTGGTAAAAACTTAAACCTGTTACTAAAATTAAGACTTTTTAGTTATTCTCATGAAAACATCACCTGCTGAACTATATTTCTCCTTTCTCTGAGACCATAAAAAAAAGGTCATATGAGCACTCACACCTCTGATATCAATAAACCTGTCAAACAGCCACCACCCAGCACTTTTCAACCAGGACTTTGACTACCTTCCATTGTGCCCAGAGTCGAGATATATTCAACTCAAAATCATATGCTTATACACCAAAGTAGTGTTCTGCTGCCCATCTAAATCACAAAATATCCTTGATCATTCCTATTTCAATCCTACTCCAAATCCTGGACTCTCCTCTTGCATAGGTGCAAGATGTGTCACTATCACCTCCTACTATTGAAATCCAGCCATAAGCATTTACTAGCCTATAAAAAGCACAGCTATATATGGCAGCAAATATATTTTATATCAGCTATTGTGCAATTATTCCTCAGTATTCTGTGGGCATGACAAGTAAGCAACTGTCTACTCGCACGAATGTTGACACTGTCACTAACTCCAAACTTTACCGTCCAGTTGCTGGATGTGCTGCACACAACACAAATCACTTCAACAACTGCTTCACTATGCAGGCTATCTGGAAAATACCTTGCAAGACAACTTTCTCTGAAATATGAAAGTGGAAATTCTCTCGAACATAAACTGCTGTCCTGCTTCCATTGCCTAACCTTAACACACCTTTTGCTTAATCTGACCAAACCCAAGCTATCCAGATCACACACTCCCCTCCCAAACTCTCTCTCCTCCCGCCCCTTGTCTCCTTTCTTTGCCTCTTGCATAGCTTTGCCTACCCCATTCTCCCTCTTCCAACACCTCTTTTTGTTCTACTCCCTCCTAAAATCCTTCTTCCCTTCTGTTAAACAGTTTCAATAATTAATTACCAACAATAAGTCTTGCCATGGCCGCAGGAATGTATGTTTGGGAGTTCATGCATGTGAATTTGTGTGTGTTCCATCAGAGATGAGAGGATAGCTTGAACTAAAGCTAAAAGCTTGAGAACTTGCAAAATATAGTTTTCTGTTATGTGTTGCAGTACTCCAGAGACCAATCCAATTTAGGAGAGTGGTTGCCTTTCTCTTATAATGTTATAACAAAATCACATACTGTACATTACGTTAGTAATTATTGAGCTACACTGCTTACTACAATGGTATGTATGTTTATCTCTTATTCAAGCTGACTCACTTTTGTGTTTTGAAGTGTTAACTCCTTTATTGCTTATAATTCTATTCTGAGTGTAAGAATGTCAAGATGTTGTGGTTAAATAAACAGACAGGATAAAGTTAGACTTTAGGTCGAAGGCCATCCTCATAATAAATTGTGAATTACTTTTATTTTAGAGAAAAGAAGATGTCATGACAAAAACTCACTGAAACATGAAGATAAGTTGTGAGGAGGGGGTTTTAGTAACAACATGTAATATTATGACTGAGAACTTTTTACACAATAAGGGCCTCAAAGACAACATTTATTGTACAATACTTGGTATTGCACAGTAATATTCAACGGCAAATCCCCAGAATCTTTGTCTGCAAAGGTTGAAAGGTTAGGGGCGGGGGGGGGGGGGGCTGAGCTCATAGGGATTTTGTGGCACTGTAGCTCAAACTAACTTATAGAAAACCACATCATATTGGAATAGCTCTAGTATTCAATTCAATTCAACTATGCTTGTTGATGTCACTAGTAGAAGTTAACAGAGACAAGGAAAATACTGAGAATACTGAATGTATAATTCAGCAAAAAAGGAAAATGAAAAACTAATAACATGCTTGTCTGGAGTGTTACAGCAGGGGAAGTATTAGAAGACACAGTTATGAGAGAATATGGGCTCACAGTAGAGGAATGTAAGGATTAACAGTTATGTAATACATTTCAGATAGTAATAGCAAATATACAAAAGGAGGTGGTATACTTGTAAATGCTTGGAGGCATGGGTAGATTCTAGTTAGATTACATCATGGTCAGACAGACTTAAAAATTTGATATTATAATCATAATATCAGTAGTAGAAGACAGACAGCAACTAATCATAAAGACTGTCACTGAGCTGCCAAAAGGCATGTAAAACAGGTGATCACATTCACACAACTTAAATTTTTGGCAATGGTCATTCACACAAACACCCAGACATTACCAAAGCACACATTACTTCCATCTATGGCCACACTGGAGCTTTTGAATTATCTCTGAGTGATTCTGTAAATGAATATGTTTCTTTTTCTGATGAAGGCCATGGTCAAAAATTTAAGTTCTGTGAATGCAACTGTCTATTTTGCATGGCTGTAAACGGCTCAGTGATTGTCTTTCCAGTGAGTTCCTATTTATTCTTTATCATTGATAATCCAACCTGGATTTTCCATTGTTATATAAAGACAGTAAGGCATACCCAGGAGCAGAGACTGCCTTAAAAAGCTGAAATTTAAGAGCATCAACAAAAATAAATGAGATACTGAAAAGGTGATAAATTAAGAGTGCATTTGGAATTCCTTATGACTGTAGAAACTGTAATACTGAATACAAAAATAGGCAGTTCTGTTAGAGGCTCATTCCACATGGAATGAGCCAAATGGTCATTTTTAGAAAATCAGGAAAGTACAGATTTAGGCATGTGAATGCACTAACAAAACATGAAATTTAATGAATTGAAATTCATTTTTATTTTATTCAAGATATTTAATTACAAATTGTCACCCCAAAGATTGTAACTGAATACACACCATGAACACCAAAAAACTTTGTGATATTGGCTGAACTGATTTGCTTTTTGGGAATTAGATGATATGACAGTGAACAACTTGTTATGTAACAATATGCTTCCTTGATTTCTTACACCGAATAACGTATTTGGATATGATTTTTTTTTCTTAAAGTGACAGGCAATGAGGTTAAGAAAATATATTAACTCCTAGAGCTATTAATTTTTTAAAAAATAACTGTATTTTATCCAGAAATAGTGTCATGGGTGTGACAGTAATTTTTTCACGGGTGTGGCAATATGCACACATTTTAAAGGTAATACAGCATAATGAGATATGAATATACAAAATTTAAAACTAACTGTCTGTGTCTGTTCATGTGACCCCTTCAACTAGCGAGATTTAAAATAAACACAGGACTGTTGACATTAAAAATAAATGTAAATGATTTATCTTGCATTCCCTGATAATGAGCTCTTCAACAGAAAGATTGTAAAAGCTGCAGCATCAAATGAAGGAAGATCCACTCAAACATAAACACTCGAAGAAAGAGAAAAAAAGGGACAAAATGAGAAGAATGGAGTATAAAGAGGGACTGCTGATGAATAAATTATAGTCTGCTAAGAAAAGAGAGTGAAGGATAAAAAGGCAAAGGTAGCATAAGGAAAGGAAATGTGAGAATAAGGCAGAAATTAGTATCATAAGTGAGTTATGGTCTTACAAATGTTCTCAAACATTAGTCCAGACTGTAAAAAAGGTAAATGATTGTAAACCTATTGGACCAAACTGCCATGGTCATCAGTCCCTAGACATACAAACTACTTCAACTTAACCCTATGGGCAAAACACACACACACACACACACACACACACACGCCCATGCATGCACGCACGCACGCACGCACACCCTGTCCACCGCATTAAACCACACGGCCATTCTGCACTGCTGTAATTAAGACATAAAAGTCATTTCCAAACAATCTAAGAAAATGGAATGTTGTTGTTAGGAAATTGATTTAAGAACTGGATCCTACTGGCATAAAAGATAATGTTAAGATACTTCCAAGATGTTCAAGAAGTTTTTCAATTGAAACAAAACATTAAGTAATGGAGTATTTTTGTCAAGATGATGCAAGTCGAGCTACTCCTAGTATTCGCAATGTAAAAAATATTAACACCCCAGAAATGGAAAATGAGAACAGGGTTCATAAGCGGTACAGAATTATGACAGTTGGTGAAGTGTCCTGCCAAAAATGTAATGTTAATCCATTATTAACTTTTAATTCTCTGAAATGTTGAGAGACCTTTGTACACGTCACTCCCATGACAATATTGTGTCACACCCATGACAAAAGAAATTACACTAGTATTTTGAAATAATATTATATTATTTCTGATATTTTCATGAGTAATAAAGTACGCTTTCAGGATTACACACATTCAATTTACATATTTTTTCCAATAAACATCAGTGTTACACTGCACTTCTGACTTTTGTCACACCCATGGTGCATGCTGTTGCTCAATAATATAGGTTTTAATCAATTCCAAGAAAAAATAAATAATATTCATAGTCACATAAGTAAAAAAAAAAATCAGTTTAATGTACAGTAGAATGGATAGTCATAATAGCATGTCATAAGATTTTCCTATGTTTTGTTGTGTATCATTTATTAATTTTGTTGTGTATCATTTATTAATAACATTGAAATAAGTAGTACCACAAAGTATCCTACTATGAGAGACCATTATGTTCAATTTTCAGATGATGATGATTTGATTTCGTGTGGCATTTATGAGCGTTAGACCCAACTGGGGTAGTGTTCAGCCTACCTGACAGCACTTCAGTGACTTGTGTCAATGATGATGAGAATGACACAACACGCAGTCCCCGATGGGCTAAAATCTCCGACCCAACTGGGAATTGAACCCGAGCCCCCTGAGTGGTAACCCAATAAGCTGTCCACTAGAGTACAGAGGTGGACTCAATTTATAGACATTTTTATATGAAAATAGAAAGTAGTAGAGAGTAGGCAAGAGAAACAATGCAAAAGCAATGGAGAGTTTGTGGCTTTACCATGGAGGAGAATCTCAAACTGGTCATCAGAACATCAAGAGAGCAATATGGTGTGTACTTTAGAAGTTAAAAGTGAGGACTTGCCTGTTTCATATAATAATAATAATAATAATAATAATAATAATAATAATAATAAAAGTAAAAAAAGGAGTGAACTAACTGTAAATTCAGGAGTAGAAATACTTACATTCCTTCATGATGGAAGCAAAGTATTAAGGACAATATGATAACAAGGCATATCATAATCAGCATTGGCACTAAAATTGTTGCAACAAACTCATTTACATAACTTCTTTGTGGAACTTCTGCCTTTGAGGGTGCAGACCATATGGTATCTGAATCTATAAGATTATTATAATGGTCCATTGCACCCACTTCATGATGTGCTAGGTGTCTCAAAGATGACAACTCCTCAGTAATTACCTGAAAATGAAATCAGGTGTTATAATTAGCCTGCATCAAATTTGGTTACTACAGTTACTTAAAATACATTTAATAACATCATAAAATTGTGAATACAGACTTTCCTGGCATATACTGCTGATGAAAATCTCTTGCGTTTCTGGCTGGGTGGCAGTGTAAATGTACCGCTACACTACAGAAAGTTGCCAGAAGATGGAGAGTATGACACTTGCCAGACCATTACAGAAAATCAACAGTTACCCGGGTGGAAACTTGTGAGATATTCAGCGGCATGATAAAGTTGTTAAGAAAGCAACTAGATCACACATATTATGCAGAGAAGTTTGTAGCAAAGAAGTTAGCATAGAGGACACACTTAAAACTTCATTACATTTGAAGAGTACCTTTTCTTCTAACAAAGTTATGATAATTCATCAGATGTAAGTGTGGCTTCCTACAAGACCATTAAGGTTTAAGAATTAAAACTTATAATTAATCTAAGTTTTATTGGATCTATTTATTGCTAAAAATGAGACTTATAGCTGGGCTGTGACAAGTTTTCCTTAATCAAAGAGGATGTCAATGATCTTTCATGCATTATCACTTACCAGTCTGAATGCACACCAATCTAATGCAAAGCCTTCATCTCGGAAGAATCTGTCAACTGTTGTACGTTTAAAATCTCTTGGACAAGACAGTAGTTTCCACAGTGGCTTTACTTCTTCTTGCAGTTCGATTAGTGCTGCAGAAAATTCTACTTGGCTTCCGAGCTTCAAAACTACCCTATAAAAAGTCATATGATACAAAAATTAGAGCTTTGAAACTTGTTTCAATATTTTAGTACCTTTCATTGTTAATTTTTGTGCGTGGCCCTTGGTCTCTCAAGATATGGTACAACACTTGTTCAGATTATACTACCAGAAGTACAAAATAAATTAATGATGAAATATAATGCTGCAAAAATCTTAATTTATTGTTCCCTAGAAGATAATTGATTAAATTAAAGAGTGATAGAGTGGTTGGCTTGTACTTATTCCAGTACAGTACTGCTGATAGTAACACAGAAGTAGGATGAAAATACACATAACTAACTTTCGGAATCAATCCTCCTTCAAGCAGGAGAGGAGGAGGAGGAGAAATGGAGTAAAAAGGAAGGAAATTTTCTTTACACACAACTTAGGTCTTGGAATGAAGGGTGTTGAAAGACTTCAAATGGGATCAAGGCACTTTATGATAAGTACTGTGTCAATCCAGCTACAAACCAAAGTGAATAGATCAAGAAGTGAAAGCAAGAAGGGGATCTACCTGAAGTGAACTGAAAAGTGCTCAGTAAGAGGAGAACAACTTATAATAGGAAGAAGTGATAGATAGAAAAATCCTGTACTTCCCTCCCCCAAGTCAACAACACATAACAATATACAGGGAGTCCCATTTATCTTGCTTACCTCTAATATCTCTGGCACAATACTGAATATTGCAAAATGACTTTCACAGGTATGGACATTCAACAGGGTTCTATAAAAGTACGTGCTATAAGACATCTAAACCATAGTGAAATAGTGTTTTTACAACAAGCATATGTTTTTAAATGCACACCCCACATTATTTCTCATGCAATCAAATAGCACGAACAATCACAAAAACAATGGCGTTGTTTGCATTGAAATATGTCAATTACACCCTAAGAAATGAGAAGCATGGCTGATGTTTGAAAAACATGAAGTGTGCAGCTATCGTACATCCTAAGGCTCTAGCGTGCCCACATTGCTCATAATCATGATGTAATTGACACACATAACCTTAGTGCAATATTATCCCATGGTCTGAATGTAATACAGCGTATCAAATGATGAAAATTCCAGGAAGGATTCAAAAATATTTTTGTGAAGGATAGGTCACTACTCACCAAAAAGACATCTAATGAGTCACAGAAAGGCACAAATAATAGAACAAAACTGCAAAGCTTTCAGCCAATACTGCCTTTGTCGGTTGGAGACAAACACACACACACACACACACACACACACACACACACAGACACGACTGCCGTCTCCAGCTGCTGCAGCCCATCTGTGGGACTCAGACAGCCAAGGTGAGAGCAACCAGTGGAGGGGGTGATGAAGAGGCAAGCAGGAGGGGAGGGGAGAGATACACGGCAGGGGTGAGGGAATACGCCAGTGCTATCTGATGGATAGCTCGGAAGGAAGAGAGGGACTGGAATGTGTGGCGAGATGGGAGACGTACGTATGGATAGAGTGGTATAGGGGAGGGTGGTGGGGGCAGGAACTAGTCAAGATTTAGGCCTGGGGGATTGTGGGAGCGTAGGATACATTGTAGGGAGAGTTCCCACCTGCGCAATTCAGAAAATCTGGAGTTAGTAGGTAGGATCCATATGACACAGGCTGTGTAGGAACCATTGAAGTGAGCCATATTATGTAGGGCTGCATGCTCTACAACAGGATGATCCTCGCCACTAGGGAGCAATACTTCTCACAATATCCTTCAGAATTCAAACTTGGTATCTCATATCCCATATCCCCTCATGAAATTTATCCTAACAAACTACTACTTTTCCTTTGAGAGGAAAGTATACAATGAAATTTGGGCAGAACCATGGGTACCTACATAGCATCCTTCTATGCCAACTCATTTATGGCCGTCTGGAGGAAATCTTCGTAGTTCCATAAAACCCTAAACAAATAAATTGGTTCAGATTCATTAACACTATTTTCATGATCTGCACTCAGGCCCAGGACACTATCCTCCTTCCTCCTCAACTTCAACTCCTCTCCCATCTGCTTCAGATGGTCTTCCTCAGCCCATCATGCCATATTCTTGGAGGTTAACTTCAACCTCACTGATAGCTCCTTCTACACTTCTGTTCACATTAAACCTACCAACTAACAAAAGTACCTACACTATGACAGTTGCCATACATTCCACATCAAAAAATCTTTCCCTTCCAGTCTAGCCACCCATGGACAGCACATCTACAGTGATGAAAACTTTCTTACTCAGTAAAATGCAGGTCTCACAAAGGCCTTCAAAGACAGATACTACACCTCTGATCTAGTGCACAAACAGATTTTCTGTTCTGTATCGCCACACACCCCAAATACTCCCTTGACCGCCATTAACCAACTACAAAAGAGAGCTCCCCCTCATCACCTATACTACCCTGGACTGGCACAAGTAAACTACATCCTTCGCCAAGGCTTTGATTTTCTGTCATTGTGCCAACAAATGAGGGACGTCCTACACAACATCCTAGTCCATCCCTATGCCAGCAACAACCCCATATCCTGTGGAAGACCCTGCTGTAAGACCTTCCCAATCCACACATCCAGCGCTTCCTGTTTGCAGTCCTGTCACAGGCTATCCTACCTCACCAAAGGCCAGGAAACTTGTGAAAGCAGCTATGTAATTTACGAACATTGCTGCAATCACTGCACAGCTTTTTATATTTGTATGGTTAATAACCAACTGTCCACTAGGATGAATGGCCACTGCCAAACTGTGTCCAAAAACACAATAGACCACTGTGTGGCTCAAAATGTAGCTGAGCATATGCTCAATTTCAAAGGCTGCTTCACAACCTGGGAAATCTGAACCCTCCCTCTCCCACCAGCTTTCTTGAACTATACAGATGGGAGTTATCCTTACAGTACATTCTTTGATCTCAAATATTATCCAGGCCTGAATCAATGATAACGTCTTTTCCCCAGACTCAACAGTTCCTGCCCCTTCTTGTCCTACACCTCTCCCATTCCATGTGTGGTGTGTGTGTGTGTGTGTGTGTGTGTGTGTGTGTGTGAGAGAGAGAGAGAGAGAGAGAGAGAGAGAGAGAGAGAGAGAGAGAGAGAGAGAGAGAGAGAGAGAGAGAGAGTTTTGATTCCCTCCCTTCCCCTGCATCCCCAGTAAATTCCAAATGCACCTCTTTCCAGCCATCTAGTACCTACATGCTTCATGAGGCTATTGTGTATCCATGCACACAACCACGTTGCAACCTACTTTGTCCCCCACCCCACCTCCTATTAATATGAAGAATTACTCAGAATGCAGCCGCCAGATATGATGGTTGTGTGTCAGGTTGAATTGGACTTGGCATGCTAAAGAAGGGTGAAAAGGGTGAAGAGGACAAATATTTTGTCCTAAGTGCCAACATGAAATATTTCCAATGAAAAATAACGATCAAAGTTTTGCATTGATTATATGGTAGAGTAATGGTTAGGATTGTGGACTATAAAAATTTTGTATCCCATGTTCAAATACAACCCTCTCCTACTTTTTTTCTTTTACTTGTCACGTAAGAATTTAATACTTTGAAATACAATCAAATTATTGATGAAATTAGTAATCATTTCAAATTTTATTAAAAATAGTTGCATGTACCAGATGCTCCCAAGAGGCATTTTTGAAACAGTAATTGCTAATTTATCCATCATATATTGAAATAGTGCGCCTCAGTTGCACAGTGGTAGATTGCTAACTACAAATCCAAAGGTCGCGGGTTCGATCCCCGCCAGGTCCTAGGATTTTTATCTGTCACTTTCCACTTCTTTCACCTCTGGCAGTATTGCTCATGTGAAAAATACCAAGTAGCACCATGGTTCAGAACCCACGTTAAACTGTAGGTCCCCCTATAATTGGCTGGGTAAGTCAGTTCGAAGGTCGGAGGAAGGCAACAGCATACCACCTCCCAACAGGACCATGCTTAGTAAAGCACTGTGCTGTTCAAACCAATCTTCAGATTGTTGACTGCTTTACCTTTTATATTAAAATAATGTTCACCGGAAATATTAAAACTGACAACCAACACGAAATTTGTACTTTCACCAACTACATTAGAAAATTACTTTAGATACAATTTTTGGCATGTCATATCATTAATAGCTATTTCCCATATGTAAATATCAGCTCACTAAATCATACATAATAATACTTTACACCTTTGCAGATGCAGAGCATGTTACTTAATAGTGAACTAACAGAGTAATAATCATCATATGGAGTGTTTACTTACATCAAAATGATTCTCACATAAATAAAAGAAGTTGAAAAAGAGAGAGAAAAAATGGAAATTAAAAAAAATCCTTGAAATATTGTCATATGTAGACACCATTTATTAAACTGACACGTTCCAAATCATTAGAATATGTCGTATTTATGTTCTATGGAAAAAGTATTAATCTAATTTTGTTCTCTGGCAGCGAATTTCAACCACATTTTATGTATTAACAAATTTTCTGGAGTTTTCAGAAACATGAGTGTTCAGTCTATCGCTGTTTGTAAATTTTATGGCAGCTGGCACAGCATTGTGTCAGTTGACGTCACAGGCATCACATGGCCCAAGTGGAGCATTTTAGCATGCTAATTTCCCTCATTTTTCTTTTCTTTTTTAAAAATATTGTGATTCAAGTGGAAAAACAGTATGTTATGAGTGTAAGATGACATAATTAAATTTAAGAAAAATATCAAAAGTGAAAAATTCTGGATGTTCTGCAAAATTATTTATTGAGTCACTAACTGGCTTTTGGCTTCTTAGGCCTTTATCAGGTAACAACTGAATATCGCTAACATTTGTTCACAGATGTGTGACTTACAAAGATGCTATTATTACAGAAGATGCAGGAAAATGTTACATTTTATGGGAATACGTTTACTGAAATATATATTTAGAAAAAGCTGATTTTTATATGTAGAGGTTCAAAGTTTGAATATTTTCATTTAAAATTGGGAGGGGGGGGGGGGGAGGAAGGTGGGGTGTTTGTTAATTGTGAAATAGTACTAAAATGGTATCACTGGATACATTTAACTAACTGATAAATGCTAAAATTGATAACTAAAACTTATTTTAGTAGAAGGGAAAAATGAAGGGATGTAATGATCAACACTTTCCTGTGCTCATGTTGATTTGTATCTTCTGTAATAACAACATATTTGTAACTCGCACATCTGTGAACATACGTTAGCGACATTCAGTTGTTACCTGATGATGGCCTAAGAAGCCGAAAGCCAGTTAGTGACTCATAATTTTTCAGAACATCAGGAATTTTTCCTTTTTGATAATAGTATCATGTTCAGTCAAGCACCAATGAAAAATTCAATTAATTTTATTCAAGATGAATTCCAGAAATCAGTCAAATACTCTATTAATAGAGACTTCATTAATAAAAATGTAACTGTGTCCTTAAATGCATATTAGGAATGGTAAGGAAACTTTTCTTTTACCATTTAATACAATTGGACTGTATGATCCTCTCTGGCGATGAAAAAATAAATTGATTGTAGCCAATACTGCAATGATGTATGATAATATAATGTGGAATGTAAAAAACTTATTTAATGTTGCATTCTCTACAGCAAATCCTCTTCAAAGTCACTGAACTAAATCTGTTCCTAGATTTGGAATTGCTGTTAGTAAATTTTTTAATTAATGTTGGTCGTTGAGGTAGATAAAGCTATAATAATTAATTTATCATTTAAAGGGTTAGTTTTATTTAAAATATCAGTTTTAGGGAGTGAGGATGGACAGTTTTCTACCACTGAAAATAAGTTTTGATTCATCGCCAAATTGTATTACTGAATGGTATTAGGCTATATTGTTGATAAATGATTCTTCTCAAGCTGAAAATGAAGTCCACTGTTGCCTTTTTGTCTTCATGGCAAACAAGGGTGTTCCCTTAACATTTTAACACTGGAGTCAGAAAAATGTGATGTATATGGCTCCTGATATGGATATTTATGCAGTTTGTATTTTACCTGACATCCCATGTGGTCTGTGGTGCTCAAACCTTTGGGTTACAAATCACAGTTATTGTCAGCCTAGAAGAAGGTTTTATTTTACATAGGGACACAGAAAGGCATACGTACAAATGCGCAGAATAAATTCTTATCAAATTTAAGCCTTAAATCTTAAAATAGCCAACTTACCCTTCTCTTTCATTTGGGCTCAAAGGTAATCTGGCTCCCAACTGCACAGCTGATTCAAGGAATGTTACATACAAATCAGATCGGCTCTGTGGCCATAAATTATTTCGAAATACATCTAAGAGTCTGTTCATCCTCAGTTCATCAAACATATCTTCAACATTCAAGTTATCAATCTTTAGTTGAACTTCATATTTTGCTGGATCTGCAAATGAAAAGTTTAAAAGTATGTGATCAGTTTCTAGAAGGAGGTGACAGGAGGGGGACTGTGTGGGAGAGGGAGGGACGATAGAGGGAGGAAAGGTGGGGGGGGGGGGGGGATAGAGTGCATACATCTACCAGCATGCAAAGAGAGCTTCACCACAAATTTGAACCAACACTTTATTCACAACAGCAAATTTCACCATCTCCATTATAGAAGGTTTATATTTACTAATAAATGGTAACATACAAAAATTTGTGCTGGATCGAGACTCAAACCTGATTTTCTGCTTTTTGTGAGAGATTACCCTACGATTAGGCTATCCGAGCACATTTCCAGGACTGACCCAAACTTTCATATGCCACACTAACTACATTCACACCTTAGTGCTTGCAGAATTCACAGGGGGTGGCACATTATCCTCAAAATAAACAAATTACTTATTGTCCAAATGCAAAATTGTAGAACAATCACTGGAAGCAGATACTTTTATATAATATCTGGGTGTAAGCATTAGGAGTGATCTGAAGTGGAATGCCCACACACAATTAAAAAATGGTTCAAATGTTTGTAAAGCTTATGGGACTTCACTGCGGGGTCATCAGTCCCTAAACTTACAAACTACTTATTAACTAGCTTATACTAAAGACAGCACAAACATCCCTGTCCGAGGGGGGATTCGAAACCCCGATGGGGAATGGTCTCGCACATCGTACCATAGCACCTCAATGCGCTCGGCCACTCCGCCGCGGCACACACAAAATTAATTATGGATCGGGACAATGCCAGAGAGAATCGATGGAAGAATCCTCAGGAGATGTAGCCCATCAACAAAGAAAGTAACTTGCAACACACTTGTTTGACCAATAATTGAATATTGTTCATTAGTGTGGGAGATGTAGCCCATCAACAAAGAAAGTAACTTGCAACACACTTGTTTGACCAATAATTGAATATTGTTCATTAGTGTGGGATCTGCACCACACAGATTTGATAGAGAAGACCCAAACGAAAGCAGCACTCACAATTATAGGTTCATTTAATAAATATGACAAAAATTATTGGTGAATTTCAAAGGGAGAATCAGCAAGACAGACGTTCTACATCAGAGTATCGGCTACTGTTAGTTTCCAGGGTCAACCAACATATTGTTTCCTCCTATGTATATATCATGAAAAGATTATGAGGATAAACTTAAAGAGATTAGAGAGCCCACAAGGGCTTACTGGCAGTCTTTTTTCCTGTGAATCATATGCAACTAGAATAGGAAAATCAGGGAGTAACAGTGTTACAGAATGTACCCTCCATTACACAATGTGATATGGCTTGTAGAGTATAGATGTAGATGGAGGTTTTTAGATTAGAGAATCTCCTATCTAGAGCTTGCTTTTTATAAATAATGAAGTGTATATAGCTAATGAAGTATATACAGCTAAAGGTGGCTGTGTTATATCTGGCCATAGGTTATAGTTTGGAATTGGCTGCTCATGTTGCTAAATAGTTCATTGTTGGTCATACCTATGAAGAAAGCAGTGCAACAATTGTAGATGGAAGGATGATTAGGGTTAATGCCTGTTGGCAATGAAGTCATCAGACAGGTAACACACTCTTGGATTTGGAAAGGATGCAAAAGGAAACCAGCTATCCCATTTGGAAAGTACTGAGCCAGAATTTGCTGTAATAGGGGGTGCTGGTGAAATTTTAACCTGGTGACAAGAAAATCACAGGGAGTTGAAAATTTGTTTCATAACATATCTTGGTATGTTGAATCCAATGGATGAATCCAATTTACTACACAAAATACAGGGTGATTATAATTCAAGTTAAACTTTCAAAATACCATAAAAATAAAACCCTGGTCAGAATGACATCAAATTACAACATAATATTACTGGAGAATGGGGAAACATATGGCAGAAGAAAAATAAATATGGTGAAATTAACTTTTTACTCAGTATTCTTTTGTAAACATATTCTGTGATAACCAATATCACTGTGTAAATATTTGAAAATTCAAAAGTGCGGAACAATGTTGCTTCACCAACTGATTTCATGCCAAGATATGTTATGAAACAAATACAGGTCCTTGCCATTTCACTGGAACCTCTCCTTAGGAAAGTCACAGACAATCAAAAGCTGGGTAGTTGGATGACAAATTGGACTGCTATCCCCCTGAAGAAGAGTCCACTGCACCATCTTCCTTGATGCAGTGAATGTAGCAAAGTTGATTGGCAGATTATACAGGGATTCTAGCCTTTGTCAGGGAAGAAAATGCCAGTGACAGGGCATGAGTGGAGATACTGGACACAGACATAAAAAACATCTTGCTCTGCGTCTCCAACAAGATACAATCCTTGGGAGAGGAGTTTAGGTACAGGAGTGGTATTGGAAAAGAAGTAGTGATGAATAGGTTGGAGGAAGACAGAATACTTCTTAGGTAGGGGTTGAAAGGACTGTGGTAAGGATAGTCGCTTTAGAGTGTTATGAGAAGTCTTGGTGAAGGCAATGGATGGTAGCAATCAAAGTGGATATATTGCTAGTCAGTGGTAGCTCTGATATGAGAGAGGGTCTCATGGTGTCATCAGTAAGGTGGAAGTCAACATCCAGAAAAGATGACTTACTAACTTGAATAAATAAACCTGGAAGAAGGTGTTGAGATTCTGGTGAAAAGAAAGATTGAGGTTTAAGATCTCACTGATGATGAGGACATTAGAGATGGAGCACATGCTTGAATTAAGGAAATAAATCAGTTGGTGTTTTTGAAGAAATCCTGGAATTTTCCATAAAAATTTACGGAAATTATGGAAAACCAAGATCTGAATGGCCGGGCAGGGATGTGAACTGCCATTTCCTTGAATAGAATTCTAGAGTTTTATCGCAATTCCTTCTCAATCAGTGAGGTTCTTAAGCAATGACAATAAGATTTATGATGCCGAGTGTCTAGAAAGGATTATTCATTATAACACATAAAATGGTTCTTAATAATTGAGCATGAATAGGGAGGCACAAGGCAATGCTATCAAACTGTTCACAATATCAACATAATATGTTAGATGAAGGTACAAACTAAGTTAGGCAGTTTCAATATTGACTTTTGGGTTTTTTACAAGTAATGAAAACATACCTCCATTTGATGATCACACTAACTCCCAAATGGAGGACATAGTAATTGGCATAATTGAAATAGAGAAGAAGCAGCTGAGAGTGTTGAAAACAAACAAGTTGCCAGGTCCAGATGCAGTACCAATAAAGTTTTAGAAAGAGCATTCAGTGGCAATGGCCCCTTAATTAGCTTGCTTTTATCAGGAATCTTTGATCCAGTGCAAAATATACCAAGAGACTGGAAAAAAGCACAGGTAGCTCCTGTGTATAAGAGAAGCAAAAGAACAGACCCACAAAATGATAGACGTATATCATTAACATCATGATACGAATATTATAGAGGAAAAATTCCTAGCAGGAAAAATATATATAAAAAATAGATGAAGATTACTTAACAGGCGTAGGAGCACAGGTAGTGATAGTAGCACAAATAAATAAAACACACACAGAAACGCTAGCTTTCGCAGCCTAGCTGCTTCTTCAGGCAGAGTAGGGAAGGAGAGGGAAAAGGAAATGATGGGGGTTTTAAGGGAGTGGGTAAGGAGCCATTCCAATCCCAGGACAGGAAAGACTTACCTTGACGAAAAAAAAGGAGGGTAAACAAATACACACACACCCACACAAATATACAAATGCAAACACACCTAGGCAGACATACTGTAGAAAGCCAAGCTCTACAAGTATTCATATATGGAAGTGGAACAGGAAAGCAGGTAACTCTGCCACGCACCTTCATTGGATTGCGGCATATGTATGTAGTTGCTGATGTAATGAGGTGTTCACCTTTTGTGGAAAATGTACAACATGTATATGATTGAAGCTGAGGGTATGACTTTTTCAGACACAGCCTAAAATGAGACACCAAATGATTTTCTTCATGGTAGGCCTAACTGCAGAAATGGTTCATGTAACAGAGCATTTAAAGTCAGAAATTTGTGAAATAGGAAGCACAGTGAAGTTCAGCAATGCCAATGAGAACTACTTCTCCAACATTGTATCATACTACATAGCAGACCTATTAATTAAACTAACCAGCATTGTAATTCATCGGCTACTTTTGGCAAACCCTCATTTGTCCTTCACAAATTGTGTTGACTTTACCATCTCTATAGTTAGTTCCATCAATAATGGCAAAGACATAAGGTTCTTTGAAGACTGCATCATTTCATATGTAGTTGAGTCAAATACACATCTTAACATCCCTAATAAGTGTAACTCAGATAACTGAACTTTACTTGTGGTCTCTGTGTCAATAATCCTGTATTATTCTAATGATGAAATTATGATTATTGCTGTTAATAATAAACTTTAAAACAACTTACGGACTGATATTTCAACAGGAGCAACCCCTCTCCCCTCCCATTCTCAATGAACAACTGCAAATGGCATGGTGTTCTCCTCTTTAAAAATATTGGCAGTTGTTGACGATGTCACCTGGCAGCATACCCATAACTTATTTGAACATTCAGTACGCCAGGAAATGTTAAGGTAATTATATTTCATTTGTGGCTGTGTTCTATAGAGTGACACCAGACTTCAAGCGGTTCTCCAAATTCTTGAAAGTTTACCAGGTTGTTATCAGTAGTCTTGCTGCAATTGTTGGGATCATCACCTCAGAAATACTAAAGGTGTGTTTCTTTTATGAAGATAACATTATTTATACAGACTATGAGGCCTGGTTGTAAAGTTAATGTGTGTGCCTGGAAACCAAAAGGTTGTGAGATCAAATGACACTCTGAGCACAGCTTATTCAGTCTATGTTTTAACCACATTTCACCTCTCAAAAATGTGAGGAGTCAGCAGAGATGGCATGTGGAATGGATTTGTTATTGAAGTGAAGATTCTCTTTGCTGGTTGGATAACTAAGGCAGGGTAAGGACATGCAAGAATTAAAGTGCTGTCCAACTGAAATTCTTTCAGATGTCCAGTGAGCCACACAAAATTATTAATTATATCATATTAGATCATTAAGCAATGGAAATACCTTAAAGGATTCAACAATATTTTGGAAAGGATATGTTGATACTCAACACAGAGACGTCTGACGAGCGGCAAAAAGGCACACATAAAAGAATAAACAAAACTGAAGCTTTCGGCTGTTAAGCCTTCATCTGCCACAGAGAATGCGCGCTCACACACACACACACACACACACACACACACACACACACAAACCGTCATCTGTGGCTGCTGCGCAGCACCTGGAGACGGCGGTTGGGTTTGTGTGTGTGTGTGTGTGTGTGTGTGTGTGTGTGTGTGTGTGTGTGTGTTCTCTGTGGCAGATGAAGGCTTAACAGCTGAAAGCTTCAGTTTTGTTTATTCTTTTATGTATGCCTTTTTGCAGCTCGTCAGACGTCTCTTAATTATATCATCATGACACTTACCTGGTTTTTCTTCAACTTTCAACAAGATTGTTTCACACTGAGTTTCATATGTTGCTTTGTTTAGTCCAACAATTTCCAACTGTAAAGAACAAAAATCAGTGTATTTCATACTTGCATTAATAAAATAAGATGCTTAGCGCACAATGCTTTCTTATTTAAATATTGACTAGAAAGAGAGGCATTAAATTAAAATTTGTGCCATGACCAGGAATCGATACTGGGACCTTCTGCTTACTAGGCAGACACTTTCGCTAATCAACCACAGTGGCCATATGGATATTGAAACTGCACGGACTGTCTTAAAGCAAATCTCCCTCCACACCACAAACTTAAATTCTGCCTCATGTTCCCCTATCATTCATCTTTGTGCATTGTGTAATATTGCCTCTGTATGCATCTGCAGAAGGCAGTCAGTTTCGTGCCTCGTACTATTCAAGGAGGTCATTATATTTACTTCTTTGGTACCATAACAGTGAACTACAAACTTCTGCATTTTTATGGTATGCAGACAGGATACTTAGTGACTAAGATTGCCCCTTTGAGGGACGTCTTCAGTGACAGGTTTTCAAATTTTAAAAATATGTCTGTTGTATGACGAAACCTGCCTCTATGTATATATCTTCTTCCACTGAAAATGTTTTTGGTGCAAAAAGGGTAGCTTTTGAAAGGAAATAATACCATTAAAATCATTTGTACCTTGAAATGGTTGCAGAAGCCAGAAACTGTTGGCCTGTAATTCCTCAAGAGAAAAGCCTGTAAGCGTAGGGCCTAATGTTGCAGTTACAATAAAGGCCTTTAAAAATACTTATTGCCAATTATCTGCTGTTTATTATATTTATAAGTGTACCGGTTTTGGTTATGAACCATAACCAGAAAAGTACATTAAACAGACTGATTATGTTGATACATTGTCTGCCACCTTATCCACCTTGATCAATAAAAGATTCATAAAATGTCACTTGAGATTAAGTCTTTTATTTATTGGCATGGATATGGATGCAGACAATCTACCAACATAATCAGTTTGTTTAATTTACTTTTCTGATGATGGTTCATGACCGAAACCGGTAAAGTTATAAGTATAATAAACAGCTGATGGTTGGCAATATGCATTTTTAAAAGTCTATTAAGGCTGTTACCACACATCTCAGTACACATTTTAATAAAGGCCTTGTTTGCTTCTACTTATCTGTGCAAAACATTTTTTTCAAATATGAGTTTTATTAAAAATAAACACAGACAATGTGTCCACAAAGGTTTTCCCGGCGTAATAACTGTTTGTAATCTTCTCGGGTCTTCAGCCGGATACTAAAGTCAAATTGACACAATATTTCAGCGGCGCAACTGCCCACCATCCTCAGGTGAGCTTGCTGATAGTTCCGGCAAGATTGTCTATCAGCAAGCTCACCTGAGGATGGCGGGCAGTTGCGCCGCTGAAATATTGTGCCAAGTTGACTTTAGTATCCGGCTGAAGACCTGAGAAGATTACAAACAAACACAGACAAGGTTATCTGATTAACACTTGATCTCCTATACTCAACTGTTACAAGTTATACACCAAATATAAAGGAACTGTTAATACAACATCTACTCACATTTTACATTAAAGGAAAAATAATATTTTAAAATATTATCAAATACACTTTTGTGTATTTTGAACAGATAGTGATGACATAAAAGTTTAATTCTTAATTATGGTTGTTCTAAAGTATTGAAAAATTAAATAATGTAGCAATTAATGTATTTTTAAAAGAAGTAGATGACTTTGATACGATCGTATGAAGTAGTAGATCAGCATATGTTTGCCTACCTCTGATCCACACACTGACAGACATCCAAAGTACAGCCGAAGATGGATCAAAGATATCGCAACGAAATTTATTTGGGAGATAGCACATTTTAGAAAGAATACAGGCCAATGTGAAGTGATAAAGATGATGGGAAATCACAGTCGAGTGTTGCCTCCATTGATGGCTATAACTGCTACTGCTTGTCTCAGAATCAAATTAAGTCTGGATGTGTTGTTGGGGTATAGGAGTCCACATATTGCCATAGTTGCTTCTGGTAAAGAAGCAGGTGGTGTGTCCTAAGCCAGTCATTCCACAACCACCGACCAAATGTTTTTGTCAGGTGAGCCAACAGGGAGGCCACTGCAGCAATGGTGACCAAAGGACGGCAAAGAAGTCTTGAATAGTGTGTGCCACATTATCCTGTTGCAATCTGTTGCCAAGTTCCGATGGTATGGGTCGACAGTGGGCACCGTCACTTCAGAGATGTAACACTGGATGGTTAGTGTACCAGCACTACAAAAATGAGGAGGTAGGTGGGGGGGGATTGAGTTTGAGAGATTGCTGGCCTGTTGCCTTATGCAACACCATACTAGTGCCTAGTATTATGGTTTGGGGTGGTTTTGGATTCCACACCACCACAGTACACTTGCCATTACACTAACCAGTCAGAATTACATTTCTGATGTGTTGGTGCCTTCAGATCTCCCACACCTTCGGAGCTTGCCAACAGCCGTATTTCAACAGATTAGCCAGGGATCAAATGTAAATGTGGTGCTCAGTGTCAAAAGTTGTTTGTCATCCATCGAACGAACTGATTGCTGCCCAGTGCCCCTATTGTCCCAGTCTTTCAACAGTGTATCCATTTTGACAGCTGCCACCCATTACACACCAAAAAGTCCCTCCACCTAGCCACCTGTGGTCATTTCATACACAGTGACAAGCAGTTCTTCTCTAAATATGCCAAATGCTTCACTGCGGCCTTCACTGACTGCAATTACCCTCCAAACCTTATCCAGAAACAGATCTCTTGGGCCCTGTCTGTCCAGACACCTACTAGCTCCCCCACACCCACTGTCCAGCCACAAAGGAGCGCACCTCTTGTGACCCAGTATCACCCAGGACAGGGTTTCGACTACTTTTCATCTTGCCCTGAAATGAGAAATACACTATCCAATATTCTCCCCTCCCCCCCCCCCCCCCAGTGGTATTCCGTCACCCACCAAACCTACTTAAAATCCTTGTCCATTGTGGCTCCCAACCCTTTGCCCCATGGCTCATATCCCTGCAATAGACCTACATGCAAAACCTGTCCTATTCGCCATCCCATCCAGTCCTGTCACAGGCATTTCCTATCCCATGGAAGGCAGGGCAACCTGTTAAAGCAGTTGTGTTATCTACAAACTGAGGTGCAACGACTGTGCAGTTTTCTATGTGGGCATGACCAACACCAAGCTGTCTATCCAGATGAATGGCCATTGCAAAACTGGCCAGGACTCAGCTAGACCATCCTGTTGCAAAGCATGCAGTGTTAATAATGTGGCTAAATTCAATGACTGCTACACAGCCTGTGCCATATGGATCCTCCCCACAAACACAAGCTTTTCTGAAGGTGGGAACTCTCCCTACAATATAATTTACGCTCCCGTAATCCCCCAGGCCTAAACCTTTGCTAGTCCCTGCCTCCATCACCCATCCCTGCCCACCACAGAACACCAAAAATAACAGAAGTGCAAAGACCATGTTATCACATGGAAACAGAATGACAGCAGCGCTACTAGCGACCTAGCAGTGAACTTTCAATTCGAAAAATGTTTACTTCTAAATACACGAATGAGAAAACGTTATATTGGTGTTAGATGACAATATTTTTCATTTATTCTTTGAGGTTGGACCTCATAGAAACGTTTTTGAGACCTATACGAGAAATTTAAATCAGAAACTAACATTAATTGCTTGTGGCTGTTATTTACAGTCGGCCAAACTTCATAAATGATGTCGTGGTAATCTTTTTGACCGTAAAATTGTTTGTTTCTAAAACTCGGTACTGCGATTTTCGCCATGTGGCGTTATCACATGGAAAAAAAAAATGTGATTTTTGTGCATGTCAGACTAAAAATCATGTGATATTGCATGCATCTATGCACATGATTTTTCAGTTTTCACATACGCTAAGGCACAATTATATCCACTCGTGAGCAAAAGAAGATCAGTAGGTTGTACAAATAAATAATTTTACAGCCATATACATTGTCCTACAAACAAGAATGTAGGCCTATTGTAATGTCTACAAAAACCAATTTATTTTTATTTCTGTTGATTACGATTTATGCATCTTCAGTCATATGAAATGGAACTTCTGTACAGTTCAAATAAATGAAATTTATGAGACTCACAAAATGCACACAGAAGATCGCAATTAGGAAGACGTTGCTATAGAACCTCAGCACAGAACACCACCTACGAATCAAAACAAATATGGAGGACTGTAAAGTGTAAATCATCCAATAGGAAAGCGAGATGAAAAATCGCAGTGCTCTATGTGGCCTGGCAGCGAACCAACATCGTGTTACCACAAATCCCTATATGAGTTTCACACCCCTGCTGCCCACACTCTATGCTTACATTCGTCTCCCATCCCGCCACATATTTCACTCTCTTCCCTTCTGCCCTGTCCGTCACACAGCACATACGTTTTCCCCGCCCGTGCTGAGTATCTTACTCTCCCCCCCTGCTTCCCTTTCCTTGCCACTTCCTCATTCCACCACTGGTCACTATCGCCTCAACTGTGCCGAGTTCCGCAGACTGGCCACAGTGGTGAGAGACAGCAGTCATGGCTGTGTGAATGTGTCTAACTGATGAAGGCTTTAACAGCCAAAAGCTCTAATGTTGTATTCTATTATTTGTGCCATTATGCAGATCATCAGAAGTCTCTGTGATGAGTAAGTAACCTATCCTTCTCAAAAATATTGTTAAATCATACCCAGAATTTACGTTGTTTGAATAAATAAAACTGTTACACCATGCAGTGACTGGTTCTTGATGTACTTTTCTGAAGATATTCTGTAGCAACATCAACAGTTGGAGAATTTTATTCGTTATGCAATGACATTAATATGGAGATATGAAAACCAAAGACCCACTGTTATTCCCAACAAATGTTTTACTATTCTTCTATAAGAAATATTCATATCAAGATTCAGACTACCTTTTGTCAAAGACATTATCTTATTTTCAACGAATTTACACAAAACATTTGAAGGCCCAGTTTTATTGGCTCTCCCAACAATTCTCATTGGCTGTCTTCCGGTACCAATATTTGAACACCAAAGAGCTGCTACCGTCAGTTTTATCATAATTTCGTTGTTTCATGGTTGTCTCACTTGGCGCACATAAACAAATGACTGGCACAAGCTTCTTCATCCAAGCATGTAGCATAACCCCTGCCAACATCCTCGCGCCGTGACATGAAAGTACATTACGATCCTGACTGTGATGCAAACTTTTACCCACACTCATCGACAAGATGGAGTGGCTAGCTAGCCTCTATGATACAGATAGCTGTACCTCCGGTTCAACTACAGCAGAGGGGTATCTGTGGAGAGGCCTGTCAAACATGTGGTTTCTGAAGAAGTTGCAGGAGTAACAGTCTAGATGATTGACTAACATGGCTTTGCCATACAGTTACCTTGGACAGCTGAAAGTAAGGGGAAACTACAGCCATTATTTTTCCTGAGGACATGCAGCTCTATTGTATGGAGACATGACGATGATGTCAACTTGGGTCAAATATTCCAGGATTAAAATAGTCCCCCAATCGGACATCCAGCAGTAACTAATCAGCCGGATGTTTTCAACATGGAACATAAAACAAGCATTCTATAGATATAAAATTGGAAAGTCCAGGTTGGAATAAATAATATAGTGAGGACAGTTTACTACTCACCGCAAAGACGTGGCGACGAGCTGCGACAGGCACATACAAAAGACACACACATACAACACATTCAGCTATCGGCCATGGCCTTCTTCAGAAATAGAGCACTCACGCAATCACACAACACAGTCATACAACCATCACCTCCGACTGCCACACTTCGAATCACGCTCTGCAGCGAATCGGGGACGGGAGGGGAGGGGAGGGGGAGGGGATAGAAAGGTTACGTCACGGTGGTGGGGATGGGTTGGATGGGAATAACGAGATGCAGCTTAGGAATGGAGTAGGGAGGCGTGACGTAACCTTTCTATCCCCTCCCCCTCCCCTCCCCTCCCGTCCCCGATTCGCTGCAGAGCGTGATTCGAAGTGTGGCAGTCGGAGGTGATGGTTGTATGACTGTGTTGTGTGCCTGTGTGATTGCGTGAGTGCTCTATTTCTGAAGAAGGCCATGGCCGATAGCTGAATGTGTTGTATGTGTGTGTCTTTTGTATGTGCCTGTCGCAACTCGTCGCCACGTCTTTGCGGTGAGTAGTAAACTGTCCTCACTATATTATGCATTCTATAGATAGGTATGTACAATGTTCTAACCCTTAAGTAAGTTAGAAAATTTGAAAAGGGAAATGGATAGTTTGAATTTAATAATAGTGGAGATTAGTGAGAATTGCTGGAAGTATTTCTGGTCAGATGAGTGCTGCATTATATATACAAAAGCTGTTGTAAATAATGCAGGAGTTGGTATAATAATGAATAAGAAAATAGGGACTATGAACAGCATAGTGAACACATATCATAGTCAAGATATACCATGAAGTCAACACCCCCCATACTAATACAAGTTTGTATGCCAACTAGTTCTACTGATGATAGGAAGATTGAAA
Organism: Locusta migratoria; assembly: GCA_026315105.1. Lineage (NCBI taxonomy): Eukaryota > Metazoa > Arthropoda > Insecta > Orthoptera > Acrididae > Locusta > Locusta migratoria. The sequence goes on along the minus strand of CM048746.1, from coordinate 2,877,737 downwards.
AAAAAAAAAAAAATGAGTGATGAGATATAAGAAGTTATTTAGACTGTTAAGGAAGAGGGCTACTGGAATTCAGTAGTAAGAAAAGAAATAGAAGGAAAGATAGAAGGTTCATTTGGACTGGCGAAAGGGAACAAAAGAGGGAGTTGCCGATAGAATTTTGTACATAGCACAAATACTTTGTTCCAGAATCATAAAAGAACGTTGAATAACTGGAAGAGACAAGCACACACTAAAAGAACTCAGACTGATTTTACAATGATAAGGCACAGAAGTCGGAACCAGGTTTTAAACTGTAAGGCGTATCCAGGGGCAGAAATAAGACTCTGGCCATAACTTACTGGTTGTGAACTTTAGATCAAAACTGAAGAAATTGCAAAAAAGATAGAAAAGCAAAGAGACGGAACATGGAGTTATTGAGAATTTCAGAGAGAGAGAATCAGGGAACAATGAAGTGAAATGGGGGAAAGTAATATAATAGAAGAAGAATGAATATCTTTAAGAGATGAAATATTGAAGGTTGCAGAGGATCTAATATATAGACAGATAAGGCCTATATAGCCTTGAATAACACAGGAGATACTGATATTAACTGCCGAAAGGAGGAAATGTAAAACTGCAGCAACAGAAGCAGACAAGTAAGGTACAAATGGTATAAAATGAGGAAGTATAAATTGGCTAATTAGGAGTGACTAGAGGGCAAATTTATGCAAGTCACTAGAAGAATGAAAAACAAACTACAGGAAAATAAGAGAAACTTAGGATACAAGACTAGCAGCTTGAGAATATCAAGAACTCAGATGGAATATATTAATCAAAGAATGGAAAGCTGAAATGTGGAAGGAATATCTAGTGGGCCATACAAGGAAAATAAAGCATTGTAAAAAGGGACGATTAAGTAGATGAGGATAAGAGATAGGATACTGCAAGAAAAATTTGACAAAGCACTTAAAGATCTAAGGTTCCTCAACATTCCTTCAGAGCTATTGATGTCTTTGGGGGAGCCAGTTAGGATGAAACTAATCCACTTGTTATGCAAGATGTATTAACTAACAAAATACTGATAGATTTGAAGAAGAATGCAATTATTTCAGCTACAAAGAAACAAGCTCAGACGTGTGAATATTACAGCTATATGTTTGATAAGTCATGACTGCAGAATCTAACAAATTACTTATAGAATAATGGGAAAACTGGTAGATTCTAGCCTCAGGGAAGCAGTGGTGGACTAAGGGTGGAGGGGGGGGGGGTGGAGGGGGCAGACTGCCCCGGGCCTTTCATCTTGGGAGCTTCCAAATACCACAAAAGGTTTTTTATTTATTTATTTTTATTTATTTATTTATTTATTTTTATTTGAGCCCCCTTGGCATCTTGATCTGGGTCCTCCAAATCTCGACAAAAACGATTTTTTTTTTTTAGACTGTTCCATGCCTCTCTTCCTAGGAGGGCCTCCAAAACCCAATAGTTACCTTTTTTATAGTAATACATGTATGTTCAAGTGGTCGGGGGGACTCATTTTGTTTTTCCGCTGCCCCAGGCCTCTGACAAGACAATTCTTTCTCCTAGTGTTGTAGTTGTGTACACTGGTATTGCTTTTGAATTCGGTGAAAATATATATATATATATTATAGAAGGAGACCTTCTAGGTGGGAAAATGATATAAAATAAAGATTTTTGACTTACCTAAAGTACAGGCTTGTCGATAGAAACACGAAACACACAAAAACACACAACCATTCGAGCTTTCGCCACCAGTGGTGGCTTCTTCGGGAAAAAGAGGGAGGAAGGAGAGGAGAAAGGGAAGGATACGGGTTTTAAGGAAGTGGAAAAGGAGCCATTCCAATCCCAGGAGTGGAAGGACTTACCTTAGGGGACAAAAAGGAAGGTAAACAAATACACACACACTCACACATATCCACATCCAAACACACCTAGGCAGACATTTGTAGAAACCAAAGAAGTTGGACAGAGATGCCACTTCAGGCAGAGGCTCTGTCCACAGAACCGAGGCAAAGATGTTAAAGATGGCGGGCGGGAATTAGAATTTAGCGGAGGTTGAGACCAGGTGGGCAACGGGAAGAGAGAATGTGTTGAAGGGCAAGTTCCCATCTCCAGAGTTCTGAAAGATTAGTGTTGGTGGGAAGTATCCAGATAACCCGGACGGTGTAACACTGTGCCAAGCTGTGCTGGCCGTGCACCAAGGCATGTTTAGCCACAGGGTGATCCTCATTACCAACAAACACTGTCTGTCTGTGACCGTTCATGCGAATGGACAGTTTGTTGCCGGTCATTCCCACATAGAACGCTTCACAGTGCAGGCATGTCAGTTGGTAAATCACGTGGGTGCTATCGCAAGTGGCTCTGCCCTTGATCGTGTACACCTTCCGGGTTACGGGACTGGAGTAAGTGGTGGTGGAAGGGTGCATAGGGCAGGTTTTACAACGGGGGCAGTTACAAGGGTAGGAGCCAGAGGGTAGGGAAGGTGGTTTGGGGATTTCATATGGATGGACTAGGAGGTTACGGAGGTTAGGTGGGCGGCGGAAAGACACTCTCGGTGGAGTGGGAAGGATGTCATGAAGGATGGATCTCATTTCGGGGCAGGATTTAAGGAAGTCGTTTCCTTGCTGGAGAGCCACATTCAGAGTCCGCTCCAGTCCCGGAAAGTATCCGGTGACAAGAGGGGCACTTCTGGGGTTTTTCTGTGGAAGGTTCTGAATTTGGGGGGATGAGGAAGTGGCTCTGGAAATTTGTTTCTGTACCAGATCAGGAGGATAGCCACGGGATGTGAAAGCTGATATTAGGTTATTGGTGTACTGGTTCAGGGATTCGGGACTGGAGCAGACTCGTTTGTCACGAAGACCTAAGCTGTAGGGAAGGGAACGTTTGATGTGGAATGGATGGCAGCTGTCATAGTGTAGGTACTGTTGTTTGTTGGTTGGTTTGATGTGGACGGATGTGTGAAGTTGGCCGTTGGACAGATGGAGGTCGACATCAAGGAAAGTGGCATGGGATTTGGAATAGGACCAGGTGAATTTGATGGGACCAAAGGAGTTGAGGTTGAAGAGGAAATTCTGGAGTTCTTCTTCACTGTGAGTCCAGATCATAAAGATGTCGTCAATGAATCTATACCAAACTTTGGGTTGACAGGCTTGGGTATCCAGGAAGACTTCCTCTAAGCGTCCCATAAATAAGTTTGCGTACGAGGGGGCCATCCTGGTTCCCATGGCTGTTCCTTTTAGTTGTTGGTATGTTTGGCCCTCAAAAGTGAAGAAGTTGTGGGTTAGGATGAAGCTGGCTAGGGTATTAAGGAAAGAGGTTTTAGGTAGGGAATTGGGTGGTCGGCGTGAAAGGAAATGCTCCATCGCAGCAAGGCCCTGGGCATGTGGGATGTTTGTGTACAAGGAAGTGGCATCAATGGTTACAAGGATGGTATCTGGAGGTAACTGGCTAGGCAAGGATTTCAGGGGATCGAGGAAGTAGTTGGTATCTTTGATGAAGGATGGGAGACTGCACATGATGGGTTGAAGGTGTTGGTCTATGTAGGCAGAGATTCGTTCAGTAGGGGCTTGGTAACCGGCCACAATGGGGCGGCCGGGATGATTGGGTTTGTGGATCTTGGGGAGTAGGTAGAAGGTGGGGGTGCGGGGTGCCGGTGGGGTCATGAGGTTGATGGAGTTAGGTGAAAGGTTTTGTAGGGGGCCTAAGGTTTTGAGGATTCCTTGAAGCTCTGCCTGGACATCAGGGATAGGATTGTGTTGACAAACTTTGTAGGTAGTATTGTCTGAAAGCTGACGCAGTCCCTCAGCCACATACTCCCGCCGATCAAGTACCACGGTTGTGGATCCCTTGTCGGCTGGGAGAATGACGATGGAACGGTCAGCTTTCAGATCACGGATGGCTCGGGATTCAGCTGTAGTAATGTTGGGAGTAGGATTAAGGTTTTTTAGGAAAGACTGAGAGGCAAGGTTGGAAGTAAGGAATTCCTGGAGGGTTTGAAGAGGGTGATTTTGAGGAAGAGCGGGTGGGTCTAGCTGTGATGGAGGACGGAACTGTTCCAGGCAAGGTTCTATTTGAGTCATGTCTTGTGGAGTTGGATCATTAGGAGTAGGGTTAGTTTTCTTCGTGGCAAAGTGATATCTCCAGCAGAGGCTACGAGTATAGGATAGTAAAGGATAGTAAATCTTTGATTTACTATATATATATATATATATATATATATATATATATATATATATATAGAAGGAGACTTTCCTGGTGGGAAAAATATGTATAAAATAAAGATTTTTGACTTACCTAAAGTACAGGCTCGTCGACAGAAACATAAAACACACACAAAAACATAGAAACATTCGAGCTATCGCCACCACTGGCAGCTTCTTTGGGAAAAAGAGGAAGGAAGGAGAGGAGAAAGGGAAGGATACGGGTTTTAAGGAAGTGGAAAAGGAGCCATTCCAATCCCAGGAGTGGAAGGACTTACCTTAGGGGACAAAAAGGAAGGTAAACAAATACACACATATTCACATGCAAACACACCTAGGCAGACATTTGTAGAAACCAAAGAGGTTGGACAGAGATACAACTTCAGGCAGAGGCTCTGTCCACAGAACCGAGGCAAAGATGTTAAAGATGGTGGGTGGGAATTAGAATTTAGCGGTGGTTGAGACCAGGTGGGCAACGGGAAGAGAGAATGTGTTGAAGGGCAAGTTCCCATCTCCGGAGTTCTGAAAGATTGGTTTTGGTGGGAACTGTCCAGATAACCCGGACGGTGTAACACTGTGCCAAGATGTGCTGGCCGTGCACCAAGGCATGTTTAGCCACAGGGTGATCCTCATTACCGACAAACACTGTCTGTCTGTGACCGTTCATGCAAATGGACAGTTTGTTGCTGGTCAATCCCACATAGAACGCTTCACAGTGCAGGCATGTCAGTTGGTAAATCACGTGGGTGCTATCGCAAGTGGCTCTGCCCTTGATCGTGTACACCCTCCGGGTTACTGGACTGGAGTAAGTGGTGGTAGAAGGGTGCATAGGGCAGGTTTTACAACGGGGGCGGTTACAAGGGTAGGAGCCAGAGGGTAGGGAAGGTGGTTTGGGGATTTCATATGGATGGACTAGGAGGTTATGGAGGTTAGGTGGTCGGCGGAAAGACACTCTCGGTGGCGTGGGAAGGATGTCATGAAGGATGGATCTCATTTTGGGGCCTGCTCTCCAGCAGGGATACGACTTCCTTAAATCCTGCCCCGAAATGAGATCCATCCTTCATGACATCCTTCCCACTCCACCTCCTAGTCCATCCGTATGAAATCCCCAAACCACCTTCCCTACCCTCTAGCTCCTACCCTTGTAACCGCCCCCGTTGTAAAACCTGCCCTATGCATCCTTCCACCACCACTTACTCCAGTCCCGTAACCCGGAAGGTGTACACGATCAAGGGCAGAGCCACTTGCAATAGCACCCACGTGATTTACCAACTGACATGCCTGCACTGTGAAGCGTTCTATGTGGGAATGACCGGCAACAAACTGTCCATTCGCATGAACGGTCACAGACAGACAGTGTTTGTTGGTAATGAGGATCACCCTGTGGCTAAACATGCCTTGGAGCACGGTCAGCACATCTTGGCACAGTGTTACACCGTCCGGGTTATCTGGATAGTTCCCACCAACACCAATCTTTCAGAACTCCGGAGATGGGAACTTGCCCTTCAACACATTCTCTCTTCCCGTTGCCCACCTGGTCTCAACCTCCGCTAAATTCTAATTCCCGCCCACCATCTTTAACATCTTTGCCTCGGTTCTGTGGACAGAGCCTCTGCCTGAAGTTGTATCTCTGTCCAACCTCTTTGGTTTCTACAAATGTCTGCCTATGTGTGTTTGCATGTGAATGTGTGTGTATTTGTTTACCTTCCTTTTTGTCCCCTAAGGTAAGTCCTTCCACTCCTGGGATTGGAATGGCTCCTTTTCCACTTCCTTAAAACCCGTATCCTTCCCTTTCTCCTCTCCTTCCTTCCTCTTTTTCCCAAAGAAGCTGCCAGTGATGGCGAAAGCTCGAATGTTTGTGTGTTTTATGTTTCTGTCGACGAGCCTGTACTTTAGGTAAGTCAAAAATCTTTATTTTTTATATATATGTGAAACTACTGTGAAGATCCCTAGCTCTTTAAATAAGTGTCTGCGGGATGATCTTGGATGGACTCCAGCAATTATTTTGATTACACTCTTTTGTGCAATGAATACTTTTTTTACTCAATGATGACTTACTCCAGAAAATGTCATACGAAAACAGAGAATGAACATAGGCATAGTAAGCTAATTTACTGAGATGTATATCACCAAAATTTGCAATTACCCTAATAACATAAGTAGCTGAATTCAAACGTTTCAGCAGATCTTTAACGTGTTTTTCCAGTTCAACCCCTCATCAATGCAGACACCTAAAAATTTTGAATATTTTACCTTTGCTTCAGATTTCTGATCAAAGTCTATATTTATTAATGATGTCATTCAATTTCCTGTATGGAACTGTATGTACGGTGCTTTATCAAAATTTAATGATAGTACATTTGCTGCCAGATTGACAGTCACGCACAACTGCCTGACAAGGAGACATAGTTTACAATTTCTTCAATTAGTTCTTGTCTGTCAGGTGTGATAACTATACTTATTTCATCAGCAAAAAGAACCAGCTCTGCTCTCTTCATGAATATAGTATGGCAAGTCATTGATATAAGCAAAGGGCCCAAGACCGAATCTTGTGGCACCCCATTTTTGATTGTTCCCCAATTTGAGGAATCAGCTGTTTTTTGCATTTTATGTGAGCTACTTAAGTCAACTTTCTGCACCCTTCCTGTTAGATATGATTTAAACCATTTGTACAGTGCCCGATTCATACCAGAATACTTCATCTAGTAGAATTCCTTGATTTACACAATCAAAAGACTTAGAGAGATCATAAAGAATCCCAATGGGTGATGTCCAGTTATTCAGAGCATTTAATATTTCATTGGTGAAAAATAAACATTTTATGTTGAAAAGCGTTTCTGAAAACCAAACTGACATTTTGTTAGAACTTTATTTTTACCTATGTGCAAAACTACTCTTGAATACCTTACTTTTTCAAGAATTTTGGATAAGGCTGTCAGAAGTGAGATTGGGCGGTAGTTGTTGACATCAGTCATAGCCACCTTTTTGTGCAGTGTTTCAACATAGCATATTTCAGTCTATCAAGAAAAACACCCTGCTTCAGAGAACAATTACTTTTGTGGCTAAGAATCTTACTTATTTCTTGAGAACAGGCTTTTATTATCCTGCTGGAAATACCATCAATTCCATGTGAGATTTGCTCTTGAGAGAGTTTATTATTTTCTTAATTTCAGAAGGAGAGGTGGGAGGAATTTGCTGTATTAAATTGTGTGGGTATGGCCTGTTCCATTAACTGCCTAGCTTCTTCTAATGAACATTTATATCATATTTTCTCCACAATATTTAAAAAATAATTGTTAAAAATGTTTTCAACTTTTGGCTTGTTAGTTGTACAATTTTCATTCACTTTGATGGTAATGCTGTCTCCCTGTGTGGTTGCCCTGTCTCCCTGGTAATAATATTCCAAATTGTTTTAATTTTATCATCAGAGGTACTAATCTCAGACATGATGCACATGCTCCTGCACTTTTTAATAAATTTTCTTAATGGAGCACAGTAGTTTTTATAACAAACACATTTAGAAAAACTGACTAAACAGAAATTTATATTTGGATAACAGGATCGCATTGTACGAAATACTTGCTATGGTTTGTGTTTTGTGATTTTAATTGCTGTTTGATCCTACATTTCAGAAAAAATTGTTTAAATGATTTTGTACCTGTGAAACTGTGTTTCCAAAATGACTTCAATTGCAGGTTTCATGGAAACAATTACTTCAGTGGTCGACAAGGACAATTTTAATACACGGAAGTTTGGAATGAAATTAATCCTAATGCATGAGAAATTATGAGACTATGCTACAGGTGCAAATACTGCTACAAATGCAGAGGATACAGATGCGTGGACACTTATTCTTATGCATGTGGATAGATCTCTGTACACACCCGTTGAAAATATGACAAAGGAAAAGAAGCTTGGGATACTCTGGAAAAACCTACTTGCTGGTAAAACTAAAACAAGGTGGATGAATCTCTGGGATGATTTGTTGACACTACATTATTAAAATTTGATGGAAATGTTCAAAATTGTGTAACTCTTATTCTGGATGTAGCTAACAAATTGCAGAGCATGGGCAAACCAGTGGACCAGATGGACAATTGCACTCATTATTATGAGAGGTTTACCAATGTTTGCATGCCTTACCAGATAGGTATAGAATCTACGGATGAAAATTTCGCTTCAGACAACATTAAAGAAAAATTGCTAAAAGGGAGTGTGGAAGAATACCTTATGTTGGATAGATGTGATGCCGATAGTGCTTTAATCACAAAACATTGTAAAAAGTCACAGCAGAGTTTTTCCAATGCTAAACAAGAAAAGATAAGAATAAAGTGTTTCAATTGCTGGAAGTATGGCCACTTCAAGTCAGAGTTACCCCAAAGATCACAATATACTAAAAAGAACTTAAAGGAAACAGATAAATCATTGTTTTGAGCACTCAGTCTATCTGATTTCAATCAGAACAAGTGGATTATTGATTCTGGAGCATCATCATATATGACTTAAAGAAAGGAATTGCTTCAAGGTTTTATATCAGAAAAATGTGGACAAAAAGTTATAGAGTATGTTGATAATGTTGACTTAGAAAGTGAAGGAAGAGGAAATGTTATTGTCAATTCACCAGATATAACTTCAATCGGAAATGTTATCTTTGCCCCTAGATTAGCTGCCAACTTGTTGTCAGTGACTGCTTTGGTTAAGAAGGGTATAAATGTTAATTTTGAAAAAGATGGATGTAAGTTGTTTGAAAGAGGTAAGTTATATTGCTCCAGATCAGAGTCCAATGGCCTTTATAAAATGAAAATGTTGTACCTGTGTTCTCAGATGAATGTGCTTTAGCTGTAAGAAAATTTAGTAATATTGTCAAGTTGAAATGAAAGCAGGCTTGACTTCGAAGGCAGGGTTGTCAGCTGAACACAGCACTTATACTAAAAGGAGATTTATGACGAACTTAACATACATGCAGCACTAACTGCCTCTCGGGCAGAATACCCTGCTATTTATACACAGAGAGAATGTACCAGAAATTAGAAGAATAGTAAACATAAGAAACATACAGGGTGTTTCACTAAGTGTGTTTGCCTCTGTAACTTATAAAATGCTGGGAAATTTTAATGTGGTAGGTCAACACAAGAAATGTTACACTTTCTGCGGAGCTATGAACGTAGTTTATTATATCATTTTCCAAAGAGTTACAGCACAAATATATAATTTTTTAAATGAAACAATAGTTGTTTCTATTGTGCATTGGATTCAATGAAACCAGCTACGTCCAAATCAATTTAAACTACATTCCTATCACTGTTAGTTTGGGAGCTACAACCCTTCAAAGTTTCAGGGGCAGATACCACACACTGTACATAATGAAATGTGCCTTCTAAATGTGGTGCAGCCGAGTTGTAACGTCTCCAGTGTCATGGAGTGAGAAGCTTCCTCGATGCGCTGTTAGACTGCCGACTGTCGCCGCACACGGCCGTGGCTGCTTCAGTGGCATCGTGTTGGTACTCTCTGAGCATCAGCAACATGTGAATGTACTCGTTGTTCGTGTATGCCATTGTCATCTGATGTCAGTAAATGTGGTACACTGAGCCCCGGTTGTTTGTGTGGCTCCAACTGTTGGGTATACAGCCGTGTGCGGCGACAGTCGACAGTCTAACAACGCATCGAGGAAGCTTCTCGCTCCGTGACACCAGCGACGTTACAACTCGGCCGCACCACATTTAGAAGGCGCATTGCAATACATACAGCATGTGGTATCTGCCCCTGAAACTTTGAAGAGTTGTAACTTCCAAGCTAACAGTGATAGGAATGTAGTTTAAATTGATGTGGACGCAGCTGGTTTCAACGAATCCAATGCACGCTAGAAAAAACTATTGTTCCATTTAAAAAATTATATCTTTGTGTTGTAACTCTTTGGAAAAGGATACAATAAACTATGTTCATAGGTCCACAGAAAGTGTAACATTTCTTGTGTTGGCCTACTACATTAAAATTTTCCGTCACCTATTATTTTATAAGTTACAGAGGCAAACACACTTAGTGAAACACCCTTTATAGAATATTATGGAAATGATAATTAAAAAGAAATAAATTTTTAACGGTGGATGTGATTGAACCGACGAACTTCAGCACCGAAATCGGTGATGCTATCCATTGCGGCACGCTGGCAGTTGGTTAACATAAAGAATCTCGCGACATTGCTCCCTCTTCTGAAAGAACAGCGACCTGCGGTTAAGTACCCTTTGGAGCCTGATGCAATTTCCTGGCTCTTGATCTTGTCATGGTTCCTCTGTATGGCAGTTCTGGAGAATCCTTCCCTTCTGCACGATTACCGATGACAGATGTCCCTGTTCTGGCTTCATCAGTATCATTACCGTCCTTAGAGTCCTTGAACAAGAAGCCATTTTCACCTATCGGCTCTTCAGGATCGTAGAAAGGCTTCATGCGGAGGATGTGAATAATGTCGCTTCGATCATGTCTCATAATCCTCAACTTTGTATGTGATGTCTGACAGGTGCCATATGACACAATATGGACCAAAGTATCGCCTCAATATATTTTCTGATAGTCCAACTTTCCGTACAGGGGTAAAAATCCATACCAGATCTCCTGGGCTGTACACAACAGGTCGGTGCTTGTCGTTATACCGCTGATGGTCCTTCTCCTGGGCGTCCAGTGTCCGTATGTGAACTAGCTGTCTTGCTTCTTCGACCCTCGTGATGAGCTATTTCATATAGTCATCCTGAGTGTCGTCCGGTTGGAACACAAACAGCATATCTATTGTCACATCCGCTTCACAGCCATGGAGCAGGAGAAATGGCGTTAAGCCTGTAGTGTCTTGTCTGGCAGTATTATAAGCAAATGTCACGACTGGCAGTATTGTATCCCAATCCTTCTGCTCAACATTGACAGCATATCTGCTAACGTCTTGTTAAAACGTTCTGTAAGACCATTCGTCTGAGGACGGTATGCAGTTGTCATTCTATGGACAATGTCGCAACGTGACATTACCTTTGATATTAGTTTTGATTGGAATACTTTTCCACGATCAGATATCATCACATGTGGTGCTCCAGGCTTCAAAATAATGTCTTCTAAAAGAAATTTTGCGATCTCTGGAGCTTCTGCAGTCGGCACAGATTTGGTGACAGCGTAGCGTGTGAGGCAGACTATTATCCATCGGTCACTGCTGGTTGTCCACTTCGGGAACCTCCCTAAAAAGATCAATCCCAACTTGGTGGAATGGAGCTGCTGCAGGTGGAATCGGCACGAGATGCCGTGGAGGTAATTGCGGCACAAGCTTCCGTCGCTGGCACTCTTTACAGTGACTCGCATAGTGCTTGACAGATCAGTAGAGACCTTTCCAGTAATACCTGCGTCTAATTCTGTCTAGGGTTTTCACGAATCCCAGATGACCGGATATTGGAGCATCATGGAAATTCTTGAGAATAGCTGGCTGGGGGTGAACTGGAACGACCAGTAGCTATTTGGGGCCCAGTGGATCGTAGTTGCTCTTATACAATGTCCCATTTATAAGTTGGAACTCCACATTGGTCAGTTCACCTTTCTCCAAGGCCTCTATGGTTTTTAATAGCTGTTTAGCTGTAATATCACCTAATTCAGTGAGGACTGAAATTTCATTCAGGCTCTTGTGTTCCACTAATGGATTCCTCCGAAAGGCAGTCGGCATCCTCGTGTTTACGCCCGTTCTTGAATACCACTGTAACATCGTATTCTTCGAGTCTTAGTGCCCATCTTGCTAGTCAACCTGATGGATCCTTCAAGCTAGTCAGCCAACAAAGAATGATGGTCTGTCACGACAGTGAATGGTTTGCCGAATAAATAAGACCGGAACCTGTTGATTCTTTTTCAGTTGTAGAGTAGTTTATCTCTGACTTTGAGAGTACTCTTGGTGCATAGGCTATCACCTTTTCAGCACTTTCCTGAACTTGTACAAGCACTGCACCAATCCCATAACCACTTGAGTCTGTTTGATGTTCAGTTTCCGCCTTCTCGCCATACAGGGCTAGAACAGGTGCAGAAGTTAGAGCCTCCTTAAGTGCCTGGAAAGCTCTTTCTCTTGTCTCATCCCAGTAAAACTTGGCATCTCCTTGCAGAAGTTCTTGCAATGGATGTGCCTTGTTAGAAAATCTTTTTATGAAACATCGGTAGTATGAGCACAGCCCGAGAAAACTTCTCACATCATGAATGTGCTGAGGAGTTGGAAATTCTGTGACTGCCCTTACTTTATCTGGATCAGGACGAACACCATCTAGGTGCCCCATCCTAGGTGCCCCAGGATTTGTATCTCTTTGGCGACGGAGAGGCACTTCTTTGGATTGAGGCAGAGTCCTGCAGTCTGAACATACTTCAACACAGTTGACAGGCGACTCAGGTGTTCTTCAAATGTTTTCGAGAAAACAACAATGTCATCTAAATAGCAAAGACACGTCGTCCACTTAAGGTGTCGAAGCAAGTTGTCCATCATGAAATTCATAAAGGCCGTCAGGTGTAATAAAAGCAGTCTTCTCCCTGTCAGCTTCGTCAACCTCAATTTGCCAGTAACCTGTCTGCACGTCCACAGTTGAGAAGTATGTAGCACCTTTTAAGCAGTCTAAGGTGTCGTCAATGTGCGGCAATGGGTAGACATCTTTCTTTGTGATTTTGTTCAGCCACCGATAGTCGACATAGAATCACCAAGTGCCATCCTTCTTCTTTACGAGGACCACCCGAGACAACCAAGGACTCTCCGAAGGTTGAATAATGTCATCATGCAACATCTTCTCCACTTCCTCCAAAATTATCCGTCTTTCAGCTGGCGACACTCTATATGAATGCTGGCTAATTGGTGGATGATCCCCAGTATTGATACGGTGCTTTATCGTGGGCCGTTTCCTCTTTATCCTGCTGGGGTGTGAATGAACCCAGAAATCGGCACAGTATAGCTAACACCCGCTGCCATTGTTCCTTGGTCAGTCGGGGCCCTATTGGCAGTTCCACGGTAGTCTCCTCCAGCGTGTTGTCTGTACTAACAGCAGGGCATGGGTCTTCGTTGATGACGTTGAGTTCACCGTACTGGATTGGTTCAGCTGTCCCGATACACATTCCCTTGGGGATAAGTTGTGACTGCTCGTGACAATTAGTGATCCAAATCTCTCCTCGACCACCGGTAATGCTTAGATAGCCGCTGGTAAGTAAATTTCTTTGGTGAGCCTGAGAAACTTTTTACTATCAACAAGCACTTCACAATTTAATCGCTCATCTGTGTTTGTGATTGCAACTCTTCTCATTGTCAACAGCGGGATCGTCACATTGTCAATGGCAAATAACTTCCCAGAAAATTCTGTATTACGTGTATCCGTCAGAACAACTTCTTCAATTTGCAGCTCAGATCTTCCACAGTCAATGATAGCTTGGGATGCCTGAAGGAAGTCCCATCTGAGGATGACATTGTGTCTACATTCTGTTAACACCTCAAATTCAAATGGATGGGTCCTGCTGTTGATGGTTATTCTTGCGAGACAAGTTCCTGCTGGCTGAACGTACCTTCCATTTGCGACCTTCAGCACAGTTGCCCCGTATCACAGAACATTGTCTTCTTTAGTGTGTGGCGGTAATTATCCGACAATATAGAGAAAGAAGCTTCTGCCTGAATCAACAAGTGCCTGTACAGGTTGGCCATTGATTATGAAGTCAATGAGATTTCCCAACATCTAAGTGACTGTCATCCATGGAGGATTTTCTTCTGCAGAGGCCTCACCTCCGTAGATGGTCACCTCCTGTGTGCAGTGGTTACGGGAGCAGCTGGTACCTCTGTACGGCGACAGTGACCGGCGGCGGCGCATTGGGGAGCGACCTTGTCCAGGGTAGGCAATGGGCTTCTTCCCATAGGTCGACTGATTTCATCAGCAGTTGACTGCCTGGGATAGAACTGCTCTGATGGCTGACGTCTTGCGGCAAAATAATCGTTGAATACTCGCCTTCTCTCTCTGCAGTAGCGTATGACATGTCCAGGGCGCCCACAGTGGAAACACAGTGGTGTGTTATCTTCTGTCCTCCAGGTGTCTGCTCTTCTGCGGGGCGCCATAGTTGCTGGCGGAGTTGGTTGTGGCCATGTCAGCCGGTTCATGGGCTGCCGTTTGGCAGCTGCAGCATAAGTCAAAGCACGGCGATGCCATTCTTCAAGTCTGGTGCGATTGGCGGGGCAGTCAGGAGCTAATGTCTGAAATAACTCTTTCTCAGCGGCGTCGGCTTCCTCGTGACTTACAGGGCTTATATCCATGGCCATAATCTGATGCTCACTCGGTCTAATAGTCCCGGCCACAATAAACTTATGACATGACAGTGCCCCCAGGCTGATGCCGCGCACTTCTATTTTATAGAGCCACACACATCGGCATATTTAAATCGCGCGCGCGCGCGAACGCGCGCGGGAAATACGAGCTTCGGGAAGTTTGTGACGTAGGGGTTTTTCCGCGGGGCTGGAAAATGGAAGCCGAGTCGCGCGGAGGAGGGCAGAGTCGCGTGGACTGCCGAGGGCGGCGGAGCGTGGTTTGCTCGTCGCGGCATTTTCTATAAAAACGTGGGATAGCTTTTCGCGGCTGAAGTACCGTTTTTTCGTATGCCTTTTGAGTTAAACGATTCCGGTGTGTGGGCTAAAGTGCGAAGTTGCGTGGGGGCTCGAGTCACAAAAACATTTTTATAACTTTAAACACGTGCAGTGTCATAGAAAAATTAAACTTATTTAAAACAACATCTGTGTGGTGAACATTATTTTTTCGCAACTCGCCCTGTACGCCCATAAATGTGTATAAATGGTATGTACTTTTGTTTATTAATTGAAAAATGTATTAAGGCGCACGTGGACGGAACAGCACCAAAGCGGGAATCATTTAATATTATCCCCTAAACGACCACAAAACATTTTTCCACCAGAAAGAGGGAAAAGCATGTTCCGCCCCGTCGCATATGGGGGCTCGTCCATTTCGCGAAACAGTGTGTAGTGTGTACTGAGACACGTTCCGACTCGGCCATTTCGTGAAATAGTGTGTTCCGGTTTCGCCCATTTGAAGCGAGAAGTACGTCGCGGCTCGTTCATTTCGAGTGCGAAGTACATTCCGACTCGCGTGTTGAAGAAAATTTTAGCGGCTCACGGCAGCGAGTGTGCGGCAGGCAGCAACAGCGTAACCGGGAGACGCGGCGGCAACAGCCGGTATATTCCAGACCATCACCGTGCGGCGGCAGGACGCGGCAGATACGGCGCACAACAGCGGCGATTTCGGCATCGGCAGCTCAGCACGGAAACACGACGCAGTTACGCAGTGGACTTGCAGCACAGACAAAGAGATAAGTGTCGCAGCAGGCTTTTATTTTGTTGATTTCAGTTCTCTTGTCCCCAGCCATGAGTACCGAAACTGATAGGGTTTTAAGTGATAGTGAATCCTTAGAAAGTGGTAGTGGGTCTGAGGCCCCAACACAATCTAAGGCAGATGAAATGAAAGCAATGATGGGTTGGATGATAACTGAATTTAAAGATACTGTAGGGGGCCTGGAAACAAAAATGGGGAATTCAATTGCTGAAATGGGAAACTCAATTATAAGTATAAAATCTGAAATGGGGAATTCAATTGCTGAAATGGGAAACTCAATAAAAAATTCAATGGGTGTTTTAAAAAATGAAATAATCTCGGACTTTGACAAAAGATTAGAAGATTTGACCTTAAAATTTGAAGTTAGAGAAAAGGATCTGAATGCCAGAATTGGTGCTGTTGAGACTAAGTTGAATGACAGGATAGAATCAGGAAAACAGATTTGTGAAATCAGGAATGAGGACACTAGGCAGGCTTTAATTGAAATAAACAAAAGGATTGTGGCTTGTGTTGATGAAACAAGTTTGGAAAATACAAAAAGTGTTTTAAGAAAGGAAATAGAACAGGTAGTAGCTGTAAATAAATGTAGTATAGAAAAGGTGAATAGTAGGATGGCTGACTTAGAATTGTGCTCTGCATCTGCAAATACTGGTTGGTTTGGGATGCAGATACCAAGTTGTAAAACTTTTTCAGGGGAAAGTAGCTACCATGTAGTAGATTTTATTGCAGCATGCAAAGATCAATTCCTGCTTGGAATGACTGATAATTGCAAAATAAAATATATCAAAAGAATGTTAGAAGGTCCTGCACAGACGTGGGCCAACCAATGTGCTGAGAAATTCGTTTCCTTTGAAGTTTTCGAAAAGCTAATTTTAGATAAGTACTGGAGCCAGGCTAAACAAGTCAGGTTACAAAATGAATTCTTAAATGGAGTTGCTTACAAGGGGGATAAACAGACTATGAAAGAATTCTGTCAGGAAGAGTTAAGGAAATTGGTGCACTTAGATAGACCATTAGGAGCTCTTACTGAAATATACACTCTTTGCCGGAGGTTGCCACAGAATTTAAATTTGCAACTTATACACTGCCCTACTGACTCTACTGAAAAATTTCTAGATTTTATAGAAAAACTAGATCATGCAATGGCATATGAACCTAGACATGGGGAGCCTCAACATATAGCTAACCAAAGGGAACATAATAGGAATACCAGAAATTGGGGAAATAAGCAGCATGACCACCACCAAGAAAGGAACGTGAATGAAAATTGGAGAAATAATGGGGGTAGATGGAATGGTGATGATAGGAATCTGAGAGATTCATGGGGAAGAACTAACAGGGATGATCGAAGGTTAACACAGGAAAATGGAGAAAGAAGAAGGGAACAAAATAGAAACGAACAACACAGACAACGTTCGGAAAACTAGAATTTGTTCCAAATGGGGTCCGATTTGGGACGGGATACAAGGTACGAAATAGGACCGAGAGAAGGATAAATAATTACAAGCCAGATAGCAGGGGATCAGATAGGAATAACTATGACCAGAATAGAGAGAAAAGGGAAGAAAGAATATGTAATATGGATGCAATATTGGGCAATGAAGAAATGGTTGGGGGATGGTTTACACAGCATGATAAAAGAAATGCAAATAAGAGAAGAAATCATAAAAATCCAAGTGAAGATTGTAATGTGGGAGATTTGTTTAGTGAAAGAGTAAGTAGTGGGAGAGATGCTGAAGAAAACAGCATTGGTTTGGCTTCTGTATTAGGTGAATCAGGTTTGCTAGCGGAGCATAAGTGTGTGATTGAATGTAAGAGTATGCCAAGGGGATGTGTGAATGGTAGCAAAAGTGTCATTGAACTAGATGAGACAAAATCAAATATTAATATGTGTGAAAAAAATGTGGGTAATCCAAAGTTTAAAGCAATCACTAATGACAGTGTAATAAGAGCTGTATCTGGTTTGGTGCAAGTTGATGATGTGTGGTTTGATGATGTAAATGTAAATAAGAATGTACAAGCACCTATAATAAATGAAGACTGGGAACAGGGTGAGAAGAGTAAATTTAAAGGCTGGGTGAAGAAGGTCAATTGGATTAGGAAATGGGCACCAGATGATTGGGCAATTCATAAATATGACTATATAAAAAGATTAGGAGAGCAATGTGGGAAAAATGAGAAATATTACAATGTTCTTAAAGAAATATTTGGAGGGGATCCAGAATTTGATGAATTGAGGGGACAAAGCATATTCTCATTGGAAACTAATAAAATGAATGATGAACATGACTCTGTAAATGATGGATCTAGTGATGAACAAGAAATAGGGGATGATATACAAACTTTTGTCATATATAATAGTAAACTGTATGACGGTATGAAAGAGGTGTTTGAAAAAGTATTTGCAGGTGATAACATAGAACCATATAGCCCTAGTAGTGAGGATCAGGTATGCAACATGGTAAAGTACTGCATACATGAAATAGAAGACGACCCGTTAGCAGAGACTGAATTAGAGACAAATGTGAATGAATATGTGCAGCCAATCATAAATGTCACTGTTGGAGGGGTATGTGAAAATGCACTGATTGATACTGGGAGCTCTATTAGTGGCATTGCAGAAGACTTTTACAATCAGATTAGGACCACAGGAACAGTTGAATTTCCAGTCACAGGGGTGAGAATAAAAAATGCAACTGGAACTTACAGCAAGCCAGTGAGTAAGGAGGTTGTATTAGATGTAAATATAGAAGGGAAAATGTTTAGTCATGTTTTTCTGGTAATAAGGAATCTCTGTCTAAATCTTGTGTTAGGCAATGATTTCCTGTGTAAAAATGGGGCTTGCATTGATTGTAAGGATCAGGTGCTGGAACTCCATTCTGGAGGATGCATGAAAATGGTTAAATTTATAAGTGCAATGAGTGATAAAGGTTTAGTGGCACGTCTGCACATAGCCAAATGTGCTATGGCTGAGGCGGAGGTCGAGGAAGAGATACGAAGGAAGGTAAACAATACTAAGGGAATTTATGATCATGCAAAGGGGGAGCCGTATTATTTACTGACAGACAATAAGAATGTATTTTCCGAAAAGCCAGGTAAGGTACAAAAATTTAAATATTCCGTAAGGGTAAAACCACATGAGCCTAGTATTGTAAGCAAAGGTATTGGGTAAGGCAGTTTCAAGTATGATCAGTGTATATAGTAGGGTAAGGATTTGTGTAAATTTATTTTTGTAACTTTATTATATATCTGTGATTAATTTATGTGAAGCAGTAAGGACAGGGTTTAAAATTCAGATGTGGTGAAAATATGTACATAAAGGAGTAGATTATGTTATAAAGTACACATGTGAACTGAAGATTTTGAGTTTTACATGTTGACACTAGACCTGTGGATGTCATTTTTCTAATTAGTCCCAGATTAGGATTAGGCAGTGCAATTAGTTTTAAATATGGTAGTTTGGAACAGGTGATAATAATGTGGAAATGCACAAAGTTAAAAATATATATACATATATATTTTTTTGGTGCATTGGGGGTAGAGAAATATTTGTATAGGGACATTGTGTATCCAAAGGATCATGTTATGTGTAAGTAGGAAATTCTGTGTGTATCATGTCAGAGTCTCGAAATTTGCAGAAGGGATGTAAGATTATAAAAACAAAATAAAATCTATATTTTCTGATATGAAAGATAATTAAATGAATTGAATAGTTTGTCAGAAGTACAAAAAGTTTTCTTAAGAGTTCATTTTGTGAGATGGGAATTTGGCTACAGTATTAGATTACAATCTCTAAATCCACATACAAATGACAATAACCATGCCACATCTTGAGTTTATTTTCATTGGAGCGGCCTGAGGGATATAAAATTAAAGAACAATGACTTTGATTTTTCTGTGTAACTGTATGAAGTTCTGTTTTGATTGTGCTAAATCTGGATAGCAGAGGGGTGGGGTGTGAATCTGATGGATCCCTGGTATAATATATTTGCCAAAAGAAAAATCATTTGTATTCCTTTTTGTTTTTTTCTCTCTCTCTCCCTTTCATTGCTTTCATGCCAGCTGAGAGGACAAGAGAGCTAAAATCATTGCCAGTAGCCTGAGCTGCACCAGCTTACAAACTGAAAAAGACAGAAGTGTAAGGACCAGTGCCCATATACTGAAGTGCAACACAAGGGATGTTGGAAGTGAAACTTAACAGTGCAACGGGAAGTTTATATTAAAAACGATGGTATTCATTCCATAATGAGACAGACATGGGACATATCCATGAATATTAGTGATTTTTTTATTGTATGTTCTTGTTGATATGTGTCACATATACAAACTTTAAATATGTACAATTTCACAAAATTTAATTTTTGTCTCTAGTTGTAAGATTTTTTTATTGTATTTTCTTATTTTTGTTTGAGGGGTATATTTGTGTTATGTTTTGGTGCTACTTGCAACATCCTACACTGTGTTTGGAAGTCGCAAGTGGGGGTATTATGACATGACAGTGCCCCCAGGCTGATGCCGCGCACTTCTATTTTATAGAGCCACACACATCGGCATATTTAAATCGCGCGCGCGCGCGCGAACGCGCGCGGGAAATACGAGCTTCGGGAAGTTTGTGACGTAGGGGTTTTTCCGCGGGGCTGGAAAATGGAAGCCGAGTCGCGCGGAGGAGGGCAGAGTCGCGTGGACTGCCGAGGGCGGCGGAGCGTGGTTTGCTCGTCGCGGCATTTTCTATAAAAACGTGGGATAGCTTTTCGCGGCTGAAGTACCGTTTTTTCGTATGCCTTTTGAGTTAAACGATTCCGGTGTGTGGGCTAAAGTGCGAAGTTGCGTGGGGGCTCGAGTCACAAAAACATTTTTATAACTTTAAACACGTGCAGTGTCATAGAAAAATTAAACTTATTTAAAACAACATCTGTGTGGTGAACATTATTTTTTCGCAACTCGCCCTGTACGCCCATAAATGTGTATAAATGGTATGTACTTTTGTTTATTAATTGAAAAATGTATTAAGGCGCACGTGGACGGAACAGCACCAAAGCGGGAATCATTTAATATTATCCCCTAAACGACCACAAAACATTTTTCCACCAGAAAGAGGGAAAAGCATGTTCCGCCCCGTCGCAAACTGTTGTAATTCTTCTCTCAAAATTTGTCGTATGAGGGAAGCAAAGTTATGCTGGTCTTCCACAACGGCCATAGGGACTATATCGGGGAGTCTGTCATACTTCTTTTGTCCAACCCTACTTTGTTGCATCTCTTCAATACGCTGGCACCATTTGATGAACTCCTCCATTGTAGCGACGTCTTTTATCAGAAGGGTTTGGTACATGTCTTCTGCTATACCCTTTATTAGGTGCGTGATTTTGTCGGCCTCAGTAATATTCGGATTGACTATTTTATACAGGGCCAAAACATTCTGTATGTACGACTGCGTTGGCTCACCATATTGTTAGGCCCAGTTCTTCAGTTGTTGCTGGCGTTCACTGAACGTCTCCTTGAGTTCTGTCTGGAACGTTTCCTAGTCTTTCAGTTTCTCTTTGTTGTTTTCAAACCATTGCTGGGCTGTTCCGTCCAGGTAGAAATAAACATTGGCCAAGCACATTGTATGATCCCACCTGTTGTACTTGGCGACTCGGTCGAACCCTTTTAGCCATTTGTTGGGGTCCTGTCCAGTGTCTCCAGAGAACACCGACACCAGCTGGTTTCGTGTCCATCATTCTTCTGATAATACCAACTTTCAGAAGGATGTACTCAGTATATCCCTTGTATTCCAGTTCTAGTCCATGTAGGCGATGGCCTTTTACATTGCCTAATCGGAGACACAGTGATGCAGCTGTTGCACAGGATACCCGGCATCTCCACCAAACAATGTCGTGTTGAAATGGAAGCAGGCTTGACTTCAAAGGCAGGGTTGTCAACTGAACACAGCATTTATACTGAAAGCAGGTTTATTGTGAACTTAACATACATGCAGCAGTAACTGCCTTCTCAGGCAGGGTGCCCTGCTATTTATGCACAGACAGAATGTACCAGAAATTAGAATATTTAACATAAGAAACATGTAATTACAAGTGAACATAAGAAACATGTAGAATATTCTGGAAATGATAATTACAAAGAAATAAATTTTTGCCTGTGGATGGGATTGAACCAAGGATCTTCAGCACCGCAATCGGTGATGCTATTTTTGCACCACGCCGGCAGTTGGTCAACTTAGAGTCTCGCGGCAATATTAAAGACTTGTGGCACTGTAGACTTGGTAATATTAGAGTTGACACTGGACTTAAGTTGTGTTTCAGAAGAGAGGCATAAACTTGGAGTATTGCGACTCTGAACCATTGGACAAGTGTAAATTGTATGTGCTAGGGCAAGATGCCTAAATTTCCATTTCCTAAAGCTGGAGGGCAATGGGTATCTAACATACTTACTTCATATGGATTTATGTGGTCCGATGGAGGAAATGTCACATGGAGTGGCTAAGTACATGTATTTACTAATAGCTGATTATACCAGGAGGACATTCTGTTATTTTTTCAAGAGCAAAGATCAAAACATTTGAATTATTCTGAGAGTTTAAAACTTGGGCAGAAAATAGGATTGGGGCAAAACTCAAGGCTGTAAGATAAGACAATGGCAGTGAATTTGTGAAGTTTGAATCAGTTCTGAGAATGAATGGGATTGAGCATCAGATTAATGTACCCTACAGTCCAGAATAGAATGGTGTGGTGGAGAGAACTAATAGTTGAATTTGTGAGATGGCATGGTGCATGTTATTTGACTTAGGTCTACTTAAACAATATTGGGCAGAGGGATGCAATACAGCTGTTTATATCAAGAATTGGGTTCCTCATAGAATACAGAGTCTGTCACTGAAGTTTTCTTGATATGAACCCCAGTGAACAAATCTGATGTTCACGTACGACGACTTGCGGTTTCATGACATTATTATTTTTTTGTGTAGCATGTTAGTATGAACATACACATCAATTAAACAAAACAGCATAAGAAAAACTTGGATTGAAATAAGAATACTTTATAAACTATCCTCGTGACAAAAGTAAACTTGTTGACTCGGAACAAGGTTCCCCCCCCCCCCCCCCCCCCCCCCAAAGAATGCCCGCTTAGCAGCATGGAGCAGACAGCTCGCAACTGCTCCATGTGGCTGATGCATGAAACTTTGACGTATCGCTGATCATCAGGTGACAGCCGATGGCGAATCTGTTCCGTCACTACACAGCCACCCCACAGGAGAGTGGAGCGTCCTCTTCTGCGTTGTCCTAGGCATCACTGGGAAGCGTACTGTGTGTCCAGAGTGTGTCTTGCATGAAGGTGTCATGGTCGGTAGGTCTAGCATTGGCTGAACTGCAACTGGTGAGGTTTGCGTGTTGGTGGAATATGGTTGTCTGCCAATCAGTTCGTCTATGACAAATGCTGGTTTGACACCCTCGACTGTGATGATGTTGCATTACCAATTGACCATGATTTCAAAGGTTTTTTCTCAGATCCAGTAAAACAAGTGCCAAGGCTAGAGTCCACTTTGTTTCATGGCACATTACAGCTGCTTTCAAGGAATGGTGTTAACATTCCACCATGCTATTATGGGCGGGATGATAGCTTTTGGCTGACTGATGAATTGCCCCACAAAAGTTACTGAGTTTCGTAAATAGTTTGGATACAAATTGTCATCCCCTATCTGAGGTTATGTGGAGTGGACATTGGAAGTGAGTGACCCATTGTGAAATAAACACTGCCACCAAAGTTTCAGTTGAGATACTGTCAACTGGGATTGCCTCGGGCTAGCATATAAATCTGTCTGATGGTGAGCAAGTATTGTTGTCCTTCTGAAGGAGGCAGAGGGCTGACAACATCAACATGTATCTGAGCAAATCTCTCCATTGTATCTGGAAAACTGCCCAGCGGCGAGTGCACATGCTGTGCTACTATGCAGCACTGACACTGTGTACACGCAAGGCCCCACTGCCGACAATGTTTCTCCACTCCAGGCCACACGTAACGGTTTCAGACTAACTTCACTGTTGCTGTAACTGCTGGGTGGCACAAGCCGTGCAATGTCCAGAAAACTTGTTTGCAAAGCACTGATAGCATAAATGGTCTGGATTTTCCAAGAGCCATTTCACAATAAAACCTCGTATCTGATGCACGGACTTTGACCACTGTAGGTCTGATGCAGTCATTAATGCACTCCTGAAGCTCTGGGTCAGATTTCTGAACTTTGGCCAGCTGTGTCAAATCAGTTGTCCAATTGTCTGTGAAACTGCACTTATGTGTGATAAGCAGTCAGTTACTACATTATTTAGGCCAGAAATGTGATGTTTGTCAGTAGCGTTACGAGATAAATTACAACTGGTTGAACTGACACAGAGAACATTTATTTTTATTTTCTGAATGCAAAGGTCAGAGGCTTGTGGTCCATGTAAATAGTAAACACTCTGGTCTCAAGTTGTGCCCGGAAGAATTTAATGGCAGCATAGATAGCCAACTGTTCCCGTTCATAAGCACTGAATTGTTGTTCAGCATCAGTTTACGAGAAAAAAAAAAGCTAGTGGCTGCCAGGCATCGCTCATGTATTGTTGCAGACCTTGTCTAGCAGTGTGGCTTGAGTGATGTCCGGTAGTAACTGGAAATGTGCCAGATAATCTGCACCGATGATCGGTTCTGACATGTCGGCCACGGTGAAATTCCACGTCAGTGCACAGCGTAATCCTAAATCCAACTCCATTTGCTGTAGACCACTAGTATGAATGATAGAATGAAATTTGGTGGAGCAGCAGAAGCTACTCAACCAACAGCACAAGCAACTTGCAGAACCTCTGTCCGTCATTGCCGCTGCCTTACATCAACTTCTCGCTGCCGCTGCCAACAACAACAACAACAGCTGGCCCTGAATATTCCAATGTTCACACCCTACGAAGACACCACTGAAGATTAGACAGACTACGAGAAGTGTCTGTGTCAGCACTTCTTGGCTTTCAGCGTTGACAATCATTAACTTGTAAGTCTCTATTCCTATCTTGGATTTCTCCCAAATTGTATCAAATTCTTACTCAATTAGCGCCATTGAAAGAACCCTCATCCCTCACATTTGACGAGATGTGTTCCTTGCTAACGGCTTATTATAGCAAACACACACATGTCATAGCCTCCCGTGTGGCATTCTACCAGAGTAAAAAGAAACCAGGACAGACCTATAAGGCATGGGCCACAGAATTACAGGGGCTCAACCGTAAGTGCCAATTCATAACTGAGGTTCATCGGGAATCCTACGCCCACCACATGGTTTGAGATGCAATGCTCCGCTCAGCCCCCGACAAAGAAGTCAGACAACGAGCTCTCCAACTTGACAATCCTTCATTAGATGATGTTCTTAATATTGCTCAAACCTTTGAAGTCACAAGAGCCGGAGGGGCATAGATATATTCGTGGGGTGACATGCAGTCTGATAGGCCCCTTGTTGACAACTTACTGCACGCTGCGGAAGAGGAAGTTGCTACTATCCAACCACAGCATGCCCGTAAGAAGTTTAAGCAGAAAACTAGTCTCAAAAATAGACAGGCTCTACCCTCTTGTCCCCGCTGCTTCAGGCAGCATGCACGAGAAGATTGCCCACAGCATTGGGCCGGGTGTCATAAATGCAATAAGAAGTGTGACGTTGTGCAAGTATGTAGGTCCAACACTGTCCAAGCTATACAAGATGACGAGGTAGCAGACGATTCTGTCTTCTGTGTTAACTCGACACTCTCTTCCTCAAGCAAATTGTACATAGATGTAAAAATACTAGGCACCGATGTTCACTTGCAAGTTGAAACCGGACCCGCCACTACCAACATCACTTATCAGACATACGTGTCCTTGGGTTCACGACCTTTGTCTCCAGTTACACGTCGTTTGCATACGGATAACCGGCAACAGATATCTCTTTTGGGACAGCTGGATGTGGATGTCTCCTACATGTCGTTCGTTCGAAACATCACTGTTTTCGTGGTTGATCAGTTGGGCACTGACAATTTATTTGGTTACGATGCCTTTAGGACCTTTGGTTTCTCTGTTGACGACACTGTTCACGTAGTGTCTGACGAAATTCCATACTCGCGATTAGATTCCTTATTTGCCGAATTTTCGGATCTCTTCTCGCCGGGGATAGGAAGGGCGAAAAACTTCGAAGCTCACATCACTCTCACACCTGCGACATGACCAAAATTTTTCCGCCCACGTCCCATTCTGGTCGTGCTGCATGATTCTGTTAAACAGGAAATTGATAGACTCACAGCCTCCAGCGTCCTTTTACCCATCGCTGCCAGCGAATGTGCTGCGCCTCTTGTTGTCATGCGGAAACCTAATGGTTCTCTTCGCCTGTGTGGCGACTTCAAAGTTACGGAAAACGTGCAAAGCCTCATTGACACATACCCCATGCCTCGACATGAAGAAATGTTAGCCAAGTTAGCAGGCGGACAATTCTTATCCAAAATTGATCTGTCTGAAGCTTATCACCAGTTTCCGCTAGACAGAGCGTCCTGCACATTTCTTGTTCTGAACATCCCTTTCGGTTTGTACCAATACCAGTGCTTACCGTTCGGCATGGCAGACGCCTCTGCTATCTTCCAGTGCTTTCTTGAACAGTTGCTCACCACGGTACCTGGCTGCATCAACTATCAAGACGCCATCATTGTCACGGGCAACACCACGGCCGAACACATCAATAACCTATGCACCCTATTCTCAGTTCTCCAGGAAAACGGCATCAAATGCAATTTTCAAAAGTCCAAATTTTTCCAACCCTCTGTAGTCTATCTGAGGTTTCAGCTGTCCCGGGAGGGCATCCGGCCGATATTGAGGCGATCGAAGCTCTTCCTCACCCCACAAACGTCAAAGAGTTGCAGGCCTTTCTGGGCGCCATTGCCTATTACCATCTATCGCAGACATTGCACATCCCCTTCACAATCTTCTCTGCAAAAACCTTCCCTTTCATTGGTTGGAAGATTGCGAAGCAGCATTTAAACGCCTCAAAACCTTCTTGCATACTGCCCCATGTCTAGCTATCTAAACACCAGGTCAAATGCTTGTACTTCCTACCGATGCCTCACAACATGGCATAGGGGTGATACTCGCGCACCGATATCAGGACGGGACCGAACGACCAATCGCCTATGCCTCAAAGACCCTAAATGCCTCGCAACAGAAATACTCTCAAATAGAAAAAGAGGCTCTCGCCACCATTTACGCTCTTCAAAAATTCAGCGTTTTTCTATATGGGTCAAAATTCCATCTTATCACCGATCATATACCTTTAGTGTCTCTCTTCAACCCCATGGCGTTCCTTCTTGACAAGACTGGCCACAGACTTCAACGTTGGGCCCTGAATCTATCCCGTTTTCATAACGACGTTCACTTCAGACCCACGACCGAGCACGCAAATGCAACATTTGACCGCAGTGAAATTCTATGTTTCCATCTGGATGAAACAGAACAACGAGTAGTGGATGGTTTTCCTATTACGGGCGAACATATTGCAGCAGCAACAGATACAAATCCCGTACTTAGTCAGGTCCTCTGGCATATCCACTGATGACGCATTGCCAAGGGTGGTCGTCCCATCCAGCCTTCGCTGTGAAGTCCTGCAACTCCTGCATCAGGGCCACTGGGGTGTCACCCGCACCAAAACATTGGCGCACAGACACATCTATTGCCCGGGCATCGAAACAGACATCGCCCACATGGTTGTTGTGTGGGAGGCCTGCACCTCCCAGGCGCAAACACCTAAGAGGTCCATTTCTTCGTGGCCTAACTCCGCACGCCCATGGGAACGCATCGACTTTGCCGGGCATTTTCTCGGCTCCTTGTCATAGACGCCTACTCCAATTTTCCGTTTGTCGTTTGTGTCACCGCACCCACCACAGCAGCTACCACAGCTGCACTAATGAAAATATTTGGCTAGGAAGGACTACCCACCACCATCGTTTCTGACAATGGCCCCAATTTATATCCTCTGAATTTTCAACCTTTTGTAACACAAGGGGCATCAAAAACATCACCTCTCCCCCATTCCATCCCCAGTCCAATGGGGAAGTCGAACAACTTGTCAGAACTTTTAAAAATCAGATGAAGAAGCTCCTCACCGCTGCCTCCACCATGAGGCACTCATCGACTTTCTGGCCTCTTAACACTTTACACGACTGGGCGCTCATAGCCCCGCTGAGTTAATGCACGGCAGACAGCTGTGCACACTACTTCATCTTATCAGACCTCCCACGAACCGTCCCTCTCCGGCTACCGCCGGAAACTTTTCCTCCAGCGATCCCATCTCGGTGCAGGGCTACGGCAAGCAACAGAAATGGATCCGGGGCCGTTTCATAGAAGCACACGGGCGCCGCCTCTACACCGTTCCCATGGCCGACGGAGATGTTGCCCGACACGTCGATCAGATGAGGAGATGGGTTCTGCCCATGCACGACATGCCTCCAGCCGGCCAACCCAACTCTATGGATATGGAGGTAGACTTCACGCCGCCCCTGGTGACCCAGCCCTCACCCACACATCGAGCCGTGCTCCAGGATGCAGCATCACCCCACACCCCAGCTGCTGCATCACAGGGTGGGGACGCCACACCACCATCACCGGTGTTTCCCCTCTATGCACCGCGCAGCTACCAATCATCTCCAAAGACATGTCACCAATACTGGGCTCTCCACATCCACAATGTGCCAGTCATTTCCGACCTTACTCCCAGGTCCTTCCGAGAAACTTCGCACCAGCAGCAGATAACACCATGGACGTTGGCGCAGTACAACGAGTGTAACACAGTGCAGTGGTTGAGCCAAAGTTTTTTTCTTTTCTTTCTTTCCTTCCAGTGTTCACAAATTTGCGTCAAGTGTTTTTGACTGCTCTATTCTGATTTTCGTTAACCACTGCCCATGCAGGCTACAGGAGTTTTGTGTGTTTCTTTTTATCAGAAATGTCCCACAGACCTACATAGCTTACAGGTACTGTCAAAAATATTTCCAATGTGTTCATATCATTACTTGTAATTATCTATTGTATCTTGCTGAAGTTTTTTTTTTTGCTTTTTCATTGTATTTATGTACTGTCGGCAAACAACTTTTGTTTCACAAAGGGGGGAGATGTGTTATGGCCATGTCACATTTGAATCTGCCGCCTACTACCGCCGGTACGCCAAACAGCCACGCTGCTACACCAAGCAGCGCTAACAGCGCCACCTGGGCGACCGGCGAACACAAGCAGGCTGAGATGCGGCAGCGGGCAGTGCATGTTTGGTTCCCAACCGTAAATGTTTAGCTGACTTTCATTCATGTACCGCGTGTGTGATTTAATAAAGTGTTCTAAGTCACAACATGACTAAAGGTTACAGATTAATTGACCAAGAGAATCCCAAGAAAATTGTGAACGGCAGAAGTATTGTTTTTCTCGAGAATGAGTTCTGGACAGACAAAACAACAACACAAGCTGAAAGTTAATATAACTGTATGTTCTGGCCAAGTAAACAGAATACTGAAGAGGTTGAAGCAAAGGAAGTAGTGGAAGTAAGTAGTGATGAGACATACAGTGCAGACACATTCTGGACACTCAATCAGTGGTGATGTGGAAGAGACTGCTCAGTCAGTGGTAGAAAACCGATACTTTAAATGAGGGGGGGGGGGGATTAAAAAAAATCAATAAATGCTAGGAATTGTAATGTCATTTAAAATGTAAATATTCTTAAGATAATTTTTTTTCCTGACCAATTCCACATCCATAAGGGCAATTACATTAGGGAGCTGTGGAAGGTACATTAACAAATATGCTCTCTTTTTGTAAGAATATATTGTGCATTTTGTTCTACATCTAAGAGGATTTTCTCAATTCGGATATACCAGAATGAAAAGTACATCTAATCTAATAATAAGGTCAGCTAGTGTACCCAAACCCAAGGAAAATCCAGACTATGTAACATATTTTGTAAATGATTTTTCCAGTTTGGGAGAAGATCCTGTGAATTTGGAGGATCCTATGTTGAGAGGTTATAGAGAAAACTGGATAAAGGCTATGAAAGAAGAAATTATGAGCTTCCAGAAGAATGGTGTTTGGGAACTTGAGGATCCACCAAAAACTAAAAGTGTGGCTGGTAACAAGTGGGTTCATTTAAAAGTCAGGTAAAAATGTTGCAATTGTTGCTTTGTATGTGGACGATTTTTTTTTTTTTTTTTTTTTTTTTTTTTTGTAAATACAAGGAGGTGAAAGAAAGTTATATTAGGGATTATATCTGAACATTTTGATGTGATAGATCTAGGAGAAGCAAAGTCATGTCTGGGAATTCCGAAAGGAAGGTAATTTAAAACTTGATTGGAAGGGTTACATTTCAGACATGCTGAAACGATTAATATGCTTGAGTGTACTCCTGTGAGAACTCCTAAGGAAGCCAGATTAAAGCTTTTGGAAGTGCTGGGAGGAAATTCATCTGCCATATCGAGAAGTAGTGGGCTGTTTGCTGTATATCAGTATTCATACAAGACTTGATATATGTTATGCAGCTAGTAATTTAAGTCAGTATAATAGCACGTTTACTAGTGTACAATGGAAGGCAGTAAAGAGAGTCCTTCATTACCTTAAAGGTACAATGATCTAGGGCCTTGTGTTCAACAAAGGAGTTGTTGACGATCTGTATGTAACTGGTTTTATTGACTCAAATTTTGTAGATGATTTGACTACGAGCCTTTCACAATATGGAAGTGTTTTTCTCTTAGGGGTAAACTCAGTTCCCCGTGCGAGCAAGAAGCTAAAGAATATTGAAACTTCTACTAATGAGGCTTAATATGCTGCTTGGAATTCTGCAGACAAAGAAGGAGTGTACTTGAGATGGCTGACTGGGTGTTGGCTACATAAGAAGCAGCAAGATCCTGTAACAATATTTCAAGACAACCAGAGTTCAATTAGACTGTCAGAAAATCCTGTGCTGCATTCTAGGCTGAAAAATGTTTGTGCAAAAGGGCATTTCATTCAACAGTGTGTCAAAAGAAATGAGGTGGATGTTAAATATTTGCAGTCAAAGGAAATGTCTGCTGCTACTCTAAGCCACTTGCTAGAGGGCAGCACATGTATCTAATCCATAAATTGAAATTGTCACCAGATTAAGTGGTAGTGTGGTGATATTAGTAATAAGGTGCCTAAATTATTCCTTGAAATACACATCTAACATTGCTAAATTATTCTTAGATGTTATTCTTTTATCTTTTTGTCAGCTTTATTTGTAAATTGTTGTACTGTTATTGAATACAAGTATTAAAACTATTATAAGCTTGTTTTTTAACAAATTAACAGCAGCTGTTTCTCTTCTCTAAATATTAAATTAACAATTTCAATCACATTCCATAGTTACATTTCATTTTTCAAGACAGTTGTTTCCTTGTTTGTGGGATTTGATGTAACCTATGTAAGTAGGCCTATTTATAGTAGTATTAAAGATCAACTTACAGTTATAATTAATACTGTTTCCACATTAACTATAAGAAAAACTCCTAACTCCATAATCATAACTTCTACAGTAATGAGAATGATGACATAACTTAAATGCTAAATAAAATATATGCAGCAATTCCGTAATCAGGAATGAAAGTGCTTTGAGAGTAGTGGATTTCTGTTAATTATCTTAATGCAGCAGGGCCTATATTGGCCTCTCCTTGACAGACAATTTTAATAAGACATCAAGAAACCCACATACAAACTACAACTATATAGTATTCACACATCAATTAGTCACAGCCATCGATTCTGCAAACTAGAAAACAATTCAGTATTAAATAGTACTATATGTCATCAAAATGTTGTGTTTTAAATCCATGCTCAAACACAAATGGCAGCATTAAAGACAATACCTCTACAATAAACCTAGTCAAAATGTAGTGAAGCTATGCATATAATATAGAGAATGTTAAGCATGAGACAACAAAAACCGCTTTTAATATCGCTACGAATATTTAATTCCGATTTTTTTTTTTTTCCCTTTTTCGTTTGTTATTCATTTGCGGGGGGGGGGGGGGGGGGGGGGCGGCGGGAGGAGGCTGGGAATGGTAAATGTATGGTCTGCCACTAAAGGAAACATACACAAATCCACAAATGAACTACCTCTATGTTGTCAGGGCATCTACAAATCCCATAAGCACTTTACATTCATGCTGTTGGACAATTGGAAGCTCTCATTTCTTGAAGGTTAAAGCATTTTGATACATCTAATATGTCAAGAAGATACAAAAAAATTACCTCCAAATCATTCTGTTTCATCGGTGGTACACCATACAAATATCCTTTGCCATTTGATCTACTATGTGTATAATGAATCCACTCTGGAAGGTCTGGGGCATTTAATAAGGATGGTCGATACGAATATTGATTGGCATGTCCTAGGAGAAGAAAATATATAGTGACAGCTGCAATAAGTAAATTGAAGTTCGTTTAACGTATTGCCACTAATTCTCGTGTACCTTCCAACGTCCAGTTAAACAATGATGGAACTATTGGCATCACAAAAACTTTAGTAGTAACAAACGTATCTTGTGCCCCACATGTGGTTAAAAATAAGAGAAACAAGGAGAGGAACATCGTTTTATTTTCTGTGAAACGGTTACTGCTATCAAACGACATAATGCACAATACAATACTGAAGGTTGGTTCTAGATTGGAAACATAAAACACAAGCCGGCGAACACAAACAAATAATTGCAATTACGCAATTCCATGGAAGTAAAGTAACAGACGGGTCACAGATATTTTACACATAAGCTGCGTCTTGCTTCATCTCTGTCGGCAGGTTAAATTGTACGACGCTTCTCACCGGGCTGCAGTGGTTATGTTGGCACCAATGGTAATGATGGCAACTCAGATGACCAATAAATGTTTTTTCTTGACAACTGCAATTAAAACGAAAATTATTTTTTTCTGAACGGACAAGGGTACATATAAGAACCTGTCGACCATAGAGCAGGTATAATATTAAATTTGCTGCGAGTGAAACGAGCACCAATAACAGTTACTCTGTAGCTCGTGAAAAATATTAACGCAATTCTACAATTCATTGTTCATCTGTTGCCAACATAAGCACTGGAGCACGGCGAGAAGCGTCGTAAAATTTTACCCCGTCGGCTAGTAAATCAGAACAGACCGGCTGCAATCTAAGATTGTTTGTTGACCGTGAGAATTTTGTATGATGTGAAATAAAGCTGATAAGTTTTTACACGTTATTCCATAAGATGATGAATTGGAACCAGATTTTTTCATGCCTGCTCTCATGCTTAAGTCATCAAATTGGATGCAGTGCTTCAAAAAAAGATATTTATATTCACTCGTTGCTAAACATAGCAGCTGCAGCCGGTTACCATCCGATTGTGCGTCTTATGTGCAAGTGTAATTTTAGACGCGCGCTTGTAGTTCATACTGTTGTGCCTGGGACGCTGTGGATGTATGGTGCAGTTATCTCTTGTTTTTGTATATTAGCTATTATATGTCTTTTACTCCTATTTTTAAAACTATTTCCTTGTTTGTTTATGTGTCAACAAGTTATAACCACGACTGACCTTTTGTTCTGTCAGAATAGAGTCATGCTATTTTCCTAATGTGAAATACACAGTAAATTACTTATCTGCATACCAAGGATCGAATGTACGTTTCTTTTCAACTGCAGACTGTACAGAGTCACCGGCCCTCCTACAAGTACTCAGCGACCATAATAGAAAGTTTCTATTCCACATTCTTTTGAATTATCCCACTCTTTTTTAAATATTTGTTTCACTACAACAGTAATAACTGACAGGGAAAAAGATTACAAACAGAGCACTGATTTCAATTTCATCTGTCAGACAAGTTTCCCTGTCTCTGGAAAAAATTTTCTTGATTTTATGAAGGTTCTGATTTTTATATTTGATGGTACTGATTACTCCATCATTAACAAATATAATACATCAATTTCTGTTTTAGTATCTTTAGCTTTGTCTTTTCACCCTTATAAGTGACTTATTGTTGTTTTTGTAGTCTTCAGTCTGCAGATTGGTACATTGATACATAATGAAAATTAAATGATGTCTTCTGTATATTTTAAGTGTGTGAATAATATTTGGTTCAAAACTTAGTACGGTAATTGAAAATAAATAATTAATTTTATGCTATATTATCACCGACAGTTTCTATTTTGGTAACTCTCAGGGTGTGTAGGTTGGCCAATCCAGAATTAATTTTTCACTAATAAATGAAAAGATTTCTGACACATTAGAATTTCACAGTAACTGACATCCTTTATTTCACATTAATAAATGAAACTTTTACAGTGTTGGCTTGCTCCCACCTCTTCAGATAACTAAAGAAGACTAACTCTACTTTTTATGTTTTTAAAACATAAGAAAGAAGGACTCTGTTATCTAAGTTTATCTTTACCTTATTCATTTTATGAATTATATGCGGTTTCCGAATTGACAGTAAATATATAGTAAATTAATTAGTTAATTAATTCAGAGTTTCTTTCTCAAATTAAAAAATTCATCTCTCCTACTCTCCTTTTTATCCATATATCTCCTGTCTCATGTATCATCACACCTGACACCATACTTCTGGCGGATGTGATCCACATATGGCAGAAGTATCTTCTTGTATAAGAAGTGGTTGTTCTTATTATTTAATTATTTTTAACTATGTTTCATAAAGAACAATAGCAATTTAATCTGTATTGAACTTTATGTTGGATCTTTCAGATTACTTATATACTATCACACATATACACTCTTGCCGACCGCGGTGGCCGAGGGGACTGCGGCGCGCCAGTCACGGTCTGCGCGGCCACTACAGTCGGGGGTTCGAATCCCCCCTCGGGCATGGATATTTATGTCGTCCTTAGCGTTAGCTAGTTCGTAAGTAGTTTGTAAGTTTAGGGACTGATGACCCCATAGTTAAGTCCCATAAGCTATACAAACATTTGAACATGTACACTCCTGGCCATTAAAATTGCTACACCACGAAGATGACGTGCTACAGACGCGAAATTCAAGCGAGAGGAAGAAGATGCTGTCATGTGCAAATGATTAGCTTTTCAGGCATTCACACATGGTCTACAATGTGCTGACATGCGAAAAGTTCCCAACTGATTTCTCATACACAAACAGCAGTTGACGAACGTTGCATGGTGAAACGTTGTTGTGCTGCCTCGTGTAAGGAGGAGAAATGCGTACCATTACGTTTCCGACTTTGATAAAGGCCGGATTGTAGCCTATCGTGATTGCAGTTTATCGTATATAGACATTGCTGCTCGCGTTGGTCGCGATCCAATGACTGTTAGTAGAATATGGAATCGGTGGGTTCAGGAGGGCAATACAGAACGCCGTGCTGGATCCCAACCGCCTTGTATCACTAGCAGTTGAGATAACAGGCATCTTATCCGCATGGCTGTAATGGATCGTGTAGCCACGTTTCGATCCCTGAGTCATCAGATGGGAACGTTTGCAAGACAACAACCATCTGCACAAACAGTTCGACGACGTTGCAGCAGCATGGACTATCAGCTTGGAGACCATGGCTGCGGTTACCCATGACGTGCATCACAGACAGAAGCACCTGCGATAGTTTACACAACGACGAACCTGGGTGCACGAATGGCAAAATGTCATTTTTCGGATGAATCCAGGTTTTGTTTACAGCTTCATGATGGTCACATCAGTGTTTGGCGACATTGCGGTGAACGCACATAGGAAGCGTGTATTTGTCATCGCCATACTGATGCATCACTTGTGTAAATACAGGTAAGCCTGTTTTTAGATTCATCCAACATAACACCTTCTAACACTGTAGACGTGACATAACACCAATTGCTCGTCGTGTTTACTGGTCTTACACGCCCTCTATCATTAAATAAATAATTTTGCTATGTTCACTATAACTTCACTAAATGACCTTTAGCTGAATAGCACTGCTAACACATTTTTAACCCGATTCACTGCAACAGACAATATTATTATTATTCCACATATCACCTTATGACATTATTTTAAACAATTATCATTGTCTTATGGTGAGTACTTTGCTTAAATTTTGTAAACATCTCGTGAATTAAATTCTCTTGTTATTTTCTTTATGTCACATAAGTGTGACAACAAATGATACCACATTAGTTAGGATATTAACATCACCCCATAAAATTATCAATTCTTTGAAGATCATTTCGTTAGCTGGTTAACAGTAATAATTTGCAGTAATATTTTCATTATCTTCCTCCCATTCATTACTGCTTATTGCAGTTACATTTGAAACATTACATACAATTGTAAAATTACTTTATTTCTTTGATTTGAGCCAACTGTTCCTTTCAATATGAATTTCTTGACATCATCATCCAGAAAAATAAAGAGGAAACTCACACTCCCTTTTAAATCTTTTCTATTTCAGATACATGAATTGACTCAATCTGTGTCCTCGTGCTCCCTCTGATACAGGACCAACTATAACACCCTCCAACCACTTCTATGAAGAAGGAAACTTATCCTAATATTAGAGATATATGTAGTTAGAGAAGTGTTTGTGTGGAATGTTTGGAATTAGCCTAAGTGTCTATCAAATTCTGAAGCACAAGTTATCACTTATACATTTCAGTTGCTGGACAAGTATTTACAGGCTCAATAAAATTACATTCTATTAATAACTGACTTATAGTACTCCAATCAAGTACATTGGACAAGTGTAATTCAAATATTTTATTATATTGTATCATTTACTTAGTTTTATTTGGGCAATAAGGAGATACTCCTTATGTCTCTTATTTGGTTCAGCTAACCAATTAATATATATACAAAAATTTGCTTTGAGTGTCAGACAGAAATATGTGGTGATAAATCATTCTCTGCCAGGGTGTTTTATTTTAAGTATTCTTCATGGGAAAGTGTTCTTATATAACACTCCCTTACAAAATCAATACTGTAAGTTTTATAATGACCTCAGAGATATGTGTACTCCATAATTGTTTGTCATTCATTCTCCAATAGCTTATCCCATTCAGTTTCAAGATAGTATATTATAATATTGCTGGGCATATAATTTTCCATTTTGACACACCTCTCGAATTCACCATAATACACACATTCATACTTTCATATTCACATTCTCACAGACTAAAATGATAGTAAAGACAGGTCAGAGTTCTGGAGGCCACACTAATTCATTTCAGATACCATCTCACAAATATGTGACAAGGACGCAAATAGGCAGCACGTACCATAGCACAATAAATCTAATAATTAAAGCCTGTTAAGTATCACATGACACACTGTACCTTCAGGCAGTGCATCTCAAACAATATCCACAATACCTGAAGCTAAGATATAAAGTGGTCAAACTTATTTATACCTATATATATATATATATATATATATATATATATATATATATATATATATATATATATATATATGTATATCGTATCAGGCTAGTACACATATTTGGTTAGCTGTTTGTTAGGTTAGACCCTCAATATTATTTAATTCTGTTTATGGTTCTTAAAAGGGAACCGCCCCATCACACACCCCTCAGATTTAGTCATAAGTTGGCGCAGTGGATAGGCCTTGAAAAATTAAACACAGATCAATCTAGTAAACAAGATGAAGTTGTATGGAACTATAAAAAAAAAGCAAAATATAAAAACTGAACAGTCCATGCAAAAGATAACCATTGCCAGGAGCACCATGGTCTTGCGGTTAACATGAGGACCTGCAGAGCAAGAGGTCTTTGGTTTGAGTCTTTACAAAGGCGAAAATTTTCATATTTTCTTTTTCAGAAAATTCCGCCATAGTATGTGGACACAAACAAATGATGTCAGTCGACTACAGTGCATAGCAGAATTATACCTGTCATATGATGCACATACCATCACCAGTATCGTATAGAATACATCAGAAGTGTTTTCCTGTGGACGAATCGGTTGACCTATCACCATGCGATCAAATATTTTAGGTTCCTATTGGACAAGCACTTCCTTTTCTCTGCTAATCACATGGTTTTCCAGTGCGGTAGCAAAATAAAGAGACTAAACTGATTACAGCGAACAAAGATGTCAATGGACGGACGGACAGATCATAATTTTGCGAAAATAAAAAATTAAAATCTTTGTTCAAAGGAAGCCTTGAACCAAGGTCCTCACGCTCCACAGTTTCTCATGCTAGACACGGGACCACAGTGCTCCTATCAGCATAATATGCTGGACATTGCATATCTTTCGCATGGACCATTCGGTTTTTGTTGTTGTTGTGTTCCTCAGTCCACAGACTAGTTTGATGCAACTCTCCACCCTACTCTATCCTCAGCAAGCCTCTTAATTTCCTCATAAGAACGTCAACCTACATCCATTTGAATTTGCTTACTGTATTCATCTCTCAGCGATTTTTACCCCACACTCTTCCCTCTAACGCTATTCCTTGATGTCTAAGAATGTGTCCTATCAATCGATCTCTTCTTTTGGTCAAGGTATGCCAGAAATTCCATTTCTCTCCAATTCTGTCCAGTACCTCCTCATTAGTTACACGATCCACCCACGTAATCTTCAGCATTCTTCCGTAGCATCACATTTCAAAAGCCTGTATTCTCTTCCCGTCAGCACTGTTTATCGTCCATGTTTAACACTCCACACAAATGCCTTCAGAAAGGGCTTCCTTAAGCTTAAATTATTATTCAACGTTAAGAAATTTCTCGTTTCAAAAATGCTTTTCTTCCCATTGCCATTCTGCATTTATATCCCCTTTACTGCAAACATCATATCTTATTTTACTGCCGCGGTGGAGTAGCCGAGCGGTCTAAAGCGTCTCGCTGCGGAGCGCGCGGTTGCTCGCCGTGGAGGTTCGAGTCCTCCCTGGGGCATGGGTGTGTGTGTTGTCCTTAGGTTAGTTTAGTTTAAGTAGTTTGTAAGCTATGGACTGATGACCACGCAGTTTGGTCTGATAGAATTACAAACATTCTTATTTTATTGCCCAAGTAACAAAACTCATCTACCACCTTTATTGATTCGTTACCTAATCTAATTCCTTCTGCATAACCTGATTTTCTAAGACTGCATTCCATTATTGTTGTTTTGCTCTTGTTAGTGTTCATATTATATGCTCCTTTCAACATACTGTCTATTCCGTTCAATTGCTCCTCCAGATCCTTTGCTGTCTCTGACAGAATTACAATGTCATCAGCAAAATGCAAGGTTTTTGTTTCTTCGCCTTGAACATTAATTCCTTCTCCATATTTCTCCTTGCTTTCCTTTACAGCTTGCTCAATTGTCAAATTTAACCCTCAGGAGGTAGCACCAAATATTATAACTTCAGCAGCAGCGCGGTGCAGATTTGCTACCACTGTGGATTCCGAGTTACAAACCTTCGTGTAATCATTAAGTACTTCTCGTTAGAATTCGTATTAAAATGAACCTTCTTCTTCCCGTCGACGCTCATCTTCGAATGACGAGCGGGGTAATGGTAGGAGTAACTATGACTCTCTGGCACACCATCGCCCCTACTGAGAGATGCGGCGCCCAAGTGCTAGGCCCCAGATAAGTGGCTAAAAATGGTGAAGACCAACCATGGAGGCGACTCCTCAAGAAACGAAATAGAGGTGTCGTGTGATGGCAAAACATCTACGCCAACACACACCAGGGCGCCGCTAAGTGTCGCATTCAGCGGCACTTCTCACTCTCTGTAGCAAGATTGTTACTCGGGGAATGATGCGTCTCACATAGCCTCTCATTCCCAAGTGGTCTTCCTGCCTCCTAGTGGTGCCGCCGGATAACTGACATTTGTCAGGAAACTGAAAGGAAAGACCGCGCTGGGGGCTTGGGGGGGTTACCAGCCCTCCCTCGCATTACCCCATTACAGTTGGTTGCAGCAAACTTACGGAAAGGGATTCCGGTCTGTCCGCTGACAGAACCGGCCCAACTGCGCCAGCTCCCGGCCAGCCCACCGGCACGGAAGTAGAAGACGTGCCAGCTGGCCGGTCCCGATGTGAGCACTGCTCGCGGGATTTCGCGACGAAGAGGGGGCTCGGCCAACACCTCAAACGAGCCCACCCGGAGGCGGCAAACGCCGCCATCTCAACCTCGAGGGTCCATGCACGCTGGACGGAGGAGGAGGCGCGGGAGCTCGCGCTAGCGGAGGCAAGGCTCCTCTGTGCCGAGGGCTCGGCGCGCTTGTTCGTCAACCAGGAGTTGCTGCCACTCTTTCCTCACCGGACGCTGGAGGCCATCAAAGGCAGAAGGAAGAACCCTGCCTACCGGCGGATGGTCGAGGAGTACGTGGCGGCGCTCAGGAACGCGGAGGAACATCAGACCGAACAAGCAAGCGCCGACCCCTTGCCTGAGGAGCCCCAATCCCCGCCGGCGCTCGAGCCGCCGCCACCACCTTCACCTATCGACGCGGCGATCTGGAGTTGCCTCGGTGAGTTGCCTCGGTCCTCCAACAGGTTCTCGGCCCTGGATGACATCGTCGACCTCGGGTCGGGGACCCCCTCGGTCGTGATCGAGGCACTGCTCCCAGCG
Source organism: Locusta migratoria (assembly GCA_026315105.1). Lineage (NCBI taxonomy): Eukaryota > Metazoa > Arthropoda > Insecta > Orthoptera > Acrididae > Locusta > Locusta migratoria. The sequence goes on along the minus strand of CM048746.1, from coordinate 2,837,631 downwards.
GCGCTCCGAGCCGTCGGCAGCCGTGACGCAGGAAGCGATGGGCCGCGCCCTACACCCAAGCGGCCCAAGGACGAGCGCCCGCCCCCAACTGGGCGGAAGAAACGCCGGTGGGCCTACGCCCGCACCCAGGAGGCCTTCAAAAGGAACCGCGCGCGCTGCGTGCGCGGCCTCCTAGAAGGCACCCTTCTGGACCCGCCGCCCGACATCCCTGGGCTGTCAGAGTTCTGGAGGCAGCTCTTCACGAAACGGCCGCCCTCCACAGCGGCCTCCATCCCCGATCGGCTCCTCCCGCACTCGAAGCACGTGGACTTTGAGTGCCTCTGGAGGCCGATTGGCGCGGAAGAGGTCGCGGCCGCCCTGCCTTCTCGCAGCTCTGCAGCCGGGCCAGACGGCCTAACACCGGTGCACCTCCGCCAACTCCCGGCGGAAGTGCTCGTCAAGCTTTGCAATTTCTTTCTCCTCACCCGCCGCCTTCCTCCTTCCCTCCTCCGTGCCCGAACCACCCTGATCCCCAAGAGGGCCGCCCCCACATCTCCCGCTGACTTTCGCCCCATTACGGTGTGCTCGGTGCTTGCCAGGGTCTTTCACAAGATCCTGGCGACGCGCCTGGGGCGTGTCTGTGATGTGGACGAGCGTCAGCGGGCTTTCATCCCTCGGGATGGGATGTTGGAGAACACTTTTCTCCTGGACCAGGTGCTCACCGGCGCCGTCCGCCGGTGCCGCTCTGTCTTCGTTGCGTCCCTTGATGTGTCGAAGGCGTTCGACTCGTTGGACCATGCCGCCCTCGGCCCCGTGCTGAGGGCACATGGCCTGCCGGGCGAATTCGTCGAATACGTCGGGGGGTGCTATGGGGGCAGCGTGACGACCTTGGCGGGCGGAGTGGGAGAGTCCTTGGCCGTGCGGCCCTCGAGGGGAGTCAGGCAGGGTGATCCCCTCTCTCCCCTCCTTTTCAATTATGCAGTGGATTATGTTTTAGCGCAGCTGCCGTCCCACATTGGTGTCCCCGTCTTGGGCCGCCAGATCAACGCGGCCGCGTTCGCCGATGACGTCCTGCTCTTCGCTTCGACGAGGGGAGGACTGCAGTCCCTCATTGATGCAGCGATCGCAGCCCTCGACCATCTTGGGCTGCAAGTCAATGCCAGGAAGTGTTTCTCCCTCGCCCTGGTCGCCTCAGGCCGCGAAAAGAAGGTGCAAGTTGACAACGCAGTCACCTTCACGGCGGGCCACACCAGCATGCCCGCTCTGCGCGTGGGGGAAACCTTCAAGTACTTGGGGCTGCAGTTCTCAACCTCGGGAAGATGCCTCTTCAATCCAAGGCAAGAAGTGGAGGCACAACTGGACGTCATCACCAGAGCGCCGCTGAAGCCGCAACAGCGTCTCTACGCCCTCCGTGAGTCATCCTCCCGGGTCTCTACCACGGCCTGGCCTTGAGCCGCACCCGCATAGGTGCCCTCAAGGCCCTCGACATCTGCGTCCGGACTGCGGTGAGGAGCTGGCTCCGTCTCCCGAAGGACACCCCCCTGGGCTACTTCCATGCTCCCGTAGCCCATGGGGGGCTGGGCATTCCATCCGCCCGCTGGCTCGGTCCTTCCCTGAGGCGGGGCAGACTCCTCGCCCTCGAGCAGCTCGGCGCACCTGCCGTGGACACGGACCTGGGCGAGCTGCGTCACGAGATTGCAGCGCTAGAGGGACGCCTGACGTGGGACGAGCGGCCGCTGCGGACGTCATCCGAGATTGGAGAGATGTGGGCATCACGTCTTCACGCCGCAGTCGACGGGGCGTCGCTGAAGCCTTCCATTAAAACGCCAAGCCAGCACAACTGGCTTTACGACACCAGCCGCTTCCTCTCCGGTCGCGACTTCGTGTCCTCAGTGAGGACGCGAATCAACGCCCTCCCATCGAGGGCGCGACGTAGTCGCGGCCGGAACCACGAGAGGATGTGCAGATCGGGGTGCAACGCCGTCGAAACCGCAAACCATGTTGTCCAGTCCTGCTGGGGGACCCACCGCATCCGCATCCGCCGACACGACGCCGTCGTGAAATACGTCGCGCGCGGGTTGGCGCAGAAGGGTTTCACTACCTCGGTGGAGCCCCACCTCCGGACACCAGGGGGACTATGGAAGCCGGACATCGTGGCGGTTAAAGACGGCGTTGCCCAGGTGATCGATGCACAGGTGGTCGGCGATCACCTCGACCCCGACTGGTGTCATCAGCAGAAGGCAGCGAAGTACGACGTCCCCGACGTGCGGCGTGCAGTCACGTCTCTCCATCCCGACATCGCGGACATCACCTTCTCGTCCGTTACATTGAACTGGAGAGGAGTTTGGGCACCCGCCTCATCCCGCCATCTTCTATCCTTAGGTTTCAGACTCCGTGACCTCTCCGTCCTCGCGACCCGTGTCCTCATCGGGACGTCGGCAGCGTACACGGTCTTCGAACGTATGACGTCGAAAAGACCGATGTACCGCGCCGGCGTTGGCTGAGGAGACGGCTTTCTTCCTCCCTGACCCCTGGGGACTGTCACAGGGGCAATACCTTCTTTATTCCCTCCTTCCTTCTTCCTCTTCTCTTATACTCCATCTCCCCGGGTCGCCACTCCATCCAGCGCCATGTATAATCCTATTACAGTGTTTATATATATATATATGTATGTACTAGTTTATAACTTAGCCATAAAACCTAAGCTAAGTCCCCATCAGGAGATGGGTGTATTTTTGTATATACATTCCCCATCAGGAGATGGGAGTATAATTGTACTCTGTTATTCCTCTGGGAATAAAGACGGCTAGAAATAGCCAAACTGCCTCATCAATTATTGATGTTGAGTTCATGGATGGAGTAACTATGACTCTCTTGAGATAGTCAAATGCCCTGTCATCTAATTAGTGTCATGCATGAAGTACACACATAATCGTCCAGGTGAATGAGTGTGCAAGTCTCAACTTGGTGGACAAGTCTGAACATGCAGGGACAGATGCCGAGCTTCCAATGGTCAATGGAACAAGCGGATTGCTCAGTTACTGCCAAGATGTGGAAGAGTGAACACAGTACAGAGTTCGAGAAATGTTAAGTGAGGATTGTAATTTTTTAAAATTCATAACACGTTGTTTTGTATTCTGTACAGCATTTACTATCATAGATAGTGTTTACGACTAGTGAGGTAACACCAGTTATTTTTGAAGTAGTAGCTTACGTCCACTACAACTGGTAGAGTTCAGATTCTATCATATACAGACAATTAGTGTGATAAAAATTTACATGTACAGCACCAAATAAATAAATAATCAATTCCCTATTTTTTCCTTGTTTATAATAAACAGTCTTGGTTCTGGGCTACTTATGCTGTGTAATGTACCAGAGGGGACTTTGCTTACTTACTTTAACAGCTGCTCTGCATGTGGACGTCCTTCTGCATCAGTGGTAGAGCTATAAGTGAAGGAGCAGAGTCCCAACATGTTCTGAATGCTGCTGTGCTCTCATTGGTCGATGCCAGAGTGGGTGGGGGGAAGGAAAGTCTGAACCTGCAGGGACAGATGCTGAACTCTCATTGGTCAATGGTCACATGGTGGGGTGGGTGGGGGCATGTAGATCGGTCAGTGGTGGTTGGGATGTGGAAGAGCGAATGGAGTAGATAACGTTTACAACTTATGAGGTAACACCAGTTTTTTCGAAGTAGTAGCTTACATCCTCTGCAACTGGCAGAGTTCAGGTGCTCTCATTAGAGTCAAAAAATATATGTGCAGCACTAAATAAATAAATAAGCCCTTCCCAATTTTTTATCCTTGTTTATAATAAACAGTGTTGGCTTTTTGCTACTTATGCTGTATAATGTACCAGGGGACTTTGCTTGCTTACTTTAACAGCTCCTCTGTGTGAGGAGGTCCTTCCACACCAGTGGTAGAGCTATAAGTGAAGGAGCAGAGTCTCTACACGTTCTGAATGCTGCTGTGCTCTCATTGGTCGATGCCAAAGTGGGTGGGGGTGGCCAATGGGGGTAGGCAAGTCTGGACCTGCTGGGGTCAGGGTGGGTTTCTCCTGGGGGGTAGGACTACCCCAGCCGCCATCTTGGATGACGTCATGGGATTTCCCCAGCCACCATCTTTGATGACATCACAGAGTTCAAGGTCAAAAACGAGCACTGATACCCCCACAGCCCTACTACTGCCATACCTTATCTAATTTTAAACCTCCTTCTTTTCTGTTGAAATTATCATGGTGCTTCTGGATCACTATGGCTTCTATGTTAATGGAATCAGATGCTAAAGGTATTAGATTAGCTAATGAGGTTGAGGTGTCATTCATCTCAGGAGTGTGTTTGGATGGTATGAGCTTACCCATCTCGTCGTTTCCTATGGTCTTCTGGGAATCATTCTGCAAACACCAGTTACAGCGATTTGCGTGATGGTTGCATAACATTCTCTCATGCCAATAATCCGTCGTCTTCCAAAGTGCGTGACTTGACAGTAGGATTCATGCATATGTCTCCACGTCTGATCAATTGCCTCTGGTTTACAGTGACAACGAAATCTGCAGGCACATGTTACTGGTAGGTGGTGTTGTGACGCGGTGCCGATGTTGACCTTGAACCGTGGGCCTTCGTGGATGAAGTGCTAACCATTTCTCCAGAAGACAGTCATGAATGAGTCCTGTGATCATGACCCGTGTATATATAGCCTGTAACCACAGATGTGAATTTGTGTTACATAACACAGACATGGAGTCAAACTGACTCCTTACACTTTCTTTGTCATTTACTTCTTTCTATTGTAGCTTTTATTTAGTTTTTTGTTTATTTAATGTTTAATTAAGGGGTTTTGAACAATTACGGTTGGCAATCACCACATTTAGTAAATCAGAATTATATTTAACACTAAAGAATTCATAAAACACCTGGTAGGTGAGTTATAAAAATAAACTGTTTTCAAAGAGTTACGAAAATTGACTTACTCATTTCTTGGAAAGTACTAAACAATGTTTCTTCACTATATTTTCAGATAAAGATAATGTAAAATATGACTCTTACAAAATACAGTTATGCTACTTCATATGCAACAAGAGGACCCATGCGAATACTTCGCACCGTTAGTGGAATCACAAAAAAGTTGGAAAAATAAAGTAAAAATGAATGTTCATGCATTGCTTTTCTTCAGAACCAATCAATGTAAGTGTTTAAAAGCGCAAATGAAAGAGCTTGATCCGCTGAATGTTGTTAGGTCGAAAAGAATTGCGTATCTTAATTAGAATTATCATAAAACAAACCGATTAAAATATTCAGTGCCAGGACAGAAAGATACCGCATTTGAATAAAAATAAAGGACGGAGAGACTTACATTAATTCTGATATTTGATGACAAATCTGCGAATGAATACCTTTCGTTTGAAGGAAAAATGAAGAAATCTGCTGGGTAGTTTGTTCTGGCCGACTGACTTTAGTTTTCGTAGATTCTTTAAATATATGAGATTGTTACACACAGCTGATGATGAGTGTCCACCGACTGGACGAATACAACGTCTGCGTAATGAGATGGTTTTTCTTTTCAGTTTTCTAGGGCATATACTTTCTGGTCAGGTGAGTACAGGATTATAAATACAAAATCAGTTGGGGGTATCACAGGAGTAGGACTGATAATGAATAAGAAGATAGGAATGCGGGTAAACTACTATGAGCAGCACAGTGATCGCATTATCATTGTCAAGATAGATACGAAGCCAACACCGACAACAGTAGTACAGGTTTATATGCCAACTAGCTCTGCCTATGATGAGGAGATCGAAGAAATATATGAGGTGCTAAAGGAAATTATTCAGACAGTTAAGGGAGAGGAAAACTTAATTGTGATGGGAGACTGGAATTCGGTAGTATGAAAAGGAAGAGAAGGAAAAATAGTAGGTGAATATGGACTGGGCAGGAGGAATGAAAGAGGAAGTCGCCTGGTAGAATTTTGCACGGAACATGATTTAATCGTAACAAACACCTGGTTTAAGAATCACAAAAGAAGGTTGTATACATGGAAGAGACCAGGAGACACCGGAAGGTATCAGATAGATTTTGTAATGGTAAGACATAGATTCCGGAACCAGGTTATAAACTGCAAGACGTACCCAGGGGCAGATATAGACTCTGACCATAACTTGTTAGTCATGAACTGTAGGCTGAAGCTGAAAAAACTGCAGAAAGGTAGGAAAATAAGGAGATGGGACTTAGATAAATTGAAGGAAAGTGAAGTTGTGGAGAATTTCAGAGGGAGATTTAGGCAACAATTGACAGAAACAGGGGGAAATAAAACAGTGGAAGAGGAATGGGTAGCATTGAGAGATGAAATAGTGAAGGCTGCAGAGGACAAAATAGGTAGAAAGGCAAGACCTACAAAAAATCCTTGGATATCACAGGAAATACTAGATTTAATTGATGAAAGGAGAAAATATAAAAATGCAGTAAATGAAACAGGCATAATGGAGTACAAACGATTAAAAAATGAGATTGACAAGAAGTGCAAAATGGCTAAGCAGGAGTTGTTAGAAGCCAAATGCAAATCTGTAGAAGAATGTATAAGAAGGGGAAAAGTAGATACCGCCTACAGGAAAATAAAAGAGACATTTGGGGACAAGAAAAGCAACTCTACGAATATCAAGAACTCAGATGAGAAGCCGGTTCTCAGCAAAGAAGGGAAAGCTGAAAGGTGGAAAGATTACATAGAGCAGCTCTACAAAGGAAATGAACTTACAGACAATGTGGTAGGAAGGGAAGAGGACGTAGATCAAGATGAAATAGGAGATGTTATACTGAGAGATGAATTTGACAGAGCCTTGAAAGACCTAGGTCGGAACAAGGCCCCAGGAGTAGATGACATACCCTCAGAGCTACTGAAGTCTCTGGGAGAGCCAGCCATGACAAGACTATTTGAACTGGTGTGTAGGATGTATGAGACAGGCGAAGTACCCTCGGACTTTAAGAAAAATGTAATAATCCCCATTCCAAAGAAATCAGGTGCAGACAGGTGTGAAAATTACAGAACCATCAGTTTGATAAGTCATGGTTGCAAAATTTTAACACGAATTATCTACAGGAGAATGGAAAAGCTGGTAGAAGCTGACCTTGGGGAAGATCAGTTTGGATTCAGGAGGAACATAAGAACCCGGGAGGCAATACTCACTTTACGTCTTATCTTAGAAGATAGATTAAGGAAAGGCAAACCTACATTTTTAGCTTTTGTAGATTTGGAGAAAGCATTTGACAATGTTGACTGGAATACACTCTTTCAAATTCTGAAGTCAGCAGGGGTAAAATATAGGGAAAGGAGAGTTATTTATAACTTGTACAAAAGCCAGACCGCAGTTATTAGACTCGAAGGGCATGAAAGGGAAGCATCAGTTGGGAAGGGAGTAAGACAGGGTTGTAGCCTTTCTCCGATGTTATTCAATTTGTACATCGAGCAGGCGGTGAAGGAAAGCAAGGAAAAATTTGGAATAGGGATTAAAGTACAGGGGGAAGAAATAAAAACTTTGCGTTTTGTTGATGACATTGTAATTCTGTCAGAGACAGCAAAGGACCTGGAAGAGCAGTTGAATGGATTAGATTAGATTAGATTAATACTTGTTCCTTAGATCATGTATACGACATTTCGTAATGATGTGGAACGTGTCAGTTTAGTAAATTATGTCTAATGGAATGGACAGTGTGTTGAAGAGAGCATATAAAATGAACATTAATAAGAGCAAAACAAAAATAATGGAATGCGTTCTTAGAAAATCGGGCGGTGCTGAAGGAATTAGATTAGGTAACGAAACAATGAAGGTGGTAGATGAGTTTTGTTACTTGGGTAGTAAAATAACATGTGATGGTCGCAGTACAGAGGATATAAAATGCAGAATGGCAATGGGAAGAAAAGCATTTTTGAAAAAGAGAAATTTGCTAACATCGAATATTAATTTAAGTGTAAGGAAGTCTTTTCTGAAGGCATTTGTGTGGAGTGTTGCCTTGTACGGGAGTGAAACATGGACGATAAGCAGTGCGGACAGGAAGAGAATAGAGGCTTTTGAAATGTGGTGTTACAGATGAATGCTGAAGATTAGGTGGGTAGATCCCATAACCAATGAAGAAGTACTGAACAGAATTGGTGAGAAAAGGAATTTTTGGCATACCCTGACTAAAAGAAGGGATCGCTTGGTAGGACACATTCTTAGACATCGGGGAATCGTAAATTTAGCATTGGAGGGAAGTGTGTGGGGGAAAAATCGCAGAGGGAGACCAAGAGACGCGTATAGTAAGCAGATTCAAGTGGATGTGGGTTGCCGTTCTTATGAGGAGATGAAAAGGCTTGCTCAGGATAGAGTAGGGTGGAGAGCTGCATCAAACCAGTCTCCGGACTGAAGATCATAACAACAACAACAGAGCATATACAGCAATATTTTGTAGTTGCCAGCTTGTATCTACTGGATACTGTTTGCTACTCTCGTTTACGAAGAACCTTCCTCTTAACAATAAGATTGGAAGGTATAATACAACTCCAGTTGCGTTCATATAAATAACGTTTCCGAAGTATGTAATTTAGAGAAAGAATCTTACCAATTTTGTCTTACACCAACACAGATGTAGAGTGAAGCTGACTCCGTAATGCGCTTCACTAAATTTAGAAACAAATATGTGACAAAGGAAAGGATGAGTGCTCTGGATATTGCACGTACAGACTGAGGAGACACTAGTTTGAAGGTACTGCGAGTACGCTGCAGTTAACGCAAGTACAACAATGTGCAACCGATGAGTGTCTACCAATGCGGAGTCAATCTGACTCCGGGGCTAGTCTTTCATGGTGTCCTATTTTTCAGAACATAGGTGTTCATCACCAGCTTAAAATGCTCCTCTTTGAGAAAATATCCTAATTAAGAACGCCCAAAAGAAAAAATGTCGCAATTCTTCAATGTAATCCACCTTGTCATTTCAGTGCGCACGCACACGAGGGTTTGGTCCTGGAGGAAAGTCTGCTGTGAGCCATGAAAGTTCGGATTGGACGGGATTGGCGCATGGGCAGCCCTTAAAGGTGTGTTTGGCATGGGGCGCAACCTCAGCGCAAGTGCCTGGTAAGCAGGAGGACCCTGGTTCGAATCACGACGCCAGTACAAATTTTCAGTTATTCAGTTAAAATCTAAATATGATTCTGTTTAAAAGTCTCTGACAGGAACATCTACATCTACATACATACTCCGCAATTCACCGTAAGGTGCGTGGCGGAGGGTACACTGTACCACTACTAGGCATTTCCTTTCCTATTCCACTCCCAAATTGAACGAGGAAAAAAAGAATGCCTATATGCCTCCGTACGAGCTCTAATTTCTCTTATCTTGTCTTTGTGATCTTTACGCGAAATGTAAGTAGGCGGCAGCAAGATCGTACTACACACAGCTTCAAATTCCGGCCCTCTAAATTTACTTAACAGAAATTCACGAAAAGAACGTCGTCTTTCTTCCAGCGATCCCCAATTAAGTTGCCGGAGCATTTCCGTGACACTCGCGCATTGGTCGAACCTACCGGTAACAAATCTAGCTGCTCGCCTCTGAACCGCCTCTATGTCTTCCTTCAAACCGATCTGCTACGGGTCCCAAATACTTGAGCAATACTCAAGACGTGGTCGTACAAGCGTTTTATGCGCGGTCTCCTTTACATGTGAAGTACATCTTCACAAAATTCTCCCAATAAACCGAAGTCGGTTGTCTGTCTTACTCACAACTGTCCTTACATGCTCGTTCCATTTCATATCGCTCTGCAATGTTACGCCTAGATATTTGAACGACGCGACAGCATCAAGACGCTCACTACTAATGCTGTATTCGAACATTATAGGATTGTTTTTTTCTACTCATGCGCATCACCTTACATTTTTCTACATTGAGAGCTAGCTGCCATTCTTCGCACCAACTAGAAATTTTGTCTAAGTCATCCTGTATGCTATTACAGTCAGTTAAAGACGACACCCTCCCATACACCACAGCATCATCAGCAAACATCCGCAAATTACAACTTACTCTGTCCATCAGATCATTTATATAGATAGAAAATAATAGCGGTCCTATCACACTCCCCTGGGGCACGCCTGACGACACACTCGTCTCTGATGAACACTCGCCGTCGAGAACAACGTACTGCGTTCTATTACTTAGGAAGTCTTCCAGCCAGTCACAAATCTGTGAACCTATTCCATAAGCTCGTATCTTCGTTAGCAGTCTGCAGTGTGGCACCGCATCGAACGCCTTTTTGAAGTCGAGAAAAACACAATCCGCCTGTTGCCCTTCGTCCATGGCTCGCAAGATGTCATGTGAGAAAAGGGCAAGCTGAGTTTCACATGAACGATGTTTCCTAAATCCGTGGTGATTCATGGAAAGAAGCTTTTCCGTTTCAAGGAAATTTACTATATTCGAACTGAGAATATGCTCCAAAATTCTGCATTAAACTGATGTCAACGATATTGGCCTGTAATTGTATGGGTCAGTTCTCTTTCCTTTCTTATACACGGGAGTCACCTGCGGTTTTTTCCAATCAATAGGAACTTTGCGCTGAATTAAAGATTCTCTATAAATGCAAGCTAAGAAGGGGGCCAACGCCGCAGAATTGTAAAACCGAACTGGTATTCCATCCGGACCAGCAGACTTTTCGTATTTAGCTCTCTCAGCTGCTTCTGTACACCGGAAATACCTATTGCTATGTCCCTCATTTTGGAATTAGTACGTTGATCAAAGGATGGTATATTTGTGCGGTCCTCCTGCGTGAAAGATTTCTTAAAGGTTAAATTTAGAACTTCAGCTTTCCGTTTGCTTTCTTCTATTACTGCCCCGGAATGATCAACTAGTGACTGGACAGTTGGCTTTGACCCCCTTATCGATTTTACATAGGACCAGAATTTTTTCGGGTTCTCGGAAAGTGGAGAACAAACTGTCTCAGTTTCAGTCCGTGTACCTCACCGAAAATTTTGGCACTTAAAAAATTTCGTGTTCTTTTCACACACAAAATACAGGGTGAGTCTAAATTCACTATACATTTCAATGATATAGTAACGGAATATTTGTTTCTTGCAGGTACTACGACAGAATGCTAACAAAGGAAGAACGAATCACTGTTGTTTCTGCTCGTATTCGTGGACTGACGTATGAATAGGTGCGGACAGACTTTTCCCGTCGATTCCGGAAATCAGACACCACCAGACTTGCTATCAAGACCCTAGTCAATAAGTTCCAGCGTACTGGTAGTGCTGCAGGTGAAGACACCGTGCAAAGTGTGCAGGGTGCGATCACACGCGGGCCTTCCGCATCCACCAGGAGACTCAGTAGGGGGCTGGGTATTCCCCAAACCACTGTACAGAGGAGAATTCTCCGGTACAAGCTGCGCAAGCATGCGTACCGTATCCAGTTCGAACGTAAGCTTGAAGCGGAGGACTACGCGGCCAGACAAACTATGTGTCATGACCTGCTACAAGCTGTGGAAAACGATAATTTGATGCAAAATGTCTTGCTCAGTGATGAGGCCACATTTCTTACCTGTGGACTTGTGAACAGACACAACTGCCAGGATCTGGGCAGACGAACAACCAAGTGTGTTGCAGGAGTGGCAACGGGACACAGCACAAGTGAATGTGTGGTCAGGGATAGCGAGGTCAACAGCGTACGGAGCCTTCTTCTTCGCACTGCAACCACATACCTAGATATGTTGGAAAAGTTTTGGAGTCCCAGTTGATATCTCGTGGAATTATGGATACTGTCGTTTTTCAACAGTATGGTGCACCGCCCCGTTTTGCCTTCGTTGTTAGGTATTATCTGAATCGAGCATTTCGCGGCAGATATTTGGTCGTGCCCCTCCACGGATGTGGGCACCCCCGCTCTCCTGACTTGACACCCTTAGGCAGTTTTGCATAGGAGTTTATAAAGTCCAAGGTACAGCAGGTGAAGATCCGCAGCACTGAACATTTAACACAGCGGATTCGACGTGTAGCTGCTGAGATTACACCAGATGTGCTTGGGCAGGTTTTTCGGTGTACAGTGGAGCCCTGGAGGGTGTCTCTAGACATGACAGGTGGTCACAGTGAAATGTACTGAAATTATGTCCTATTGTAACATAAGCTGCAGTGCTATTACATATTGGTTAGTAAAATTTGTTTAAGTACAAAATGTAGAGTGACTTTAGAATCGCCCTGTATTAAATCTTTCTCCCAGTCTCTCACTTTCATTTATATCTTCCTTTAGCCACCTCAATCTACATATGTCTCTCTCGCACTATCTCCTTGTCCACTGCCATCACGATCTTTCTTACCACTTTCTTCTCTGCCACATTGACTTTCTCTCTACCATCGCGCATGGAACAAGGTATCACGGCCTATGGCGGATCCTGTGACTACTGGCAGGCCGGTGGTTCGTATTTTTTAAGGGTTGGGTAGTTGTCCAAAAAGTCGCCCCCTCTAATTCCCCCTGTCCCTCCCTGCCGTCAGTAATCTCTATACATAAAAATGTTCTGTTGGTTTGTGTATAGCTGTTCATATCCGAAAGTTCTTGACCGATTGCTTTGAATTTTTGACACAATGTTGCACTGTAATAGAGGAAGATTTAGGTACATATTTCTTCCATACATTGTATAAAACCTATACAGGGTGTTACAAAAAGATACGGCCAAACTTTCAGGAAACATTCCTCACAGACAAAGAAAGAAAATATGTTATGTGGGGGGGGGGGGGGGGGGGGGACGTTTAATTTCCATGTTAGAGCTCATTTTATTACTTCTCTTTAAATGTAAATTGAAATAATTCGTGCAGACAATTGTCAAAATACCCAATTGTTTCGTTAGTATGTACTGTACTTCCTCGATTCACGTCATCAACACAGATTTTCTGTGAACGTTTGGGTAGGAATTGTTGGTGATGTCTTGATTGGGCCTCATGTTCTTCCACCCACGCTCACTGGAGCACGTTATAATGATTTCATACGGGATACTCTACCTGTGCTGCTAGAACACGTGCCTTTACAAGTACGACACATGTGGTTCATGCACGATGGAGCTCCTGCACATTTCAGTCAACGTGTTCGTACGCTTCTCAACAACAGATTCGGTGACAGATGGATTGGTAGAGTCGGACCAATTCCATGGCCTCCACGCTCTTCTGACCTCAACCCTCTTGACTTTCATTTACGGGGGCAGTTGAAAGCTCTTGTCTACGCAAACCCGGTACCAAATGTAGAGACTCTTCATGCTCGTATTGTGGACGGCTGTGATACAATACGCCATTCTCCAGGGCTGCATCAGCGCATCGGGTATTCCATGCGACGGAGGGTGGATGCATGTATCCTCGCTAATGGAGGACATTTTGAACATTTCCTGTAACAAAGTGTTTTAAGTCACGCTGGTACGTTCTGTTGCTGTGTGTTTCCATTCCATGATTAATGTGATTTGAAGAGAAGTAATAAAATGAGCTCTTACATGGAAATTCAGCGTTTTCGGACACATCTCCACATAACATATTTTCTTTCTTTGCGTCTGAGGAATGTTTCTTGAAAGTTTGGCCGTACCTGTTTGTAACACCCTGTATGTATTGATACGTAACAGGCAAGGCCCATAACAATATTTAAATACAGTTATCACCAAATTTTCTCAGTTAAAAAGAAAAAATTAAAACTAAAGTCTTATATCGCACCAATGGAAACCATAAACAAGTGTAAATACAATATATCAGAGTACACAATCGATCATCTATGTTAATAGCAATATCTATACATTGGTAGGTACATAAAGTGGAGAATATTTTGATGTAAATCTTCAAATATAGATGAGCACATGGCTTATTAAATATACGTCATGTATTTTAGCTTGAATATCAATTTAATGTTATGCAAAGTAAATAAGAATATAAGTGAGCATGTTAACTTTTATTTATAATCAATTTTGGATTAGCTTTTGACAGAATAACGAAATAAGTCACAATAGGCGAATCCACTGTGTAGATAAACTCGGCAGACACACTATTCTTTGCAGTCAATATTGTTACAGAATCAGTCATACTTGAAACTTCCTGGCAGATTAAAACTGTGTGTCGGAACCGGAACTCGAACCTGGGATCTTTGCTTTTTGCGGGCAAGCGCTCTACCAATGAGCTATCCCGACACGACCCACGGTCTGTCCTCACAACTAGCCAGGGAAAGGCATAGGTCCCAGGTTTGAGTCCTTGTTCCGGCACACAATTTTAATATGCCAGAAAGTTTCATATCTGCGCACACTCCGCTGCAGAGTGAAAGTTTCTATCATACTTGTGAATAATAGACATTTAAATATTAGGAAGAGTTTCCTATTAATATTTTCCACCTTATTACTATGAATGTGATATTCATTGTTACTTTGCATATATAGGTAAATACTCATATATTAGAAATAGTTAGGAGGGTTTAAATGTTATTAAAAGATTAAGTATTATTTAAGCTTGATTTACAGAATATGAAATGTTATTATGATTAAGATAAGTGATTGTAAATTTAATATTTGCATGTTTTTAGCCATTCCAACAATGCTAGGCACTGTTGGGAATGATATATAAGGGTGGCCCGCATAGGTCGTAGGAAGGAACGCAGTACTGATTCAGATTTTGAGGCAGCCACTATGCCCATCAATACATTGATATTGAATTGTAAGAAATGATTGTTGTAGTTGCAAGTTTTATTTAAAGTGTGCGATTTAAGTTCTGATTCAAACTTACCTGGTGTTGCTCTTCGTAATTTCAATCCAGTAGTGTACACAATAAATGAGTTCATCTGCTTGTATTCAACGTAATCCAGATGTCGCTGCAGTATTGTTAATTCAGGTTCTGAGTTACCAGAAGTTACACCACACTCCGAGATAACAAGGTGACGACAAACAGAACTTTGTGGAGAAGCGAGCAAGGCAGATAGGGTCGTTTCGTTACAATTATTGAAACGAGCTGGTAGGCTAGACTAAAGCACTAGATATACCGAGCTGAACAATCCGCCATTTTGAATCCAAATCTGACGAGACAGTTGTATGCTTTGCGTGGTGCAGCGAAGCGAATCAGCCAACAGTTAGTGATTTTATTGTTTTACGGTGTGAAATGATTGGTCGTGCATCTCCACATTGTTCACATAACAGCAGCCCTAGTCGCTAGGAGTTTTATCAGTGTTCTTGAAACACAGATCGGCGTAAAAGGTGGCTTGTAAATTCCAGATGTCAAGTATGGACGCCAAAATCGAGTAAATATTTGTGTAACGTTAAGAATTAAACCTTCTTTTATTTGTATTAAAATAGTTATGCTGACAGAGAGAGGTAGTAAAGAAAATATATGCCTATACATGCAAGAAATGGTTTATTTTAATTTTGATAGATTGTTAATATATCACGACGCACAGTGTGTTTAAAGTTGCTTTTCTTATTATTTAGACCAACTAGATAGTTATTCTAAGGTCTATTAATTGTGTTTTTAAGTGATGCATGAGTGCAGCTGGATTTATCCAGTTATTGGTTTTTAATTTATATTATTTCACATTTGTTTATTCTTTAAATTAAATGTTACTCTCAACAATGGAATATGTAGGCCTAACCCAAGCTGTCAACGGGATGTCTGAAAAAGAAAAATAACAAATTGAACTTCGCAAAGAATTGTAACAGGAAAGACGTAAAATCTTCTCCGTAAGACGGTGTGTGTAAAATATGCGAGACATTAGAGGGGGCACTACGGGAAGTACAGTAACGCCATTTAACATTATTTTGTAACGGTTTTCGTATGCAACATTTAGTTATTGTAAACGTATGTGAATGTACTACTTATAAACTAGAAAATACGATAATTGTGACGTATTTCTAACTTTATTTGGTACATATTTAGAACGGCAACATATGCTTTAATAGCCGGCCGCGGTGGCCGAGGGGACTGAGGCGCTTCAGTCACGGTCTGCACGGCTACTACGGTCGGGGGTTCGAATCCCCCCTCGGGCATGGATATGTTCATAAGTAGTTCATAAGTAGTCTGTAAGTTTAGGGACTGATGACCCCGTAGTTAAGTCCCATAAGCTGTACAAACATTCGAACATTTTTTGAACATACGCTTTAATATGGAATGTAAGTGAATGTATCATATCTCTAAATATCCCTCTAATCACTAACTTTAAATTGCTTGCCTCTTACAGTCAAATGTAAGCAAATAAATATACCATGCTGTAATATTTTTGCGCTAGGAAAGTATATTTAATGGCCTTAGGAGCATATTAAAAAGCGTAAGTGTGCCGTAGCCTTTAAATAAGCACCTACAATGTGGGATTCAAAATGGCGGATTGTTCTGCTTGTACTATACAGTGCTCTAGGCTAGACCGTTACGTTTCAGTGTATTACTTTTGCGATTTTTCGTATCAAAGTTTGCCCATTATAAATTTTATATAAGTTCATACATGACATATACTGAAAAATTATGCGCATAAACGAAGCGCATATTCCAGTAGAACATTGTGTTAAAATTTCAAAACATTCCGTCAATAACTTTCGGATATATAAGATTTTGAACATAACGATAAACATGACTCCAGGATAAATATAGCACTATGGGGAGACAGAAGAGGTGGAGGAAATTGATGGAGAGAGAGAGGGGAAGGGGGCGAACGGGTAGATAGTGAAAATGAGATGAATATTAATACGCAATTGCTCATTAAACGAGGTTCATTGGGACAACCGTTTCAAAAACTTTTCTGTACTTATTGTTCTAATTCACTTGCTGTAATGTATCGTCTAAAATGCATCAAACAGTAAGCTACTCGTTATCGAACTTTATGAATAAATTACATACGCATACTTCTCAAAGAGTGTCATATTAAAAGAACTATTACGAATTAAGAAAAGGTTGTTTTATTAGGAAGTTGGACCTAAGATGATGTACTACCCCATGTCAAAAAATCAGATCATTAAACCTTTTGATTTCTTCAAAATAGAATGAGAAACGTCATGAAACTAAAAACTCACGCAGATCAAGATTAGGCATTTTCGATTTTTACAGAATGGAAAACATTTAAGGAAAAAATAAGTTGATAAAAAGATGTGTCGTGGTCTGCCTGCGGACCAACAGGACACATACTGAACCGTGATGACTAAAATGCGCCGCTGCGGATTAGCCGTGCGCACTGGGGCGCCGTGCTGCGGTGCGCGCGGCCGTTCGCCGTCGGGATTTCGAGTCCCCCCTCGAACATGGGTGTGTGTGTTGTCCTTAGGTTAGTTTACCTTAGTTTAAGTAGTTTGTAAGCTACGAGCTAATAACCACGCATTTGAGTCCGATAGATTTACAAACATTTGACTAAAATGCTAATAATTTTATTCAGAACATATCAGGGAACATGTTCTGTGAATATGAACTTCCCATGGCTAGAATTACAAGGCGTTCTTTCTGTCTGTACATGAGTGTATTACTCCGTAACAATGTTCTAAGCAAAAACACACAAGTGGTTGCTTCGGCAGATAAGTATAAAGAAAAATACACTATCTGTTCTCAGTACGAGACTGTAACAGCTTAAACTGACTGTCAGATTTATGTCCATCATTAGCAACCTAGGTTGTTTTTTGCTGTTCCAAGAGATAGCTGCCCCCTGACATTTAAATAGGTAGCCAGTAGTTGATTTCCTGTCATTAGTGTCCCCTGCCCAATCTGCATCACTGTAACCGGTGATGATACATTAATCTTCTTTTGAGTAACATAACTTCAAGCTTTTGGTGGCTTGAAGGTACCTAAAAATTATCTTTACTGCATTCCAGTGGGGCATGCCTGGATTATTAGAAAATCTGCTAACAAGACCAATAGGATATGCTAAGTCAGGCCTTGTCCCTAGTTGTGCATACATCAGGCTGCCAACTGCTTCTTGATAAGGTATACTCCTCATTTTCTCTTTATCAATATTTGTTTTAGGACTCATGTCGTGGGTGAGTACTTGATTATTGTCAAGTGGAGTCCATGTAGGGTTACAGTCTATCGTGTTGAATTTTTTCAAAATTTGATTAATATAATGCTCTTGATCTAAGAGTAAGATTCCTTTCTTCCGGTCTCTTGTGATACGGATGCCTAAAACAGTGTTAACTTCACCAAGATCCTTCAATTCATTTTTGAAGGTTGTCTTGAGTGATGAATTATTACTGAATACAAGCATATCATCAACATAAATAGCAACAATCAACATATGTTCCCCTTGAATTTTCTTATACACGCAAGGGTCTGCATTTGATCTTTTAAAATTCAAACTAATTAATGCCTTATCTAATTTCAAATTCCAACAACGACTCCCTTGTTTCAAACCATATACAGCTTTCTTCAGTCTTTTAATGTTCATGTTCTGTATTGTTTTGGTAATTGGGTTCACATCAGGAATTCTTACATAAATTTCTTCTGCCAAATCACCTTGTAGAAAAGCAGTGACTACATCCAAATGATCTATGTCAAAGTCATATTTTGCTGCTAAAGCAAATAGGTATCTTAATGAATTGTATCTAATGACTGGAGCATAGGTTTCATCATAGTCTAGTCTAGGTTTCTGCGCGCAACCTTTTACAACCAACCTAGCTTTATAGCGCACAATATGTCCTGATAAATCTTTTTTTGTCTTAAAGACCCATTTTGTACTTATTGGTTTCCTGTCTGGAGGCAGAATAGCAGGTTCCCATGTGTTATTTTCCATGTGTGATTGTAGTTCTTCTTCCATTGCTTCTAGCCATTTATCACAATTTTCTGAGCTTAACGCCTCTTCTAGTGTAACTGGATCTGGACACAAATGTTTGGATTGGTAAGTGTTTTTGGTCTTGGTATTCTTGAAGATTTTCTCTGTGGCTGTACATTCACAGGTTGCTCTGTTACTTCTTGTTGATTTTCTGAACTCTGTGGATGTACATTCACAGGAGGTTCTGGTTCTTCTTGTGGGCTTTCTGAACAAGTTTCATCAGTTTCGCTAGCTGTTGTGGAACTTCTGATTGCAGCAGTAGAATCAGGTTCCTGTTCCTATTCTATTTCTGTTCCATATTGCTTCTTGTCAGTATATGGAATAAATGAGCGATTTGTTTCCTGTGGCTTAACATCTTTTTTGTCTATTTCATGTTTTCTTTCGTCAAAAATCACATCTCTAGCTTTGATAAGCTTCTGGTGTATTGGTTCAAATAATCTATATGCTTTAGACTCTTCACAATATCCTACAAGAATGCATTCGGTACATTTTTTGTCCCATTTTCTCCTCTTGGCACTGGGAACATGAACATAAGCTTTACTTCCGAATTTTCGGATATGCCTGAGATCTGGCTTTCGACCTGTCTAGGCCATATTTTTCAGAGTTTTAGTAGGAGATCGATTAATCAAGTACACGGCTGTTGAAACTGCTTCTCCCCAAAATCTGTTAGGAAGACCAGCTTCAAATAATAAGCTTCTTGCTTTCTCGACTATTGTGCTATTAAATCTTTCTGCCAAACCGTTCTGTTCCGGCGCATATTGAACTGACGTTTGATGACGGATCCCTTCTCTTCTTAAGAAATTCGTTAGCGCTTCATTGACGTATTCTCGCCCGTTGTCTGAGCGCAAAATACAGATTTTATTACCCGTTTGTCTTTCAACCAAGTTTTTAAAGTCTTTAATTATCTGAGGAACTTGAATTTTATTTCGGATGGTATACAAGAACACTTTCCTTGAAAAATCGTCAATTAGTGTAAGAAAATATTTAGCACCACCAATTGACGTAGTTTGCGTGGGTCCGCACAGATCTGAATGTATAAGTTCAAGAATGCTCTTGTATCAGATCGCGAAAACGGAAGTCTAGTCTGTTTTCCCTCTATACAAGTTACACAAGGAGTATACGAAATACCGGTAGCCAAACCCTTCCGTAGAGCTTCCATTGCGTCTTTATTTAGATGCCCCAATCTCTTGTGCCACAAATCTGCGTCTACAATTAATGCGGTTGACTTTGTTTGTACTTTATCGTTACTTGGCTGATCCAGCTTGTACATCCCATTTACTAACGATGCAGTGGCTACTAAACTTTTATGATCATAAATACGACAACCTCTATGATCAAAAGAAACAGAGTGGCCTTTTTCCACTATTTTACTAACCGACAGAAGATTAGTACTCAACTGTGGAACGTACAATATGTCAGTGACTTGAATTTTATCTAAAGAATTGCCTTTTTGAACATCAATATACGAACATCCTATTCCTTTCACTGGCAAATTTTCATTATTAGCCACAATAACATACGAATTTGACACTGCTGTGACAGTATTTTCTTGACATGGATATTTATACATATGGATTCTCATTTCTCACAATAATATTTAGAAGAGGTTCATTCAAGAAGTAATTTTTGTAAATGGACTTTATTACTCTTTTTGGAAATCGGTAAATAACTGAATATTTCCCGAAATAAGTATCACACGCACTCGAGGGTAAAAGTTACAAATTATCAAAGTAATGAAGTCAATCGAACATTGCAGTTCCAAATTCATTCGCGATTAATTAGAGTATTTGTTATAAAACACTGCTTGTCATTACACGAGTTCACGATTACTGAATTATCACAGTTCCACAGCCCTACTACCGTGCATAGTTTATCACTTTTCAAGTAGAGACTAAGTTCTGCAGTCACAGTCCCGTAAATTTTCCAAGTCCACACATGCCTATCTCTTCAAATTTGTAACGCGGCTTCAGACCGCCCAGCGTCACAACCTTTCACCACCGCGTCCCTTCCCAAGCGTTCGGAAGCGTGCTCTACCTGATCCCAAAATTGTATCCTTCCGCTCACCCTAACGCCCATCTTTAAAATACAACTTCCTTTCCAAAATAGTATACATTTGAATGTCTGCCTCAGAGGAACGTAATGCGTTGGGATAATACCGTCACAGTCGTACACATAACTTTCACCATACTGGCGCTCTGATACACTTTCGCGGCGACCTATAATGACGCCATTCGTTGGATTGGCGTTTCAGTTTGGGCTCGTAAGATGTGAACCATGTCTCATCCAGTGTTGCGAGAAGGTGTACGAAAGCCTCCCTTTCGGGCTCATAGCGCTCCAAGTAGGTCCAAGTAGCGTCGTAACGCATACATTTCTGCATTTCCGTCAATTCATGCTGAACCCATCGAGAGGCAAATTTTCGCATGCCCAGGCGTTCCTTCAGGATGCGAAGCACAGTCGTATGCGCTAATCCGGTTTCGTGGGCGAGCTCTCCAATCGCCTGGCGTCGATCTCCGTCCACTAACGCAGCAACAGTCCGCACTTCTTCTTCAGAGACGCTAGGACGACCTACCCGATGAGTGACTGCTACAGTTTGCCGATCTTCGTTGAAGGCTTTTACCCAACGTGCCACTGTTCTCTAAGGCAACACCGACTCCCCGCTCGCCTCTTGAAGACCTTGATGACACTGTCGTACTGTACGACCTCTGGCACAATCAGTCTTGATCCAGCTCCGTGCCAGGAATTTCTGGCATAGCTTGACTAAAAGAAGGGATCGATTGGTAGGACACATTTTTAGACATCAAGGAATCGTAAATTTAGCATTGGAGGGAAGTGTGCGGGGTGAACTTCGCTGAGGGAGACCAAGAGATGAATGTAGTAAGCAAACGGATGTAGGTTGCAGGTCTTATGAAGAGATGAAGAGGCTTGCTCAAGATAGAGTAGGTTGGAGAGCTGCATCGAACCAGTCTCTGGACTGAAGACCGCAACAACAACAATATTCACAAAGTTCGCAAATGTGAGGTTCAGGCTGTTGTTACAATACTAAAAAATTGTCTACTTTGCCTCTGGTGGAAGATTGGCGCTGCAGTGCAGTTAATTGTGGCGTAATATATTGCATTACTCGCTCATGTAGCATGTGCCAAAATTTAGTCTTCTTAGCATCGAAATAATTTCAATAATAAGCAACAAATATCAGGCCAGTAAACATACTGAAAAATATTCTCCATCCGAGGGCATTTTACATCTCTTCTTGAAAAGTATAGCCTCAAGCATAATACCCATAATACAGGGGCACTGTTCGCTCACCAGTGGCCAAAATACGACTCTCTCGCAACTGATTTTTTCGCCGCGCAAACCGACCATCTCGCGTGCTTTTTCCACCTTTTACTTCCACGTCATCATTCTCCTTTGAAGCTGGGATGCCCTCCATCTTTTACACTTGAATATGGTTTACAAAAGCCCTAAGCCAGAACTTCTACAATATTATCAATTTATACAATAGTTGACATAGTAAATATTACAAAGACAACAATGTTTATACATACTTTATATTAGTAGGTTTCAAATATCCGTAGATAATAAATTTACTGATACATAAACATCAAACGAAATCGATAAATCGTGTCATATTCATATCACAAAATTATAAATCATAAAATGGAAATAACAATTTGATTATGGCGTCACAACTGGACACCAAAACCCGAGACTGTCCTAGACAAATTGGGAAGTCTGGTCACTTTAATATAAATAATTTCTGCCCAAAACCAAGGTGCTCAGTTTGCCTCAAAGATGGCGGATGTATAGCCAATCTATTAAATTCAAGCTCTTTGGTCAGACATGTTGGAACTACATTTCTGGCAAGAGGGACTCTCGCTGCGGCCGAGCGCACTGAGGCGTTATGCTGTGATGCGCGAGGCCGTTCCCGTCGGGGGGTCGAATCCTCCCTCGGGCGTGGATGTTTGTGCTGTCTTTAGTATAAGTTAGTTTATAAGTAGACTGTAAGTTTAAGGACTGATGACTCCACAGTTAAGTCCCATAAGGTTTTCAAACATTTAATCTTTTGATTTGCACTCTCGCTCGGGTACTGGAATATCTGTGAGAGCGCATGTGTTAGAATTAGCATGATCTGAGACCTCCAACATGAGACACGTATTATTGTACAGCACAGCATCGCTAAAGTACATTGTTATTTATCTGGCGGCATTATTGTAGAGGCCCATTCCCATTGCCCCGTAAAGTACAAGTATTTGCCTCACCTGCGAACCATGAATCTGTGCACGTGGATTTTTCACACATACACTGCGCAAAACAATTAGGTGATATGGTGCAATATCACACACAATATACAGATAGTAACGTATGTTATTCATATATAGGTTACAATTGTAATTTGTTTTTGAAAACTAGACCTCGGACGTTTTAGTTTATAAAAATGATTAATTAGGTACCTAAAATGGCTCTATCACTTGCAAAGATAGGTTATAAAAATCAGATAATAGGTGACCAGAATCTGACATTCTATTGTCTAGAAAGATAATAGATCAACATAAATCAACATTATTTGATTGGTCCATGTCCTTAATTACAATGACAGTAAATAACTATTACGTTCTCCATATTTTCTGTTGAGAAACTGCATCTCTTGTCTGTTAATAGCACATTGTATGCCGAGAAAGAACGTTTCACTTCAACAGATGTTCCCGGAGCATATTTAAAAGATGCTATTAGGCGTCATGGGAATGTACATTGGTGTTCTCTTGATTTGCCTGATAGGACGCCAGCCACTGTTCAGAGGATGATCAGTCTTGTTTTTTGTGTCACTGTCTTCAGTTTCTCACTAACTTTCATACTAAAAGAACCTGGGACCAAGCTGATTTTTCTGTCACTTCTTCTATCAATCGATGTTCCGTGTGGACTAGTTTCCCTGAACACTCTAGAGCTTTAACAATAAGGACCAAAAATACATAATGAGATTTTATATACGCAAAGTCATTGGAAACTGTCGGGTCCTTTAGAAGATGTTTAGCTGAAGCAATGCTCACTGCCTCCTCCCACAATTTAAGATTAATATTCTTAATGTCTTCCAAATGCTCGGTGTAATATCCCACGGCCTCTAGCCACGTAACCCAGGGAGTAAGTATGGGGTTTGGTGGAAGTGATACGATGCGAAGTTCCTCTCGAACTAACTGGATTCTTGTAGGTGCTTTAAGAAAAACCTTTCTTATGGTTGAAACTAGTTTATTTACAAGTGGAAATTCGAGACCTATCGTCTCAGTTACACTATTCATGGCATGGACAAGACATATGATACAGAGTAAGGCTGGGTAGGATACTTTGAACAATTTAACAGCAGGAATCATGAATGCGCCTGCATAAGTGTAGATTAAAAGTATTTTATTTTCATCTAGACTGCTGGGGAAAAAATAAATTGAGGACTTTATTAACAAAGTGAGCAATTCTTTCCTGGTTAGTCTCTTTTAGCTCCTTGCTGCAGATCGGATGCAGTTGTGACTTTATGGAAGTAACGTCCACAGAGTCGCACTGTTAGTATAAGTAATGTTATTGTTTGAAAAGATAAGGGACTGGTAGTGGACCGTGGCAAGCGATTGGACCAGATGCCAGACAACCCACGTACAAGTAGCTGGTTAAACTGAATGGCCGGTCGGGGGTTTGTCCAAATCGGCGCAACTAGGGGAAAGGCCCATGCTTTGCTCTCACAACTAATGAGGACTGTTAGCCGAGCGTTTCTTAAGAGTGTGTCTGTTGGACATCTAAGAGTTCCACAGTCAGATAATTCAGAACAAAATAAAATAATCTATAAAATTATTTGCCATCAACATTTAAGTTATCTAAGATGCCGGAATAATTACGCTCACGTCATGATTCTAAAAATAATTTCAGTATCTCAAAAATCACAAATGTTTATGACTACTACATTAAAATATAGAAAAATCAATTTTAAAATAACTACCATTTGAATGCGTCATGCAATTTCAACAAACTCTAGTTTAGATGATAGCTTATTGTCTCTATCCATCATCTTCAAAGCGTCACACTTGTTTCTCTTTACTTACTGACTGATTTCAGGTGATATAAATTTGTAATGGAAATATAAACAAATCATTGTAGTCTCCACAGTAAGACTGAAAATGCAGGCAGCATGATTTACCCATCGTATATTTAATTTAGTGAGTCGATTTATTGTACAATTTGCCAGTAACTTACATAAATATTGTGTGGCACGATCGGTCGAACTCATGAAATTTGGTTTGTCTATTTATTTATTTCATACTTTATGTAACACTAATTAACTGTCCTTTTTGTATTTAAATAATGTTATATTGGTATGGAAGTTGTTTCAGATGGTCAGTTGTCACTTAAAGAAATATCTGATGTTAGGATTTTGGAAGGGTTGGCGAGATAGTGTGTGTCTGAGAGGGAGGTGAG
Organism: Locusta migratoria; assembly: GCA_026315105.1. NCBI lineage: Eukaryota > Metazoa > Arthropoda > Insecta > Orthoptera > Acrididae > Locusta > Locusta migratoria. The sequence continues at coordinate 2,812,464 of CM048746.1, read as the reverse complement.
TGAACCGGCCGCAGTGGCCGAGCGGTCTGCGACGCGCCAGTCACGATCTGCACGACCTGCGGTCAGGGATTCGAATCCTCCCTCGGGCATGGGTGTTTGTGTTGTCCTTAGAGTAAGTTAGTTTAACCCTCGCTTGATGCCTGGGGGTCTTTTTAGACCCCCAAGGCTCATTTAACTATAAATCTACAGTTTTAATGTGGGTGCAGACAACTCATCCTTCAGATATGCTATCCACAGACTTTTTATTACAACTCGGTAAAATATTTTTGGTTGTATCTCATTTTGCAGTACAACAATTTGAAATTTTTGCGGTGGGGTCAGAAAATACCCCACGTATACAATAAGGAATTTTCAGTGTCATATATAAGTTTTGTTACGAAAATAAATCTTGGCGACAATGTACTTTATAAACCGACATTCATTTGTACATTGTTGTAAACAATGTATATAAAATACATTTACGTGCACCGTTACGACAAATTCTCTGTTTCGAATTGAGAATTGTGCAAAGAAAACGTGGCGTTATAGTTTATTCGTAATGGATGGTGATATACGTTTTGCAAGGGGCTACAGTCTCAAACAGGCTTTGGTAGATTTACAGAAGACTGACAATGATAATGAATCAATTTTTGGAAACGAGGATGATAGTGAGTTTGATGGAGATATGGTAAAGGAATATGTACAGGTCGGAGGTGAAGTGTATGTGTGTGACTGTGAAGAAGATGATAGTGGCATTCAGGTAGCTAGTGCATCTACTTTTGTGTCTAGAAGTGGACAGATGACATATAATACAGTACCACCTAATGTGCGCAAGCAGGTTTCAAGGAATGTAATACGTGAAACTGCGCACATTCCACGTCACCTCAGACCACAATTACAGAAAAGGGAAAACTGTTTCAGACTTCTTATCAGCACTAACGTACTGAGTGTAATAGTAATGCATACCAATTGTCATGCAAAAAATAATAAAAAAAGGTACCCAATTCTTGAAAGCTGGATTGAACTGGATTGACACTGAGAGCGTGTAGGAGCGTATTTCTAATAAAATTCCATGTAAATGATATTACACATAATACTATTAATTTACAGTATTAGTACATAGTCTGTGGGTTATGAATATTTGTGTTAAAATAATTTTTGGAACCAAACAAACTAAACAAAAATATTTTCATATTTGAAACAAATGTAGTAAGTAATTACAACTTATATGTAACTTAATTATATGAAGAACTTATGAAGTTGTAGTATCAACTTTGTGAATATGTTCCTCAATAAATTATATTTACTTTTTATGGAGATATTTCAAATATTATCTCCATAAAGTCGCTTGAATCACTTTAGGGTAAAAAAAGACCCCAGGCATACAATACGTTTTTCTAGAGCTGATACCATGCGAGGGTTAAGATAGTTAAGTAATTAGTGTGTAAGTCTAGCGACTGATGACCACGCAGTTCGGCGGCATAAGACCTCACACACATTTGAACATTTTGGAGGTGACTGAAGAGGTGCGCAGAAAAGAGGACGCCATTCGAGTATTGGCAGAAGGTGGATATTCGTGGATGATAGCAGTGATTAGATCGGTGAGAATCTGTGCAGCCAACGGTCGCTGCTATGAACTCCATATTTGGCGACAAGTGAACGCCAGTGTAGCTACATCTACATCACTGCAAATCATATTCAAGTGCCTGGCAGAGGGTTCATTGAACCACCTTTATACTATTTATCTCCCATTCTACTCTCGAAAAGCGCGCGGGAGGAAAGAATACCTGAATCTCTCCGTTCGAGCTCTGATTTCTCGTATTTTATTCTGATGATCATTTCTACGTATGTAAGTGGCAATCAACAATATATTTTCGCATTCGGTGGAGAATGTCGGCCATTGGAGTTTCGTAAGTAACCGACGCCGCAGCGATAAGCGCCGTTGTTGTGATGATTCCCATCCCAGATCCTGTATCATTACCGTGACGCTGTCTCCCCTGTATCATGACAATACAAAACAAGCTGCCCTTCTTTGAACTCTTTCGATGTCCTCCGTCAAACCCACCTGATAAGGATCCCACACTGGGCAGCAATACTAAAAAAAATGGACGGACAAGCGCAGTGTATGCAGTCTCTTCAGTAGTTCTGTTGCATCTTTTAAGGGTTCTGCCAATAAAACGCAGTCTTTGGTTCGCATTTCCCAGTAGATTATCTACGTGTTCCTTCCTGTTTCAGTCTGAAGTAATAGTAATTCCTAGGTATTTAGTGGAGTTTACGGCCTTCACTTTTGATTCATTTATTTTCAAAAGAAAGTTTAACGGATTGTTTTTGTTCTCATGTGAACGACTTCACACATCTCACTATTTAGATTCAACTCCCAATTTTTTACACCATACTGATATGTTATTCAGATCGTTCTGCGGTTGGTTTTGTTCTTCAGATGAGTTTACTAGACCGTAAATGATGGTTTCATCTGCAAACAACACGTGTGATCAGAATAAAACTTTCACTCTGCAAATATGGAAAGTAGGAAGCGAGGTACTGGCAGAAGTAAAGTTGTGACGACGGGCCGTGAGTCGTGTCGGGATAGCTCAGTGGTAGAGCGCTTGGGCGCGGAAGGCAAAGGTCTCAGCTTCGAGCCGCGGTCCCGAGACACAATTTTAATCTGCCAGGAAGTTTCAACATGTGTTTATGTTTTTACGTAAGAACTTACCGGTGTAGAAATGGGTCTGGGAATCTTAAACTATTGTAAACTGTTGAAAATTTCAAGATGAGCTCTTGCGATATATACAAAGTTTCTGTATATTATCGCAAACAATGCAACTGTTTAACCTTTTTCTTCAATTTCTGATTAACATTTCATCTGACCACCTCCAATAGGGAACCAGTGTGATACAACGAAATCTCTGACTTTGCATATATAACTTGGAAACATTATAGTGAAACCGGTTTTTATCAATGAACGAGATATTTTATGTAATATGTCTTATTTGTTTCGCAAACTACAGTCTATGCGTAGTGTGTTTGTAACTACAGGATCACAGGTAAAAGATAATATCTGCGACTAAGGTAGTTGCTGGAAGACTAAAGCAGACAGCTGCGGTGGAGCAGTCCAGCACCACGCTGGGGAGCGAGCACTTGCTCACCGTCGGAGCTTCAAGTCCTCCCTGGAGCATGTGTGTGTGTGTGTGTGTGTGTGTGTGTGTGTGTGTGTGTGTGTGTGTGTGTGTTGCCCTTAGGTTAGTTTAACTTAGGTTAAGTAGTTTGTAAGATTAGGGACTGATGACCAACGTAGTTTAGTCCCATAGAATTACAAATATTTGAACATTTTGAAAGCTCGAATTTATACATTTTATAGCCTATGTTCACTAGACATTTTGTTCTTGCGTTGGTCCATGTAACTTCCTTCTAAACCGCGCGGAAGTAGCCACATGATTTAAGGCATCATGCTAGGGATTAGACGGCCGCTCCCTCGTTCGTGTCCTCTCTCGGGCATGTGTGTGTGTGTGTGTGTGTGTGTGTGTGTGTGTGTGTGTGTGATGTCCTAAGCGTAAGTCAGTTTAAGTAGTTTGTAAGTTATCATTTGGTTCAATACATTTACATTTGAACATTTTGATCTACCTTCTAAAATATGTAAAGAAAAGAGCATACAGTAATGTAGATTTGATTAACAAAGTCAAGAAATGCTCATAGCGGCAATTGATGATATTCTCAGACATGGGTTAGTTATCAAATTATTCTGTATTTATTCCCCTGTCTACAAGTGCCGAAAATTTGTAACGAGAGACCCTGAATATAAGGAAATAGTAGTTGTCACGACTCTTAAATAGTTCTCGATTGATTTAGTTCAAATGCTTAGGTGATATTTTAACGAAAATTCAGAAAGAAATAGACGGAGAAGAGGGAGGAGGTAATGCACAGTCAGGTGGGCGGATGAACAAACAGAGAGGGAGGGTTCGTGCTGAGAAGAAGGGCTGAGAGACTGCTGTCGCTTCCACAAGATGTAATTGTAGATTGCTCCTACAGGAAATGAAATTTGATCACTACTATCCAAAATATCTACTATCTTTATATTAAAATTAGCTTTAATCCCTCTTTCTAGATGCATAATTTGCACCTTATACACTCATATGACTTTAACTTTCCATAAAAGACGAAGAAGCGTTATAGAAAAGTGCATTTGGATTCATGCGTCAATTAGGCCCAACTTCGCAAATTTTCATCACTTTCTTCTGAACTTGCTGCCTCAGATGTATCGCGTAGTAGAAACTATGCGATTAGCAGTGACATCTATAGTTATTAGGAGTGGATTTCTACCCGATCGGTTAGCAGTGTTGTCTGACGTACCGCTTTCCGAGACGGTTACGTATACGCTCGACGGATTAACGAAGGGGGTCGGAGTGCCGGCCAGCCTGGGTGTGGTTTTTAGGCGGTTTTCCACATCCCCCTAGGTGAATACCGGGCTGGTCCCCGAGTCCCGCCTCTGTTACACGATTCGCAACTATTTCGCAACATTATAAATAGACATATACAAACTCTGAGACTGTTTTTCGTCTCAAACATGACAAAGACATTAAAGATAAAAGTGAAGCATTGAATTAAAATTTGTGAAGCGGCCGCGTATCGAACCCGGACTTCCGTGCTTACTAGGCAGACGTCTTACCACTATACCACCGCACCACTAGCCAGTAAGACCCCTCGGAATAGTCTAAGTACGACTTCCATCCACGTCAAACTTTAATTCAGCTTCTGTGTTCCAAAGATAATTGCCACTACTGCCAAGGCTCTCCATGTAGCGGAATAGCACCTCGGAAATGAAAATATTGGAACATTCCTGCCTTTAACCTTAGGCTAAGGTGATATAAATATCATTGTAAATAGAAATATACAAACCCTGAGACTGTTTTTCGTCTCGAACATGTCAAAGATATGAAAGGTAAAGGTGAAGCATTGAATTAAAATTTGTGATGCGGCCGGGAATCGAACCCGAACCTCCATGCTGAATTGAAGTTTGTGAAGTGGAGGTAAGTCGTATTTAGACTATTCCGAGGCGTTTTTATCGCTAGTGGTGCGCTGTCTACTGGTAAGACGCCGGCGTAGTACGTATGGTGCTCCGGGTCCGATTTCCGGCCGCATCACAAATTTTAATTCAATGCTTCGCCTTTATCTTTAATGTAATTTCGCAACACTTAACACTTTCACACATAGAACACTATACGCAGACATTTGGGTACACATTTCCTCCCTGGGGTCATGGGATGGCCGCAGGAAGGGCATCTGACCACCCTGTAAATATTAACACGCCAATCCCGGCTCTAAGAAAGCCGACGCTGCATGTGCAGGAACATGACCAAAGAAAAAGAGAAGAAGATAAGGAGTGGATTTCTCGTGACTAAAAGCAAAAGGTGCGATATTCTTTTCCATTTTCATAAATTTTTGCTTCATAATGCTGAACTGCTCCAAAGAAAGCGGGTGCAGTCAGGTGTGAAAACTACAGAACCATCAGTTTAATAAGTCATGGTTGCAAAATATTAACACGAATTATTTACAGAAGGATGGAAAAGCTGGTAGAAGCCGACCTCGGGGAAGATCAGTTTGGGTTCAGGAGAAATGTAGGAACTCGGGAGGCAATACTCACTTTACGGCTTATCCTAGTAGATAGATTAAGAAAAGGCAAACCTACATTTCTAGCTTTTGTAGATTTGGAGAATGCTTTTGACAATGTTGATTGGAATAAACTCTTTCAAGTTCTTAAGCAAGCAGGAGAAAATGTAGGGAGCGAGATGTTATTTACAACTTGTACAAAAACCAGACAGCTGTTGTCAGAGTTGAAGGGATGCATTGGTTGGATAGGGAGTAAGACAGGGTTGTAGCCTTTCTCCAATGTTATTCAATTTGTACATTGAGCAAGCTATAAAGGAAAGCAAGGAGAAATTTGGTGAAGGTATTAAAGTTCAGGGGGAAGAATTAAAAACATTGCGTTTTGCCGACGACATAGTAATTCTGTCAGATACAGCAAAGGACCTGGAGGAGCAATTGAACGGAATGGACAGTGTGCTGAAAGGTGCATATAAGATGAACATTAACAAGAGCAAAACTAGGGTAATGGAGTGCAGTCTAAGAAAATCAGGTGATGCTGAAGGAATTAGATTAGGTAACGAAGCAATAAAGGAGGTAGATGAGTTTTGTTACCTGGGCAGTAAAACAACAAATGATGGTCGCAGTACAAAGGATATCAATTGCAGAATGGCAACGGGTAGAAAAGCGTTTTTGAAAAAGAGAAATTTGTTAACATCGAATATTGATATAAGCCTAAGGAAGTCCTTCCTGAAGGCATTTGTATGGAGTGTTGCGTTGTATGGGAGTGAAACATGGACGATAAACAGTGCGGACAGGAAGAGGATTGAGGCTTTTGAAATGTGGTGCTACTTTTTTTTCGGCCAGTGTCATTGGTCCTCTGATGTTCCTTATTTACATAAACGATTTAGGGGAACATCCAAGCAGCGGTCTTAGGTTGTTTACCGTCTAGTAAAATCATCCGAATATCAAAACCAGCTGCAGAACGATATGAATAAGATATCACTATGGTGTAAAAATTGGCAGTTGACTGTAAATAATGAGAAGCGTGAAGTCGTCCACATGAGAACGAAAAAAATCCGTTAAACTCTCTTTTCAAGATAAATCAATTAAAAGTGAAGGCCGTAAACTCCAATAAATACCTTGGAATTACTATTACTTCAGACTTAAATAGGAAGGAATACGTAGATAATGTCGTGGGAAATGCGAACGAGAGACTGCGTTTTATTCGCAGAATTCTTAAAAGATGCAACAGAACGACTAATGAAACTTCATACACTACGCTAGTCCGTCAATTTTTTTAGTATTGCTGCCCAATGCGGAATTCTTATCAAGTAGGTTTGACGGAGGACATCGAAAGAGTCCAAAGAAGGGCAGCTCGTCTCGTATTGTTGCGTTACATGGGAGACAGCGTTACGGAAATGATACAGGGTCTGGGATGGGAATCATTACAACAACGGCGCTTATCACTGCGGCTGAAGATTAGGTGGCTGGATCGCGTAACTAATGAGGAGGTACTGAACAGAATTGGGGAGAAAAGAAATTTCTGGCAAACCTTGACTAAAAGTAGGGATAGATTGGTAGGGCACATTCTTAGACATCAAGGAATTGTGAATTTAGCGTTGGAGGGAAGTGTGTGGGGTAAAAACCGCAGAGGAAGACCAAGAGATGGATACAGTAAGCAGATTCAGGCAGATGTAGGTTGCCGTTCTTATGTGGAGATGAAGAGGCTTGCTCAGGATAGGGTATTGTGGAGGGCAGCATCAAACCAGTCTCCGGACTGAAGACCACAACAACAACAATTCTGAAATTAAGTACGTAGTTGAAGGTAAACAGAAAAATATTAATGAAGTGCATCGCGCTCACTCGTTAGAAGAACAAGCACTTGCACGAATGTCATCGTTATCATAACAACTGTTTCGCGTCTAATTATTCAGTAAGTGCTAACAGGCTAGTTTCCATCGGCGTATCACTTCATTTTTATCTCCGTTAATTTCCACTCTAACTATCGGGAAGTCGCGTGCTGTTTTCCACCTTACCAGTATTTCAAATAATAGAAGAAAAAGTTTCCTTTCTTCAAGATTGAAGAAAAAAAGTCTAATTTACGAGCAACGTGAGTGAACTATACTGATTGTTATTAGGGTTGAGATACTATCGGGATTCGTCTGGATACTGCTGATATTTGAAGTAATGTCTAGACTCCAGAGAAAATACGTAATCTCGTGACAAATAGCTACTGGTAAACTTCTGCAGAGCATAATAATTTCAGTATGTTACCTACCTTCATTTGCTTCTTTGCCGAACGGGTCAAACATAGTTTCACAGACTAAAACGAACAGAAATTTCAAATAAGTTATATCATTTGTATTTCTCGTCAACTGTGTGTGGATAAGATGGACATTTGGGTCTGGCACGAACGTGCTAGGATAGTCGGTGCAGACGTGACCACTGTGTGGAGTTGGTGTAGTGGACAGCGCGTCTGTCTGACAAGCGCGAAACTAGGTTTTTAAAAACGGCCTTGCACAAATGTTCATGTTTTCTCATTTATTTTAATCAAAGCTCAGTGGCAGCTTAAGCAGAAGATACCTATTTGTCTAATAAAGACAGACTTCATAATTGGGTTGAAATGTTTGAAATTGAAATGTCTGTATAGTCTATGGGACTTAACTACGGGGTTATCAGTCCCTAAGCTTACAAACTACTTATGAACTAACTAGGACTAATGACGGCACAAATATTCATGCCCGAGGGGGGATTCGATCCCCCGACCGTCGTGGCCGTGCAGACCGTGACTGGAGCGCCTCAGTCGCCACAGCCACCGCGGCCGGCATAATTGGGTTGAAATTTGATACAAATGGTTTGGATTTTAAAACTTTTCTGAAAACTGTTATAGCATCGAAATTCGTTGGCTCTGTAAAATCCACAACCAAGTACTAGTAAATTATAAATGAGATTAGATCCAGGATAACTTTTGGGACGGTCTTGTGGCGGAAGAAGGTAAAACAGCAGGTTGCTGCTAAGGAGCTTGTTAAGGTGCAGAGGTTGTCCTACTTAGCCATGACAGGCGGAATTAGCAGCACTCTAACTGCTAGGATGGAAACCATGCTGGATATGCCCCCATCACACCTCTGGGTCAAGATGGAGGCAACGGCTGGTGCATACGGGCTCAAATCTGGCAGAATCACACACTAAAATAGTGAGTGAGGTAAATATAGGAAAATTTGGCATATGCCGGCCGACTATATTATAACCCCATACTGCTTCAACAAGCCTTTCAATATAACAATTGGAAGTAGGGAGCAGTGGGAGAAAATAGTTCGACAACATATGGGGGATATTGTCTGGTTCACTGACGGGTCAAACTCAGACCAAGGCGTTGGGGCCGGGGTATACGGGGTGCAGCCAAGACTGGAGGGCGTCATCTCTCTAGGGAAACTGGCCTCAGTATTCCAGGCTGAAATCACTGCCATCAGGGCGTGTGTGGAGGAGAATTTGCGTAGGTGCTACAAAGACCGTAGCATCTATATCTATTCAGACAGCCAGGCAGCCCTGAGATCACTGGCAGCTCCTGCAACAAAGTCTAAAATTGTTGCAGAATGTCACAGGGTTCTGGTGGAGCTAGGAGAAAGCAATAGAGTAAACCTATTGTGGGTCCCTGGCCACTCGGGCATTAGTGGCAACGAACATGCCGACAGATTAGCCAGGATGGGGGCAGAGTCTCCATTTATTGGACCGGAACCTGTCCTGACAATCACTAACGCAACTATGTAACTGGAGCTACGTAAATGGCTTAGAAGACTGCGCGTAGAATATTGGACCAAGGTCTACAAACAAAACCATGCTAAGTTAATGATGCCTAAGCTATATTTCAATAGAAGCTTTGTAATCCTTGAGTATTTAGAGTGGTGCCTATAAAAGGCCATTTGATCTGTGACAAACTATTATGGGCAGTACAAAAGGGAAAGTGAAATTAGTGGAAAAAACTATGACACAGCATGAAGAATCGGCGGTACTGCATGAAACAGATCGGCACTCCATGATGTGAGTCGAAAACAAGACAAAACTTTCCACCACTTAAGATGTTCTATTGACATTAAAACGAAAGGCGTCTCGTGAGAAAAAAAAGCGTTTTATTTGTAGTTGCATAGACGGACAAACACTGCCATTCATAATTAATTCCAATAATTTCTACATCTACATCTACATAGATACTCTGCAAATCACATTTAAGTGCCTGCAGAGGGTTCATTAACCGCTTTCATTACTTTTCTCTACAGTTCCATTCTCTAATAGCGCGCGGGAAGAAAAAACACCTAAATCGTTCCGTTTTCGATCTGATTTCTCTTATTTTATTGGGATGGTCATGTCTCCCTAAGTAGGTGGATGCTAGCAAAATATTTTCACATTCATAAGTAAAAGTCGGTGATTGAAATTTCGCAAACAGATCACGCCGCAATGAATAACGTCTTTCTTTTAATGATTTCCACCCCAATTCGTGCAACATTTCCGTGACGCTTTCCCCCCCGTAACGTGATAAAACAAAACGAGCTGCCCTTCTCTGAACCTTCTCAATATCTTCCGTCAGATCCACCTGGTGAGGGTCCTACAACGGGCAACAGTACTCCACGAGAGGATGCAAAAGTGTGATGTAGGCAGTCTCTTTGGTGGAACTGGTGCATCTTCGAAGCGTTCTGCCAATGAAACGTAACCTTTGGTTCGCCTTCCCCACAATATTTTCTATGTGTTCTCTCCAGTCAAAGTTGTTCGTAATTGTAACTCCTAGGTATTTGGTAGAATTTACGACCTTAAGGTTTGACTGATTTATCGCGTAATTGAAGTTCAGTGGATTTCTTTTAGTGGTCATGTGTATTACTTCAAACTTTTCTTTATTTAGTGTCAATTGCCAATTTTCGCACGAAGTAGAAATTTGGTCTAAATCGCTTTGCAGTTGCTTTTGATCCTCTGTTGACTTCACTAACCGATAAACGACAGCATCATTCGCGAACAGTCTAAGGGAGCTATTCAGATTGTCTCCTAAATCGTTTATAAACATGAGGAAGAGTAGGTGACCTAAAACGCTTCCCTGTGGAACGCCAGATATCACTTCTGTTTTACTCGATGACTTACCGTCAATTACAACGAACTGTGTCCTTTCTGATAGGAAATCGTGAATCCAATCGTGAATCCAATCGCACAATTGGGAAGATATTCTACAAGCACGCAATTTCATTAGAAGCCGCTTGTGGGGTGCAATATCAAAAGCCTTCCGGAAATCCAGAAATATGGAATCGATTTGAGATCCCTTGTCGATGGCACTTAACACTTCATGTGAATAAAGGGCAAGCTGTGTTTCGCGATACTTTCTGAATCCGTGCTGACTATTGGTTAATAGGTCGTTCTCTTCGAGGTAGTTCATAATATTCGAACAAAGTATATGTTCAAAAATCCTACTGCAAATCGACGTCAATGAGATAGGCCTGTAATTTTGGGGATCACTCCTATTGCCTTTCTTGAATATTGGAGTAATTTGGGCAACTTTCCAGTCTTTGGGTACGGATCTTTCGCTGAGTGATCGGTTGTAAATTATAGCTAAGTACGGAGCTATTGCATCAGCATACTCTGAGAGGATTCTAGTTGGTATACAATCTGGCCCGGAAGAGTTGTTTTTGTTTAGTGACTTAAGTTGTTTTACTACTCCAGGAACATCTACTTCTAAGTTTCGCATGCTGGCATCTGTTCTTGGATTGAATACTGGAGTGTTCACTTCGTCTTCTTTGGTGAACGAATTTCGGAAAACTGTGTTTAGTATTCTGCCTTAGCAGTACTGTCGTCGGTACTATTACCATTGCTATCGCGTAGTGAAGGTATTGTTTGTGTTTTGCCGCTAGTGTACTTCACATATGACCAGAATTTCTTTGGATTTTCTGCAAGATTACGAGACAGGATTTCGTTGTGGTAACTACTATAGGCTTCTCGCATTGATGTCCGCGCTAGGTTTCGTGTTTCAGTAAAAGATTGCCAGTCTTGTGGATTCTGTGTCTTTTTAAATTTTGCATGCGTTTTTCTTTGTTTTTGCAACAGTGATCTGACCTGTTTTGTGTACCACGGGGGGTCGGCCCCCTTTTTTATTAATTTATTTGGTATAAATCTCTCGATTGCTACTGATATTATGTCTTTGAAAGTAAGCCACAACTGATCTACACTCGCATTTTTAGTTTTGAAAGACTGGAGATTATCACTCAGGAAAGCGTGAAGCGAATTTTTATCTGCTTTATTGAATAGATATATTTTTCGTTTATTTTTTGTGCATTTGGGAATTTCGACATTTAGTCTCGGTACTACAACTCGATGTTCGCTAATCCCTGTATTTGTTTTGATGCTCTTTACTATCTCCGGATTATTTGTTGCTAGGAGATCAAGGGTATTTTCGCAATCACTTACTATTCTAGTGGGTTCATGAACTAACTGTTCGAAGTAGTTTTCAGAAAAAGCATTCAGAACTAGTTCGGACGATGTTTTATATTTGCCGCCGGTTTTGAATACGTAATTATGCCAACATATCGATGGTAAATTAAAGACGCCACCGATTACAACAGTATACTTCGAATACCTATTTGAAATGTGATTCAAGCTTTCTTTGAATATTTCGGCAACCGCATCGTCTGAGTCAGGGGGCCGATAAAAAGATCCAATTATTAATTTATTCCGGTTGTCAGGTATAACCTCTACCCAGACCAACTCACAGGAAGTATCTGTCTCAATTTCGCTGCAGGATAAACCGTTTGTAACAGCAATAAACACACCACCCCCTTTTTTTATTTATTCTATCCTTTCTGAAGACCATTTGGCCCTTTGAAAAAATTTCGGCCGAACTTATCTCAGGCGTCAGCCAGCTTTTAGAACCTATAACGATATGTGCCTCAGTACTTTCTATCAGCGCTTGGAGCTCTGGAACTTTCCCGATACAGCTACAACAATTTACAACTGTTATACCAATGGTTTCTAGATCTGCTTTCTTTTGTGTATTCCCGAGGCCCTCTAACCTAAAAAACCGCTCAGTCCACGCCACACAGCCCCCGCTACCCGTGTAGCCGCTTCCTGAGTGTAGTGGACTCCTGACCTATTTAGCGGAACCCGAAAACCCACCACCCTTTGGCGCAAGTCGAGGAATCTGCAGCCCACACGGTCGCAGAACCGGCTGAGCCTCTGATTCAGACCCTCCACTCGGCTCTGAATCAAAGGTCCGCAGTCAGTCCTGTCGACAATGTTGCAGATGGTGAGCTCCGCTTTCATCTTGCAAGCAAGACTGGCAGTCTTTACCACTTCTGATAGCCGCTCAAAACCAGAGAGGATCTCTTCCGATCCAAAGCGACACACACCATTGGTGCCGACATGAGCCACCACCTGCAGCTGGCTGCACCCTGTGCTCTTCATGGCATCCGGAAGGACCCGTTCCACATCTGGAATGACTCCCCTCGGTATGCACACGGAGTGCACATTGGAATTCTTCCCCTCCCTAGTAGCCATTTTCCCAAGGGGCTCCATTACCCGCCTAACGTTGGAGCTCCCAACTACCAACAAACCCACCCTCTGTGAGTGCCCGGATCTTGAAGGCAAAGGGGCGAGTACAGGACAAGCGACACCATCTGCGTCAGGAGATAATAATTTCTCTTGATTTTGTGTCTTTTCATTGTGCAGTATTATTAGTGTCAGTTTTATTGTGTTATTCATGAAATTCATCATGTTAAGTCAATAATTTGTTGCCCTTTGTACCGTAGAAATGAAGAAATGAAACTGGCGTGTAGCGTTGGAAGGAATAAGTAAATACCTTCCCAAGTGACATAAACAATTACAAATGTTAATTCCTTTTTTTACAATCTTTTGGCCATCAGTAATTACAAATATTAGCTAGGGATACCAAATTATACTCTTATATAAAATAGAAGCAAATTTTTCCTCTATCTGTCCCTTTAATCTTTTATAACTCGAGGAGTACCGTACGTATCGACACGCGGTTTCTTTTAATTTCTACTTTAGAATCCTGGGATAAATTTAGATTATATTTAATGTCAATAGGAACTTGTGAAACAACTAAAATAAGAATAATAACGAAGACTCGTTTACCGCTTCTGCACTTTTAGTCAGCTCTGGAGCCTAAACTATAAGATCTAGGCCAGTGTACATAGTATAGAATTGCAGAACTCACAAAGATCTAAAAATAAATAAAATACGCGTGAGCATGTGTCTAAGTTTTACGAGTGAACCACATTTATCATTTTTCTCTTCTAAAGCGCCGACGCCAAACGGCTTCAGAATATAGATATAGTGATTTTGGGAGACCTGTATTAATTAGACATGTGATCTCGTGACCTGCTTTTTTCTTTTTCTATAATTCTATACCATGTACAATGGCGCATGTCTCATATTTTACCATGCAGAGGTCACGAATATGCGGAAGTGGTAAACCAGTCTACGTTATTATTCTTATTTAAATTACATAACATTTTCGTATTGACATTTAATACAGCCTACGCTGATTCCAGTATTATAACGAAGAAATCGAAACAAACCGCATCACGATACGTTCTGCAGTTCTCGAGTTAAAGAAGCCGGGGCGGGTCAGCTAGTTAGCAATAAAATAAAGTATTAAATCATAATTATTTAATACAAAAATTGTATCCCAAATTAAAAAAAAAAGATTATCGAAATTGGTCACAAAGTACGAGGTGAGTGAGCAACAGAATCAGTGCTCACTGGTCGGCAAGCTCGCTGAAAGTAGCGAGTAGAATATGAAACGTCTCATCGTTCTATTCTATCCAAATTTGTGAGGAAACTAGGGGAGCTATAAAAAAGTTGTTTGAATAAAAAGAAAAGTTCATTTCATTATCTAAAACTTTGCTGCGAGTAGCCAAGGGCACTGAGACGCTATGCGCCGATGCGCGAGGCTGCTCCCCCTCGGGGGTTCGAATCCTCCCTCGGGCACGGATGTTTCTGCTGTCTTTAGTATTAGTTTATGAATAGTTTATAAGTTTAGGGACTTATGACCCCGCAGTTAAGTCCCATAAGCGTAACAAACATTTGAAACATTTTCTAAAATTCGCGCTGACGAAAATTTTTTTGACCACAAAGCAAAAAAAGTGGCAGACGACTAACTTTTTCATATATTAATTTTAATTTATATAAAATATAAAAGTAATAGTTTCAATTATTATTTATATTCAAACACAATACGTATTGTACTTGCTAAGAACACTGTTGCAGTTCTTCAGTTTTCATGTATAGAGAACAGTCTAGAGTGCAATAATTTATTTTATTCGACTAATTTCGGCCTTCTTTTAGACTCTCTTCAGGAATTTTAACTCCATCGATATTGTGGAGCTGGCAGGTAACTGGGAGCCTTCCAGTGCGTCACTGCCTTCCTGAAGATGGTCTAAAAGAAGACCGAAACTAGTCGAATAAAATAAAATATTGCGCTCTGGACTGTTCTTTACATATAAATTTAAATAATTGTGCTGTTGCCCAAAAAAAGTGAAACAAAAAATGTTTCCAAAATATGTGCCTTCAGTTTTCACCTGTCTGCGTGAAAAATTTGGAATTTTTTTTCCTATCCTGCCCAAGTGAAAATGTAATTGAGACAAGCGCTATTTGAAGAACTACGGTGCGCATTTATCGACCGAACTCCGTTTCCACACCCATCCAAGATGACTGCATTGCCTTCACTGTCTGCACGCTGATCCAGGCGGTATATCCCCTCTATATTATTCTGTGCTCGCTGGTTTGATACTGCGTAATTAATTAAATGAAAATAGCCCAAGTTTGGTCATTATAGGTTTCTCTAGATTTCTTCATTGTGCAACGTGAATAGAGTCAGAATCAACAGAACCGATTTTTTACAATTATTTATATGGTGTCTGTTCTTTTCGAGCAAGAGGAACTAATTAAGCAGGGTGCACTGCCATCGCAGGGTTGGGCGAACCTAAATAGCCTAACTGTTTGCCGGGGATCGTGGCTTAGCGCACCCGTCAGAGGAACATGAAAAAAAAAAAATATATAAAATAAATAAATAAATAAAAAATAGGTTAAGGCGATCGTTACCTGGGGATTTATTTCAGTGCGCTGAAACGGTTGAAACGTTTAAATATTTCTAATTCTTAACGGATTTTGTTGATAGTTATGTTTTACTTGAGGTTTGATGGTTACAATTCTTTAGAATGATCAGAGTTGTAGCAGTTTATTTCTCATGACGGAGGGACTCTTCTTTCCTATAAGCGATACTAAAATCAGTTCTGCATTCTTAAATGTTAAGAGCTCGGAACGTTGTTTCACAAACACAACTGCACGATAAGACACAGGCTAGATTGCTTTGCTGACTGTAACTGACAGTCAGCTAAGTTACCTGTATTTGCTTAAGGAAAAGCTCTTCTTGATTGCGCCCCCTTGTTACGTCGTCTTGCTGCAGTCATTGCGACAACAACTCCACACTTCGGGAAATACATTATCGAAGGCTTTGTTAATTAGACGGGTCAACACTTCACGAGAACGCCTGCTGATATCTTTAGGTCGCTGTCGGACAGAACATGCGGAACCGTAATTAGTATGGCTTTAATCAGAAGGTAGATTGTGCACCGTCACTTTTAAAGCGAATAAAGTGAAACCTAATGCTAGTCCTTAAAGGCAACGGCCTTAACGTTCTGATAACACCGACTGTCGTCAGATCAGTCAAGTTCAGCGATATCCAGCGTGGTTAGCACGAGCTGCCTGGCTCTTGACAGGGAAACCACCGACGCAGGCGATTATCGAGTCGAAGGGCGGAGTTATACTTGTAATGGCTTCTTTAGGGGCGAATACATGTTTTCCGATGAGCTTATTTGTACTTGACAAGATCTACTTCATAATGCAGCCTCCATCTTATCTTTGTCATGATATTCCTTACATTTTTGCAATTGTCAAACGTCGATGTGTTTCATGGTTTGGAATAAACTCCTCCAAAAAGTCCCGATTTATATTTTTGAGGAGAGACATGGTGGCTATTGAAACACGACACGATACGAAATTTCAGTCTTTCGTAACTGTTGGGTGCCTGCAGAAGATTCCCATCTCGTAATACACACGCTCAAGCATGCACACGCTTCTACATTTTGACAAGCATGCATGATTGTAAGTCAGTGGAACATTGAGCTGTTTGTACAGACTTAGGCGTTGACAATGGTATGCTATACTCATGCACAAGCATGTTTGGTCAAACGCATGTGCTTATACTTGATTATCAAGTATTCAATTACGAGGGTCGGTTCAAAATATGGGGGTATCCTGCAAGAAACGCAAGCTTCAACATAAAAGCAAATCAAAATTCAAATGTTTGTATAGCTTATGGGACTTAACTACGGGGTCATCAGTCTCTAAACTTACAAACTACTTATGAACCCGAGGGGGGGATTCGAAACTCCGGCCGTAGTGGCCGTGCAGACCGTGATTGGAGCGCCTCAGTTCCCTCGGCCACCGCGGCCGGCATAAAAGCAAATGACAACTATGCCTGCAGATTGTGTTGATGCATTTGAGTACGAAGAGCATGCGTGCCGTGCACTCATTACGTCGAAAGTGGCGATAGTAGTTGTTGTGGTCATTAGTCAGAAGACTGATCCCATGCAGCTCTTTAATCTCTTCTAACCGAGCAAGTCTCTTCACCTCAGAATAACAATAGAAGCACATCTGCTCACTGTATTCGCCTCTCGATCTCCCTCACGATTTTCGCCCCACTCACTTCCTTCCAATACTAAGTTGGCAATTCCTTGTTGTCCCAGAAAGTATCCCACCATCCTATCCCTTCTCTTAGTCAGGATATGCCAGAAACTCCTTTTCTACCTAGTTCTGTTAAGCACCTCCTCATTAGTTACGTGATCTACCCATATAATCTTCATCATTCGTCTGTAGCACCACATATCAAAAGCTTCTATCATCTATTTTACTGAACTCCTTATTGTCCAAGTTTCCGTCCCATACAATATTACATTCCAAACAAATACTTTCAGAAATGACTTGCTAACTTTTGAACTAATGTTGTATGTCATCAAATTTCGCTTCGCCAGAAACGCTTTTCTTCCCATAGCCATTCTGCATTTTATATCTTCTTTACTTCGGCCATCAGAAGTTATCTTGCTTTCCAAATAACAAAACTCATTTACTACTTTTATCTTCTCGTTACCTAATCTAATTCCTGCAGCATCGCTTGATTTTCTGACACTACATTCCATTACTTTTATTTTACTCTTGTTAATGTTCATCTTATACCCTCCTTTCAAGTCACTGCCCTTTCCGTTCAGTTGCTCTTCCAGGTCCTTTACTATCTCTTGCGACCTTCCTATCGGTAGGGGTGAGTTGCGTATGTCAGCTCCTATGCCATAAACAGCTACCCAAACTGTTTAAACAAGATCAATTATTAATCTGTAGTTTAGCCAGTCTATCAATGTGCGTATGATGACGTGAAAATATATTTAACAAACATAAATTAAACCTCTGAATGACCAACAAAATGGATTCTAAGATAAAGAAGTAATTCACTCACGAAGTAATTCTTTATAAACATAGTTTATTACTGTTATTGGACATGAAATGCGGAGGTGGTCCCACTTTATACATCTGTAAGTAACTGAATATTTCTCCTACTATTGTTCATGAGAGGCACAATAATTATCACACGCACTCGAGAATAAAAGTTCCAAAATATCACTCGTAAATTAGTGAAGCCCATTGAACATTGGAATTGCAAATTAATCCGTGGTTGAAGTATTTGTTATAAACACAGTTTGTCATCACACGAGTACACGATTGCTGATTTAGCACAGTTCCACAGCCCTACTACCGCGCATAGTTTATTACTTTTCAAGCAGAGACTGTAGTCACAGTCCCGTAAATTTTCTAAGTCCACACATACCTATCTTTTCAAATCACAAGTTCGTTACGCGGCTTCAGACCGCTCAGCGTCACAACCTTTCACCACCACGTCCAAGTTACGAGTCCCTTCCCAAGCGTTCTAAAGCGTGCTATACCTGCTCCCAAAATTGTATCCTTCCACACCTCCTAACGCCTCATCCTTAAAATACAATTTCCCTTCCAAAATATTATAATCCGAGTATCACAAAATTAAATGATATGACCGCCTCCATACAAATGTTATTTACATTTAACAAACAAATATATATTTAACAATACTAAAAATCGGTCGAGACTGAATTTATCATGGATTTTTATACAAATATATTCAGTTCTTATCCACAAATACTTATAATTGTATATATATATTATCTACTGCATATATACTATTTTTAGTTGGCCATGAAATATTTAAGTGGCAGTCTACAACATAAAAAACGAACGTTATTAAGAATAATATTAAATATAATAAAATACATATATAAATGTAATGTGCTTTGCTGGGTTCATGTTTTGTGTTTCTGTGGTGGAATCTATGTTATGACACAAGAATATTACTACCTCAACGAAAAGCAAAACAAGAGAGTAAAACAAAGTTTATTGAAAGACTATGGAAATAACGTGGTGCGTCTTTTAAGATAGGTAGCGTGGTGCAATGCTGCCCATTTGCTTCTTAACCTTATAGTATTATTATTATAGTACTGAAATGTATCAGCTTTTTATCTGTAAGGGATATTTAAATTGTAGTTACTGCCCGACATTATGGACTCGGAATTATTGAAAACTGGAAAACGCGGGAATGCATGACCAACTTTCTCGTTAGAAAGAATGAAGGAAAAAATAAATCTATCACGGACATCGTCAATTATTTTGAATAAGAAACACACGCACTTGTTGATGAAACATAATGTCCTGATACTGACCCGTAAATTTAATTGTAAGGCCTGAAGCCGATGGCTCCTGCCCCATCCAAAAACCGTTACAACTGCAAGGCCCTCATCATACTGAATTTCTACCTCTGAAATAAAATCTCGCCCCAGTTTTGATCTCGCGGATGAGTGACGATAATTACAGTATTATCTACCAAATTACCCAAATAAATCGTCACAATTAAGCACTTTTCTGAAAATCATTTCAGACCTCACCATGCTCACGTCTGCTCTCCACGGGCACCTCGCAAACTCTACCCAACATGGCTGACCTCTCGCTTCAACCGCCTACGCGTTCAGCTTGCTAGGCGGAGCTCTGCCATTGGCTCTCCCTCTGCCAGGCACTTAAATGTGATTTGCAGAGTATCGCATGTAGATGTAGGAGATGTAGATGAGTCGTAACAGATCCACCGCCAACCTGACCACCCCCAAAGATTCCTAAACTGCCGCGTGGCATTCGCTGGTTCTACAAGAAGGCTCAGAAAGCTAAGGTTGGCTATCCTACTCAGGACTAACTGCTACTGTCTACCTGCCACCACTCTGTTTTCACAGCACCTCAGACACACACACACACACACACACACACACACATTCACTCAAGGAGGCAGAGATGGGAGCAGTGGAACTTGGCTCCTTGTTATTTTCTTTATTATTAGCATTTCCATGTCCACTGACCTCTATCCTTAACCTGAACTATAAAAAAACATGTACCAAAAGGTGTTCTTAACTTCTACAAAGAGTAAAGGACTCATCCGCCCTGATGCCATTAATTAAATTGAATAAAATGATGAGAAAAAGTAAAGAAACGGTCTAACAGTACCGCTACATCATCTTCTTCAACTTCGCTACAAGATAAACCATTTGTGACAGCAATAAATACGCCACCACTAGTTTCATTTAATATATCCTTTCTGAACACCATTTGACCTTAGTAAAAATTTCAGCGAAACATATCTCTGGCTTTATCCAGCTTTCGCTACCTACAATAATGTGAGATTCAGTACTGTTTATTAGTGTTTGGAGCTCTGGTACTTTCCACACACAGCTACGACAATTTAGAACTGTTAGACCAACGGTTTTTAGTTCTGTGTTCGTCTTATCTTTGACCTGAACCCTTTGAGATTGAAACCCTTGTTGTATGTTCCGAAATCCTTCTAACCTAAAAAGAAAACCGCCCAATCAATGCCACATAGCTCCCACTATCTGTGTAGAGGTTTCCAGCGCGTATTGGACTCCTGAGCTGTTCAGCGGAGCCCAGATCCCACCACCTGATGGCGCAAGTCAAGGTATCTGCCACCTACACGGTCTCAAAACCGTCTTAGCGTCTAATTCAGAACCACTCGAAATTCAAATGTTCAGATGTTTGTGGAGCCTATGGGACTTAACTATGGAGTCATCAGTCGCTAAACTTACAAACCACTTATGAACTAGCTTACACTAAAGACGGCACAAACATCCATGCCCGAGGACGGATTCGAACCCCCGATCGCAGCGGCCGTGCAGACCGTGATTGGCACGTCGCAGACCGCTCGGCTACTGCGGCCGGCAGTGATGTTTGTTTATCATTAGTTGTCTACGTAATTAACGAAATAGTTAGTATAATTTTTGCGTTACAAGCATTAGTAACATGACCAGAGCCATACATAACACGGAAACTGATGTAAAAATAGCTGAACTTAACTAATTCAGTGGTGTAACGAAAAACTTCGTCATGAACTAATACTTACGAATATGTGTATATTTGCGGCTTATTCCGCTGAAAGTAATCTATATCTATAAATGTGAATGTCTGTTCGGTGTACGTTTATCACGTCTGAACCGCAAGATATAAAGAGCTAAAAATTTGTACAGTTACTAATGTCTACCCGGGGAAGGCTTTAGGCACGGTTTTATGGCGATCGGATAGCTATTTACCTACCTACCTATCTATATATATATATATACGTAAAAATAGATGAAGTACACTTACCAGGCGAAGGGGCACAGGCAGTAATAGCAACAAATAAACACACACACACACACACACACACACACAAATGCTAGCTTTCGCAGCCTAGCTGCTTCATCAGGCAGAAGGGAAGGAGAGGGAAAAGGAAATGATGAGGGTTTTAAGGAAGGGGTCCCATCAAATTCACCTGGTCCTATTCCAAATCCCATGCCACTTTCCTCGATGTCGACCTCCATCTATCCAACGGCCAACTACACACATCCGTCCACATCAAACCTACCAATAAACAACAGTACCTGCATTATGACAGCTGCCATCCTTTCCACATCAAACGTTCCCTTCCCTACAGCTTAGGTCTTCGTGGCAAACGAGTCTGCTCCAGTCCTGAATTCTTGAACCAATACACCAATAACCTGATAACAGCCTTCACATCCCGCAGCTATCCTCCTGGTCTGGTACAGAAGCAAATTGCCAGAGCCACTTCCTCATCCCCCCGATTTAAGAACCTTCAACAAAACCCCAGAAGTGCCCCTCTTGTCACCGGATACTTTCCGGGACTGGAGCGGACTCTGAATGTGGCTCTCCAGCAAGGATACGACTTCCTAAAATCCTGCCCCGAAATGAGATCCATCCTTCATGACATCCTTCCTACTCCACCGAGAGTGTCTTTCCGCCGCCCACCTAACCTCCGTAACCTCCTAGTCCACCCCTATGAAATCCCCAAACCACCTTCCCTACCTTCTGGCTCCTACCCTTGTAACCGCCCCCGTTGTAAAACCTGCCCTATGCACCCTTCCACCACCACTTACTCCAGTCCCGTAACCCGGAAGGTGTACACGATCAAAGGCAGAGCCACTTGCGATAGTACCCACGTGATCTACCAACTGACATGCCTGCACTGTGAAGCGTTCTATGTGGGAATGACCAGCAACAAACTGTCCATTCGCATGAATGGACACAGGCAGACAGTGTTTGTTGGTAACGAGGATCACCCTGTGGCTAAACATGCCTTGGTGCATGGCCAGCACATCTTGGCACAGTGCTACACCGTCCGGGTTATCTGGATACTTCCCACTGACACCAATCCTTCAGAACTCCGGAGATGGGAACTAGCCCTTCAGCATATTCTCTCTTCCCGTTGCCCACCTGGTCTCAACCTCCGCTAAATTCGAATTCCCACCCACCATCTTAACATCTTTGCCTTGGTTCCCTGGCCAGAGCCTCTGCCTCAAGTGGCATCTCTGTCTAACTTCTAACTTCTTTGCTTTCTACAGTTCTACAGTATGTCTGCCTAAGTGTACTTGTGTCTGTGTAAATGTGTGGGTGTATGTGCATTTATTTACCCTCCATTTTTTCCCCCAAGGTAAGTCTTTCCTGTCCCGGGATTGGAATGGCTCCTTACCCCCTTCCTTAAAACCCTCATCATTTCCTTTTCCCTCTCCTTCCCTTCTGCCTGATGAAGCAGCTAGGCTGCGAAAGCTAGCATTTGTGTGTGTGTGTGTGTGTCTGTGTGTTTATTTGTTGCTATTACTGCCTGTGCCCCTTCGCCTGGTAAGTGTACTTCATCTATTTTTTACGTATATTTTTCCTGTTAGGAATTTTTCCTCTATAATATTCGTATATATATATATATATATATATATATATATATATATATATATATATATATATATATATATATATAACATGAATGTCTGTTCGGTGTACGCTTATCACGTCCGAACGACAAGTCGCAGAGACTTAAATATTTGTACAGTTACTAATTGATACCTTAGGATGGTCTTAGGCACGGTTTTATAGCGATCTGATAGATATAACGCGAAATACGGAACAATAATTATTATTTGAAAATTATATTTACTCTTTGAAAATTGTTTTATTGCTTGCATTGTTCCTTGAGGGTTGACAATGATAAAAGGGTGAAGTATATTGGGATGGAAAGTAGTCGGTGTATATAAAATTCTTCGTGTGTGTGTGTTAATATTTCGCTTTGGAGCGAAAACTACAGAACGCAAAGGAATGGTCTGTGTGTAATTGTTGTCCGAAGTCTCCCGTTGTACACCATAGCAGTTCCATGCCGATAGTTATAAGGGGGTGGAAGATATGGTTTTGAAAGTCGTCAAATTATTAAAAAAATCCGGACTGAAGGCCAGCGATGACGCTTGTGGCACTATAGCAAGGAGGTTACATACAGTGAAACGTGATGCCACAGACCATATCTTTGGTCTATGCCTGCTACAATGTCTTCAGCTCTTTCTCTGTGAGGATATGTATGCGGATAAGGAAATATAAGAATAAATAAAGCAGTAAAAAAGAAATTTCTTTTAATACATCTCTTTAAAAAAATCGATTTGACGTTTCGCGCAATACATCAAGTGATCGATTTGTGATATTATTACAATCATCATTGTTGAATTTCGTGATTGGGATTCTTCGAAACGAGTGCATTTTTACGTGTGATTTCATTTACACTACTTACTTTCCTGAAAACGGTAAGTGCATAGACTTCTGCAATCTGATAGGAATATTTTTCAGTTCCGCTTTATCAGCGACATTTCCCCAAAAATGAGTGAAATTAATTACATTAATTGTTATGGTAAAGGTTTCATACGTGTAGGCATAATTTCTCCATACTTAATTACGACATACCTTACCTTAAAATACGTGTCTGGCAAACGTCTTTCAAGCGCCGTTACATTTAACTTGACAGATTTCGTAATATTGAAGTATAAATACAAAATCCACCAAATACGGCACATTTGCTTCCGATTGTCTGAATTGGAGGCTGCGCAACGCGATGTTCTTTTGTTGCAGACCACGTGATTATGTGGCTAGCGAATCACAGCACAAAGAAGAGTATGGTAACCAAACCTCACCGCCGCGCAACATGAAAAATAAGAATTTTTGACGTTGGAAATTAAATATGCGGTAATGTTTTTATTCACGAAACCGCGCAATCTTTAGAGATGTGAAAATTAACGTGTTAACATGAAGTTTCAATTATTTTCTTTTCGAAATCACTTGATTACACAGACGAAAAAATAAATAAAACATGCTATACCTGCTCTATGGTTGACAGGTTCTTGTATGTACTCTTGTCCGGTCAGTAACAGTTAATGGCCTCGTAAGATGAAGATTTGGAATTAGTTGACTGTTTCGTACATATAAAATAAGTAAAACGTGCTATAGTACTATATAGTTGAGAGGATAAAGTGATTCTAAATCTTCATTTCACATCTCTAAAAATTGCGCGGTTTCGTGTATAAAAACATTACCGCATATTTAATTTCCGACGTCAAAAATTCTTATTTCCATGTTGCGCGGAGGTGAGGTTTGGTTACCATTGGCTGACGACGGTACTCTTCTTTGTGCTGTGATTCGCTAGCCACATAATCACGTGGTCTGCAACAAATGAACATCGCGTTGCGCAGCCTCCAATTCAGGCGATCGGAAGCAAATGTGGCGTAATTGGTGGATTTTGTATTTATACTTCAATATTACGAAAGCTGTCAAGTTAAATGTAACGGCGCTTGAAAGACATTTGAAAAACACGTATTTTAAGGTAAGGTATGTCGTAATTAAGTACGGAGAAATTATGCCTACATGTATGAAGCCTTTACCATTGTTATAATTCAAAAATATGACATCGTACGAATTTTATAAGTCCTTTGTATGTTGATTACTATCTTTGTTTGGATATTGCACTTATAATTTTGTACATTATGCAAGACAGCGCTATTTCTTATATATTCTCCAAGAAATATAACATTATTTTAGAAAAAGAGAAATGCACAGAGAGAGAAAGGATGATAGAAGTACTAACTCAAGGCAGGAATAAATAAATAAGCACCCGGGCAACGCCGGGTTTTCAGTTAGTTAGAATATAAACATAAGAGAAACATACATTTATATTATGGTCCGTTCTTACTACGACAGTTTCTTGATACGTATCAGTTTGGTATGGAGTCTAATACTTTGCACATTTGTAGACATCACACATATTTTCTTATATGCACATATTGTTTTGAGTGTGATTACTTTAGCTTAAGAAGACAATGTTGGAAGATCCTTGCCGTTTGTGGTTCAGCTATTTGATTGCTTTTTCCGTTTTCTTGCCATGTCTGTGACGTTTCTCCTTCAGCTACAGTTGTGTGGCTGATTTGGTACATTAAATACTGCAGTTATTGCATTCTATAATCGTTTCTTACGTTCCACCCTCGCCGATTTTACTGGAATTGTAGAGAAGAAATGTTTTCGTTTTTGAGCAGAAAAGTGACGTCATTCTGCCAAAGGGAGGATCTTTTGATGTTTTCTAGCCATTTTTCTTTTTTAACAGTAAATTAAATTATTCAGTAAAAGCCTGTAGATTACAAGATAATTGTGAAATAAACTGTGTTAAAATGTACCGTTTCGCACCTTGTCAGGGATCTTAGCAAACCTAAGAAAGACAAATGTGGAGGTATTTTTTAGTTATTACCTATTTTATGACGCTACACACGTTCCCTAATGTGAAAAGTGTGTTAAAATCAATATAAGCGATACTATTCGCACTCATCCCACATCGTATTCATAAATGTAGCTCGCTGGCCGCTTTGAGCATTGCTGTCGGAGTGTATAACAGAAATCTGCTGCAGTGTATATATCAGACTGTGGTGATACTGTATACGGCTTTTCCAGTCTAGTAATATATGTTTATGCGTTTACTTCCAATTACTACGCTTAACTGCTACCAAAAAAATGATTTTTATGCTGTGTTCACGTATGACAAAGCACTTTTAGAATAATATTTATAAAATATTCCGTCAGTACACGACATATTAAAATACTCAATGCTTTTTATTTCTTTCCCACAATATTTGTTTATTGGTTTGTTATGAACTGGCTTTCGGCTTCTTAGGCCATTATCAGATAACTTACAAGGAAAGTACTAGGGCTCGAACAAACACATATACACCAAAATCGTATGAGAGATAATGTAAAGATCCCTTATTGCACTAGTGATACTCCTGCATCTGCAAAACTCTGCAGTCGTCTGTTAGAGGCCTCTGCGTGTGCCATGTCGCATTGCACTTTGACCTGCCGGTTCGCCAGTAGGGACGGTGCAGTGTGCCTCCGAAATTGCGTTTTGTGACGTTATTTGTGTGGTGAAGCGTCAGATGGGGCGGCGATTGCTAATCAATCCTGCTAATGTATTGCGATTAGTTGAGATGATGTTACGGAGAACCCTTCTTCGTGAAGATGGTATTAGTGTAGAAGATGAATCATTTGTTTGCTTTCTCGTATCTGTTATGGTCCAGAAATATGAGCATTAGTTAGATACTGTTGTTACAAACTCATAATAATGATAATAGGGATGACAATGACGAACAACTCATTGCAAGCGGCACAGTCAATTGGGGTAACTTTGTACCAGTCAGGGTAACTTTGTACCACTCGCTATTTTTGTTTCAGTTGCCTGGTGTTGCATCTAGTGATATTATTTTGTACTAAAAGTAACAGTTTTATTATCTCTGTTATTTATATTTCGTATTTCAACTACCTTTCTACATTCCTACAAGCTCTTTTGGTTGTGGTTAGTCTTTTATTGTGTTGACTGTGAAGAGAGCATCTGACTTTAGTGATTTCAATTTGTGATTGTAAGTGCAAGTAATGACCACCTTAATAGTATTTCGTTTTTAAACAATTAAATAATGCTTTGAGTTTGCAGTGATATAACTTGATTTGAAATTCTGATTTACTATATTGACATAACCACTGTTATATAGCTAGTGGCAAATTCATGCTCATTTCAGGGCAACTTTGTACCAGTACAAAATTACCAGGACCATGGTACAATGTTTACCAAATTGAAATTAGAATAATAAATTAAGATCCTAAAATTTCTAAAATGACTTGGTATGCCAGGAATTACGTGATTTTGATGGTTGTGCCTACCAATTTGGCGTATTTGTGAGTACAAATTTGGAAATTCACATCCCAATAAATATATAAACATTTGTCAGATGATTGTAAAATTGCTGTCACTCATTTCTAAATTATGCAAAAATTACAATAGTGTTCAATAACAAGCAATGATAAGCAGTATGGGAACTGAATTATTCAAGAACTTTTTGGAGACAGTAAAGGCCAATTCACACTGTCCGTCACGTCACGTCACCGTCCGTCAGAACATTCCGCAATGTATTTCTAATGGCGGCATTCACACTGTCCGTCACCGGACCGTCACGTCACGTCAGCGTCCGTCAAGCTTTCTCGAGAAGAATGTTTTGATGGAACGGTCGTCTGCTAACATCGGAAGTTAACCTAATTTTGTCACGCGAATTACATGTTGCAGTTGACGATTGCACTGTTTATATGCAAATGTGTCTTATTCATCTTTGTGCTGTTGTTGTACCTCGTTTTAGGGGTAAATCTCAAATGTTTAATGACGACTTAAATATTTTTGTCAATTGAGTATCCCCCTATAATCGAGGTCGGATATCTGAAACCAAAAAATGGTTTATGTTACGTAACAATGTAACAGAAACGACTGAAGCAAACTGTTTATTTGAATAAATTGTAATTTGAATACGCATTTTTCATTAAATAACACTTTAAATGAAAATGTCAGTTATAATGAAAGACAAAAATTCAGTTGTTTACGACGTATTAGCGATGTCAGCATGCAAATCGTAATGGTTAAAATATACAGGCGATATTTATGCTCTTACAAGTATGGTTTGATGTCTTCATATGTTTATTTTTTCGCTTGAAAATAGATGTCGATGTTTTGAAATGTTGTTTCAGTTCCCAGTAAGTTGGCCAAAAACATACACTGTAAAGTTTTCTTTGGCCGTTAATAACATTTAGCGTTGTTGTTCCCCCTTTCTAGTATTAAACTATGACTTTCTACACAACAGATCGCCACTCATAACCTCACTTTCAACATTGCGTATTGAGATCGACGAATTGACGTGACGGACACGGACGGACAGTGTGAATACAACTTGACGTGACGGTTCCGTGACGTGACGTTGACGTGACGGACAGTGTGAAATGGCCTTAAGACAGTCAGATCTCGATGTGAAGACTGTCAAAAAGTCTAAGTTGTTCATAGAACCTGGGAAGAGTTTGTCTGCAGAAGATGTTAGGGCATTTTATGAGAATAAAGAAGTAAGTGGTAAGAACAGAAAGAAGAGACGAACCCGAAATGAGGCAGAAGAAGAAAATCAACCGAGGGAAGTGCTAGAATTTGTGCAACCTAGTACATCACGACCAAAATCAGGACTGAAGACAAGAGGTGGAGTAAGCACCCATGCTAGAACACTCAGAACTTTGAATAAAAAGAATGTGTCAGCAGATGCTCCTGACAGCTGTAATATCATTACTGAATTAGATGTGAACATAACTATGACCGATGAAATGGAACTTGTAAACGGCCCTATTGTAATAGCTGAGGGGGACGTTGTTGTAGAAGAAGGAATGATAACTGATGTATTCAGCAAATCACCTACATGTGAAGATGACTTTCATGTAAATGATTGTGTCATTGAAGTGTATAAGGGTAAATGTTATCCTGGAAAAATCACTGCAGTGGAGGAGCGAGGCAATCGTATGACATTCAGAATAAGTTGCATCGTTAAGAAAGGAAAAAAATACGTGTGGCCTGAGAAAGAGGATTCAACTTAGTACAACAAGGATAGTATATTAAAAATAATTGATGAATCCTGCATGAAGCCCGTTAATAAAAGGGGCATGGTGCATATCAGTGATGAGTTCCTGTGTTCATCAGAGGAGGATATTTGAAGGAGTCTATTTCCTATTTAGTATTATTGAATAAGTTGTGTTGTGTTATGAAGAAAATGTGTGTACTATTATTTGCAATGTGTATTATAAACAATTCAGTGCAATAAATGTCTTTTCCTCTATTTGTGTTTACTTAATACGGGAGCTGTCAGTGCCAGCTCCACACAAATATCTTGATATTTCGGAGTCAATACTGAATTAACACTTTGTTTTTACTTCATATTAACACCTGATTTCCTTTTGGCATGGTATAAAGTTACCCAGAGCATCAGATATAGGAATCATTCTGTGTTTTTTAAGACTGGTCTAAAGTTACCCTGAATGACAGTGTAACTTTGTACCAGTATTAAAATTGAAATTTTACCCTAACATTGCATAATTAGTATACATTTTTACTTTCCCAAGCACTCAGTAACTGTAGATGTAAAATGTTACAATGTTTGTTGTAATGCGTAATTTATTTTAAGTACAGTATTTTCAAAAAATGCAGAAAAGTGGTACAAAGTTACCCCGATTGACTGTAGTGCTACGGTAAGTGCGGGAAGAGGCAATGGAAGCAGTGGCAGTGAATACCAACAGTCTTTCAGGAAGAAGATTAAAGTTGCAACTATCATCTCCGCATTTGATGACAATTCGCTAGAGAACATGTACGATGATTATTACATAAGTTATAGTTAAGATATCTGCATTACGTATGGCGTCTACAATTACATCTACAGTGCTATCTAGAACATGGTCGCAGAGCTTTGCAGAAAAACGACACCCACCAGCACACTGATGTGTACGTAGAGATCCTGTAACCAAACGTTCATAAAGATATGTTTGTTCGAGCCCATGTACTTTCCTTGTTAGGACTGAAAAGATCACACAACGGTGTGAGTTCTTAGTTGTGCATAGACGGTAATCGAAAGATACGTGAATTTTCTTGACAATATATCGCTACCAGAACGCAACATAATATAAAATGTCATTGTAATTTGAATAAATAAAATCTGATGAGTAGTGCATGTTTGCTGCTCCAGCCTGTGTATTATTCCGAAGTGTGCCGTGATAGTGTACAGGGTGTCCAGAAAAGGGCTCCCTGATTTCAAAAATAAATATCTCGAAAACAAAGATCGATAGAGGTATGCAGTAAACGGTATGTTTATTGTGAAAGCTGTAAGAAGTTTATACAGCAGTTTGAAATAATAGTTACAAAAGCTGTTAACAGATGGCACTGTACGCTGTACAGCTCTTATCAGCATACATACATGAAATAATCGTATGAAAACACTCTTTGCAAACAATCACATCACAATGCTTTCAAAATGTTCATCATTGGCAAATAATCGTATGAAAACACTCTTTGCAAACAATCACATCACAATGCTTTCAAAATGGTTACCATTGGCACTACAGTGGTAGCGCAAACGAAGAATGAAATTTGCCATCACATTTCGTAGTGTCTCAACGGAAAAGGATTCACATGCCACAGAGATCGCCGATTCAAGCTAGTCCAGCGTGACGGGATGCTTCGGGTAGACCATGTCTTTCACTGTGCCCCACAAAAAAAAGGTCACAGGGTGTCAAATCCGGCGAATATGAAGGCCAATCCATGCCTGCACCAGTAAATTTGGAATATTCCAAAGCAATGACTCGATTCCCGAAGTATTCCTCAAGAAAGCGAAACACCTGTTCGTTCCGATGTGATCGGGCTCCATCTTGCATAAACCATTCAGACCTGGTCGATCCTTTAGCGCTTGCTGTGTGGCGACAAATTGTTCCAAAATTGCAACGTAACGTGCACCAGTGACCGTTTCGCGACCGAAAAAAGGGCCAATAATGCCTCTGCTACATACTGCAGCCCACACAGTGACTTTAGGAGAATACAGGGGTTCGCTTCACACCAATATGGCTTTTCGGAACCCCAAAATCACCAATTCTTCTTATTCACGTATCCATTCGGGTGGAAGTGTGCTTCATCTGTAAACCAGATGCAGCCAACATCAAATCAAATGTTCAAATGTTTGTAAATCTATCGGACCAAACTGCGTGGTCATCAGTCCGTAGCTTACAAACTACTTAAACCTAGTTAAACTAACCTAAGGACAAACACATACACCCATGCCCCAGGGAGGACTCGAACCTCCGCGCGCTCCGCAGCGAGACGCTTTAGACCGCTCGGAACTCCACCGCGGTAACATCAAATCCTTCACTATAAATCATTGTGAGCATCTGATTAGCAAAAGCAACCCTTTGTTGCACAGCTCGTACGGGTATGGCCTGATGCGTTTGAATTTTGAATGGAAACATGTGTAGGCTCTTTCTCAGTATTTTCTGCGCGCTGGAACGCTTCAAACCAGTCTCAGATGCAATTCTACGGACGGATGAAATTGGATTTCGCTGAATAATGCCAGAAACTGTGGCGATATTTTCAGGCGTAACTGCGGTTTGCTTGCGGCCAACATGCCCTACTAGATCATCAGTTAAGCTGCCTGTTCGTTGGAATTTTGCGAAGAGCGTACGAATGGTTTTCGCTTAGGGTCTTTTTGGAACATTAAATCGTGCTTGAATACTTCGCTTTGTTGCCGTAGGACTCTCTTCTAACCTGTGGTACTCTAGCACCAGAAAAACCGCGTTGTTCAATGGAGTACATGGTTTTAATCTCTTCCTTCGGTACGCTAACCTCCTTTCACGTTTCAATAGTGGAACTGATCGCTCTGGGCTTCGGATCACTATTTATACTAGGCATTACGTATGGCGATTACAGTGCCATCTGTTAGCAGCTTTTGTAACTATTATTTCAAACTGCTGTATAAACGTCTTACAGCTTTCACAATAAACATACCGTTTACTGCATTCCTCTATCGATCTTTATTTTCGAGATATTTAATTTTGAAATCAGGGAGTCCTTTTCTGGACTCCCTGTATTTCTTGTATATGTGCTTATTGCAATGCAGTAGTGTTTATCCAGCAGAACTCAGTAAAGAAGCAGACGACACACTACTCACAGAAATAAATACACAAAGAAAATGTAGACATCTCAAGACGGGTAAGGTAACCCGAAACCAGTACAGTAATGGTAACATTTTAAAAGCATATATGGCTGGTTCCGTTGTTCAACGACATATTAGCTTTATTTGAATTTTAATAGTAAGCGTGTGGATAGTCGATAGTGAGTTAAAAGGTGCAAAATGTGTGTGTGTGTGTTGGGAGGGAGGGGAGGGGAATGATGGCAGAGGGGACTCTATGAAATGTGGGCACAGAACAGTTATAACAAAATTACCAGCACACTGTGAGACAAACAATAACAGTTACCATTACGCCTACTTCAATAAAGGTGAATAATGAAACTGTATTAGGTCATTAAGGACTAGGTCTGGAGTCTTAGATTGGTGTTTATTGATAGAATTTCTAATCAAGTAAGTTTTGTGGCCTTAGGCACCCTATGGAGAACATCACGTTTAGTGATTTAATTCTGGAATTGTCTAAATTTTGTTGACCTGCTTATATAGTTATATGAAAATCGGAACCTCAACTTTTTGTTGTAAGATACCTGCTATGGGAAGGTATACATTGCATATTCAAATGTACCGCGAATTTGAGACAATTGTCAAGCTAGTCAGGCATGGGTCATTTATCTTTGGTTGTAGGCTTATTTTTCGATGGCAGTACTATCGATATTGGCGACGGTGATAGTATTATTTCCGGGAAGTAAGGTTGTGATTATTGAGAGTGTAGACTTTTCTAGGCGCGCGGATGAGATTGCAGAAGCGTGGGGACCGTGGTTGTGTGCAGTTGTCATTCCGGCGGGATAGCCGAGGAGATGAGATTTTGAGACTTGAATGCTGAGCCAGGCTGTATGTTTATGGAGACGAAAGGAATAGATGACGTCGGAGAAACGATCTTTTGAAGTTTTTATAAGGTAACGTTTTTCATGAAATAGCCTACTTGCCATATTTCTATGGCACAACTTCGCATTGTTCGGCTGAATTGATGATAACAGTAACGGTCGGGGAAGATCTTGCTGTTAGCTTGTAGTCTCACGATTCATGCTAGGGACCCCTTTCTGTGTTAGGAAAAGTATTTATTGTAATAGTTTAGTTTTGAAATTGAGTTTTTTTATGAAATAGGAATTTCATGGGTTGTGTTCTTGAAATATGGTAGTGTTGTAACATTGTTTGTGTAAATCGAGTTAAATTTATTAACAGTAAAGAAATGTTTATCTTTGTTTAAAAATAATTTTGCAGGCAGATTAAATATCTTTCTCTGAAAGATTTTAAAATCATAAACATGACATTGTTAGTAATTTTCATGAATTTACATATTTAGAAAATAAATCAGATATTTCATTTTTAATAATTAGTTCGAGTTTCTTAAACAGATTACCAGTTTATCCCTCCTCACATTTTTATTAAAAGTGCCATAGATGTTTTCTGTAGTTAGTACAGCAGGAAGCAGTTTGGTGTTGCGCAGATTTATGCAGTAAGTTAAGGTGAGGAAGAATCAGTTTTTGTCAAGCTTACAGTTCAGTATGATTTACAGATTTTAGGGTAGGACAATTCATACTGTATTCAGGTTAACAAGTGTTTGCACTGTGTCAGATTGCATTGATAAATATTGTATTCGTTACATTCCGTTAAAGGTTGTTAGTTCAGTCAGAAACAAGTTTGTAGGGACAGAATTATTAACACAGTGATTTTTCATCATCATCATCATCATTAGAGACTGATTATGCCTTTCAGCGTTCAGTCTGGAGCAGATTACCTTTAATATAATTCCTCCATGATCCCCTATTCAATGCTAACATTGATGCCTTGTCTGATGTTATGCCTTTTACTTCAAAATCATTCTGCACCTAATCTAAGTACTTTCTTCTTGGTCCACCTCGACTCCTCTTACCCTCCGCTGCCGAGCTCATGAGTCTCTCAGGTAACCTTGCTTCTCCCATGCGTGTGACATGACCCCACCATCTCAGTCTGTTCTCTCTAACTGCTTCATCTATGGTGTTCATTCCCAACTTTTCTTTGATTTCCTCATTATGGATATCCTCCTGCCATTGTTCCCATCCATTGGTATCTGCAATCATTCTTGCTACTTTCATATCTGTAACCTCTATCTTATGAATAAGGTAACCTGTATCGACCCAACTTTCACTCCCATACAACAAAGTTGGTCGAAAGATAGAGCGGTGCACTGCTAACTTTGTCTTGGTACTTACTTCCTTCTTGCAGAAGAGAGTAGATCTTAGCTGAGCACTCACTGCATTAGCTTTGCTGCATCTCGATTCCAGTTCTTTCGCTATGTTGCTATCCTGTGAGAAAATACATCCCAGGTACTTGAAACTGTCTATCTGTTCTAACTTTGTTCCTCCTATCTGACACTCAATCTGTTTAAATCTCTTTCCCACAGACATTACTTTCGTTTTGGAGATGCTGATCTTCATATCATAATCCTTGCACCTCTGCTCGAGCTCTGAAATATTAGTTTGCAACCTTTCAATCGAATCTGCCATTACAACTAAGTCAACCGCATATGCGAGACTGCTAATTTTGTTTTGACCTATTTTAATCCCGCCCTGCCAGTCTACAGTTTTCAACATATGATCCATGAATAGTATGAACAACAGTGGTGACAGGCTACAGCGTTGTCTTACCCTGAAACTACCCTGAACCATGAGCTTAATTTGCCATCTACTCTAACTGCTGCCTGACAGTCTACGTAAAGCCCTTTAATTGCCTGACAGTGGTTCTGGTGTGGGTTCCTGTAGTCATGTCCTAGTTCGTGAACCATGGGCAACGTGTGAGTGGCCAAGTAAGTGGTCCTGACAGTTGGGATACCAGTTACTCTGGAATAAGGTTGGGCAGCTCGGACATATTCTGAGTCGTGGCCACCTTTGTGCTCAGACGGCAAAGACTACCAAATCCACCAGTTAGTCCCTCAACCGTTAGGGGTAAAACCCAGTGGGGCCCTGGGCAAGTAAGGCTAGCAACCTGCTTCCCAGGTACTTCAATATCATGCTGACAACAATCAGAGCAAAATGCCTCGGACCTTTGGAGGTAATGGAGTCCCACCTCTAATTGACAGACGAGGGACTCCTCAGATACGACTTGGCAAACGATCTGGAATAAGATGGGGAGCTATTAATATCAATGGGGGATTACAGTGATTTTTATTATCAGTAATTTTCAGACAGTTAACTTTGTTACGACATTTTCATACAGAAACAATTAGCAGTTTGTGTCTCATTATAATAAACATTACGCAGTCAGATAGGTTTGCAATACCTTTACATTCACATAGAATTCTGTTAAAAATACGCAGTCAGATTACATAACCTTGTACAAAGGCATTCAGCTAGAACAAGTTCAAACACACAGAAGACGGAATTTTGTAAGAGAGAAGGAGAAGCGAGGAACTTTCATTGTGTTCACGTATTTATAATCTATATTTATAAATGTGAATGTCTGTTCGGTGTACGTTTATCACGTCTGAACCACAAGACATAAAGAGCTAAAAAATTTTGCAGTTACTAATGTCTACCCGGAGAAGGCTTTAGGCACGGTTTTATGACGATCGGATAGCTATATATATATATATATATATATATATATATATATATATATATATATATATATATATATATGTGTGTGTGTGTGTGTGTGTGTGTGCGTGTGGGTTAATATTTCGCTCTGCAGGGAATACTACAGAACGCAAACGAATGGTCTGTGTGTAATTGTTGTCCGAAGTCTCCCGTTGTACACCATAGCAGTTCAATGCCGATAGCTATAAGGGGGGTGGAAGATATGGTGCTTGAAAGTCGTCAAATTATTAAAAAATTCGGAGTGAAGGCCAGCGATGACATTTGAGACTCTATAGCAAGGAGGTTACATTCAGCAAAACGTGATGCCTCAGACCATATCTTTGGTCTATGCGTGTTACAATGTCTTCACCTCTTTCTCTGTAAGGATAAGTATACGAATAAGGAAATATAAGAATAAATAAGTAAAGCAGTAAAAGAGAAATTTCTTTTAATACATTTCTTTAAAAAAAATCGATTTGATGTTTCGCGCATTATCTATCATAATCAACCAACACGCGAGCGGAGCCGCGGTTGTAAGCTAGTGGTTAATACAATCCCAACTGAATGCCAACGGTCCCTTGCACCCCATTATCCATATTAACGTTGTGTTTTTGTTGTGTTCATACTTACGTGCTGGACTGTACCTGCGTAACCTCGTTTACCCCCTTGTCCCAGCGTCTCCTGACGATAGTTAGGCCCTTAGGTGCTGTTACAGCAGATTCCTCCTGAGAGAATTTTGTGCTCGAAGTCGAAACACGCGCCTATAAATCCTGTCTTATAGGCGATCGTGGCTAGTCCTGCGATAGTCTAGTATTCGAGGAGGCAGAGCGTACACAGTTGACGCACTGCCCGTTCTTTTGTTTGTTTCCTGCTACAATGACGCGAATCGAATAGGCGATGGCGTATTTCTTCCCAGTCTCAGATCGTTAGCCGTCGGAATGGCCGAACTGCGTATGCTCGTTAGTCGTGCAGTCATTAACAAGCGCTTTATCGGCTGTCTTGTTATTTTTATCTTGACGCGGGTGGACTGGGGGGTGCCAGTTCCACTTCCGCCGTCACCAACAATCATGAACTGAGCCAGGTAGATAACTTACAGCAGGCTACAAACAGTTCACGACTTGCTTTCGGCGACCCACGACGTCGAGTGACTGCCTGCACGGATCTCCCCCGTGGACGAGATGACCTGTGCTGAGAAGGAGGAAGCGGTCCACAATGGCGAATCGCAGCCCCTAAAGGTATTGCCAAGATTCTTGTTTGCTAGAGTCGGTTAACAGAATGTTGGACGGATCTTGCATTTCGCAAGCCAATTCGGGATAATGATAATTTTTGCATCTATATGTTTTTCAGTCCCCTGTTACATCTAACTCGCCATCCTTAGCTAGTAAACATAACGATTTGTACAATACCTAAGCATCTGTTGGATTTGGAATAGGAGGCAAGGTACTGCCAGGAGTAAAGTTTTGAGGACTAACTGTGAAGCGTGTCGGAATAGCTCAGTCGTTAGAACGTTTGTCTTCTGAAGGCAAAGGTCCCAGGTTCGAATCCAGGTTCCGGCACTCAATCTGCCAGGAAGTTTCATATCAGCTCTCCCACTGCAGCAGAGTGAAAGTTTCAGTATACAAAGATCAATTACAATAACGGATTGCTTCATCGGTTTTTCTTAAAATATTTTAGTCATAAAAACACTTTATTAGCATTCACAATGTTTATTACTTTATACAGAGGTTTTAGGCTCTTAAACCATCGTCAGGTGCAAAGGTAAATGTAGGGTGTTGAGAAATTAATGTTGCAGACTTCGATAACTCGGAGAGTGGAGTAGGTAAGTAATATTCTGATGCAGAACTCATGTCCAGAAACGTAATCCAGTGACGCTATGAGCGATTCTTGATACTGTGAAACTAATCGCTTTCCATAATTAGGAACGAGGTAGTATGATCCAGCCAATAATAAAACGGTTTACATCGAATAATTATCTCCGTGAGACTCATCGATAAACTGTGTAGTAAACATGGACTCTAAATGCATACCTCAGGAGGTACGAGCACTTGACCAGCAGAAGAGACATATTCACAGAATCGAAGATGAGGACGTGCTAATAGCTCTTAATGTATGGATCCTAGACCCCATATTTATTAGGAACTAGCTTATATGCCCATGCTTCGCAATGGTTGTTAAAGATGGACCTGTGTATATCACTTTTTTTAAAGGTTTCCGGACGTAGGTCAGCAAAAACAGAATCCTTGTTGGATCGCTCTGTCAATAAACTCAGTTCTCCTAGCCAAGATGAGAAATTTAAGTAGAAGTCATTGTCGATGAATGTTCATAAAGTTTTTCATACAAAAAGTGAAATCAATTTAAGTCCTTACTCCGGAACGATGTAAATTCATTGTTAGTTTGTGTTCATAAAGTTAAGACAGAAGTTTGTAATTGTCTGTCTGGCATAAGCTTCTGAAAACACTTCTATCGTTGAGATGAGAAATAGTAATAATGACAACAGCGCCATGTACTGGTTCTATGTCGTTGTACTAAACTGTTTATCTCTCACAGCAATTGTATGCTGAAGTAGTAGAATGTTGCAGTGTTCCACTGGGGACAATGTAGTTGACCACGCCCACTTTTCACAGTATATATGGCGCTCTCAGACACCCGACTCATCAGTCGGCAAGACTCAACGCAAGTAAGAAGACCTTTGAAGATGTCCGGCGCAGCTCTGGACGAAACGTTAGGAGAAACTGAAAAGTTTTATGGACCACGGCCTTATAACCCGGAAGTCCTACCAGCAACTATGACACCCGGTCGTTCATTGCATCACAGCAGATTTGTTTGGCTTTTGTAAACGTGTGTGACGTTTATGCTCAATACAACGGTCCTCAACAGTCCTAATAGTTTGACCGACATATGACATGCCACAGCTACATGGGATACCGTAGACACCCGACTTGCGCAAACCGAGATGGTGGACGAAACACATATTTCACATTTTTTTTACGCAAAATGCGGCCAGTCTTGTTGGAAGTGCTGCCAACGTACGGCAGTAAGGCGCCTGACGTTGCTATCCTCACTAGCCCGTTGCATATGTGGTCGATAGCACAACGCTCTTTTAATCTGCCCTTACCATAGCCATTCTGTCGAAAAGTTTTCTCCAGATAAGACAGCTCAGTGGGCAAACTTTCTGGGTCAGAAATGACGTGAGCCCTATGCACTAAGGTTCGAAGAACCCCTTCACGTTGAGCTGGGTGGTGACAACTATCAGCTTGCAAATACAAAAAAAAAAAAAAAAAAAAAAAAAAAAAAAGTTCAAATGTTTGTTAAGCTTAAGGGACTTAACTACGGGGTCATCAGTCCCTAGCGTTGGCTTCCTATAAACCGAATGTCCCAACGTACCATATGCCTTCCTCCTGGCCAACACATCAAGGAAAAGGAGGCAACAATTCTTTTCAACTTCCATTGTGAAACGGATGTTGGGGTGGATCGGATTTAGGTGTTCCAAAAATAATTCAAGTTCTCACTACCATGAGGCCAAACAAAAAAAAAAAATGTCGTCTACATATCTGAAAAAAGCAGGTTTTAACGCCACTGACTCCAGTGCGCGATCTTCAAAGTCCTCCATGAATAAATTAGCAATGATAGGTGAGAAAGGGCTTGTCACTGCAACTCCATCTCTCTGCTCATAGATCTCGTCATTGAATAAGAGGTAGGTGGAAGTCAAAACATGTCGAAATAAATTCATTATATCAGTACCGAAATTGGCCTCAATTAGTTGCAACGAATCAGACAGAGGAACGCGAATGAACAGAGAAACCGCATCAAAACTAACTAAAATATCCGAGTCAGCCAAGTGCAATCCATCCCATCGACGTAGGAAATCCGCCGAGTTCTTAATGTGGTGTTCACAATGGCCTACCAGTGGGCTCAACAAACCAGCAAGATGTTTTGCCACACGATATGCGGGAGCATCAATGTTTGACACAATAGGCCTAAGAGGACATCCTCTTTATGGACCTTAGGAAGGCCATATAATGTGGGAGGTACAGCACAATACGAATTAAGACTCTTGATAGTTTCATGTGACAAACAACTTTTCTCAAGGAGGTTATTGGTCTTCCTCTCAACACTTTTTGTAGGGTCAGCAGAAATCCTGCGATATGATGAATCAGAAAGTGAACACTACATTTTTTGATGATAATCCTGCTTGTTTAAAACAACAGTAGCATTTCCCTTGTCCGCAGGTAAAATAACAATATCAGGATCCATCCTAAGTGAACGTAAGGAAGTTGCCTCAGCTGCTGTTATATTACTCACAGGCGGACGTGCCCTAATCAACACACGTCAGGCTTTCCTCCTAACCTCGTCTTTAGTGTCAGATGGTAGTTTAAAAACAGCCTGTTCGATAGAACAATAGGTGAACGTTTAGACGTCGGTGCAAAATTCAAACCTTTCCGCAGAACGGATAGAGCTGCGTCGTCAGTGGTTTTCTTTGTGAGATTAATCACAGAACGTCGAGTTGTAAAAGCAGACCCCGAGCTACGGAACCTTTCAAACCTCGCTGAATGCCGGGCCGTTGCAGTTTGAAATTTCCAATCGGATTGTGACCAAGAAAATTCCGAAATCTCAGAGGCAATGTACAAATGAAGCCGAAATAATTCCTTCGAAACATAATCTAATTCTCGGACAAGAGCTAAGCCAGCACGTTGTATAATGCGACCAGCGGCAGGAGAATTGATATGAAGCAGTAGGGACAACACTGTTATCACAACACTTCAATAAAAACGACAATGCACATTGCAGTCTGACCCTGCTGCTACGAAGCTTATTTAACATCCGCAAACGGCGATACATTTCCTCCCTGTAGAGGTAAACAATGTCATTCCTTAATTCCTCCCGGCGAACTGCAG
Organism: Locusta migratoria; assembly: GCA_026315105.1. Classification (NCBI taxonomy): domain Eukaryota; kingdom Metazoa; phylum Arthropoda; class Insecta; order Orthoptera; family Acrididae; genus Locusta; species Locusta migratoria. Next base: position 2,771,859 of record CM048746.1, on the reverse strand, counting down.
TTTCGCCTTGAAAACAACAGGGTGGTCCCCTGCCGAAATATCAGCCGACGTCGAATTGGATACCTGGCTGCATACCCGTACATTTTTCGAATTTGTTATTCGCCAGGAGGAATTAAGAAATCACATTGTTTACCTCTACGGGGAGGAAATGTATCGTTGTTTGCAGAAGTGTAATTTCTATCACAATCTGTTTATTGAGTTCAGATTTAGTTAGATGGTTTAAATTCAGCCCCATTTTTTATAATTCACAGTCGCTGTTAGAGGACAAGGATTTGACACTCACGTATCATAGTTAGCCTGTTACCACTTTTTTAACTATATACAGTATATCTGTCTCCATTCACACTCTCATTCATCAGTTTTTCATTGTATAGTTTATTTAAAAGAATTTAAGTTGGTCAGGATTAGCTTGTCAGTCAGTTTTGTGTACATATACAACTCCATGGGATACTCTGTAAGCCGGCCGCGGTGGCCGAGGGACTGCGGTGCTCCAGTCACGGTCTGCACGGCCACTACGGTCGGGGGTTCGAATCCCCCCTCGGGCATGGATATTTGTGCCGTCCTTAGTTGTAGCTAGTTCATAAGTAGTTTGTAAACTTAAGGACTCATGACCCCGTAGTTAAGTCCGATAAGCACTACAAACATACTCTGCAAATCACATTTAAGTGCTTGGCAGATGGTTCATGGAACCATCATTATACTATTTATCTCCCATTCCATTCTCGAATAGTACGCGTGAAGAAAGAACACCTGATTCTCTCCGTTCGAACTCTTATTTCTCTTGTTTTATGCTTATGATCTTTTGTACCTATGTAAGTAGGAGTCAACAATATATTTTCGCATTCGGAGCAGAATGTTGGCGATTGGAGTTTCGCAAGTAGCCAACGCCGCAGCGATAAGCGCCGTTGTTGTAATGATTCCCATCCCAGATCCTGTATCATTTCCGTAATGCTGTCTTCCCTGTGTCGTGACAATACGAAACGAGCTGCCCTTATCAGGACTCTTTCGATGTCCTCCGTCAAACCCACCTGATAAGGATCCCACACTGGGCAGCAATCTCCAAAACTTGACGGACAAAAGTAGTGTATGCAGTTTCTTTAGTACTTCCGTTGCATCTTTTAAGGGTTTTGCCAATAAAATGCAGTCCCTGGTTCGCCTTTCTCACGACATTATCTACGTGTTCTTTCCAGTTTAAGTCTGAAGTAATAGTAATTCCTAGGCATTTTGTGGAGTTTATGACCTTCACTTTCGATTCATTTATCTTGTAAACAAAGTTTAACGGATTTCTTTTCCTACTCATGTGGACGACTTCACACTTCTCATTATTTAGAGGCAATTGACAATTTTTACACCATAGTGATATCTTATTCAGATCGTTCTGCAGTTGGTTTTGATCTTTAGATGATTTTACTAGACGGTAAATGACGGCGTCATCTGCAAACAATCTAAGAGAGCTACTTAGATTTTCCCCTAAATCGTTTATGTAAATAAAGAGCTAGTTGTGTTTCCCATGAACGATATTTTCGAAATCCGGTTGACCTTGGGTCAATAGATCATTCTGTTCGAGATAATTCATAATATTTGAATACAGGATATGTTCCAAAACCCCGTTGCAAATTTACGTCAATGAAATAAGCCTGTAGTTTAGTGAGTTACTCCTACTGCCTTTCTTGAATATAGGTGTGACCTGTGCAACTTTCCAATCTTTTGGTACAGATCCTTCCCAGAAAGTTTTTCAACCAGTCAGTCTGTTTCACACAGACACACTCAGCCACACATCATTTCAGTTTTACAACCATTACAAACACACACACTTTAGGTAAATTTATTTATTTTATTAGTAACTTTCAACGTAGAAATTGTGAATGTGTGGAATGTCACATTGTCCTTAAGTGCCCAAGTACGTCGGGATGCAGGATCTCTTTCCGACCGCAGTAATGTCGAGGATTTGATGTTTTACTGAATTCCCAATATTCACGGTGCATTCGTTAAATTGTCATGCAAGAAAATCCCCGTCTCATCGCTACCTCGGAGATGCTGTGTCTCATCTCTCGTGCGCCATTTATAAAACCATGTTCAAACTCACTTGTAATAACCTGCCATTGTAACCGATCTAGCACCTGCCCCTTACTTAGCTTGCGCAATTTCCTAGTGATTGGAAAAACGCGGAGGTGAGTCTCTTTTATAAGAAAAGTAAAAGCACTGACCCACATAATTACAGGCGAATATCGTTGACGTCGGTTAACTGTAGAATTTTGAAGCATATTCTCAGTTCGCGTATAGTAAATTTCCTTGAAACGGAAAAGCTTCTTTCCATGAATCAGCACGGCTTTAGGAAACATCAGTCATGTGAAAATCAGATTGCCCTTCTGGCGAATGACGTCTTGCGAGCCATGGATGAAGGGCAACAGGCGGAATGTGTTTTTCTCGATTTCAAAAACGATCCCACATCAGACTGCTAACGAAGAAACGAGAATATGGAATAGATTCACAGATGTGACTGGCTGGAAGACTTCCTAAGTAATAAAATGCAGTACGTTGTTATCTACGGCGAGTGTTCATCAGAGACGAGTATATCGTCAGGCGCGCCCCAGGGGAGTATGATAGGACCGCTATTATTTTCTAGCTGTGTAAATGATCTGATGGACAGAGTAACTTGTAATTTGCGGCTGTTTGCTGATGATGCTGTGGTGTATGGGAGGATGTTGTCTTTAATTGACTGTAATAGCATACAGGATGACTTAGAAATAATTTCTAGTTGGTGTGAAGAATGGCAGCTAGCTCTAAATGTAGAAAAATGTAAGGTGACGCGCAGGAGTAGGAAAAACAATCCCATAATATTCGAATACAGCATTAGTAGTGAGCTTCTTGATGCTGTCGCGTCGTTCAAATTTCTAGGCGTAACATTACAGAGCGATATGAAATGGAACGAACATGTAAGGACAGTTGTGAGTAAGGCGGACAGCCGACTTCGGTTTATTGGGAGAATTTTGGGAAGATGTACTTCCCTGTAAAGGAGACCGCGTATAAAACGCTTGTACGACCACGTCTTGAGTATTGCTCAAGTGTTTGGGACCCGCAGCAGATCAGTTTAAAGGAAGACATAGATGCGGTTCAGAGGCGAGCAGCTACTTTTGTTACTGGTAGGTTCGAGCAATGAGCGAGTGTCACGGAATGGCTCCGGCAACTCAATTGGGGATCGCTGGAGGAAAGACGACGTTCTTTTCGTGAATTTCTGTTGATGATATTTAGAGGGCCGGAATTTGAAGCTGAGTGTAGTACGATCTTGCTGCCACCTACTTAAATTTCGCGTAGTGATCACGAAGACAAGATAAGAGAAATTAGGGCTCGTACTGAGACATATAAGCATGTTCTGTTTGGGAGAGTAATAGGAAAGCCGGCCGCGGTGGCCGAGGGGACTGAGGCGCTCCAGTCACGGTCTGCACGGCCACTACGGTCGGGGGTTCGAATCCCCCCTCGGGCATGGATATTTGTGCCGTCCTTAGTATTAGCTAGTTCGTAAGTAGTTTGTAAGTTTAGGTCCCATAAGCTCTACAAACATTTGAACATTTGAGGAATAGGAAAGGAAATGCCTAGTAGTGGTACAGTGCACCCTCCGCCACGGACCTTACGGTGGATTGCGGAGTATCTATGTAGATGTAGAGTAGGGAATGTAGATGTAGATACGTCAATCTTTTGTGTTATATACGCAGTGCCAATGAGCAGCACCGTCCTCTGAGTGTTTACATTTCTTCTTGTTTGAATACGCATTTTTATAACAGTTTATGTGGCTTATTAGTATAGCAGATGCCACCTGGGGAATAGTAAAACCATGGTTTCATGGTTTCAGTGTGGTCCACCAACAGAGAGCGTCGAGACATGGCTGCCGGTGCGCCATCTGTGAGTACGTTTACAGCCATTGCGGTCAGAGTAGTGTGAACGTGGGAAGCAGACGGGAGCCTGCCGCAAAGCCGCACTCGTGCTGCCTACAGCCAACAGAGGCGTTTGAAAGCAGTGTAGTTGCTGCCTGCCGAATGGCGAGAGAGTCGTTACTGTCCCTAGCTGATGTGCTCTGGATTACCGATTCAAACCGGTTGGGGGGGGGGGGGGGTTGGAAAATAAGTTTTTCTTGTCGACTATGGGCAGAGTTGTGCATGAAAGGAAAAAAAAAAAATAGAATGTGACATTGAAGATAAGACATGCCTTTATTTTCCTACATAATTTACAAGAAAATCATAATCTGCAAGAATACGTCCAGAAAACGTATGAAACGTGTGCGTACCATTACACGCCCGAATCAGAGGCCGCATCCATGGAGCAGTAACATCCATCACCTGTCTGGAAGAACTTCAAAAGCGCTCCGTCTGCACGTAAAGTCCTACTCACCATTTTCCGGGACGCCCAAGGGGTTTTGTTGCTGGTCTCTATGTAAGTGAAAATTATGTAGAAAAATAAAGATACGTCTTATCTTTAACTAGCTGCAAGTACCAGGCTTTGCCCGGGTTTAAAATAAGGTTTTCTGTAGAAGCGTACAAAACCGTTTATTTGCATGCAATAAAAGGGTGCATTTATGTTAAAGCAATGGAATAAATAACACTTTTGGCCGTTCCATTTGGAGTATGTTCAAAAAGATTTTCGTCTTTGCCCACTCTGGAGCAGGCCACATGAGAGAAGCATGGTGTCTGCAAGTCTATACCAGCAATCCCAAGAGACTGGCCCTGTCACTTGTTGAGTGTCATGGCGAAGCACAGTTTCAAACGGAACTGTATTCTCTTGAATTGTATGGTGTTGTCTGAGGGAATGATAGGTATTCATCTTGTTTTCGAGATCAAGCTCGGAGAAAAACCGTGGATTTTGGAGAAATCCATTAGTACCCTCCACCATGCACTGAACGAAATTTTATGTAGACAGTGCCCTTCCTCTTGTTTTGAAGGTCAATTGTGCAAAATTTTCTAAAATTTTCCGGTTGGTTTTCCAAAAAATGGAACGAAACCTGTTTAAGAACCTTCCCCATGTAATTTTGTGTATGTGTACCAAATTTCACGTTATTTGGGTGTCTGGATCTTGTGTTATAAGAGAACAGACATACAGATAACAAATTCATCTTATAACTATAGAGGTATCTCATTCTATTTTTTTTCCTTTGATATTCTACTCCCAGTTGACAGGGGAAACTTATTTTCCAACTGCCCCTCGTATTTATAATTTCTAAAGGTTCTTAAAATATCTTTGTATAATCTGGAAAGTTCAGTTTTCCGGCTGTACTTTCTCCTACGTAATAAATGTGCTTTAAGTCCTAAGTGTTGTACTTCATGGACTACCTTGCGTTCAGATTTGGACTGTAGTGTTGTTACAACGTAGCACAGTAATTCGCTTAGGTTTATTTCATATTCTGATATAATTGTAAACTAGGGCCGTATTTCTCCATATATTTTTTTTCTTTTTTGCAGGAGATAACTGAAATATCAAATGGCAATTCAAAATCAAAGGCTGCTCTAGCATTTGAGGAGGTGCTGGAATGCATCGGATCTAGAGGAAAGTTCCAACGAAGGCTGAACATTGTCTTTGTTTGCATTGGTCCATGTCTGAACCTGATGACCGTCCACATGTTCTACCTCGGAATGCAAACTCCTGACCACTGGTGCCATGTGCCTGGCAGAGGACAAACTAATCTGTCGATGGAGGAATGGAAGAACATTACCATCCCCAGGTTCGCAATAGTGACTGTTCCTATATTTTAGCTGTAGTGTTTGTAGTTTTAATTTTGCTGCCTGAAAGGTATACTGAGCATCCTTTGAAAGGTATACTGAAAACCCGCCTCATTTCATTTTTTTGGTGTTTTCCTTTTTTTTTTTTTTTTAATTACAATAACTAAGGCAAATGCCTAAGAAAAAAATTATGAGTAGATGCCATGTTACAATTGTGCCATTACCTGGTCGTAGATCGATGATTCTCGATGTTCTCGTTCGCGATAGCTCTCGGTAAACTTACAAACTACTTATGAACTGTTGTTGTTGTTGTGGTCTTCAGTCCGCAGACTGGATTGATGCAGCTCTCCACGCTACCCTCTCCTGTGGAAGTCTCTTCATCTGAGAATACGTTCGGCAACCTACATCTTTTTGAATCTGCTTACTATATTCGTCCCTCGGTCTCCCTCTACGATATTTACCCCACACGTTTCCTTCTAATGCTAACTTGCAATTCCTTGATGTCTCAGAATGTGTCCAACCAATGTATCCCTTCTCTTAGTCAGGATATGCCACAAACTCCTTTTCTCCCCGATTCGGTTAAGCACCTCCTCATTAGTTACGTGATCTACCCATACAATTTTCATCATTCGTCTGTAGCACCACATTTCAAAAGCTTCTATCTTCTTTTTATCTGAATTCCTAATCGTCCACGTTTCATTCCCATACAATGCTACACTCCAGACAAATGCTTTCAGAAAGGACTTCCTAACATTTAAATTAATATTGGATGTTAACAAGTTTCGCTTATTTAGAAATTCTTTTATTCCCATAGCCATTCTGCATTTTATATCTTCTTTACTTCGGCCATCAGAAGTTATCTTGCTACCCAAATAACAAAACTCATCTACTACTTATATTGTCTTATAACCTAATCTAATTCCTTCAGCATCGCCCGATTTTCTGACATTGAATTCTATTACCTTCGTTTTACTCTTGTTAATGTTCATCTTGTACCTTCCTTTCAAGACACTGCCCATCCCATTCAATTGCTCTTCCAGATCTTTTGCGGTCTCTGACAGAATGACTATGTCATCGGCAAACCGCAATGTTTTTATTTCTTCTCCCTGCACCTTAATGCCCTCTCCAAATTTTTCCTTCCATTCCTTCACTGCCTGCTCAATGTACAGATTGAACAACATTGGGGAAAGGCTACAACCCTGTCTTACTCCCTTACCTCTGCGTCCCTTTCATGCATTTCGACTCTAATAACTGCTGTCTGTATATTGTATAGGTTGTATATAACTCTTCGCTCCCTATATTTCAACCCTGATACCTTCAGAATTTGGAAGAGTGTATTCCAGTCGACACTGTCAAAAGGTTTCTCCAAATCGAAAAACGCTAAAAACGTAGGTTTCCCTTTCCTTAGCCTCTCTTCTAAGATAAGTCGTAATGTGAGTATTGCCCCCCGTGTTTCTACATTTTTCCTAAATCCAAACCGATCTTCCCCGAGGACGGATTCCACAAGTTTTTCTACTCGTCTGTAAATAATTGATGTTAGTATTTTGCAAACTTATGAACTAGCGTATACTAAAGACAACACAAACATCCATGCCCGAGGGGGGGGGGGGGGGGAGGATTCGAACCTGAGACGGGGAACGGCCTCGCCCATCAGAACATAGCGCCTCAATGCGCTCGGCCGCTCCGCCGCGGCTTGATACTTTTAACGATTCATAAATGCCCAGTTGTCCCCATTTATGGTCAGCTTACAAGTCTCATTAATTACAACCATTGCGACCAGGTACGCACATTCCACACATCTATAATAAGAATTTACACAATTGGTGCGTGGAATGCACAAGTCTGAGGAGTATAGTGTGGCACAAATATGAATTACTCACTGTAAATACACTTTCTACACGCCTAACATTGAAAAACTTTTACATAACTGTTCAAAATTAAAGTTCAAAATTACGTGGGTTGTGCCTCAGTTTACGGACGAAACAATACTCTGAGCTAGCGTGGATTTTGCCTCAGATCGCGACTGGAATAATACTCAAATACATGCCGCGAACGCATCCTATTTATATCTATCAAACAACGATACTTGAAACTGCGTATTGTTAATTATGTACATTAAATTAATTATAATGGAAAATTATATGGAACTGGCTGTAGTAAAAGATAGTGTAAATAATACCGAGTAACTGAAAATGCAAATCTTTGTTAAATGAATAATATTTCAATTTGTATAGGTTATGGGACCGTCTTATGCAACTGTAAATTAATCTACTTTAGACCAGACGCGTTTCGCTTTATTCTAAAGCATCTTCAGTGGTCAGCTGTGCAAGAAATTGTTTGTATTACATTATTTGTTTGAGTTTTTACTAAATTCGATCGGTAAAAGTTCTCATGCAATTGGATTGTCTTGATTCTGAATAAATTGGACTATTAACATTACTCACGAATTTTTTATGTTTTCGTCTTCATGTGTGGTTTGTGTGTGATGTTGCTAGCAGACGCCTGTTTTGACAGAAACGAAACAAAAACACACCGCACAGCACGAACCAAAGAACTCGCAAGCAAAGAACACACACACAGACAATAAACAAACAAAACAAACGACATACAGAGCCTGCCAATGGCTATTTTTCAAAAACTTTCATAAGAAATGTTACTGTAAAAAAAGTGTAAATAGAGTAAATATTAGCAGAGACAGCAAGTGACAATGTGCTGCAAACCGCACATGAAGACGAAAACATAAAAAATTTGTGAGTAATATTAATAGTCCAATTTATTCAGAATCAAAACAATCCAGTTGCATGAGAACTGTTACCGATCGAATTTAGTAAAAACTCAAACAAATAATGTAATACAAACAATTTCTTGCACAGCTGACCACTGAAGATGCTTTAGAATAAAGCGAAACGCGTCTGGGACTCAAAAGTTAAAAACAAAATACCTATACTGGCCTTCAAAGTAACCACCATTGGATACAATACAATTCTGACATCGGCTGTACAGATGTTGGAAACTGTCAGCAAACGCTTCTTGTGGAATCACTCCAAGCATTGTCACGCGTTGTTGGATGTCCACAACCTCTTTTCTTTCTTTTCTTTTCTTTTTTATTTCGGTTTTAAAGTCTTGAGAGAAACACGCTGTCAGCAGCCTGCAGCTCTGCAGCCGAGAGACTACATTTCTGACAAGTAGATAACAGGGATAAAATGGCGACAAAAATGGCGATTTAAATTTTTGACGGAGATTATATGGATGAATTAATGTCAAACGATATGGAGCATAAAAGACACAACTTATTCAGATTAAAATGATGCCTCTTTGGCTATAATACATTGAGGCTTATTTTTTAAAATCTGGACGGAGACACTGCTTAAAACACATGTACACAACATTTCTTTTGCCTGTTGGACGGTTGTGAATAAAATGTAAGAACACAATGCGACACAGAATACTATACGTAGCACACGATTAAAACTGCACGTCCCACAGTGTCAAGAAGAAGGAAAGGACCCGTGACGGGGAGGGGGGGGGAGGTCATAAGGACTTGCGACGTCCCTCTTCCTTTTTGCTCTTCCTCCAACTGATATATTTTTGTCCTCTACAGAGACGTAGGACTGGAGGACAATTAAGTATCTGCTGGATGGCTGTTATAGAGAGGAGTCCATCAGTTACTGTTAAACACACGTCAAATAAAACCTTGTACTTATCTTTTATCTTGGCCGGTTGCGTTGTCTGCTGCGGTGTTCTTGCGTTGTGTACCATTAGCTGTCTTATTTCACTGTAAATATTTTCCAGGAAATGAAAACGCGTAGTAGTGTTTATACTTTTTTATTGACTATTACTGCACTTTTTCTCTTGCGCAAACTTTCACAACTATAAATAACACAATATCAGATACATGGCCTCAGAGCAAGAGTCAGTGTGTCACTGCCAGTGTCCTGCGAGAGTGAGAGTGCCCCAGCGTCTGCGAGTTCGATGCTTTTATTCCCACTCTGAGGTTCACAAGTGTGTCTTTATCCACTTAAAATTTTAAAGCAAGGTAAATGTTATTTACATATTACGTAAAAGTAGTAAACAATATACATATTTCATTTCTTTAATTTAATGGTGTTTGTGTTTTGCTAGTTATTTGTAAAATAGTTTTAAAATGTACGTCCAACAAAGTAGTTGTCATGACTTTGAAAAATGGCGCCTGTTTGTTTACTTCGAATATATTAAATGTTTTGACAGATCTGTTACGAGTTTAATGTTGTTTGTGCGTGTTATTAAATGACCTATTATTTTCGTGAATATATTTTGGTGTATCTGTTTTGTTCATCAGTGACCAATGTTTACATGAATTTGGAAAGTCCCGTTATATTTATTAAATCGGCAATTAATGGCAAGATTCAGTGTTATTGAAATTAATGGCAAGATTCAATGTTATTGAGTCTATAAACATTATATTCGTTATCAGTGAGCATTAAAGTTTCATGTGTGCTAATAGGTTTCGCTGTTCTAATTTTATTTATACTTTCAAATTATTGCAACATGTGTCACCCAACACTATTTGCTTCTACTTCTATTTATTAACAGAAAAAGGGTGTTTATTATACATGAAAATATATTTTGGGCTAGGCCTATTGTTATGTACTTTTTGCTGTATTATAGCTAATCAATTTTTCGAGTTAGCGTAAACTTATGGATGGTCTACTTATGTATTCTTATTCTGGCATTTAGGTGTAATTACAATCAATTAGAATGCATTATATAGTTTTTTGAACTAATGCTGTCTCCCAAAGGTAACACTTATTGGGACAATTTCATAAAGATATTGGGCCTGACACTAATGGGTAGTGATATAGGGTGTGCATGTATATAAATGTTACAGACTCCACAAGAGAGAGCAGAAAGGGGAAGCCAAATGGGGGAGGGAAGAAGGAAGGGAGGGGGGAGTGGGGAAACATGTCATAGACGGGGAAGGAGGAGGATCAGAGCTGGTAGGAAGGATAGCTAGGATGGAGGGCATTATGTGGGAAGGAGAGGTGGTGAAAGTTATCCCTCGTACAGGGTGCTTCAGGGATATCTTTGTATCAGCTTGGCAGTGACCCGGGATTCAAGAGGAGGGGGAAAACAGTGGGTTAAAGGGATTATATTTTTCAGGTGATGTAAAGAATGCAGATATGAGTAGGTGGGGAAGAGGAATAAGGTCATAGAGGATCCGGTGGGGGGAGGGAGACAGACATGTTAAGTGAGGCAGAAGGCGTGGCGTTCAGGGACCTGGACAGATTTGTAGCAGACGGGGGAAGCGGAAACCCAAGTGGGGTGGAACAGTTGAGGGTAGGACACATGGTGGAACAGTAAGTGCGGAGGATGTTGGAGGGGCTTGAGAAGTTTGAGACAGGAGAAGGCTTTCTGATGGACAGTTTGAAGGTGAGGTCTCCAGAATAGGGTGTGGTCAAGGGTGAGGCTAAGGTAATTGAGGGTGGAAGTTTGTGGGATGGGACGATCATGTAATGTAAGGCACATGTCTTGATGATGGGAACGACCTATGATGTTTGTCTGTGATTTGGTGGGGTTGACAGAGAAGAGCCACTTGTTACACAAGTGAAGAATTCGAATAGGTGAGACTGAAGAATTGGGAACGAGCGAGGGAGGCGGCCAGGGTGAGGAAGGCGGTGTCATCAGGATACTGAAGGAGATGCATGGGAGGCTAAGGTTGCGGCATGTCTGCCAATTAGAGGAGGTAGACGAGAGGTGAGAGGAGGGAGCCCTGTGGAACCCAGGTGGAATGGTAGAACAAGTGGGAATCCGAGTTGTTGACAGTGACGTAGTATGGGCGGAGGGGGAACAATGCAATAAAACGGGCATAGTTAATAGGAAGGGCCATACTTTCTTGTAGGCCTTCTCAGTGCTGAGGAAGTCGAAAGTAGCAGCACGATGGGAATTCAGTTGGACGGAAGGTGGGTTAGGTGGTGGAGCTGGTGATTGGCAGAGAAGGAGGGTTGGAAGCTGCACTGGGAAATGGGAAGGAGTTGGTGTTGACAGAGATGTCGTAGGTGTATGCAGCGAGATAGGATGATTTCCAAGAGCTTGCTGACGATTGAGCTAAGGCTGATGGGGCGATAGGATGAGGCATCAGAGGGAGGTTTGTCGGGTTTTGGGAGCATTAGGATTCAACAGGTCTTCCACTGGTTGGGGAAAAGGTTGGTGTAGAGGATGACGGTGTCAGTAGACATATTGACGTCAGGAAAGAGTGAGAAGTCAAATCCAGGATTGATGGGAATGGAGAAGAGTCGGATAGGTAGTTGGCAAAGTCTTATTAGCATTGTTGGGCAAGGGATGGTCATTTTGGAGGGGAGGGTATTTTGGGGAGAGGCGACTGCCAGTAAGGCAATGAAAGTTTTGCCAGTACTTGGATGAGTTGACAGGTGTAGTATTTCGATGGGTGCAGTGCGGCCCGTGACACCTACTCGTGGTGTAGGAGAGTGTCCTACTCACATGTTCACAGGAAAGAGTGGTAGAGGTGGCGGGATTCGCAGGGTAGGAGGGTGGCCTATGGAGGGAGAATGGGGCTGTGGGGGTTGATGGCTTGGTAGGAATTTGGGCTTGAACAGCATGAGCAATAGTCTGGCGGAGGAAGGACGAGGTGTGGTCGATGTCGGCGGGGGTGTGGAGTGGTAGGAGGTGGCTGGTGACCGGAAGGCTCCCGAGGAGACTGGTAGAGGCGAGGACAACATTGGACATTGGAATCGTCCCTTCACAGGCAGACAAACTGTCATAAGGAAGGGGAGTGTTTCTGCAGATATATATGATGGCCAGGGTAACAGTGAGGGATGGGAGAAGGAGGCTGAGGATAATATACTCAGAGGGATCATCAGGTGAACAGGGTGACGGTGGAGGCGGCCAATGGACACTACACCTGAAATAAGGGGTGGGGATGCCATCTGTGCGATGGAGGATGTAAGGAGCTGTGCAGATGGAGTAACGGACTTGGAGGAAAGTTTTGATTAGGAGGAAGGTGTCCACACAGTGTTGGAAAAGGGTGTGCATGAAGATGGGTTTGTTGGCAGGAAGGGAGCACATACTATTGAGTATAGAATTGGCGTGCCATGGGGTCTGCAAGGGGGGGGGGAAGGGTTGGGGTAGACTGGAGAAAAAGTAGGGTTGAGCTTTAAACTAGGGTACCTGATGGGAGAATGTGAAGTGGGAGTGGTTGCGGCAGAAGGTGGCGATGGTTTTCAGTTGGAATGGGCAGCAAGGGTGATCTGCAGGAGGATGTGGAGACGGAAGAAATGGATGTTTTGGAGGACGGTGGTTAAGAAGAGGCTGACGTCAGCAACTGTAGGAGGGAGATGGAGTTGTTGGGGTGTATGGGGCCGATGGGGACTGTCAGGAGTAACAGGGGCGGAGTGAGCCTGACGTTAGGTGGGGTGGGGGCTGCCACAGGTGTTGCAGGTGGGAGGGGAGGCGAGGTTGGGACATTATTTTAGGAAATGCACCTACTTACAGCGGGAGGAGGTGGGCTTCTGGCAGTTTTGGGTTAGGTGGCCACTGTAGATGAGGCATCGTCCACAAGTTTAGGACTGGGGTGGGAAGCAGGAGAGATCCACCTTGTGGCAGCGGCCATATTTGAGAGTCCCCTCAGTGAGGAGGTGGTCAATGGAGGACGCAGATTGAGAAAAACTACGCTTCAAGTAGGTGGGGCCACAGGCATTGTGGATATGCTCCAACACCATAGGGGAAAGGGTTGTACCTTGGGACATTTTTTACATTTTAATTTTTTTTAATACTGGCACCAATTTCAGGCAATGTTGAACGAACAGCAGTTTAGGCTAGCTCCAATATTTACACAATGACTCACCAATAAAGACTTTTGTGACACTTGTCCCAAGGTACAGCCGATGGTTTCACCTTGGGGCAATGGTTTTACCTTGGGACACGGTAATGTATTTCAGTATTTTAGTTTTATGAATCAAAAAATTGTATTGGAATTAGGTAGGCCGGCCGCGGTGGCCGAGGGGACTAAGGGGCTCCAGTCACGGTCTGCACGGCCACTACGATCGGGGGTTCGAATCCCCCCTCGGGCATGGATATTTGTGCCGTCCTAGTTCGTAAGTAGTTCATAAGTAGTTTGTAAGTTTAGGGACTGATGACCACGTAGTTAAGTCCCATAGACTATACAAACATTTGAACATTTGAATTATGTAGTACATGTTTATTTGTTAGTCCAAATACAAAAGTTATGCTACCTCCAGAGCTACTGCCAACCTCGGGAATTTCTTCATCAGAATAAGTGGAAGATGAAAACTCCTTTGTCCGCTTAGTGACTTCTTTCCTTCGGAAAGACTTCTTTTTCTTGTTTATTTCCTCTTCAGTTCCTTGTTTTTCTGGAGTATCAATGACAATCATACACCTTCCAGGTTTCCTACCCATACCATAAGTCTTCCTGGGGGGGTGCTCTTGGAATGGACAGTTGTTTTCACTGAAGGGGTTTCTTTTCTTGCTTCTTCTGTGTTGTTTTCAGTCTTGGATGGTGTATTTGGTGAATGAATTCCACAACCTCCTGCAGGATATGGCCTGTTTGTCATTTCTGCAGGTAAGAATTCATCATCTCTAAACACTTCTTGACGAATGGTCAGATGCCAGTGACCCTGAAACCAACAGTTATATTGTTTTGTGTGAAAGCCAAAGGAAATGCCCTGCCACTAGTTCTGAAAGATCATAAATAGAAATTGTCTTTCCAGGGTTACTGAGCATCCCATCCTTGCATGCATTATTATAGTGGGTCTTCATTGGGCTAAAGACAGTCCTGTCCAATGGTTGTAATTTGTGGCTTGTATGTCGAGGGAAAGTCAAAATGATGATGCCATTTCCCTTTGCCAGATTTATTGCTTCCACTGCACAGCAAGAAAGAAGTTCTTCTTCTTGCTCTGTGGTGAAGACTTTTGTGTAGCAGTGCTGGCTTCATATTTGAAAAGTGTTTTACTAGAAAATTTGTGTTTTAGGACGTGCCTAGCAAGAGTACTTTTAGACACTCCATATACTTCAGTCACTTCTCGTATAAATAGTTGCTGTGTAATAACCTCATTGGCAGCTGCCTCCATTCATTCCACATCTAGTTTTTCTCTTTACCTTCCCACCTTAGTTCTACCCATCTAAAAAGATAAACGAACTTAAGTAAAACTGTAGAAGAAATTTATCGTTGTACCTTGGGACTTCCCAAGGTGCAACAGAGAAGTGTCCCAAGGTAAAACCAAATACACAATACCAGAAAACTGTATCCTAACCTATGTACACATTTATATCTTTAAACTTATGGTATCAATAGCTTACTTAAACAATGCCCTACAACACTGTATTTAAGAAATATTAATAATGATCAATATCTTCTAAGGATAGTGGCTAAATTTTACTTTCAAACACGAAAACTTGTAAAACTCCTTCTCAGATCTCAAACATCATCCAAGTACAACATGGCCTCCTATTCACACTGAAAATATGCCCGACAACTTTGTTGTTCTTAGTGTTGCCACTAGAGTGCATTGCCTTTATTAAAAAGTGTCCCAAGGCAAAACTGTCCCCTACACTTGCACTAACATCCCATGGGTCTCTGTTTTCCTAATTTGAAACAAAACTTGATGTTAACGCTTGTTTCATTTTGCCCCGAATGTTGCAATGACAGCACTTCTCACACTGACCCTGTTAGCTGGGCCACAGCGTGAAATAGCCCTTCACTGAAGTGCTTTTCACGATAAGTGGCGCTCGTCTGCATGGCCCTCGATGTGAATGCGCAGGCACCTCATCCTCGCCAGCACAGTTTGTAAATATGGGGTCATTCAGTGAACTATTCTGACGCACGTTGCATATTGGTATCTAAGAGTGGATACTTTCCGTATTTACACAACAATGTTTTTTCACAAACATTCATTACAACTTTGTTTACCATTGGCTAATTTGGAAATTTCTGCTCCTGTACAGGGAAGGAGATACGTTCAGCAAGTGCCTCATGTACAACCAAAGCGACGCAAGTAATTTCAGCAGCGAGACAGCAGTGGTGAAGTGCCAGCACGGCTGGGACTACGACGACACCTGGTTCTCCCTGACGGCCCCATCGCAGATGGACTGGGTCTGCGACAACCAGCACGCCGTCACTGACGTCTTGTTCTACTCCCAGAACATTGGAGTAGCTTTAGGACTACTCTTCGGCTACATTGGTGACATGTATGTACATATTCTTTACATGTATTTGACGGTTGCTTTAATCTTGTCTCAACTGTTATGGATTAGAAACTTATTTCTTTCTCAAATGTTCA
The DNA here is from genome assembly GCA_026315105.1 of Locusta migratoria. Classification (NCBI taxonomy): domain Eukaryota; kingdom Metazoa; phylum Arthropoda; class Insecta; order Orthoptera; family Acrididae; genus Locusta; species Locusta migratoria. The sequence continues at coordinate 2,755,859 of CM048746.1, read as the reverse complement.
AATGTTTGTAAATCTAAGGCACTGAACTGCGTTGGTCAATAGTCCCTGGGCTTAAGAACTATTTGCACTAAAAGTAAATTATGCTAAGGACAACACATGCTCGAGAGAGGACTCGAACTTCCGACGGCGAACGGCTGCGCGCACCGCAGCAGGGCGCCTTAGTGCGCACGGCTATTCTGCCGCGGCATTTGTTTCTATTGTAACAGTTGCCACTAGTCCAATCTTTCTACAGGATGAAGTTTAATTCGCGCACTCGGGTTTCGCGGCGCAATTCTTCATATGCCCGCCATAAAAACACGTCTCCCTCATGTTTTCGTCATGCGCATATTCCGGATATGGGTTTCCATACTTATTTTGTTTTTCAAGACGCTTTAAATATCAAGTGGCAGTTTGTTGGCGTTATCGTGTAGTTTTTAAACATACTGACGTATGGAACACACATCCAACTCAGTCTTCGACGGCCATTCACTGCCGGAAGTATGAGCAGGATGAAAATTTGTGAGAGACATGTTATATAACTGGCACGTGTAGAATCGTGCTGCGAAGTCGAAGGAGTGTGCGAATTTCACTTCACCCTGTATATAAAAGTGAGTTCATATTTCCCTTGGTCAGATCATAGATTGAGAACGGCGAAAGCGATATAGCTGATATATATTTTGGTTATGTTCGTAATTCTCAGGACAAGGCATTTATGCAACATAATTTTCGTTAAATCGACCGGAAAATTGGTCAATTCTCGATAAACTGAAAATGCATTTATGTCCGTGTTTTTTCTGCATACAAATCAATAGTTTTGCACCCTTGATCTTCAAAACAAGTAGAAACTCACTGTCTACTTAAAATTTCGTATTGCGCATGACGGAGGGTACATTACCTGATGTAATTCGACAAAATCTACGTCAATATTCCGATCTTGATTAAATAAACATGAAGTTGTTTCATGTACATATGTTTTAAAGTAAAAGGATTTTGAAAATTTCCTTTTGCATCTTCGTACGTAATTTTTTTTAACAAACTCATAAAATAAAAGTGGATCGCTGAATTTGTTAGTAAGCGAAAATTCGAGAACCGATGGAGCAGTTCGACATTTTCATTTTATCATTATTATTATTATTATTTCGTTATTCGTTGAAGTCCATGGATGGTTCTTAACACGAGAAAAATTGGAAAAATTACATAACATTTCGTGTGGTGGATGGCGGGGTGGTTGGGGGGCGGTACTTTAATTATAGACTTCGACAAATGTATATCTAAGATTTATTCCGATTTTGAAGATTCACACACTTAACTTTCAATGCACTGTCTACATAATGTTTCATATGATTTATGGCAGTGGGAACCTTACAACTGGCTGGCTCCCATTTACTAATTACCATGAAATTGCTCACGATGGTATATTTTCTTGGAAAGGGCTTCTCTAATCTGCAACCGCGCAGAAATGGCCGCGCGGTCTTAGGCGCTATATCACGGATGGCATGGCCACTCCCGTCGGAGATTCGAGTCGTCCTTCGGCCATACGTGTGTGTATGACTGTGTTTTGTCCTTAGCATAAGTTAGTTTAAGGAGTTTGTAAGTTTAGGGGCCGATGAGCTCAGCAGTTTAGTCTTTAGGATCAAAGACATTTGAACATTTCTAATATGCAAGCCACTGTACATGCATGGCAAAGTATACCTTGCAATAACCTCTATTTCGATGATTACGGTACCACGGAAGGTTTATAGACATACGTTTTCATGGATAGGAGTGGGTAGGGGATGAACCGAGGAGGTGGAGGGAGGAGGGGGAGGGGAGGAAATGGGCCGAGAGCAAAGAGATGGAAGAGGAAGAGATGAACTGCCAGAGTACAGAACAAATGAGTACCCGGGTCAACGACGGGTTTCCAGCTAGCGCTACTGGAATAACAAACGTGGGTCACGTTGATCATATTCGTATTTGACGAGTCACCTGTATTTCTGTATGATATCTAACATTCTTTTTCATTCTACTTGTAAATATTTAGTTTATAAAATGCATCTTCAACAATCACTTGTTTTATTAAATCTTTAAAATCGACTAGTTTCGGTCTAGTACCATCATCACATATGAAGATACCTAAAATTTATAGGGAAGAAACTGATACTTGATATAACTAAGCATGATCCATGAGAACCAAGGGATAATGTACCTGAAGTATATTTCACATTATATGAATGTTTGGTATCTGAATATTCCTCCTTATGAATGCTACAATATGTAAAGTTGAAACTTTCATACTTAAATTAGCATTAATTATGCCAAGTCACAAGTTATGTGATTTTTGTCTTAGCTGTTGATAGATTATTATATCTCTATATTAATAGTACCTTTTTGTGTTTAATATCACCAAATTAAACTTATAAATGCTGTCCTATTAACAGCTGACCTATTAAGTCTCTGGCATTTTATAGTGGTTTTACTTTCTCTTTAAATGGTCTTATATAATCCCTTCTTTACCTATTTTATTACTTTTATTATCCTAAAAACAATTTTGTGTATACTACAATTCATTTTTACTTATTTTATTATAACTATATTGCATTGTTACTGTGTTTTAGCAATGCTTCTACATCATGATATAAATTTTTCTCGAGACGTCATTTCTTTTTACACACATCTACTATCATAACTACCAAGAGCCAGTAACAGTCTGTTTTAAAGTTCTGTAAAGAATTGTAATCTGTCTGGACACTAAGATAAAAAAAACTGTGATCTATCTCTGTAAATTCCCTTCCATTTGTAACCTCTGTAGTGTTTGTGATGTATCTCTTAATATATACGCTACTGGCCATTAAAATTGCTACACCAAGAATAAATGCAAATGATAAACGGGTGTTCATTGAACAAATATATTATACTAGAACTGACATGTGATTACATTTTCACGCGATTTGGGTGCATAGATCCTGAGAAATCAGTACGCAGAACCACCACCATTTGCCGTAATAACTGCCTTGAAACGCCTAGGGAATTGAGTCAAACAATGCTGGGATTGAGTGTACAAGTACAGATGCCCATGCAGCTTCAACACGATACTATAGTTCATCAACAGTAGTGACTAGCGTATTGCGACGAGCCAGTTGCTTGGCCAACATTGACCAGACGTTTTCAGTTAGTGCGAGATCTAGAGAATGTGATGGCCAGGGCAGCAGTCGAGCATCCAGAAAGGCCCGTACAGGACCTGCAACATGCGGTCGTGCATTATCCTGCTGTAATGTATCGTTTCGCAGGGATCGAATGAAGGGTGGAGCCACGGGTCGTAACACATCTGAAGTGTAGCGGCCACTGTTCAGAGTGCCGTCGATGCGAACAAGAGGTGACCGAGACGTGTAACCAGTGGCACCGCATACCATTACGACAGGTGATACGCCAGTATGGCGATGACGGATACACGCTTCCAGTGTGCGAAACGCGGATGCGACTATCATGATGCTGTCAACAGAACCTGCATTCATACGAAAAAAATGACGTTCTGCCATTCGTGCACCCAGGTTCGTCGTTGCGTACACTATCGCAGGCGCTCCTGACTGTGATGCAGCGTCAATAGTAACCGCAGCCATGGTCTGCGAGCAGATAGTCCATGCTGCTGCAAATGTCGAACTGTTTGTGCAGATGCTTGTTTTATTGCAAACGTCCCCATCTGTTGACTCAGGGATCGAGACGTGGCTGCGCGATCCGTTACAGCCATGCAGATAAGATGCGTGTCATCTCGACTGCTAGTGGTACGAGGCCGTTGGGATCCAGCACGGCGTTTCGTATTGCTCTCCTGAACTCAGCGATTCCGTATTCTGCTATCAGTCATTGGATCGCCACCAACGCGAGCAGCAAAGATAAACCGCAATCGGGATAGTCTACAATCCGACCTTTATGAAAGTCGGAAACGTGACGGCACGCATTTCTCCTTCTTACACGAGGCATCACAACAACGTTCACCAGGCAACGCCGGTCAACTGCTGTTTGTGTGTGAGAAATCGGTTGGAAACTTTCGTCATGTCAGCACGTTGTAGGTGTTGCCACCGGCGCTAACCTTGTGTGAATGCTCTGAAAAGCTAATTATTTGCGAATCACAGCATCTTTTTTCCTGTCCGTTCAATTTCGCGTCTGTAGCAGATGTTTGTGGTGTAGCATTTTTAATGGCCAGGAGTGTATTTTTAGGTAATTTATACTTTCTTTAGTCTACAAAGTAATAATATACCGAGAAATAGAGATCACTTGTAAATACGGTATCGAACAGTTCAGTTAGCAGTTGGCTGTTACAAGCTGCATCAAACCAGTCTCCGGACTGAAGAGCACGATAACAACATTTCCGGTCCTGATCCGCCATTAACCGTGTGATCAGTGCCGGTAGCGTTGTAAGGCACTGAGGTGAGCTGAGCTCACGGCCACTGTACTGCCGGCAGGTTCGGCCGGCGCCCGCAGGAGCTGCTGTGCATCTCGGCGTACGTGGCGGGCCGCCTGCTGGCGGTGCTGGCCCCGCAGGCACTGCCGCTCTTCATCGTGGCCGCGTCGCTCGTCTGCGCCGCGGGCGGGCCCATGATAGAGTCCGCCCTGTCTGTCGGTGAGTCTCCGACACGGCTGTACTGCTTCATATCCACTGTGCGAGGGGTCATTATTTTGTGAATAAGATTCCTCTAAGTCAAAGAGTATATACTGTATAGTTAGCTTCCTTGGTCAGAGAGGTAGCATTATTGCTCTGTCTCAACGACCTATATAAACAACAGACACTGGCTGTAGTGCCGCCTTACTTGAAGCAAATTGAAAGCTCGGCCGCCATGTTTTACGACGTCACGTAGGCGTAACCAGTCGTCTGCTATACCACTGAACCATGTCACTTTTACTTTGTGCAATGACTTAACAAACCATTCTCTACCTGCTTCTTGTTATTTTTATAGCCAAGCCAATATGGATAAAGGATAAAGGATAGACAACAAGTGTGTGGCAGGCAAATCGGAAAATTTAATTACAAATGGCACATACACTACATCGGCTAAACATCATACACACACACACAGACACACACACACACACACACACACACACACACACACACACACACACAAAACGCCTTTTCACTGTCCTTTAAACAGTATTAATTTCGTGTACATTTGCCTAATCTGCTTACCTCTTTCCTGCGCAGATTTCGCTTTACATAAATGATGTATTCTACAACTGAAGTAATGTTTTAATAACAGATTTATTAGGCTCGAGTAATAAGATTCCTCCCAAAATACCATTAAGTGCTCGTAGTTGGTAAATAAAGTTGGTCTGTTTCAGAAAATTCTAAATACATCTACATACATTTGCAAGAGAAATTTTTTGCTACACGATCTTTAGAGGAATTGAACAGGCTATTTTTTATCTGTAAATGTAGGCACTCAGGAGGCAATACTCACTTTACGGCTTATCCTAGAAGATAGATTAAGAAAAGGCAAACCTACATTTCTAGCTTTTGTAGATTTGGAGAAGGCTTTTGACAACGTTGATTGGAATAAACTATTTTAAAGTTCTGAAACAAGCAGGAGTAAAATATAGGGAGCGTAAGGTTATTTACAACTTGTACAAAAACCAGACAGCGGTTGTCAGAGTTGAAGTGCATGAAAGGGATGCAGTGGTTGGAAAGGGAGTAAGACAGGGTTGTAGCCTTTCTCCAATGTTATTCAATTTGTACATTGAGCAAGCTATAAAGGAAAGCAAGGAGAAATTTGGTGAAGGAATAAAAGTTCAGGGGGAAGAATTAAAAACATTCCGTTTTGCCGACGACATAGTAATTCTGTCAGATACAGCAAAGGACCTGGAAGAGCAATTGAATGGAATGGACAGTGTGCTGAAAGGTGCATATAAGATGAACATTAACAAGAGCAAAACTAGGGTAATGGAGTGCAGTGTAAGAAAATCAGGTGATGCTGAAGGAATTAGATTGGGAAACGAAGCAATAAAGGAGGTAGATGAATTTTGTTACTTGGGCAGTAAAATAACAAATGATGGTCGAAGTACAGAGGATATAAAATGCAGAATGGCAATGGGTAGAAAAGCGTTCTTGAAAAAGAGAAATTTGTTAACAGCGAATATTAATTTAAGCGTAAGGAAGTCCTTTCTGAAGACATTTGTATGGAGTGTTGCCTTGTATGGGAGTGAGACATGGACGATAAACAGTGCGGACAGGAAGAGGATTGAGGCTTTGAAATATGGTGCTACAGAAGAATGCTGAAGATTAGGTGGGTGGATCGCGTAACTAATGAGGATGTATTGAACAGAACTGGGGAGAAAAGAAATTTCTGGCATACCTTGACTAAAAGAAGGGATAGATTGGTGGGACACATTCTTAGACATCAAGGAATTGTGTATTTAGCATTAGAGGGAAGTGAGTGGGGTAAAAATCGCAGAGGAAGACCAAGAGATGGATACAGTAAGCAGATTCAGACAGATGTGGGTTGTTGTTCTTATGTGGAGATGAAGAGGCTTGCTCAGGATAGGGTATTGTGGAGAGCTGCATCAAACCAGTCTCCGGACTGAAGACCACAACGACAACACCATTTTTTATTCGTTATAACCCTATTAATCCTGCTTGATTCTCATTTTTAGGAGCAAGGAGAACTTCCAAGCAATCTAAACACTTAAGTTTTCTACTCACTTGACTAATCATGCTTCCAGATACAGGCTATATTCAACTACTTTTTCGGAATATAATGTCAGCATTTCGTATTCTGCCACATAGTCATCATCACAATGAATAGGCCTACTGCTCTCTGAATGACTTAAATAATGATTTGTAATACGTAATAAAAGAGTTTCCATCTCTCTTGCTAGGCTACATGACATATCTTCAAAGGAAGCTGATTCAGCCATCTCACGTTTTTTTAGATCTCCTTGCTGGCGTCTTTGCTGTTTGAATATGTTCAGGGAACGAAATTACCGTCGGAATCGCATTATCCAGAAGCCGCTTTGTATCATTTGTTGCATACATGTATTTCTCCTCAAAATGCGATGAACAAATACAACGGTATGCAGTAGGTTTCCACTTATCTCGCCTCATATTGGCTTACCATCGTTTTGTAAGTTCTTCATTTTTCAAAGGAAAACTTAAAAAAAATAATTACAGCTTACTTTAGTTACAGTAGGAGTATTGTATGCAGAAATATAGTAGGATAAAGACGAGTACACGAAATATTAGAAACGAAAACATACAAATACTAACTGAAAAAACGATATTCCAGCAGTCTTATTACCGCGATTCGTACATTTATATACTGCGCATACACTGGGCACGATTTCAGTTTAATAAATAACCTTTCAAGGTTACTTCAATACATAAAATGTGGACCCAAAACACGTAAATAGCGTCGGCCTAACTTTCGTATTCGGCGCACTAGCCGTTGGAAAAAATGGCTGCCACAGTTCCTGGCTGCTGCCACAAGGAGCGCTGTTAACCCAAAGATAGCCACTCTATGTAGTTTCTATAGCTCCTTGCTCTGTTTGGTAACCGTGGCGTGGGTGTCGCAGTGTACGGTGGGAATGGGCAGTCGTGTCTTGTTGTTGTAATGTAGCGGGCGGAGTAGGAGGTTAACTGTGAGCTGTGGGCAGAGGGTGTCTGTTAGCTCGACTGCTGAACAGGATGAACATGTTCAGACTAAGAATTTATAAGGTAATATGTATATGTTTTTGTAATGATGCTGCTTTTTAATCTATATCTATAAATGTGAATGTCTGTTCGGTGTACGTTTATCACGTCTGAACCACAAGACATAAAGAGCTAAATATTTGTACGGTTACTAATGTCTACTCGGGGACGGCTTTAGGCACGATTTTATGGCGATCGGATAGCTATATATATATATATATATATATATATATATATATATAATGTGAATGTCTGTTCGGTGTACGCTTATCACGTCCGAACGACAAGAGGCAGAGACTTAAATATTTGTACAGTTACTAATTTTTACCTCAGGAGGGTTTTAGGCACGGTTTTATAGCGATCTGATAGATATTTAGTAATTTGAAGAATATAACGCGAAATGTGGAACAATAATTGCTCTTTGAAAATAGTTTTATTGGTTGCAGTGTTGCTTGAGGGTTGATAATGGCCGGCCGCGGTGGCCGAGGTGACTGAGGCGCTCCTGTCACGGTCAGCACGACCACTACGGTCGGGGGTTCGAATCCCCCCTCGGGCTTGGATATTTGTGCCGTCCTAGGTCGTAAGTAGTTCATAAGTAATTTGTAAGTTTAGGGACTGATGACCCCATAGTTAAGTCCCATAAGCTAACAAACATTTGAAACATTTGAACATTTGTTGATAATGATAAAAGGGTGGAGTATATTGGGATAGAAAGTTATTGGTGTCTATAAAATTCTACGTGTGTGTGTGTGTTAATATTTCGCTCTGCAGCGAAAACTACAGAAAGCAGACGAATGGTCTGTGTGTAATTGTTGTCCGAAGTCTCCCGTTGTACGCCATAGCAGTTCCACGCCGATAGCTATAAGGGGGTGGAAGATATGGTGGTTGAAAGTCGTCAAATTATAAAAAAATTCGGAGTGAAGGCCAGCGATGACGTTTGCGACTCTGTAGCAAGGAGGTTACATACAGTGAAACGTGATGCCACAGACCATATCTTTGGTCTATGCGTGCTACAATGTCTTCAGCTCAAAAAATGTTCAAATGTTTGTAGAGCTTATGGGACTTAACTACGGGGTCATCAGTCCCTAAAGTTACAAACTACTTATCAACTACCTTATACTAAGGACGGCACAAATATCCATGCCCGAGGGGGGATTCGAACCCCCGACCGTAGTGGCCGTACAGACCGTGACTGGCACTCCGCAGACCGCTCTGCCACAGCGATCGGCTGATTTTATCTCTTTCTTTGTAAGGGTAAGCATACCAATACGGAAATATAAGAATAAATAAATAAAGCAGTAAAAAGGAATTTATTTTAATACATCTCTTTAAAAAAATCGATTTGACGTTTCGCGCATTACATCAAGTGATCGATCTGTGATATTATTAGAATCATTATTGTTGAATTTCCTGATTGGATTCTTCGAGAAGAGTGCATTTTTACGTGAGATTTGATCTACACTACTCACTTTCCTGATAAACGGCAAGTACATAGACTTCTGCAATCTGATAGGAGTATTTTTCAGTTCTTTCAAAACGAGTTTTATAGCACACTACTGAAAGATATCTTGTCGATCATAATCAACCAACATGCGAGCGGAGCTGCGGGTTTAAGCTAGTAAATAATAAATACTAAAAGACTATAAGTCGATGGGAATTTCAGGTAGTCTATGTATCATTGGTTGTCCATGTAATCTGGGTGTTTTTGAATTCATCAGATTTACCAGCTTTTTGGTATCATTTGTATTCTAAATATGCCCATAAAAAGCATATACAAGGCTGCAGGCCCAACTGAGATTAAATCAAAATGACAAAATCAGTTGAAAGTGTGAGATTCAATAAACTATGTATCAAAATTAAAATCATTCCAGCACAACCACACACATTGCCGCGGTGGGGTGGCTTGCGATGCAGATAGCCGTACCGTAGGTGCAACCACAGTGGAGGGGTATCTGTGGAGAGGCCAGACAAACGTGTGGTTCCTGAAGAGGGGCAGCAGCCTTTTCAGTAGTTACAGGGGCAACAGTCTGGATGATTGACTCAGCTGGCCTTGTAACAACAGCTAATGTGGCTTTGCCACACAGTTACTGCGAACGGCTGAAAGCAAGGGGAAACTACAGCTGTTACTTTTCCCGAGGACATGCAGCTGTACTGTATGAACATATGATGATGGCATCCTCTCGGATAAAATATTCCGGAGGTAAAATAGTCCCCCATATGCCCACTAGCTTTGCCGATGATGATGAGATCGAAGAAATTTATGATGTAAAGGAAATAATTCAGACAATTAAGGGAGAGGAAAACTTAATTGTTATGAGAGACTGGTATGCGGTAGTAGGAAACGAAAGGGAAGGAAAATAGTAGGTGGATGTGGACTGGGCAAAAGGAATAAAAGAGGAAGCCGCCTGGTAGAATTCTGTACGGCAAATAAATTTATATTAACTAAACACCTGATTTAAGAATATGATAGAAGGTACTATATGTGGAATAGACCAGGAGACACCGGAAGGTATCAAATAGATTTTATAATGGTAAGACACAGATTTCGGAACCAGGTTTTCTACTGTAAAACACACCCAGGGGGAGATATAGACTCTGACCATATTTTATTGGTCATGAACTGTAGGCTGAAACTGATAAACTGCAGAAAGGTAGGCAAATAAGGAGATGGGACCTGGATAAATTGAGGGAACATGAAGTTCTTGAGAATTTCAGAGGGAGCTTTAGACAAACATTGACAGAAACGAGGGGAAATAAAACAGTAGAAGAGGAATGGGTAGCATTGAGAGATAAAATAGTTAAGGCAGCATGGTGCAAAATAGGTAGAAAAGGCAAGAGCTACAAAAATCATTGGATATCACAGGAAATACCAAATTTAATTGATGAGAATAGAAAATATAAAAAAGCGGTAAATGAAACAGGCAAAATGGAATACAGACGACTAAGAAATGAGATTGACAGGAAGTGCAAAATAGCTACGCAGGAGTGTCTAGAAGGCAAATGTAAGTCTGTAGAAGAATGTATAAATAGGGGAAAAATAGATACTGCCTACAGGAAAACAGATTTTTGGAAAAAAGAAAAGCAGATGTATCATTATCAAGAACTCAGATGGAGAACCAGTTGCCGCGGTGGACCGGCCGAACGCATTGAGGCGCTATGCTACGCTGCGCGAGGCCCTTCCACGTCGGGGGTTCGAATCCCCCCTCGGGCATGGATGTTTGTGCCGTCTTCAGTATAAGGTATTTCATAAGTAGTTTGTAGGTTTAAGAACTGATGCCCCCTTGGTTAAGTCCCATAAGCTCTACAAACATTTGAACATTTGGAAACCGTTTCTCAGCAAAGAAGGGAAAGTTTAAATGTGGAAAGAGTATATATAGGGGCTGTATAAAGGAAATGAACTTAGAGACACTATTGTAGGAAGGAAGAGGAAGTAGATGAAATAGGAGATACTACACTGAGAGATGAATCTGACAGAGCACTGAAGGACCTAAGTCGAAACAAGGCCCCTGGAGTAGATGATATTCCCTCAGAGCTACTGAAGTCTCTGGGAGAACCAGCCATGACAAACCTGTTTCACCTGGTGCGCAAGATGCATGAGACAGGGGAAATACTCTTAGACATTAAGAAAAATGTAATAATCCCCATTCCAAAGAAGGCAGGCGCAGACAGGTGTGAAAACTACAGAACCATCAGTTTATAAGTCATGACTGCAAAGTATTAATACGAATTATTTACAGAAGGATGGAAAAAACTGGTAGAAGCCGACCTCAGGGAAGATCATTTTGGATTCAGGAGAAATGTAATACGTGAGGCAATCCTCACTTTACGGCTTATCTTAGATTACGCAAAGGCGAACCTGTATTTCTAGCTTCTGCAGATTTGGAGAAAGCTTTTGAGAATGTTGATTGGAATACACTCTTTCAGACCTTGAAATCAGCAGGAGTAAAAAGATAGGGAACGGAAGGTTATTTACAATTTGTACAAAAACCAAACAGCAGTTATCAGAGTTGAAGGGCATGAAACGGATGCAGAGGTTTGGAAGGGAGTAAGACAAGGTTGTAGCCTTTCTCCGATGCTTTTCAATTTGTACTTTGAGCAAGCTATAAATGAAAGTAAGGAGAGATTTCAAGAAGGAATTAAAGATCAGGGTGAATAAATAAAAACATTGTGTTTTGCCGATGTTATTGTAATTTTGTCAGTAAACAACTTGAAGGAGCACTTGAGCGGAATGGACAGTGTGTTGAAAGGTGCGTATAAGATGAACACTAACAAGAGCAAAACAAGGGTAATGGTGTGCAGACTAAGAAAATCAGGCGATGTTGAAACTTAGATTAGGTAATGATGAAGTAAAGGAGATAGATGAGGTTTGCTACTTGGGCAGTAACTAATGATGGTCGCAACACAGAAGATATAAAATACAGAATGACAATGGGAAGAAAAGCGTTTTTGAAAAAAAAAAAAAAAAAGAAATTTGCTAACATCGAATATTAATTTAAGCGTAAGGATTCCTTTCTGAAGGCATTTGTGTGGAGTGTTGCCTTGTACAGGAGTGAAACGTGGACGATAAATAGTGCGAACAGGAAGACAATAGAGGCTTTTCAAATGTACTGCTAAAAGTTAGATGGGTGGATCGTGTAACTAATGAGAAGGTACTGAATAGAATTGGGGAGAAAAGGAATTTGTGGCATATCTTGACTAAAAGAAGGGATCGATTAGTAGGACACATTCTTAGCCATGAAGGAATTGTGAATTTAGCGTTGGAGGTAAGTTTGTGGGGTAAAAATTGCAGAAGGAGAACAAGAGATGAATACAGTAAGCGGATTCAAATAGATGTAGGTTGCCGTTCTTATTAGGAGATGAAGAGTCTTGCTCAGGATAGAGTAGGATGGAGAGCTGCATCAAACCAGTCTCCAGATTGAGGACAACAACAACAACAACAACAAGTTTTATTCTACAGTCCATAACCAATTAGTAACGGTCAGTTTAAAACCTGATTTCAAAATTTATCTCTTACCATTATAAATTTAATTTGGTACCTTCCGGTGTCTCCTGGTCTGTTCCAAGCATACGACCTTCTTGCATGGTGCTAAAGCCAAGTGTTACCAATGTTCAGTATCCCGATTGGAAGCAGATGGAATAGTGGCGTTAGTACGTGATGAGTGCCAGTTTGTTGACAAATGTTGTGATTTCATGGTTCCTGAATGGAGGCCCTTTGTCAGATACAAAGATTTAATGGAAGCCCCTCGATGGCGAGAAATCTTTGACAGTGCTGATATTGTGTGTCAGGTTCTGATGGTAAGGCATCGTACATCGTACAGTAGAGAGAATGTGTGAGTAAGGTTCAGTCATTACAAGCCATTGTGAGCCAAGAAATGGTCGTGTGTAGCTGATATGGATCCATTAGGAGGGGAGGGTTAATTCAGGCCACGGTTGAAAAGTTGATAAATGGCATACTGTCTGCAGCCTTGGTAGGACGTTTAATGTGTTCCTATCCCAAGACAAAACGTATGTCTGCCTGCTAGTGCTTTAGTTCTACTAATCCCCCAATGGCCCTGGTGAAAAATATGAAGGAATGTTATCGTGAGTGAGACTGGAATTATTGCGTTTGGTAGGTTTCGAGAGTAATTCCTGATGAGAAGTCCCTGTACTGCAAGTATTTGGTGGCAAATAGAAAAGAAATACAGTAGTGATAAAATAGCGGTGATCCTTTCAAGACGTACCGTCGCACCAGTGTGAGTGTTGGGTCGGCGATGGTCGCGTCTGCGACGTGGTCGGAGGTGGCGGGAAGTGAGTGCAAGGCCGACTCGATGACCTCGTCAATTTCGAAAAATATTGGGTCGGCATTACCAAAATGGGGATCTGCACATATCGGTAGTCGGGAGACTGTGTCAACATTCTGATGCTAGGTTGTTGTTCGGCAAAAATATTGTAAAGGGAATATGGATCATGACAGGGCCCATCTCTGGAACCTATGAGAGATCCTCATGGTCTTTGATGAGGGTGAATGAGATGGCATAGTGCTGGAACTTTATACAGCAAGTGCCTCTTTTTCGATTTGTATTTCATTTGGGCTGGTGAAAATGTTTTTGAATTAAAAGCTATCGGTTGTTGGACAGAACAGCGCCGATGCCGTAGTCTATAACATCGGTGGCCAATATGAGTGGGAGGATCGGTGTGTAAAGCACACGGCATCTGTATTCCAGAAGGTTGTGTTTTAGGCTCTGGACATCATTTTAGAGTCTATATCAATTTTTTCTTTTATGGCACAAAGTGTAGAGGGGTTTTGCAATGGAGGCAGCATTCCGAATGAATTTCCGAAAAAAATGCAACGTTCCCAGGAAATGATTTAAGTTGGGTGACGTTCAGGGACTGTGGCAATTATTGAATTGCTCAGACATGGGAAGGTGTAGGGCGTAACACGTCCTTAGAAAAGATATGGCCAAGGTAAATAAATGTTTCTTGGAAAAATTCACATTTATCGAAACTACCTTTTAAATCTACTGCAAGCAAACAGAGGAATAATAGATGGAGTTGTTTGATGTGTTCCTTTGGGGTGACACCAGTAATGACGATGTCATGAATTGAGGAATGTGTTGTGGGATTTGTTCAAGAAATCTTTGGAATATGAATGGAGCGCTTGCTACACCATACACGAGCCTATGACTTTGTAGACGCCAAAGGGACTGTAAATCGTAAGAACTGCAGCTGGGGCGACCAGAGATCATGTGGTCGAAGTAGGGGATAATTGTTAGTATGCGGGTTTACCGTATTCTTGTGGTCTTCGCGTATTCGGGGCTTCCGGTAGTCTCCTTGGTAACCATCAGCAGTGTGACCCATTGGGTCGAGGACGCCATCGGTGATGAGCAAATTCAATTCGGTCTTGAGCTGATCTCTGGAGGCGATGGACTGACCATGCGAGAGAGTAGCGAGTCCGGAACGATAGCCTGAGCTGGAGTTTTCTGGGTATAAGGTCCGCCTGGTATGCAAAACACTGATTTATTATTCACCCAAACTAGTTTCAGCACCTCTGTGCCATCATCAGTGGGTTTTCCATTTATTTAATGCTGTGAAAACAAATACGTTGATTTTAGTATTGTACTAGCGTAAATTTAGGCCTAAGAAGCCGTCAGTCTTATTTTGCTTTTTACCTTCTTTTACATTCTGTGGTCATGTGGGACCCTTTCTACATATTTATGTAGTGGTAGCGTTGTCATCTGCAACCAAATTCTCTCTTTGAACCTTGTGAGGATTTTAAAAAACGCTACTTATAGTGTAAAAAAGTAACATTTTGATCGTCTGCTTCCTGTCTATTACTTACTATTATTTAACTAATTAAATGAGCTATACAGCAAAGATAACACTTACAGCTAACACACACATACACACACACACACACACATAACACACAGACACTGAGACAAAACAAACACTATTCAAATCCACCGCCATTCAACTGGAGAACAACTAAAAGTAAACCAAAACATACGCATATCAACACAGTAAACAGAGGCGAATAAAATAAATAAATAAATAAAAAATAAGAAATAAAAAAAGTCCCAGAATATGTTTATTACATGTGCATGTGTGCTATCTACAAAAACGCGGAAGAGGAAGTACACGCCAAAAGAAACTAAGTAAGTAATAGACAGTCAGCAGACGATCATTATTTTACGTTTTAACACTATAAGTAAAGTTTTTTAAAAATCCTCTCAAGTCTCAAAGAGAGAATTTTGGTTGCAGATGACAACGCTACCATTACATAAATATGTAGAAAGGGTCCCACATGACTACAGAATTTAAAAATAATGTAAGAACCAAAAGAAGAATGACGGCTTCTTAGGCCTAAATTTACGCTAGTACAATACTAAAATCAATGTACTTGTTTTCACAGCATTAAATACATGGAAAACCCACTGATGATGGCACAGAGGTGCTGAAACTCGTTTGGGTGAATAATAAATCAGTGTTTTGCATATCAGGCGGACCTCATACCCAGGAAATTTTTTTTGCTAACACGGCAAGAGCAAGAGCTGCAAATCGAGAAAATGATGAGCTGGAGTGGTGCGTGGAAATCAGCCGCACGTCCCACACTTAATGAAGAAATGTCCGTGAATTCGGTGCACCACTTATCGATTGGAGTGAATGGTACTTGATCGGATACCAAATTAATGTTATCATCTACGGTAAAGCTAAATGTCGAACACGCAGCCACACCAAATGAATTTGCAGTGGGACGACTGTTGGAGACATAGTTGCACTCACTTGTACGTTACAGGGACCGTTGAAGTGCCCCTAGCGGAAACTCCATATGACAAAGGGTTTAGGAAATAAAAGGCATTTCGATACGGATTTAACACAATATGCACGTTATCAATTGCCCCTGTGGACGTTTGTTTAGGAGGCGGCATTTGAGTCAGCGGTTAGAGATCGGATTCGTATTGAAAGGGTAGCGGCTTCGATTCCACCCGGCGGCAAATATTTTTGTGCTCCTTGGCAAAGCTCACACTACTCACGTCACAACTGCAACTTCATACGGGTTATTTCATTAATTTGTATACGCACAGAAAGTGTAGGCATTGGATGACATTTGGGACTGCAACCATTTAAAAAGGGATTGTAGTAAACGGGAACGTTTTGTGTCTAATTCGTTACTTCCAGTCTTTTCCAACTGATCAGTTACATGCACCGAGCTCATATTCGTCTGAGAAAGAGGGGAAGCTTCTTTCATCGCTCAGTCCAGCAGCGAACCACGCCTAACATAGCACGCCACTAAATACTTTAGGGAAAAGCTGGTGATCTATAATGGAATGTAGTTTTATGCAAGTTTCGCGGAAAGTGTTTTTTTATTTTTTATTTTTATTTATTTATTTATTTATTTTTTTTTTTTTTTTTGCGGATGAGATAATTATTACATTTTTTACTTTTCGATAAAAATATACATCACAGGCTTACACTACTGGCGCTCATTTGGAGGGAATTACTTCGAGTCAGCACGTTGCCAATCCGTCTCCGTTTTGGCACAGTTCGTCGTATATTTGTGAAATTGTTTGACCTCCTCACGAGTCAATCAAACAGAAGATATTAGATAAATTTTATTGTCTTGCACGTAGGGCTTCATCACATCAGTTAAATATTTTTTGTACAAGTCTGTAGTAAGTTTACCGGATTTAGAAAAAGTGATGATAACATTTGTATACTTTGCCGCGTACTTATCTACTGATGTTTTAGCCCCCGATTCAAAAGAGCCAGTGCACTGATGTAGTCATATGTAAACATGTGGCAATAGTTTTCCTGAAAGTTTCGTACCGTATTGTGCTGTATAGGAGTGTCCATCCTTATGACAACTAAAAGAAATCAGTTAGACTTCATTTACACGATAAATCAGTGAAATCTACAGCTCGTAAATTCGACCATGTACTTAGGAGTAATAATTCCCAACAAATTAAACTGGAAAGGGCACTTTAAAAATATTGTACGGAGAAGGAACTGAAGACTACGTTTCGTTGGCAGTACACGTAGAAGATGTAACAGTTTTAACTAAAGGAACTGTCGACACTACACTTGTGCATCCTATTTTGGAGTATTGTTGCGCATTGTGGGATCCACACCAAGTGGGACTGGCAGACGATTTAGAGAAAGTTCAGGGAAGGGCAGTTCGTGTTGTATTACCGCGATATAGGGGGGACAGTGTTACGAAAATGATGCACTAGATGGGATTGAAATCATTAAAAGAAGGCGTTATTTGTTGCGACGGGATCTATTTGCGAAATTTCTTTCACCAACTTTCTCTTCCGAATGCGAAAATATTTTGTAGCATCTACCTACATAGGAAGACACGATCATGAAAATAAAATAAGAGAAATCAAATCCAAAACGGAAAGATTTAGGTGTTCCTATTTCCCGCGACCCTCTTCCTTCTAATGCTAAGTTGACGATTCCTTGATGGCTCAGAATGTGTCCTACCACAGAGTAACATATACAGAGAAGCACCCCCTCTAAACCACTCTCCTACGCTCCCCTGGTAGTTCCGTAAGATGCTAGCAGGTGTCAGGCGGTTCCCCAGCTTAGTACCGGTATACCACACTAGAGGCGCTTTTGATGGTAGCGTGGAGGGGAGGCTGAGGGGAGAGCTCGTGCCGCCTGCCACGAGGCCACGGCTGTGTCCGGCTTGCTGGCGATAGAGGGGACGTGGTGGGGACAGCCGCTACCTGCCGCCTGCTCTGGCCAATTTAAAGTGCTGCTTCTGACCGCATCGCGATCATGGGACAACTTACGGAACTGCTGGAAATCCTCCCTCCCCGCAACCCGAAGCGTAGGACCGGGCCCTTACGGAGGTTTCCCGTCTGTATATATTTGTCTGTGGTCCTACCAACCTATCCCTTCTCTTAGGATATGCCAGAAATTCCTTTTCTCCCCAATTCTGTTGAGCACCTCCTCATTAATTACGTGATCTACCTATTTAATTTTCATCGTTCGTCAGTAGCACCACATTTCAAAAGCTTCTATCAACTTTTGGCTGAACTCCTTATCGTCCACGTTTCACTCCCATACAGTGCTACACTCCAGACAAATGCTTTCAGAAAGAACTTCCTAACATTTAAATTAATATTGGATGTCAACAAGTTTCGCTTCTTCAGAAACGCTTTCTTCCCATAGCCATTCTGCATTTTATATCTTCTTTACTTCAGTCATCAGAAGTTACTTTGCTACCCAAGTAACAAAACTCATCTACTACTTTTATTGTCTCATTACCTAATCTAATTCCTTCAGCATCACCCGATTTCCATTCCATTATCCTTAATTTACTCTTTTTGATGTTAATCTTATACCCTCTTTTCAAGACATTTTCCATTTAATTCAATTGCTCTTCTAGATCTTTTGCAGTCTCTGACAGAATTACTATCCATCGGCAAACTGCAATGCTTTTATTTCTTCTCCCTGCACTTTGATGCCCTCTCCAAATTTTTCCTTGCATTCCTTCACAGCTTGCTCAATGTACAGATTGAACAGCATTGGGGAAAGGCTACAACCCTGTCTTACTCGCTTCCTAACCTCTGCGTCCCTTTGTTGCCCTTCGACTGTAATAACCGCTGTCTGGTTTTTGTATAGGTTGAATATAACTCTTCGCTCCCTATATTTTACCCCTACTACCTTCAGAATTTGAAAGAGTGTGTTCACCAGACGAAGTCCGAAGGTAGCTGAGGTCAGTAGTCCAGCGGCAAACAGTTCGTATCCAAGGAGACGCCAAGAAAGTCCGTGGTCAGCCGCGGTAGTCGGCATGGCCAGTCAGTTGTCTTCGAAAAGGAGATCATCGAAGAAAAGTGTTCAAAAGTTTGTAAATCTATCGGACCAAATTACGTGGTCATCAATCCGAAGCTTGCAAACTACTTAAACGAAGGTAAACTAACTTAAGGATAATACACACACACACACACACACACACACACACCCATGTCCCAGGGAGGACTCGAACCTCCGCGAGCAACCGCGGCAACATCGAAGACGAAGGCGAAGTCTCTTGGCAGCTTAGCATATACAGAGCGCTCCGCCCAGTCACAGTGAGGCTTAGGAATACTGGGAGGTACAGAGCCATCTGCAAGAGACAGTTGTTTGTTAGTATCGGCAGGCGTTGCTCCTCTGTGATTAGATGTCTCTTGGAGTTCGGGCTGCTTATGTGCCCGTGTTGTGCGCCTTACGCTTCGGCAACCGTGTCGACCTTGGCGTTGTTGAGGTTGTGTGCGCGGCAGGCGCCTGAATTCCGCTGCAGTAGCACCCTGTTGGTTTGACGGTGGTCTGATACGGTATTGATTTTTCCTCTGTGGAAACGAACATTTATAATATTCTATATATCTTCTAGACGTCTTCCTCCAGCTAGAATTCGTGTTACGACCTCTTGTTCAGTAAGGTTTCGTTGGTTGAAGTTGACACTGAGGTACGTGAAAGGGAATGTGTCTGATTTCTGATTTGTGGATGGTTTGGTCCTAAATGAGCTCTTCTTCATATTACCACGAGCTTTGTTTAGCTATCAGTTATACTTAGACTTACTGTCTTAGTTTTCCTGATTGTTGCGAATCGTCTAAAAAGTTTAAATATTCTGTAATGTAACGTACATAAAAGTACACACAGAAAATAATATGATTATGTTATAATTTTAGCCCATAGATCGCCTATCACGTTAGGAAATATCGTAACAGAACTAGTATACGATATGAACGTGCTAAAATCATCTGACTCTCAATATTTCAGAAAATCCCTTATAAGGTTCTAAATGGTGTTAAATTTCGTTCAGGATCAATATAGTCTTTAGATTTGAACACAAGTCTATCACAGTTTGAATTTGTTGCCACTACAACTAATAAGTGAGGGACGACGTAAGTAAAATTTCGAGCCACTTACGTATAAGTTGTTCGCATCTAACTGTTATTAGACAAGTAAATGCAAATTACAAAATCCTATTAAAGGCAGAATTTCAAAGCACCTTCTTCAATGAAATTGTCGTCAAAAAACCGAAATAAATCCCACTTCAATTTTACGTGACACAGTTCAATTATGAAACGATACGTAACTTCGTTTATACCTGTACTCTTCGATTACTACAAACCTCCCTGAATAAATAGCAAATATCTTCAAACAGTCCAACCTTAAGGGGAAATATTTTCCTTCACTTTTAGTTTACAGTTTTCGTGAAATGGTATCTATACACAGAAATTACTTTTCTATAACTCAAAGATATGATAATATCATTCCTAACACATATCTTTATCAATACGTGATATTACTTTTTTATACCGACATATTACGAGTATTTTTAGAAACATTTTTTGGAATATTTATTTATCTTTCTGCTATATTTATCCTCTAAAGAGTCACAATATTTTTTTCTGTTAAGATCGTGAACTTTGATAACGTTATTTGATTCTACCAACTAACGAAATATACTACTCTTCTCATCTGATGCTTTTAACCTCTCTTTCTTGTAGTTCCATTCAAACTACGAGATAAATAAAATACGTGGTCTGTCTCTCTACTTTTTTTTTTTTTTTTTTTTTTTTTTTTTTTGAAAGGCACCAAGTACAACGCTTAGGTTACAAGTGACTGCGGTACAGTTATGCCCTCTGACTATCTATTTAAGTTAATATGGAAAAATGAAGGAAAATAAACCCTATGACGCCCCCATCACTTACGGTTCCGTATTTACTTTTAATAGGTCTTGATGCCAACTTGGGGCCTTACTTCAGATGTTGGCATCTGATCAACTCTAACAAACAAGATTATAAATTTTTCCACCGAACCTACCTCACTCTCAGCTGTCAGATAGCTACTTCCCAGATCTCCAAATAGTTTTTCTTAGTTCCAGAACCTAAATATGTTACTTTTTCCATCCGACACAGTCGAATTTTAAGCTAAGTCTCGGATGGTAAGTTGGCCTATTAAACGTCTCGTAACTCACGGAATACAAACTGCACAATTTGTAACTAGAGCGAGCCAAACAATACCAATAAAGCACACGACCCACGCGTAGCTCAGTGAACTGCCTCAGTATTCATACAAATACAATAAGACTGCTCTGTACAAATTGCGACGTAAACTCCATTCAGGACTGACCACAACTCACACAAAAACCTATATTCAATAGGCGATTTCCATAAATGAATTACTTAATGCTACCACACAGCATTAACTTCAGTCACCGTTTTAAACCCAACTAGCCACTTCTGATGTACCATGACTATCACACATTCGACATATCTAGAAAAATATGGCCTCATCTCTTCAAGATGCACTGTTACGAGTAATGATTACATCACTACTGTCCACATAAACCTAACGTCACTGAAAAATTCTATCACGGCAACTTCGATTCCATACAGAAATGAAGTGTATCTAAGTCTTACGCGAATGATACATTAAACACCCAGTGGAAATTAAAAATATTTCCCGGCATCCCTTTACGCAAATGATGTTAAACTTGTGACGGACTACGAAATTCACGACCACTGAAATGCAACTCTGCAGCTGAAAGCAATTAGCTCGGTAACTAGCAAGCAACTAACTGCAATAAATTTTAGGAACCAATACATTATTGGGAGCTCTTCATCTTTCACAGTAAAATTATCATCAATACTAGCTGAAAACCAGGCGTTGCCCGGTATTTATTTATTTATTCAAGCCTTGAGTTAGTACGTCTCGTATACCTTCTCTCTCTGTCCATCTAGTTCTTTCTAATAATCAGTTCTGTTTATCGGAGAATATATAAGAAATAGGGTTGTCGTGCATAATATGAAAAATTGGAGTCTCTCAAAGTTAAAAGGTAGACCTGTCTGAAATAATGGGTATTCTTCGGATGTACTCCGTTTCCTTTCCCTGTAGTTCCATACAAGTCTATGGCTATCTCCAACAGCCGTGTGCACCTCACAGTTCAACGTTTATTGAAAGTTATCAACAGCACTGCCATGTTTCAGAAATTTCCATAAGCTGACTGGCATACACGAGTGTCTTACCAGGAAATAAGATGTGCAATAAAACGTGGTGCCTGATGTGAAAAGATATCCATCGCAGTATACATGATCTCATATTTATTGACTTATATGTCGTACAATCGTATGATTTTTCATGTATATATTCATTTGTATAAGTGCTGCATGTCTGTAATATCTCTTGGGAATACAATTACTAGTAAAGAAGTAATAGATTAAAACTTGGTGCGTCATGGGGTAGTTTTCCATGAACGTTACTGTTTACGTCCTCATATCTCATGAACTACAGTTTCGAAAGTACATTCAGCTATATGTGCCTATACGGCCTGTAAAATTTCCCGCGGCTACAATTTGTTGTGTAGAATTTATAAATTGTAATATCACACAGAATGCTGTAGGTTTTGTCCATGAACCCCGAAAACGTAGTAAGGAAACTCTTTTCCTTTCATCATTTTGCTGGGGTTGTCAGCGAGAAAAAGTTTCTTAAAGGTTTACGATTATATTTAAAGTTTGTTGCAAGTCGCTAAGCGCTCTCCTGCTCAAATAGTGGACTGATAAAGTCACTCTATCACGTGCCGCAAGACGGGGAATTTTTTATTGTTTATGACGCTGAACTATTGGCTCTATCGCAAAATACTTTCTTAGCTGACGTCTTCTACCTATAAACTACATTCCTGTCAAATTTCAGCTTCATAGGTGAAGCAGTTTTCGAGAATACGTGTTTAGTCAGTGAGTGATTGAGTGAATGAGTGTCCTTTCGCTTTTATATAGATAAAAATTCCTTTTCAGGCTAAAGTGGCTTTCAGTGACTGTAGTCTCTGCTTTGTTCATATTATCTTGAGCGTCCCACATCCATTTAAAATACATCTTTCGTCACTCGTTAATATTTCTTTTGCGTTTCATAGGCGGAAAATGTAGAGCACAGACACAAAACAAAGACATTTTATTTTAACAAAAATGTTTAAAATTTGTGTTGAAATGACGCTTGCGGAAATAATTGTAAATAAATGATATTCATAATATTTTTTGTAGTAAGTTGAGGCGAAACATTTCGCAAACTCCGTAACGAGCCCATAAAATAATTCGAATAAAATGATTTCCAGTCCACGGTGTACAGCAATCAGAATAAATATTCCTTCAAACCGTCTTGATTGCAAATTTTTTATTAGTTAACGACGCGTTTCGCCCTTTAGCAGGGCATCTTCAGATTATCTGCGTGACAGAATTTACACAAAATTACAAGGCGGAATTACAAACGGTTGTGTTAAGAAGACAGTATGAATGGTAAACAAGGTTTACAATGCGCTCTCCGTGGTGTGACACCGTAAGTTGTTATTGCGGTGTTTCTATTTTTCTGGATTTTTTTTTATTTCCTTGTCACCCTAGAAATGATCGGGTAACAACGAATTACAGTTGGAACATCCCCGTAAAGATGTGAGAAACATAAAACCGATTTTTAAGATTACCTTAATAGAAGCGGTGGTCTCTGACGATACAAGATAAGCCCATGTTTACAATTGCGCTCACGGGCGGTGGGCGGGCGTGGTGTGCTGCTCCGCCGACTTGTACAGACTAACTAAGGGAATGTGGGTACGGAGTGACATAGGAAGCCGATGTATAAGACGGGACGGGTGAAATCTAGCTACCTGAATACAGATTTGACGAAAGGGAGGTTATTAAGCAGGACAGAAGTGTATAATTTATGTTGGTATTTGTAAATGAGAGGAATTTTATTTGAACAGAAACATTTATACTGTCTTCTTAACACAAGATAAGCCCATGTACCATTATACCCGTTTGTAATTCCGCCTTGTAATTTTGTGTAAATTCTGTCACGCAGATAATCTGAAGATGCCCTGCTAAAGGGCGAAACGCGTTATTAACTAATACAAAATTTGCAATCAAGACGGTTTGAAGGAATATTTAAAATAATTCGTCCCGTTACAGTACGCATGCTTATGTAGCGCGCTCCCCACATTCATAGTGAGGCTTAGGAATACTGGGAGGTACAGCGCCATCTGCCAGAGACAGTTCTCTGTTGGTATTCACAGTCGTTGTACCTCTCTGGTTAGATGTGTCTTGGTCTCATGGCTGTTTATTTGTTTGTGCCGGCGATGGCCGAGTTGGGCGCCTTACACTTCGGCAACCCTGTCGGCCTTGATGTTGTCGTGGTTGCAGCTACGGCAGGCGCCTGCCATCCATTGCAGTTGTTCAACCGCGGATGCAACAACTTGCGTAGCACCCTGTAGTTTTGACGGCAGTCTGGTATCTTCTCAATTTTTCCTGCCTGGGAAGTAGCTTAGACCTCATAATATTGTACATACCTTCTAGACATCTTCCTACAGCTTGAATTCCTATTACGACCTCCTGTTCCATAATGTTTCGTTGGCTGATGTTGACACCGGGTACGTGAAATGTGAATGTGTCTGATTCCATATTATCGGATGGTTTGGTCCTTACTGAGCTCTTCTTCCTATTACCATAAGCTTTTTGTTGCTATCAGTTAGATTTATTGTCTTAGTTTTTCTGATGGTTGGTGTTAATGTTGTTGAAAGACATTGTAATAAAAGGTCCAGAATCACTACTTAAAGTTTATTACATATAGCTACAGTTGTTTCAGCATTTTGCCATTTTGAAGCGCGTCCACGATGTTGTGAAGTTCATAATTAATAATTGTCATTCCTGCTATAATATCTGATACGAATTACGAGACGCGTCCAGAAAGTAAGTTCCGTATGGTTATATAAAACGAACGGGTACAGATACATAAATATATTGATTGTACAAAAATCTACAACTGTTAAACTACTTTTCTACATAGCTTCCGAAATTTTGTAGACAATTGTCATAGCATGACAGAAGGTTTTGTGTGCCTTTTTCATAGAATGTTGCCGCCTGTGTATTCAACCATGTGGTAACATGTTCTTGCAGCTCGTCATAATCGTTGAAGTGTTGTCCACCAAGGACAGATTTTACGTGTAAGAAGAGGATTACTCTCAAAAGATTTTATTTTCACGATAATGCCTGACCTCACACACCGAATGTGACCTTACGGAAATTTCAATGGGACCTGTTTGATCATCCTCCATACAGCTCGGACCTCTCACCTAGCGACTTTCATCTCTTCTTACACCTAAAATCTGTCCTTGGTGGTCGACACTTCAACGATGATAAAGAGCTGTTACCACATGGTTGAATACACAGGCGGCAACCTTTTGTGAAGGATGCATGCAAAAACTTGTGGCACGCTATGACAAGTGCCTACAAAATTTCGGCAGTTACGTAGAAAATTAGTTCAAGTGTTGTTTTATATATATGGGGTAAATTGATTATCGATGGCAGATATGTTGTAAATTACGCAAAATATAAAAAGTTTTCTATAAACCTTTACATCATACTGGATCAAGCATCAAAAAGCCTGACAGAAAAACACGTAGCTAAATTCAAATCAAATGTTTGTAATTCTATCGGACCAAACTGCGTGGTCATCAGTCCGTAGCTTACAAACTACTTAAACTAGGGTAAACTAACCTAAGGACAACACACACACCCATGCCCCAGGGAGGACTCGAACCTCCACGGCGAGCAACCGCGCGCTCCGCATCGAGACGCTTTAGACCGCTCGGCTACTCCACCGCGGCAATAGCTAAATTAAAAATAATTAATAGCAATTATTACAATCATGACGCCAAATCAATGGATAAGAAAGCAGCTCTCTAATAATATTGTATTGCCAAAAGTACGCCTTCATCAGAAATTATAAAATAAAACAAGTCACATAATAAAATATACTACTCAGCTGTAAAGCTTACGTCACAATGTTTAAAGTTTTAATAAGCACAATAGTTAAAAATTAGCTTTCGGAATACAAATGCTTTGGACCAAGTCGGAAGAAATATTTCGGACACTGCACGCAGTACGACATCAAAGACCGAGTAACGGCTTAATACCATTAAGAAGCTTCTATTACGGAGTTGTAGCTGTCCATTTAGAATAAGTCCGTCATTACGAGAAAAATGTTTAAACATTTGCAATTCCTCGAGCGCGTCTAATCTGTGGCCTTTCTTTTCGGTATGCAAAATGTTCAGGTCATGAATGGCTTTAGGTGCGTGGTGGTCAGAAAAAGACGAATTCCGGGGGTTGGTGCCATTCTTTCTCAAAATATGTTTTTTAAACATGATTTTAAAAGCACGTGCCGTTTGACCTATGTAGTAGGAAGAACAAGTATCACAAACAATTTTGTAAATGACGGAATTATTTAGGGGAGAACAGGTTGATTTTAAATAATGAATGAAATTTTTCTTCACATTATTGTTGGCCGAGAAGGAAACGTTGCAGTTATACTTATTACGAAGAAGTCGTTGAATCTGATAGGAAATGGGCCCCAGAAATGGAATGGAGAAATATTTTTTCTTTTGGTCAGATTCAGTGGGAGTGCCAAGTGTTGTAACGTTTTTAGCAGTATTCTTTTTAAGGATGCATTAATTATTAACTGCTATGGTTTTTATCAAATTTATTTCCTCCTCGAATTTTTCTTTCGAGAATGGGATGGAAGGGGCTCTACGGATGGCAGAATGACAGAAAGCATTTTCGTGGCATTGAGGGTGCATGGAGGAGGCGGGTAAAAGTTGATCACTGTATGTTTCTTTTCGGTAGGTATTGAAAGAAATTTTCTTTTGTTCTACTGTTAAGGTCAAATCGAGAAAGTTCAGTTGACGAGCCTCGTTTTCAAGTTCACAGGTGAAGGAGATATTGCCAGGTAGTCCATTAAAAAGAGTTAAAATGTTATCAACGCAAGTGGTAGGTCCTTAGTAGATGACTAAAATGCCATCGACATATCTAGCATAGGAAACAATGCCTAACCTTGTTATTTATTTTATAATTTCTGACGAAGGCAATCTTAGTCATTGCCGAAACCAGGTGTAATAAATTTTAATTTGCGACCGAGGCCTGCTTTTTTATGCATTAAGGTTGTAACTGACAGTAGCAGCTATGTTTAAAATTTTAAGTGACGACAGATGTTAATTACGAATGTCGAAACATCGCAGACTCGCTTGAAAATAGCAAAGTGCTGAAACAGCTGTAGCGATATGTAATAAACTTTAAGCGGCGATTCTTAGCTTCTTCAATCAATTCTTAGCTTCTCCACTTCTTCCATGCTCTTCACTATGACTGTAACGTCATTTACGAAAGCCTGGACATTTACCTTTTCCCCAATGGTGAGTCTGAATATTCATTTGCTTCGGTTGCACAGTGGTAGAGTGCCAGACTACAAATCCAAAGGTCGCGAGTTCGATCCCCGCCACGTCCCAGGATTTTTATCTGTTACTTTCCACTTCTTTCACCTCTGGCAGTATTGCTCATGTGAAAAATACCGAGTAGCACCGTGGTTCGGAACCCACGTTAAACTGTAGGTCCCCCTATAACTGGCTAGATAAGACCATGCCTAGTAAAGCACTGTGGTGTTCAAACCAATCTTCGGATTGTTGACTGCTTTACCTTTCTATCCTCCATAAAGCATTTTCAAGTTTTCTCTCCACTTCTTCAAATCTTTCTCTTTGCACGCACATGGTATGGTCATCAGCGTAAAGGAACTGCTTAGTATGAGTCGGCGTAGGTTAGTCATCTCTATCTATAAAAGGAAGTGTCCCGATTGACTGACTGACTGACTCATCATCGCCCAACCCAAACCACTGAAGATAGAAACTTGAAATTTGTGGAGGGTGTTGATCTTACTCTGTAGGCGTCATTTAAGAAGCGATTTTTCGATATTCCGTCCGAAAGGTGGTGAAATAGGGGATGAAACGTTTTTTGAAAATACGTAGCTATTTAGGCAATTTTGATGCTAGAACTACAAAATTTCGGATTTTAATTAAGGGTTCGAATTTAAAAGACACGTGTTTCGGCATTTTTTTAAATTCGACAAATAAGGGGGTAAAATAGGTGACGCAAAAAATTGATTTTCAAAAATATGTTGCTGTTAACTCAAATTTTAATCTACAACTACGAAATTTCGGATATGGAATCTTGGTCAGGATTAAAAATCCATGATTTTCACTATTTTTGGAAATTCAACAAGTAAGAGAGTTAGAGAGGATGAAAAATTATTTTTGAAAACACGTTGCTATTGATACAATTTTGAAGCTAGAGCTGCATAAATTGATATTTGTATAGTTGGTTAGACGTTAAAAAATACGTGTTTCGGTATATTTGGAAATTCAACCATTAACGACGGGACGTTAAACCCTAAGCATCCATCCTTCCATCCTTCAACCATTAACGGGGTTAAATTGGAAAGATGGTGTTTTTCGAAAATATGTTGCTATTTAGGTAATTTTGAAGTTAGAATTACAAATTTTCGGACTCGGGGTTCGAATTTAAAACACACGTGTTTCAGTATTTTTCGAAATTAGACTAATAAGGGGGTGAAATACGGGATGCAAAAAGTGATTTTCATAAATATGGTGCTGCTAACTGAAATTGCGAGCTATAACTACGAAAGATATGGATTCTTCATCAGGATTGCAGACCAACCAGCCTACGCATGCGAGGCAGCGGGGGTTCATCTAGTTTGGGTATATGTTAAAGAGCACAGGTAGTTAGACGCTTCCCTGCGGGAGGCCGTTATTTTGGTCTCTCCATTTACCTCTTTTGCCCTCCAGCTAAATGAAGAACCGTCTGCTCTGTAAGGATGAGTACACCACCCCAACTAGATTATAATCACTCTGTGTGTCGTAGAGTTTGCGAATAAGTATCTTGTGCCTGACGGTATCATAGGCTGCTGTCAGATCTAAGGCTCCTATAATCCGATCTGAACTATCCGCCATGTTTGCCCCAATGTGCAGGACAGTTGTATGTGGGTATATACGAGTCGCGACCGGAAATGGAGTTTGTAATCGAATTTACTGAAGAATTTGTGGAAAATATGGCTGGCTGCTCAGCTGTGAACTGCACAAATCACTGCAGCAAAGGAGTGCGCATGTTCAAATTTCCCAGCAATCCAGAACGAAGGAAAAGATGGGCTATAAATTGTCGCAGAAGCAACTGAGAAACAGGACCTGGCCCTCAATTATGTGTTATAATTATATGTAATAAATGTAGCTATAAACATGTCAGTTAAGTACAATTGCATTACTTCTTCCTGTCAATGATGCTGGAGCAGTTTGTTGCAGAATGTTTGTGACTTAATGAAGTTTTTCGCAGTTTTCAAAGTGGATAGGAATATTTATTGTGGTGCATTTATACGTAGTTTTCAACATACTGAATAATACTTTACACAATTACGTATATATAAGGTCGGAGCATCTCTTACGGTCGCATAACACACTCCAAAATACGTTACTGGGTAAAATTTTACGACGCTTCTCGCCGGGCTCCAATGCTCATGTTGGAACAGATGAACAATGAAGTGTAGAATTGCGTTAATATTTTTCACGAGCTACAGAGTAAATGTTATTGCTGCTAGTTTCACTCGCAGCAAAATTAATACTGTACCTGCTCTATGGTTGACAGGTTCTTGTTAAAAAAAAAAAAAAAAGAAAAAAAAACCTTTCGTTTTAATTTAAGTTGTCACTAAAAACATTTATTGGTCATCTGAGTTGCCGTGATTACCATTGGTGCCAACATAACCACTGCAGCCCGGCGAGAAGCTATGTTATATTACCGGTACGTTACTATTTTCTGTTATATTAAAAGCGCATTCTAAATCTTTATAGGCCCATAAACATTAGTTACTGTTCGATACACTTAGTGTGTGCAATATTAAATACATTTCATTAGAAATATTGTTGAAAACTGCATGAATAGGTCAACCATAGCCAATATAAACATTGTCAGATGCGCCCATGTTGGGGCAAAAATGGCGGACGACTCAGCCTGGGTTTTTAGGAGCTCTAGTCAGATCTACGAAGGCAGCCCCTTTTATAAGTTCCTTACATATCTCTCTTCAATATGTTCTGTTAGTGAAAGGACTTGGCCGGTTCAGGACTTGCTAGGCCTAAATCCTCCTTGTTGTGAAATGAGGTGTTTGTCGAAGTTTCTTCTTATTCTGGACATAGTTGAAAAAAGTGACAGAGCAAGGAGATGGATCGGTAGCTACTAGGATTCTCTGGGTCCATCCCTGGTTTAAGCAAGGCTAGTAATTTTTGTTTTTTCAAGAATTTTGGCATTTTACAGGATTTGTTGTAGGTATGATGAGTTGGAAGATCCCATGTTTGACTCTTTGCCGTAAATGCTTGATTTGCTTAGTGCATGTATCATCGACACCAGCAGCTTTATCGTTTTTTAACATGTTCATGTCATCTTGGTTGCATAATGTGAAGTGCCTCCAAGTAGTAGGTTTCCAGGTTGAGATTTATGGTAATAGTTGTGTCCTTTCGTTGATTCTTGGTTTTCCTGTTAAATTGGGTGTGTGCTTAGTTTGCTGTGACCTTGCAGGGTGATTTTCGTTCCATTGTGTAGACACTAACTTTCTTAACCAAGTTCCATGCTTGTTTGCTGCTGTGCGCCATACCATTTTTACAAATTCTTTCGATCCATTTGTTTGTTTCATCCTTGACGTAATTTTTGGAACAGGACTGTTCCACAGTCGACTGTTTCTGCGCTGAAAGCATCAGCAGTATAGTGTGTTCTGTAGCTTTTCTTTGGATTCATTCGACATTCCAGTGACATAATGTCGTCTGCACCATGTATTATGTATGTATTCTTTATTATCTCAACAAATTGTTCGTAATTTTCTGGTCTTGATTTAACATTTTTTTTTTAAATTGTGGTTTTAGGGCGCACAACTGCTGAGGCCATTAGCGCCCAACACTGCCCATAGTAAAATCGAACCGGGGTTAGAACGTAAATGGCTTTCGCAATATTTGCACGATGTAGAAATAGTAAAACTCTGTCAGCAGAATGCGGATCATCAACTAAAATATCAGACATTTCAAATGGTAAACATAGATCATGACGTAGACGATTAAAAAACGAACGTTGCACTAAAAGGTGATACACAGTAAAAGGTCCATCACAGTGCTCACATAAGGGAGCAGGATCACCACGAAGTAAATACTGGTGGCTATAACGGCAGTGGCCAATACGAAGCCGGGCCAGGACAATCTCCTCTCGACGAGAGGGTTGAGATGACGTTGACCAAAGATCAGGCACAGGTTTAATGTCCCGCAATTTGTTTCCTGACAGGGATGACCAATGTAAAAACCAACGTGAGATGATACGCCGGGAGACGCCAGCGCGAAGGTCATCAGAGGTAGTAGAAAAGGTAGACAGCCGAGGGAGGAGAACTGCCTCGTTGGCAGCCGTGTCCGCAGACTCATTCCCCAACACTCCCACGTGGCCAGGGACCCACAGAAACGTCACCGTAGTTCCGCTCGTTGAAAGAGAGGTAAGGCAATTGCGGATGCTTTGTACCAGGGGATGGACAGGATATAATTAAACATGTTCTATCTCAGAATCTGTTATGATTGCATAGCTTTCCCAGTTTGCCAAGTAAAATGTCCTTATGAATTGGATGGTCTGTGGCCTGACTGCTGGATATATGTTGATACCAACTGCTCTGTGCTGTGTCTTTGGTATGGGGCCTTATACCACGAAAGTACGTCAGTCCTCGAGGTCGATATTTGGAACACATGTATCTGGGTTGTATTTCCTTCGCCAGACATTATGGAGTTTTGAGCAGACCATTCGTTTCTGACCAGACGTCCACGGTGTCACCATTTCCGTCCGATTCTGTTTAACCTGGTAGTGTAATGCGGCTGTTAAAATCGCCCAAAGTAAGCTGGTTGGATTGTGGTTGGAAGTTACGTGGAGAAAGGAAAGGTTTGGCCTGTGGGCTTATATACCGAGGTTGCAACCGTACACACACAAAGGAAGCAACTACTCGGGTAGCACAGTACTTGTGAAGTGCACTTTTTTTATTTTTTCATTTTTTAAGGTTACGCAGTAGTCGCTAATGCGATGAGCACTCCACTCGCTAGTCGACACGCAGACAGTAAAGTCTGGTTACTTTCAGACGAAACACACTCCGACTTTCAAAATATCAGCAGGAAATTTTCAAAGTATTGAAAACAAGGTTCCCGAATTTATTGCACTGTAGGAAATTAGTCGCGCTCAGATATTCCGTGCGACGAGACTTGTCTGATTATGATATACGAATCTCTGAAATATTTAGCAAAGTGTGGGATTTATATCGGAAAGACACATCAGGTACAAATGGAGGGTGTGTGATCGACAAAAATATTAGTCCTATCGAGGTCGCAGTCTAGAGTGATTGTGAAGTTATCTGGAGGCGTAAAACTGTCTAGGAGAAATCAGTTTAATGGTTAGTTGTTTTTATCGGCCACCCGGTTCCACCGTCGCAATTATAGAGTCATTCAAAGAAGGTTTACATTCAGTAGTGTGGAAATAGCCAGACCACGCATTATTAATACGGGGCGACTTTAACCAACCGAGTGTAGACTGGGACGTCTGTGGTTTCACTAGTACTGGTACAGACAAATGCCGGCCGCGGTGGCCGAGGGGACTGAGGCGCTCCAGTCACGGTCTGCACGGCCACTACGGTCGGGGGTTCGAATCCCCCCTCGGGCATGGATATTTGTGCCGTCTTAGAATTAGTTAGTTGATAAGTAGTTTGTAAGTTTAGGGACTGATGACCCCGTAGTTAAGTCCCATAAGGTTAACAAACATTTGAACATTTTGAACAGACAAACAGTCTTGTTAATTACTATTGAAAACTTTTCTGATGACTGTTTTGAGCAGATAAACAGACAGCATACACGCATTGGAAAAATTTTATACGTTACAGTTAGAAACAGGCGTAACCTGTCAGTGATGTCAATCTTCAGACTAATGTCTTAGTGACAATGGGTACCAAAATTAATAAATCAATCAAGAGGGCTAGAAAAGTGTTTTTCTTAAAAGAGCTGTTGAGTAATTCTTAACATCCCGCTTAGACGACGAGTGAACATCGTATAGTTCCGGAATCATGGACATGGACGAAATATGCATTTAAATGCATTGTAAATAAAGCCCCAGAGAAATGTTTGCCTTCAAAGGAGATTAAAGACGGGAAAGCTCCACCATGTTTTAATAGTAATATTCCAAAAATTCTTATAAAGAATACGCAGTTGCATCCTTAGTTCAATAAGAACAAACAAATTATGACAGCCAAAAGTGATTCGAGATCCGCTCGCCTATAAAAAGATGTGGAAAACAAAAAAATCTTGCCGAGAACCTGAAAAAATCTCGTCCTATATAAAATCGATAAGCGGGTCTAAGGCTTCTATTCAGTCACTCGTTGATCATACTGGGGTAGTTGTATAAGACAACAAAACGAAAACTGATGTTTTAAAGCTGTTCTTGTTGTGGTATTCAGTCCGCAGACTGGTTTGACGCTACCTTTACCTCTGCAAGCCTCATTATCTCTACGATTTTTACCCCACACGCTTCCCTCTAATGCTAAATTAACGACTAGTTGATGTCTCAGAATGTGTCCACCAATCGATTGCCAGAAATTTCTTTTGTCCCCAATTCTGATCAACACCTACTCATTATTTACGCGATCTACCATTTTATATTCAGCCTTCGTATGTAACACCACATTTCAAAAGCCTGTGTAATTTTTTGTCTAAACTCCTTATCGTCCACGTTTCACTTTCGTACAATACTACACTCCAGACAATGCTTACCTAATGAAATTACTTCACCATCGCGTGATTTTCTTACACTGCATTCCATTACCATTAATGTTGATCTTATAACATCTTTTCAAAACACTGTCTCTTCCGTTGAATTGCCCTTCCAGGGTAGACTCCAATGTCATCGGTAAACTGCAAATATTTTATGTCTTCTCCATGAACTATAATTCCTTCTCCGGATGTGTCCTTGCATTCCTTCACAGCTTGCTCGATGTACAGAATAGATAACACTGGCGACAGGCTACAACCCTGTCTTGCTCCCTTCAAAATCATTCAGTCCCTTTTATGTACTTTGACTCTTATACAAGGATAAAAAAAAACAATGGCGTATTTCAATACAACTTTGTGTCAAAATTTCAATTCAATCGGTCAACAAAGTTCGCGCTGTGTACTTTCAACTGAAACCTGAAATATAAGCGGAAATATCTGAATTTTTATTTATGATTGTGCATATATTTCAGTATGCAGCCAAAACTACATACAAATGGGAAACGAATAGTGGTTATATCAAACACATACTTCACGAAATACGACGTCGCGGATCCTATATATTTTACAAAAGCTTCCATGCGTTCTTTATTATGTAGATAAGAAAGACGACAGTGACAGCGGGGAATATATGAATGTTGCAATTGGAAAAATTCCCGTTAAGGGCTCACTCGGAAAAGGTAGAGGCGCAGCAACCACGCACTGTGCCAAAATGCTACGGGAATATATATTAACGGGGTGCAACAGAGAGAGATGCACAAACCTAACCTAACGGGTGCACACCAATAACGTGTATTTAATATCAATATAAAAGGCGGACAAAGTATTCGAGGACTTGAGAGTGATAAGAGGAAAGGATATAAAATACAATCATTTGATCGTCAAGACGGCAAGTAACACCTACCACTAAAGAGGCACTAACAGTCCACAAAATGGGAACAAGAAAGAAGATCAGGGAAAACTCATTTAGTAACTGATCTTAGCACAGAAAGTTTATGTTAATCACGTGTAATAACATGTATGGTAAAGTACAAAATGCGAAACTGAATAGCTAGTTCAACTGGATCTGTTCATGGTCTAAAACTACTTTATGACGTTACAATGTATAATTTCTACACGACAAATTGTAGCCGCAGGAAATTTTACAGACAGTATACACACATATAGTGTATCACAGTACGAAACGTTGTTCATGAGAAATGATCACATAAACAGAAACATTCATAGAAAACAGCCATATCATGCACTAAGTTTTAATCTATTACTTCAATACTATAAATTGTACTCGCAATAGATTTTACAGACATACATCACTTATACAAATAAATATATACCCGATAAATTATACAATTGTACAACATATTAAATAGTAGATCGTACGAATTTTATATGTCCTTTGTCTTTTGATTACTATCTTTGTTTGTTTGGATACTGCACTTATGATTTTGTACATTATGCGAGACAGCCTTATTTCTCATATATTCTCCGATAAATGTAACATGTTTTTAGAAAAAAAAGAGATGGACAGAGAGAGAGAAGCGATAGGAGAAATACTAACTGCCATGTAGCACTACGTATTCAGCTACAATTTGGAAAATTGTGAATGAATTAATATTTTTACAGATCATGATCTCTAGTAAATATTGTTACCTAAATTTATTGCTGCTATAGTCCATCGGAATATAAATGTCCTACTTAGAGTAATTATGAAACTTACATTTTTAATGTATTTTCACAGTAGTGCTTGTAAAGAAAACGCCTTTTGGTACTGTAAATGAAGGGGTTTTATTTTTATAATTCACCCATACGCGTTTCGCCTTTGTCACAAGGCTGCATCAGTAGTTGTCCTGAAATATTTACATGTTTCTGTTTACACATAAAGGTTCGGTTTTTTACATATGTACAAAACATGTCTTTTCTGATTGAAAACAGTTGGTTATTTGCTATGGTGTACTTACAGCACTTGCTACTCCATATCAGTGTCTTTCCGGCAACCAGGTCGAAAAGTTTCACTATCTTCTGAAAAACTTCGCATTGTTCTGGTTCCACTGTCAGCTGCTGCCATACTGTGTCCACTGTAGTCTGTTTTGTAGTGTTGCCAACTTTCTCAGCTTATTTGAAATTCAACTATTTCATTGAAAGTGTGTTTAATGTTGAAGGTATCTTTGGGTGCGTGTGAGGGTGTTACTTGTTTTTTTTTTGTTTTTTTTGGTTTGTTGTTGTTGTTGTTGTTGGCGGGGGGAGTGTGGATTTATGACTATGCGTTGGGACCTGTGTCTATCATATGGTCACTCAGTGAAAACAGGGATTGATTTGTCAAGTTTATTTGGTCATTTAATAGCATCTGAGCTTTTGTTTTATATATATGGTAATTTTCTTGAATTGTTAGGAGGTGTTTTTCATTATTTATTCTAATTATCTTCGTCTTTTTCTATTGTGGGGGGTTTGTGGTTATATTCTTTCAGATGATCTGCAAAAATGGAGTGGCTTGTCCCATATTTCCATACCCTGCTGTGTTGTTTGTATGGGTATCAAATGCTCTGCCCGTTTGTCCTACATACCTTCCATCACATGAGTTACATTGTAGTTGGTATATTCCAGCTCTTTGGTAGATATCTGTCTTTCTTGATTTTTGGGATATATTTTTGGATTGGGTTGTCTGTTTTGAGACCTATTTTTATGCCTTGTCTTTTGAAAATACATAGTATTCAGCTGCTGCTCAAATGGCCACTACAAGCAACGTATTACATTTTTACGTTTTCAGTTATAAAATTAATAGCCAAGTCAGTATCCATTCCAAAAGCAGGAAATAAATTGTTACAGTAATATGGGTAACTTGAGTTATTTCGGCTACGAATGGTTCACGAGGCGCAAAGAGAGCGTTTTGATATATCAAACTTGGTTTCTTTCGCAATTTCACTCCCATGTTAGTGCAGTTGTAGACTGACTATAAAATCCGCGCTAAGTGCCAAAATGAACGTTCTGAGTAAAACGCAAAAAACCTTCTAAAATGAACAGTTTGTCTTTATATGCAATTTTTTGCGCCTTAATTTGTGTCTACCATTAATCTTTAAAGACTTATTACAGTTGAATTAACCATTCAATTGTTATCTTTATGAAAAAAAATTTACTGATAGAAAACAGAATAGGGCTATGTGCCATACCCTCTACAGTAAAAACCGGGCTATGTCCAAAATTCGAGTAAATGGAAAGCTGTATTGGACTTTGTGGTCTGGATTAAGGTCAACAAAGGCGTCATACATTCCCTGATAACTCAAACCTTGGTTTAAACACATAAGTGAACTTTTGGCCCTTGAGGGAAAATTGCTATGTGTTCAACTATGCGCTGTGCATCATCACCTGTGTACTTCCTCTCTTTGGTTTTATTTCCCCTACTTTCAACGTACGTAACTTCACCACGCTTTTTCGATTGAACTAATGTTTCAACCCTACGCTTCGTGATGCCATGGATTTCCCTAAATGCTTGTCTGCACACTTGTTTATGATCACCTTTGCCATCAGGAATCGTATAAAATACACTGGCCTGCTTTCTAATTTCTGTGGAATCTGTGTACGACCCATGTCGCCTGCGTTTAACACTTGTGTTTCCCATTGGATACGAATTTTGCTTGACGTTATCTCCTATTCATAAAACTGATTAAAGATGTTTAGTTTTTGTTTGAAGGCAATGCTTCTGCATAGGTATGGGCATCGGCATGAAATATACATAAAAGAAGACCATTAGAAGTGTAAACACTGCATCTAATAACCTGTTTTTCACTACTTTGCACTCAGAACAAAAACGCATATACAAACAACTGCGACAATAAAAGCCGAAGGAATACAACTTTGAGCTGTTCATAAACGACAACCTAGGTCTATGATGTTATAGAGGTATTTTAACCTACCGCAACAGGTGGAGGTGGTTTCTCAGGCACTGTCATATTCCGGCTTTTCTTGTAGGACTTCCCTTCTGCTCTAAGCTTATTTACCACTTCCATTTTAGAAAAATCACAAAATGAATAGTTACTGCTTGCTACACGATGGAACCTCAACTCAAACAGTAATAGCAAAGCTCACGTGCACCTCTGCCTACTGACACATAGCCCAGATCTTACTTCACAACAGGTGGCACATAGATCGTCGGGAATTTCTGACAAGAGGAGGCCACCAATTGTGAATTTCAGATTCGATTCATACCGCGTATAATGAAAGCTCATGGCCAGAGGTGTGATTTGGCAAAGCACCAAGATGCACTTCTCAGCTGTTGTCGAGAAAATCGACAATTAAAAAAAGCCGTTGCGGTGAAATACTCTCTACGATCTCTACGATGAGTAATATTGTACAGAGGGGTGGCTTAGCGGTAAGCGCTTGGGTTCGTAATCTGAAGGTCGTCGGATAGGATCTCGTGGCATGCAAGTTTTTTTATTATTTTATTTTTTTTGTAATTCAAATGTATACACACGCACACACACACACACACACACACACACACACACACACACACACACATATATATATATATATATATATATATATATATATATATATATATATGGTGTTTCACTAAGTGTTTGCCTCTGTAACTTATAAAATAATGGGTGACGGGAAATTTTAATGCTGTAGGTCAACACAAGAAATGTTACACTTTCTGCGGAGCTATGAACATAGTTTACTGTATCATTTCCCAAAGAGTTACAGCACAAAGATATAATTGTTTAAACGGAACAATAGTTTTTTTCTCTCGTGCATTGCATTCGTTGAAACCAGCTGCGTCCAAATCAATTTAAACTACATTCCTATCACTGTTAGTTTGGGAGCTACAACCCTTCAAAGTTTAGGGGGCGGAGGCTACGACAGCGTAGTTGACTGGCTGTTGGTCATGAGACAGTGGGCCGTGCCCCAGGGGCTAGCCACTCAGCCAGTGAGCTACGCTATCGCAGCCTCCGCCCACGGAACTTTGAAGGGTTGTAGCTCCCAAACTAACAGTGACAGGAATGTAGTTTAAATTGATTTGGACGCAGCTGGTTTAAACGAATCCAATACACGATAGAAAAACTATTTTTCCATTTAAAAAATTATATCATTGTGGTGTAACTCTTTGGAATGATACAATAAACTATGTTCATAGCTCCGCAGAAAGTGTAACAATTCTTGTGTTGACCTACCGCATTAGAATTTCCCGTTACCTATTATTTTATAAGTTACAGAGGCAAACACACTTAGTGAAACACCCTGTAATATATATATATATATATATATATATATATATATATATATATATATATATATATATATATAGCCGGCTGCGGTGGCCGCGGGGACTGAGGCGCTCCAGTCACGGTCTGCACGTGCACGGCCACTACAGTCGGGGGTTGTATTTCACAAATGTTATTAATTGTCTTTATAATGTTTACCACGTATTGTTATATCACATGTGCTCCATGCCGTGCTGTTTTCTGCTTTCCATATTTCTATGATAACTATAACTCTGGTTCGTGCGACAAAAAACGAATGATAAAAAAAAAGTTTCATGCCGCGAGATTCGATCCGGCGACCTTCTGATTACTACCGCGAGCGCTTACCGCTAAGCCACCCCTCTGTACAATATTACTCATCGTAGAGATCGTAGAGAGTATTTCACCGCAACGGCTTTTTTTAATTGTCGATTTTCTCGACAACGGCTGAGAAGTGCATCTTGGTGCTTTGCCAAATTACACCTCTGGCTGGCCATGAGCATTTGTTATGCGCAGTATGAATCGAATCTGAATTTCACAATTGGCGGCCTCCCCTTGTGAGAAACATTAGAACTACTTCCACATCGAATAACAGAAAGCCCGCTTTTTACTGAGTAGTGTTAGGCATGTAGCCCACATTTTCACAATAAAACAATGTTTTTCATTCTTGGCACTTACCACGGATTTTTATTATCAGTCTACAGTTGTGGAAATTTGTCTAGAAATCATTTGTGAGCTATGCAACGTTTGCAGAACTTGACGGGTGGGACAGGACAGCTCACGGATGTTTCAGCCCTGGAGCTGACGGACGTGCGGCACCGCACGGCGGTCAACCTGCACGGCTCGTGCTGCCTGGCCTGCGGCATGGTGCTCGCCGGGCTGCTGGTGTGGGCGCTGCCCCACTGGAACTACTTCGTCTCCTTCTCAGCCGTCAGCTGCTTCGCACTTTTGTGCTTCTTCAGGTGAGTAATATAGTGCAAGCAGCATACAGAGCATTCACTATTTCCTAATGCCGCAGCGGATGCCACTAGGGCGTCTTTAATGTCTCGTTCATTAAGGTCTATTTAGTAAGTCATGCTTGCAAAATATTAACACGAATTATTTACAGAAGGATGGAAAAGCTGGTAGAAGCCGACCTTGGGGACGATCAGTTTTACGGCTTATTCTAAAAGATAGATTAAGGAAAGGCAAACCTACATTTCTAGCTTTTGTAGATTGGGAGAAGGATTTTGACAATGTTGATTGGAATAAACTCTTTCCAGTTCTGAAGCAAGCAGGAGTACAAAAACCAGACAGCAGTTGTCAAAGTTGAAGGGCATAAAAGGTGGAAAGAGTATATAGACAGGTTCTATGAAGGAAATGAACTTAGAGACAATGTTGTAGGATGCGAAGAGGAAATAGATCAAAATGAAATAGGAGATACTATACTGAGAGATGAATTTGACAGAGCACTGAAAGACCTAATTCCCAGGAGCTACTACAGTCTCTGGGAGAGCCTGCCATGACAAAACAATTTCACCGGACGCCTAAGATGTGTGACACAGACGAAATACCTTCAGACGTTAAGAAAAATGTAATAATCCCCATTCCAAAGAAATCAGGCGCAGACAGGTGTGAAAATTACAGAACCATCAGCTTGATAAGTCATGGTTGCAAAATTTTAACATGAATTATCTACAGGAGAATGAAAAAGCTGGTAGAAGCTGACCTCGAGAAAGATCAGTTTGGATTCAGAAGGAACGTAGGAACCCGGGAGGCAATACTCACTTTACGACTTATCTTAGAAGACAGATTGAGGTAAGGCAAACCTACATGTTTAACTTTTCTAGATTTGGACGAAGTTTTTGACAATGTTGACTGGAATACAATCTTTCAAATTCTGAAGTCAGCAGCGGTAAAATACAGGGAAAGGAGAGTTATTTACAACTTGTGCAAAAGGCAGACCGCAGTTATTAGACTCAAAGCGCATGAAAGGAAAGCATTACTTGGGAATGGAGTAAGACAGGGTTGCAGCCTTTCTCCGATGTTATTCAATTTGTACAATGAGCAAGCTATAAAGGAAAACAAGGAGAAATTTGGAGAAGGTTCAAATGTTTGTATAGCTCATGGGACTTAACAACGCGGTCACGAGTCCCTAAACTTACAAAATACTTATGAACCAGCTAATACTAAGGACGGCACAGATGCCCATGCCTGATGGGGGGATTCGAACCCCCGACCGTAGTGGCCGTGCAGACCGTGACTGGCGCGCCGCAGACCGCTTGGCCACCGCGGCCAGCTTTGGAGAAGGACTTAAAGTTCAGGATGAAGAATTAAAAACATTGTGTTTTGCCGACGACATAGTAATTCTGTCAAAGACAGGAAAGGACCTGGAAGAGCAGTTGAACGGAATGGACAGTGTACTGAAAGGTGCATATAAGATGAACATTAACAAGAGTAAAACTAGGGTAATGGAGTGCAGTGTAAGAAAATCAGGTGATGCTGAAGGAATTAGATTGGGAAACGAAGCAATAAAGGAGGTAGATGAGTTTTATTACTTGGGCAGTAAAATAACAAATGATGGTCGCAGTACAGAGGATATAAAATGCAGAATGGCAATGGGCAGAAAAGCGTTCTTGAAAAAGAGAAATTTGTTAACATCGTATATTGATTTAAGCCTAAGGAAGTCCTTTCTGAAGGCATTTGTATGGAGTGTTGCCTTGTATGGGAGTGAAACATAGACGATAAACTGTGTGGACAGGAAGAGGATAGAGGCTTTTGAAATGTTCTGTTACAGAAAAATGCTGAAGATTAGGTGGGTGGATCGCATAACTAATGAGGAGGTACTGAACAGAATTGGGGAGAAAAGAAATTTCGGGCATACCTTGACTAAAAGAAGGGATCGATTGGTAGGACACATTCTTAGACATCAAGGAATCGTTAATTTATGGTTGGACGGTAGTGTGTGGCGTACAAAACGCAGAGGAAGACCAAGAGATGGATACAGTAAGCAGATTCAGACAGATGTAGGTTGCCGTTCTTATGTGGAGTTGAAGACGATTGCTCAGGATAGGTTATTGTGGAGATCCGCATCAAACCAGTCTCCGGACTGAAGACCACAACAACAACTATTAAGGTGGGTTGACACTGGCCACCAAAGCAGCGTCATTTCACTTGTGTCACGGAAGTTGCCAGTGTCATACCTAATAATTATATTGGGCCACTTAACTGTCGCCACTTTCCACCTTTTAACTCTGTGGCGCCACTTTACAAGGATTCCGACATTAAAGCTGCTTTTGGTATTTTCGTGTATTTATACCTATGTATTACGAACGAAGTGCATTTTAATTGCACTCCAAATTAAATATCTTTCAAAAATATGTGACTTTAAGAATGGGAATGGTTTGTTGAGCTACAGACTTCGGAATACAGGCAAAAATTTTCCTGGACGTAATATGGTTAATTTGCGTATTTTATGATTTTCTTAACAATGTATGCCAAAGATTTGTGCGTGAGTAAACAAGTATTGTTGAGTGATTACTGAAAG
Organism: Locusta migratoria; assembly: GCA_026315105.1. Lineage (NCBI taxonomy): Eukaryota > Metazoa > Arthropoda > Insecta > Orthoptera > Acrididae > Locusta > Locusta migratoria. Next base: position 2,713,299 of record CM048746.1, on the reverse strand, counting down.
GTGATTCGTAGTTACACAACAGTAACTTAATTCCACAAATGGTGAAAATAAATGTGATCCTGGCAGTACATTCAAATTGGAGTCTTCATTTCTCTTAAACACCCGTTAAGTGGATTTGTAAAGGAGTGTATCTGTCAATTAAGGTAATGAACTATATTACATTTACTGTCAGTGCTGTTGTACGAAGCATAAGCTCAAAATTCGCTATAGATTAAAATTTGATGGTATTTAATTATGAGGCAAATGTAGGTATCTTAGTATTCAAATAAATTACAGGACATTCTAAATGACATCGAGCACATAACATCAGAACGCGGAACTAGTTCCGATGACTAAGTATCAAATTTGGTGAGATTCTGAAGTCATATATCAAGATGACACTTGCAGTGTCAGTTTAGCAAGTATTGCGTCTCTAATGTTGCTGTTGAAGGAATTTGATTAGGTAACGAAACAATAAAGGAGGTAGATGAGTTTTGTTACTTGGGCAGTAAAATAACAAATGATGGTCGCAGTACAGAGGATATAAAGTGCAGAATGGCAATGGGAAGATAAGCGTTTATTAAAAAGAGAAATTTGTTAACATCGGATATTAATATAAGCGTAAGGAAGTCCTTTATGAAGGCATTTGTATGGAGTGTTGCGTTATATGGGAGTGATAAACAGTATACAGTATACAGTAATGAACTATATTACATTTACTGTCAGTGCTGTTGTACGAAGCATAAGCTCAAAATTCGCTATAGATTATATAGTATACAGTACAGAGGATATAAAATGCAGAATGGCAATGGGTAGAAAGGCGTTTTTGAAAAAGAGAAATTTGTTAACATCGAATATTGATTTAAGCCTAAGGAAGTCCTTTCTGAAGGCATTTGTATGGAGTGTTGCCTTGTATGGGAGTGAAACATGGACGATAAGCAGTGTGGACAGAAAGAGGATAGAGGCTTTTGAAATGTGGTGCTACAGAAGAATGCTGAAGATTAGGTGGGTGGATCGCGTAACTAATGAGGAGGTACTGAACCGAATTGGGGAGAAAAGAAATTTCTGGCATACCTTGACTAAAAGAAGGGATAGATTGGTAGGACACATTCTTAGACATCAAGGAATTGTGAATTTAGCGTTGGAGGGAAGTGTGTGGGGTAAAAATCGCAGAGGGAGACCAAGAGACGCGTATAGTAAGCAGATTCAAGTGGATGTAGGTTGTCGTTCTTATGAGCAGATGAAAAGGCTTGCTCAGGATAGAGTAGGGTGGAGAGCTGCATCAAACCAGTCTCTGGACTGAAGACCACAACAACAACAACAAACAGTGTGGACAGGTAGATGATAAAGGCTTTTGAAATGTAATGCTACAGAAGAATGCTGAAGATTAGGTGGGTGGATCGCGTAACTAATGAGGAGGTACTGAACAGAATTGGGGAGAAAAGGAATTTCTTGGCATACCTTGACTAAAAGAAGGGATCGATTGGTAGGACACATTCTTAGACATCAAGTAATTGTGAATTTAGCGTTGGAGGAAGTGTGTGGGGTAAAAATCGCAGAGGAAGAACAAGAGATGGATACAGTAAGCAGATTCAGACAGATGTAGGTTGCCGTTCTTATGTGGAGATGAAAAGGCTTGCTCAGGATAGAGTAGGGTGGAGAGCTGCATCAAACCAGTCTCCGGACTGGAGACCACAACAACAACAACAAATCGCTGTACAGTTACAACTCGTGTGCGTCCCATTAGACAATGACGATCTATCAAAAACACATCGGCGTGATCAGCATTTGTCATGAGTAAATAACAAATCACAGTTTGGTGCAGTACCGGCACGGTATTTCATCACGTTCGCTCATAGGCTAGCCGTTCTGTGTAATTTGAAGCTGAGCCAAGAGCTCTACGATCAACTTAGGAAAAACACGATACCAATTGGTCCATAAAGGATCGAACTATCGGCGGAAAAATAAATAAATAAATAAAAAGAGCACCGTTTTCAAGAAGATTATGAGTCCTTAGTAAGAAGTTGTGTCTGGAACAGTCAGCATTTAAAAAAAAAAATATTGTATTTGCTGCAATTATCATTGCGGAGGATAATAGCTACAATGTTTTCCCAGCAGGCAGAAATACTAAATTGACTGGTAGTCTAAGAGAGAGAAAAAAAAAATCAGAGTAGTTTTTAGTCGAAGTATAGCATTCAAACGCAAGTGCGTTAATTAACTTTTCTCGAGGCTGGAGCAATTAACAGTTCTGAAAAATGTATAAAGGGGATATTGAAGGTCACAATTTGTCATTTAAGATACTACTACAGATAGTGCTTGGCAAAGAGTAATCAGATTGTGCGATATTCGCTGTGTTGATCAGACGCTTCTTGCCTGATGCAAATAAGTACAGAGTGGTATAGCGAATTGTATTGTCACCAAGGTGGGTTGGTTTGTGTAATCAGTGTAGCGAGATCAGAAAGTATTAGGTGTTCTCGACATCATTGACACACAGGACTTATTTCGATCGACAGAAGTTGATCCAGGCAGGAAAGTTAGGCTTGTTTCAGTGACGACGACCCAGCCTGCAGTCATCTTTGGTACTGTGTGCAAAGCGCTTAGACATTCAACACTCCCAACAGTAACAGGAAATACAATACTCATTCAGTGCGACAGCCTCGAACGTATCTGTAGCTCTCGTCAGTTTAAAGTCAAGTTAGGCGCGCAGTTTCAGCCATTTTGCCGATTGTACATTTCATTGCGGAAAGTTCTTTTCATAATTCTGAATATAGTTTCTATATGGTTTTATGCCTTAATTTCTTTTCCTCCCAGTTTAACAGCTTTTATCCAAACGCACTTTGAAATTCTGTAATTACATTTTTATTGTGAGAAAGACGTATAATTTTTGCTAAATAAATTAGGTGAACTTCCACTGTGTTTACTTTCGGTAGCTAGTGACGTCATTTTTGTAGCCGTTCTGACCTTTCGTACTAGCTTAACGCCCGCTGCTTGGGCATGCGCAGGCTGGTTGGTCAGCACCAGTTGTTTCTCCCTCTTAATATAAATTTTCAAGTACTATCATAATGAAATGTTGTGGTAATACTCGTAGCCGCGCCAGAATGGCCGTGCGTATTGAGGCGCCATGCTGCGGTGCGCGCTGCTGTTCGCCGTCGGGGTTCGATTCGCCCCTCGGGCATGGGTGTTTGTGTTGTCCGTAGCATAAGGAAGTCTAAGTTAGTTTAATTAGTTTGTAAGTCTTAGGGACTAATGACCCTGTAGTTAAGTCTCTTAAGATTTACAAACATTTGAACATTTGATTTTATTACTTGCAATCCCTATGGTACCTTACTAGTTGAATTTCGAAAAATACCCCAACATGTTTCCTTTGAATTCCAACCAAGAATGCAAATATCATTTTTTGTAATTTTGGGTTCAAAATTGGCTTAGTAGCAACGTATTTTCAAAAAAATGTTTCATCCCTATTTCACCCCCTAAATGATTAATTTTCTGAAAATACCGAAACTCTGTCTTTTTAATTCTGACCTAGAAAACATATACCAATTTATGTGGCTGTAGCTTCAAAACTGCCTTAATAGCAAAACATTTTCGAAAAACATCCCCTCTCAAATTTAACCCCCTTGAAGGTTGAATTTCCAAAAATACCGAAACACATATTTTTTAAATTCTAACAAACAATACAAATATCAATTTTTGTAGCTCTAGCTTCAAAATTGTCGGAATAGCAACGTGTTTTCAAAAAGAATTTTTCATCCCCTATTTTACCGTCTTACTTGTTGAATTTCCAAAAATACGGAATCTCGTGTTTTTTTAATCCTGACCTAGATTCCATAGCCGAAGTTTCGTAGTTGTAGCTTAAAATTTGAGTTAACAGCAACATATTTTTGAAAATCAATTTTTTGCGTCCCCTATTTTATCCCCTTATTGGTGAATTAAAAAAATGCCGAAACACGTGTCTTTTAAATTCGAACCTGAATTAAAATCCGAAATTTTGTAGTTCTAGCTTCAAAATTGCCTAAATAGCAACGTATATTCAAAAAACGTTTCATCCCATATTTCACCCCCTTATGGATGGAATATCGAAAAATTGATTCTAAAATCACGCCTACAGAGTAAGATCAACACCCTCCACAAATTTCAAGTTTCTATCTTCAGTGGTTTGGGCTGGGCGATGATGAGTGGGTCAGTCAGTCAGTCAATCGGGACACTTCCTTTTATATATAGAGATATGTGTGTTTTATCTTACAGGAGATGTGATCTAAGTTTGTTTAAGTAATATCACCTAGGCCCATCTTGAACCGACGAGGAGCATCTTGCTGAATTCTACGTGACTTCGTATTAAGTTCCTGATCACTTCTTATATTTTATTCAGTAGCGCTACAGCTGTTTCAACATTTTGTCATTATTAAGCACCTGCTTTTATAAGAATTACATTAATTAATTACAAATTAAATAATACGAAAATATACATAAAATTTTTGTTATAAATTTTCCTTATAACTTACGTCTACGATGTTTGGACGTTATATGATAACATCTGGCGTCACTGTTGTATAAACTGTATTGAAATGATTACGTATTTCGCAGTTGGATACGTTTTTACTGTTGGATACGTTTTTTAGCTGCCAGGTTTTATGCAGCTAGTTACGCTAAAACGTTAGTTAAAGAAAACGTATCCAACTGGAAAAACGTATTCAACTGCGAAATACATAAATATTTCAATACAGTTTATACAACAGTCACGCCAGATGTTACCTTATAACGTCCAAACATCGTAGACGTAAGTTATAAGGAAAATTTATAACAAAAATTTTATGTATATTTTCGTATTATTTAAGTTGTAATTAATTTATGTAATTCTTATATACGCAGGCGCTTGATCATTACAAAATGTTGAAACAGCTGTGGCGCTATTGAATAAAATATAAGCAGTGATCAAGAACTTTCGTTACAATATCATTCAATGACATTTATGACACTGCAGGCCCAACAATCAGGAAGTCTACGTGACTTGCTGTTAGGTTCTTCCATGCAGGAGCCAAGGGTACATTGTTGGATAGCCACTGCGCAATAAAAAATAGTTGGAAGTTTATGCAGAGCCGCGCAAGAGGACGTTTTTACGGCTAGACTACTCCTATGGTATCTACGTATAACTTACGAATGCTGCAAGCTGTTACTGATTAGAATTCTAGAGTATTTTACGACGTCTACTTTGAGAAAGGTATTTTGGAAAGGCGCGCTTAGTATCTCTGCTTTGGCGGCCTGTCATCGGCAGCAAATTACTGCCTTATATCAAACGTTGTGTATTTCTAGCTGTTAGAACATTGTTACTAATTGGAAACACAGTTTTAATCGCTGAGAAAGTACAGAACACTTTGCTCGGGCTGCCACAGGTGGTTCCCCGAGTCGCCGCGCTGGCTGGCGTGCCGGGGTCGCGAGCAGGAGGCTCTGGCGGTCGTGCGCCGCATCGCGGACACCAACGGCACCAGCGTGCCTCCGTTCACCCTGCAGGTCATCCAGAGGGTGGCCGAGTGCAAGACCGACAGGACGGGATTCCTCAGCCTCTTCTCCAGCTGGAACGTCTTCAGGAACACCGCCGTCCTCGTCATCGTCAGGTAGTGTTACTTAAACATCGATAAACTGCAAATATTAAACGATACTGTCTGTACTATTGTTACTGTCGGTAGTCTGAATTAACTATCTATCATCACACCGTTAATCATGTAGCTCTTCTTTAAACTGGCGCCTGAAAAATTATCGAGCCCCACATTCCTGGCCATTATAATTGCTGCACCATGAAGATGACGTGCTACAGACGGGAAATTTAACCGATAGGAAGAAGATGCTGTGATATGCAAATCATTACCTTTTAACAGCATTCACACAAAGTTGGCGCCGGTGGCGACTCCTACAACGTGTTGACATGAGGAAATTTTCCAACCGATTTCACATACACAAACAGCAGTTGACCGGCGTTGCCTGGTGAAACGTTGTTGTGATGCCTTGTGTGGGAGGAGAAATGCGTACTATCACGTTTCCGACTTTGATAAAGGTCGGACTGTAAGACAACAACCATCTGCACGAACAGTTCGACGACGTTTGCAGCAGCATGGACTATCAGCTCGGAGACCATGGCTGCGATACCCTTGACGATACATTAACAGACAGGAGCGCCTGCGTTGGTGGACGCAACGACGAACCTGGGTGCACGAATGGTAAAACGTCATTTTTTCGGATGAATTCACGTTCTGTTTACAGCATCATGATGGTCGCATCCGTGTTTGGCGACATCGCGGTGAACACACATTGGAAGCGTGTATTCGTCATCGCCATACTGGCGTATCACCCGGCGTGATGGTAAGGGGTGCCTTTGATTACGTCTCGGTCACCTCTTCTTCGCATCGACGGCACTTTGAACAGTGGCCGTTACATTTCAGATGTGTTACGACCTGTAGCTCTACCCTTCATTCGATCCCTGCGAAACCCTACATTTCAGCAGGATAATGCACGACCGCATGTTCCAGGTCCTGTACGGGACTTTCTGGATACGGAAAATGTTCGACTGCTGCCCTGGTCAACACATTCTCCAGATCTCTCACCAATTGAAAACGTCTGGTCAATGGTGGTCGAGCAACTGGTTCGTCACAATACGCCAGTCACTACTCCTGATGAACTGTATTATCGTGTTTAAGCTCCATGGGCATCTGTACCTGTACACGCCATCCAAACTGTGTTTGACTCAATGCCCAGGCGTATCAAGGCCGTTATTACGGCCAGAGATGGTTGTTCCCGGTACTGATTTCTCAGGATCTATGCACCCAAATTGCGTGAAAATGTAATCACATGTTAGTTGTAGTATAATATATATGTCAAATTCATACCCTTTTATTATCTGCATTTCTTCTTGGTGTAGCGATTTTAATGGTCAAGTGTGTGTGTATATAAATACAAATAATGGTATATTAAACGACAAATTAATCCATGTACGATAATGTTACATTCAGAAAGTAAGATATAAGTGTTGTTCGGCATTGGCCCCTTACTTAGCTTACATTTATCGCGAATCTTAGCGCAAAGTTTGCTAGTGAATGGAAAAAAGCGCAGGGGACTTCCATTTATAAAGAAAGGTAAAAGAACTGGCCCACTTAATTACAGGCAAATATCGTAGACATCAGTTTCCTGTAGAATTTTGGAGCATATTCTCAGTTCGAATATAATAAATTTCCTTGAGGCGGAAAAACTTCTTTCTATGAATCAGCAGGGGTTTAGGAAACATCGTTCATGTGAAACTCAGCTTGCCCTTTTCTCACATGACGTCTTGCGAGCCATGGATGAAGGGCAACAGGCGGATTGTGTTATTCTCCACCTCAAAAACGGTGCCACACTGCAGACTGCTAATGAAGACACTAATGGAATAGGTTCACAGATTTGTGACTGGCTGGAAGACTTCCTAAGTAATAGAACGCAGTACGTTGTTCTCGACGGCGAGTGTTCATCAGAGACGAGTGTATCGTCAGGCGTGCCCCAGGGGAGTGTGATAGGACCGCTATTATTTTCTATCTATATAAATGATCTGATGGACAGAGTAACTTGTAATTTGCGGCTGTGTGGTGATGATGCTGTGGTGTATGCAGGGTGGCGTCTTTAACTAACTGTAATGGCATACTGGATGATTTAGACAAAATTTCTAGTTGTGTGTGAAGAATGGCTGATAACTCTTAAAGTAGAAAAATCTAAGGTGATGCGCATGAGTAGGAAAACAATCCTTTAATGTCCGAATATAGCATTAGCGTCGTTTGAATCTCTAGGCGTAACATTGGAGAGCGACATGAAATGGAACGGACATGTAAGGACAGTTGTGAGTAAGGCGGTCAACTGACTTCGGTTTATTGGGAGAATTTTATGGAATATGTCCTTCATCTGTAAAGGAGACCGCATATAAAACGCTTGTACGACCACGTATTGAGTATTGCTCAAGTGTTTGGGGAACCGCAGCAGATCAGTTTAAAGGAAGACATGGAAGCAGTTCAGAGGCGAGCAGCTAGGTTGTTACTGGTAGGTTCGAGCAATGCGCGAGTGTCACGGAAATGCTCCGGGAACATAAATGGGAATCGCTGGAGGAAAGACGACGTTCTTTTCGAGAAAGTCTTTTGAGAAAATTTAGAGGGCGGGACTTTGAAGCTGACTGCAGAACGATCTTGTTGCCGCATACTTACATTTCGCGTCGAGATCACGAAGGCAAGATAAGAGAAATTAGAGCCCGTTCAGGGGAAAATAGTCGGGCCCGGTGCTCTTGGGGTAAAGTGCTCGACTGGAAACCGAAGTGTCGCCGGTTCAAAACCCGGTCGGACTTCGGATTTTTTCAGTCTGCACTTAAACTCACCCTTCACCTCTCAACGATGTGTGGAGTCGGCAGTAACAACACGTGGTTCGGATTCCACGTTAAGCTGTAGGTCCCCTTTCCTTTCCCCGGTTGGATAACTGGGGTAGGCTAGGGACACGCAAGTCGCCGAAGTGGCGTCTAATTGAAAGACAATTGAAAGACTTGCACCAGGCCAATGAGCCACACGACAGTAAAAGTAGGGGAAAATAGACATTTTTTGCTCGTTCCATTTGCGAGTGGAAAGGAAATGCCTAGTAGTGGTACAGTGTTCCCTCTAACACGTACCTTACGGTGGATTGCGGAGTGTAGATGTAGATGTAGAAGTTGGAAGTACCTCTATAAGCCGGTATAAGTGCGTTCTGTCTTGTCATACAAAGCGACAGAATTGTTTTCAACAATCAGACGGGCTGCTGAAGGATTTAAATGAAACAACAAGGTCTGGCTCTATGTCGAATTCGGGGTGTAAGCATCGAGAGGGTATCCTCCTTTTTTCATGGTATTCGTTTTATTTGTTTAAGGGGAAGATGTTTTTGGGAAGTTGTGAAGTACAGTAGCAACCTTGTAAATTATGTTTGTTATATCTCACACACTGTTTCGACGATAAGTGCTGAGAAAGGTAACAAACGCGATTCCGTTGGGAGGTTTTCACCAGTTAATCGATCGTATGGACACGTATGAAAAAGTGTCTCATACTTTGATTGACCTACACTGCAAAATATTCGAAGTGCATCGTAATCTTGGAGTAGCCCTTGGCTAATGTTCATTGTCAGCAGAGTGTGGCTGAACTTTGATTCCTCGCCACGTAAACGACAGAACTGCCATCGCCTGATAGGGGCCACTTTGCTGTCGAGTTATCCCAAGTTATCTGTACCAGTCGTTCCCACCAGAATAACGTCACGTAGCGGTCTCGTAGAAAGTTGCTAGATGTATTAAAGAACATTGTTCAGATGTGAGCGATGATATAGCAGGAGTTGTAACTCACGTAAAAGTGGACAGAATGTACTGAACGCCAAACGGAGGCTTACACAGTACACAGATGTGATCAAACAATGTGTACACAGTTTACCACTGTGTAATATAAGTTTGAGATCGCATTGTAATTATTGTTCCGAGTTGTTCCGCTACAGATGGTAGTAGAGTTTTATTAGGGAAAGTGAGACCATAACACAAGTACGTCTGACTTTCGAGGAACGACAAAAGCAGTTTGAAAAAGCATTGGAAGTTCGAGAAGGCACAGTAGTGCAGCTGTATTGGAGGCAGCAATATGGAACGGAAGCACCAAAACACTTAATCATCGCTCGTTTTCGCGATAAGTTTGCAACTGACGGAAAAATAGTAAGAATGCATAAGGGACGATCAGGTGACTAAACACATCCACAAGCGAAGCGTCTTGCGTTGCGGTGAAACATTCACTAACACGGACACCACAAAAGTCGACATGCAACTTGCACGTGGCAGAAACGTGAGTTAGGAAAGCCAGGGAACCGAACTGCCGTGGTACTGTGTCCCTGGGCTTACATGCCACTTAAACTGAGTTACCTGAGGACAACACACACGTACATGCCCGACAGAGGACTCGAAATCCCGACGCAAGGCATTAGGACTAGTATACGACGTATCTTGCAAAGAGCAAAATCGAAAATTTACATACCACACATTCAATGATGACGATCCTGACAGACTGCGAATGGTACCTGGCGTGGAGTGAAAATGATGCAAATTTTGTTTCCTAAGTTGTCTGGTCTAATGAGGCACAGTTTATACGGTACGGTAAACAGGCATAATGTGTGCACTGAACCCAAGACAACCGTATGTTCATGCAGAGCAGCGGCCAGTGCTGTGAAACTTCGCGTTTTGTGCAGATAACCAAGGGGACTGTTTGGACCTTTCTTTTTCCATGGTATAATTACTGGATCGAGCTACCAGGAGTAATTGCAAAACGACATATTGACCATAGCTGTTTATTTTCTCTCAACGCTACCGGTTTCGGTTAGTTTACCATTATCAAGCGTTAGCAGAGTATGGTCAATATGTCGTTTTGCAATTATGTGAAAGCTGTTAAGCCCCACCTGGTCACCTTTCTAAACAATATACCAGGACTAGCTTGAGTCATTAATTTTACCGTGCAGTAGGGCTTTGTTTGGTGACGATGTTTTTTTCATCCTACAAGAAGGCGCTCCACCCCACTATTAGACAGATGTATGTTTCTATCTGGATACCGTTTCAATGGGACATTTTATTGGACGAAGAGGTCTGATTGAGTAGTCTTTAAGTTCACTTGATTTAATGTCACTTGACATATACTTATGGGGTATCGTAAAGAATTTCGTGTTCAGCAAGAAACCGCACACGCAGAGAAATTGTGCCATGAAGCTCAAACGACTTGTCATGCAATTCCTGTAGCTGCTCTGAGATCAACATTGTATGTCGTCGAGCTCAAAAATATTTGGAAATGGGGGATTACAGATTGAACGGTTTTTGTAACTGTGTTGTTTTTTTTTTCACCGTAGTATGACAACGACTGAAGAGCCAAAGAAACTGGTAACACTCGCGTAATACTGCGTAAGCCCCCGCAACGCGCAGAAGTGCCTCAGTACGACGTGGCCTCGACTAGACTAACGTCTGGTGTTGGAGGGAGTTGACACCTTGCATCTGCAGTGCTGAGCTTACAAGGGGAGGCCGCCAGTTGTGAAATACAGCTTCGATTCATCCTGCGCATAATGAAATCTCATGGCCAGAGGTGTAATTTGGCAAAGCATCAAGATGCACTTCTCTGCCGTTGTCGAGAAAATCGACAGTTAAAAAAAAAGTCGTTGCGGTGAAATACTCTCTACGATCTCTACGATTTGTAATATCGTACAGAGGCGTGGCGTAGCGGTAAGCCCTCGGGGTAGTAATCAGGAGGTCGCCGGATCGAATCTCGCGGTATTCAATTTTTTATTATTTGTTTTTTGGAATTCATATATATATATATATATATATATATATATATATATATATATATATATTACAAATCGTAGAGATTGTAGAGAGTATTTCACCGCAACGGCTTTTTTTTAACTTTCGATTTTCCCGACAATATTTATATTTAAATAAAATTGAATACCGCGAGATTCGGATTACGGATATATATATATATATATATATATATATATATATATATATATATATATATATATATATATATATATCGCACGAACCAGAGTGATAGTTATCATAGAAATATGGAAAGCAGAAAACAACACGACATCGAGCACATCTGATAAACGATCCGTTTTTACAAGAACAATTGTTTTTTAAATTATCTGTTGGGAAACACACCTGATTGGCATTCTGAAAAATTGTTCTATCGTTCGTCAGGTTTGACTTACACTATACGTATTCGTTTCGGAATATCGTTTATACTTCTTTCGTTAACTATACATGGTAAACATTATGAAGACAATTAATAACATTTGTGAAATACAACTTTGTTTGCGGAAAACATAATGATGTTCGAAGTCGCCAGTTCCATATAATAAGTTGTTTGAAAGTCGTTTGTCGTGGAAAAACTGGCGAACATGAAATGTTATTAATCAAATAGATATATATATATATATATATATATATATATATATATATATATATATATATATATATATATATATATATATATTTGAATTACAAAAAACTAATAATAATAAGTTGCACGCCGCGAGATTCGATCCCGGGGACCTTTGGATTACGAACCCGAGCGCTTACCGCTACGCCACGCCTCTGTACAATATTACTCATCGTAGAGATCGTAGAGAGTATTTCACCGCAACGGCTTTTTTTTTAACTGTCGATTTTCTCGACAACGGCAGAGAAGTGCATCTTGGTGCTTTGCCAAATTACACCTCTGGCCATGAGCATTTATTATGCGCAGTATGAATCGAATCTGAATTTCCCTCCCCTTGTTAGATCCGCAGGGTTACGAAGGCGTAGAGATCTCTACTGAACAGCACGTTGAAGACAACCCAGATACGCTAAACAATATTCGTGGCTGGAGAGATTAGTGGCCAGTGAAGCAGGATTGTCTAAACTCTGAAGCGGTTCTGGTCGTGTGAGGCGTCGCATTGTCATGCTGAAACTGAACAAGTCCTTCAGAACGCACATGCAAATGAATCAAGGGTCCCACATGACCCCCACTGCACACGCCCCTTACATTACAGAGCCTCGACCTGCTTGAACAGTCCCAGGCTGACATGGTCCATGGCTTCATGAGGCGATCTCCATACCCATACGCATCCATCCCCTCGACGTAACTTATGTAGGGATGCTGAAAAGTAATGCCTGCGATTTTTTCCGGGCATACCTTACGGCTTTTGAAATAAACTAAACTGTATTACAATACCACATCTTTATTCACCACTTCTACAGAGTCACCTGGCGACGCACATACTTCTCCCAACGATAGACCAGTTTGTGGATCCCGTCACTGTAGAAGTTTGGACCTCGTTGTCTGAACCACCGCCTCACCTCCGCTTGCACTGCTCCATGAGTTCTAAAGTGGACACCGCGAATGTGTCCTTTAAGCTTTGAAAACAGGTGAAAATGGGATGGAGTCAAGTCTGGACTGTATGGAGGATGATCCATGACAGTGAATCCAAGGCGGCGGATCGTTGCAGAGCTCGTGTGCGGTCTGGCATTGTCATGCTGAATGACAGGGTGTTCCATGTGGGGACGAGTTCTTCGAATGAGTGCTTTCAGTTTGTTGTTTAAAAAAAAATGTTTGTTAAGCTTAAGGGACTTAACTACGTGGTCATCAGTCCCTAAACTTACAAACTACTTATGCACTACCTACAACTAAGGACGGCACAAATATCCATGCCCGAGGGGGGATTCGAACCCCCGACCGTAGTGGCCGTGCAGACCGTGACTGAAGCGCCTCAGTCCCCTCGGCCACCGCGGCCGGCGCTTTCAGTTTGCGGAGAGTCTCACTGTACCGTGCGGAGTTTATGGTGGTGCCTTTAGGCATGAAATTCATATGCATGACACCTCGAACATCCCAGAAAACAGCGAGCATGATCTTGCCTGCCGTCGGCACGGTCTTGCACTTTGTTGGGGGTGGTGATCCATGGTGGCGGTACTCCTGTGATGCTCGCTTGCTCAGAGGGTCAAAATGGTGCACCCAGCTTTCATCACCAGTCACAGTGTTGTTAAGGAACCCATCATCCTCCTGCTCAAAAGGCAAAAGCAATTGTTGACAGATATCCAATCTCCTTTGTTTCATGTCAGGGATGAGCATACGGGGCAACCACTCTTTTGTACCACAGTTTTGCAATGAGGGCCTGTACACGCTCCCGTGATATGCCACACTGCAGTGAGAGTTGTGCCTCTGTTATCCGACGGTTCTCTCTGATGAGTTGAGCAACCCTCTTCCGATGAGTCTCGTCTGTTGCCGTAAGCGGTTGTCTACTTCGTGCTCTGTCACAGACGTTGAGGTTAGGACCGTGTTTACGAGCACGGGCAGCCAACCGGCGCACATTACTGATGTCGATGCACTCGTCACTGTACACAGTTTTCATTCTTCTCTGAATCTCAATTGGAGGCGTGTTTCCTGCGCTTAGAAACTCGATTACAGCACGCTGTTTCTCACCCACCGACATAGTCACTTTACAGACCGTTACTTACTCGGTACTACTCGAAGCCCTCTAGCGGCAGAGGGTTGTACTTTGCGTCAGCTAAGCAGCAAGGGCAACCGAGTAATATGCAGGACATGCGAAATCTCAACCATGCTGCGAACAGACGAAAACAATTTGGAGGCATTACTTTTTAGCATTCCCTCGTAAAAAGGAGACTTTTCAACCCAGGCAATCGTTTTCAGTCTTGAACAGTCCAATGGTAGTGTTGATGAACCCAAGCGAGGCGTATGGGTTTGTATCGTACAATTGGCAAAGATACAAGAGTGGTTCTCCGGCTTTGAAACCAATATCTATGATGGTTGGTGGAATGGTTCGCACGCTGCCACTTGTTGAGAGCCTAGCGGCGATATCCGTAGCATTTTGCCAAAGCAACATTTCTGTTACGTTGATCGATTCGTTTCAGTCTTTCTTGGCCCCGTTCTTTAAGGGTCCTTTTCAGGCCGTAGTGATGTTGCAGATTTTATGTTTTACCGGATTACCGATGACGCACTTGTGAAATGAAATGGTCGAAAGGCAACATCCTCACTTCATCGCTTTATCGGACATGCTATACCCCATATATCGTGCGCCGACTGTATCATCACGTTCAAACTTACATGTTGTTGTCCGCAGACTTTTTGGTGCATCTCTCGATGCTACACTGCCCTGTGCAAGCCTCTGCATCTGAGAATATGAAAGGTAACCGACATCCTTTTGAATCTGCTTCCTGTATTCGTCCCCACATACTTTCTTATACTGCTAATTTGGCGATTCCTTGATGTCTGGGAATGTGTTTCACTAACGTATCCCTTCTGTTAGTCAGGATATGCAAGAAAATTCTTTTCTCCACAATTCTGTTGATTAATTCCTCATTAGTTACGTGATCTACCCGTGTAGTCTTCATCATTCGTCTGTAGGACCATATTTCGAAAGCTTCTATCATCCTTTTCTCTCAACTCCTTATTGTCCACGTTTCACTCCCATGCATTGGCATATTCCAAACAAATGCTTTCAGAAAGAACTTCCTATCATTTAAACTAATATTGGTTGTCAACAAGTTTCGCTTCTTTAGAAACGCTTTTGTTCCAATAGCCATTGTCCATTCTATATCTTATTTACTTCGGCCATCATAAGTTATCTTGCAACCCAAATAACAAAACACGCCTACTATTTTTATCGTCTCATTACCAAATATAATTCATTCAGCATCACCTGATTTTCTCACACTACATTCCATTACCCTCGTTTTAATCTTGTTTATGTTCATCTTATATCTTCCTTTCAAGACACTGTCCTTTCCATTGAATTGCTCTTACAGATCCTTTGCAGTCTCTGACAAAATTACTATGTCATCGGCAAACCGCAAGGTTCTTATTCCCTCTCCCTGCACTTTAATTCGCTCTTCAAATTTCCCCTTGCATTCCTTCACAGCTTGCTCAATGTACAGATTAAACTGCGTTGCGGTAAGGCTACAACCCTTCTTTCTCCCTTTCCAACCCCCAACCACTGTGACCCCTTCCAGCCCTTTGCCTCTGATAATTGCTGTCTGGTTTTTGTTCAGCTGCTCCCTATATTTTACTCCTGCTACCTTCAGAATCTACCTGCTACCCCTCTGCCGCGGTTGCACCTACGGTACGGCTGTCTGTCTCGTTGACGCACGCAAGCCACCTCACCTCGGCAATGTCTGTGGTTCATGGGAGTGGCAAACAACATAAATCGTGATACCCTGGCCCTGTAGCAGCGGTAACCAGTCTAACGCCTGCGCCACATGGGCGTTGCCGACCGCAGCGCCGTCTTCTGAGTGTTTTCACATCGCATGCCTGTACCACTTTCTTTGGCTTTCCAGTATATGTATAAGGTAGGAGAGCCTATAACATCACTAATTATTTTCTTTCTCCAACACTGTGCATTGAAATAACACCTCTGCACCCTGATGAAAGAATACTGTTATTCTTTGGAAGCTTTCCTATGCTTAGTTTTCTATTTTATAATAAAACATTGAGTACTTCTATGTTAGAATTCAATGACATAGTACATCTTGAGCAGCTATCTAACTTACTTTGGGATTATCTTAAAGGATTGCGAAATAATACAGTTTATTTATATAGACGATGTTATGTATTGAAGATTAAACCAGTTCCGAGATCGCGTACTGAAATAAATACATCTACTGAAAAGGTATGCATTTCTCTTTGGATCTGTCTATCAATTTTGGAGGGATCAGTGTGTGTGTGACAAAAAACATCTGGCGAATGTAAGAAGCTGAGCTGTTTGCAGTTGCTGCAGCAACGGAGTCACTTCTCAACAGACGTCGTGCCCAGATAATATATTAATTTTTTTACGTTTATAATTAATGTGATTGATCAATTCACTGACATGACATTGCTAACCTGCTGCACCATACAATTCTGTCTCAAATATTAAATGTTGAAGTAATCCTGAAGTTCCTACATACAATGGGAATAACAGAAGAGGACCATAAATGTAGGATCTGTGATGATGGTGATGAAACTGCATCACATCTAATCTTCGAATGCATTGCATTGGAGAGTAAAAGGCACAGAACCTTTGGGACAATCAGACCTGAAGAAATTGTGTCTAATAAAGAACTGGTAAAGGGACTCCTTGCACTGTTGAAGGGCATTGGTTGGCTTTACTAGATATACAGGGAGCGATACCGCACAATAAACTTAGTTTCGGTTGGTGGTGGTGGCGGGTTGGACCAAGACTGTTTTGGCTTCCCTGGAAAAATCAAATCAATCCTGAAGTTGAACTCTTAATAGAAGTTTA
This sequence comes from Locusta migratoria, assembly GCA_026315105.1. Lineage (NCBI taxonomy): Eukaryota > Metazoa > Arthropoda > Insecta > Orthoptera > Acrididae > Locusta > Locusta migratoria. Next base: position 2,696,505 of record CM048746.1, on the reverse strand, counting down.
TTTAATGTTGATATGATGTGATTTCCAATATGGTAATACAGGGTGTCTCACGAAAGACGCCTACCAGGCGTCCGCGGATCGTGCGGTACGACCGCATCCGCCGGCCACGGCAGTGCCCGATTCTCGGACTCTATTGTGCCTCGGTCGCATACACTGAGTTAAAGTCTAAGAAACATAGTCATCTGAGTAACCTAAGCATACCTTTATTTAAAGTACATGTTCAAAATGATGTCCCTCTATGGAAAGAGCGGCCTGACATCTCTTGAACACATTTGCAACACTCGACGAATGTCAGCTGCCGGAATCTGGGAAATGACTAGTTGAATCCTGTGTTCCAACTCTTCAATTGTATGGGTATTGCTTGCATACACCTTGTCATCTAATATTCCCCAAAGATAAAAGTCACAGGGATTTAGATCTGGAGAACGAGGAGGCCAGCCAACTATCCTCTCATCAAAAACACTTCGTATTGCTGCCATAGAAGCACTGGCAATGTTTGGTCTTGCATTGTCCTGCATGAAATAAACGTACAGCTTTTCGTTGGGTGAAAGTTCTTGAAAGAAATGGATGCAGAACGTTGTTCACATGCCTGTCCGAATTTGTTGTTTCGTGAAAAAAGATTGTCCCAATTATTCGCCTGGCAGTAATTGCACACCACACACCAGTTATCACGCCATGATGAGGTTGTTGATAAAAGTTATGTAGATTTTCTGAGCTCCAACGTCGATTGTTCCGCGAATTTACATAGCCTGACAAATGCAGCCATGCTTTATCAGTAACATAAAGCATCTCAGGATCAACTTTCCCATCGTGCACAGACTGTAACAGCCAGTTACAGTAACGATGTCAAGCAACAGTATCTGAGTTCGTGAGTTGAAATTCGCCGTGTGTTCGCAAATGTGTTCAAGAGATGTCAGGCCGCTCTTTCCATAGAGGGACATCATTTGAAAATGTACTGTAAATAAAGGTAGGCTTAGGTTACTCAGATGGCAATGTTTTTTAGACTTTAACACAGTGTATGCGTCCGCGGCACAACTGAGTCCGAGAATGGGGCGCTGCTGTGGCCGGCGGATGCGGCGGCTGCGGCCGGGAGCCGTACCGCGCGATCTGTGAACGCCTGGCAGGCGTCTTTCGTGAGACACCCTGTATTAAAAGCTGTGTATGCAGACACGGTGGATTTGGAAACCGCGCCACTTTGCTTCGGCGGCCTCGGCCGCCTATCCGCGCTTCACTTGAGTGTGTGCGGGCAGGTCGGTGCACCTGCTGACGGTGTTCTCGCCGGTGATGGCGTCGGGCGCGCTGAGCGTCAACCCGTTCGCGGCGGTGGCGTCGCAGGGCGCCGCCCAGGTGGCGGCCATGTTCGCCGCCAACCACTGCGCCGCGCGCCTCGGCCGCCGCTGGTCCGCCGTCGCCGCCCCCACCATGGCCGCGCTCGCCAGTGCACTCGTCTCCTGCCTCGTCACCGGTGAGTCTGAGTTCTGGCCCTGCTGTCACTTCTACACTGTCTCTGTACATTGGACATCTACATGGGATAGTCTGCAAATCACATTTAACCCTTTCGCAGCTACGGGCATACATGTATGCCCGGCAGTTAGAACGCCCAAGCGGCTACGGGCGTACATATATGCCCGACAGGCAAGAGGCCCAGACGGCTACCAGCATTCATATACGCCCAGCAGGTAGAGCGGCCTGAAGGCTCAGGGCATTCATGTACGCCAGGGGTCTGGGCGCACAATGGAGCGGCGGCGACTCAACTTCCTGGTGAAACTGCCATTAACAGGCCTTCTTTGTTATGTCAGTAAGCACTACAGTTTTCACTTCTGGGCCTTCCTGCTTACGAGCTCTCCATCGGACCCATCCGGTATTTTTTGTTTGGCGAGAGAAAAGCGTTTCACTGTACTGTTGTCGCAGTGTCCGAACGTAGTTTAACAAACAAGGAAATAATGGACATCCTCATTAATAGTAGTGACGTTGAAAATAGTGCTACTACTGACCTTTCTTTAGACGAGGAGCTGGATGTGTATGGAACTAACGGTATTTATTCAACACAACGAAGAATTTCCGCAGAAAATTCCTCTTCTTAAGAGGAAAAAGAAGATGATGTGTTAAGTGAAAATACGACACGAAAAAGATTGTATGACTGGTCAGAGAATCGTCCTGCGACGAATCGCCACAATTTTGCGAACGCTTCTAGTGGTTTAAAGGTAGATTTCGGTGAATCAGCAACTCATTTAGATTTGTTTTGTACTTTATTTCATTTTAATATGTTTCAGCTAATTGTAGATATTAACACGTATTTTACATTTCTCACCGAAAAAATGACGTCAGTTATCAGCAGTTTAACAAGATAGAAACCTATAGACCCTCCAGATATTTTTTTTGCTTTTTTTTTTTGCTTTTTGGCTTGTTCCCTTTTTATGCCAAGGTCCAAACAGTTAGCAGTGATTCCTTGCTGCAAACACCAGTATTTTTTGACATAAGGGCCAGAGACAGTTACAAGGTCATACTGCGTTTGTTAAAATGTTTGTTAAGCGTATGGGACTTAACTGTGGGGTTATCAGTCCCTAAACTTACAAACTAACTTAAAGACAGCACAGACATCTTTGCCATAGGGAGGATTCGAACCCCCGACGGGCAACAGCCTCACGCATCGAAGCATAGCGCTTCAACGCGTTCGGCCACTTGATAATGCATTTTTTACACTTTAGTGACAATTAGTCCGCATCACAAGATATTCTTGTGAAAATACGCATGATTGTGAAACACGCCAAAATGAGATTCCGAGTGGCTGCAGTCCCGTTTGGGAACTTAGTAACTGACGAAAGTTGCTACTTTTCGGAGGAAGGTTACGGTTCAAATAGTATATCCCAAACAAATGTAGCCGTTTTGGGATTAAAATTTTCGTGCATTGTGGCGTACAGTTATATTCTGGATTATATTGTCTACACTGGTGCCGCTACTGAAGTAAAATACGGAAATGCTGACTGGGGCAAATCAGGTGATGTCATTGTCAGTTTGTTATTCCCATACTTCAACTAAGGTCATAGCGTTTATTTACACAGTTAGTATTCGAATGCTGAATTGTTCTTAGGGCTCCGTGCGAAGTGCACTAATGCCATTAACACAGTGCATAAAAAAAAGGAAAAAGATACCATCTTTGCCTGATAAATTGAAGAAAGGGAAATACACTTGAAGTCTGGGATGGACAGTATATAAGTCTGGTTACTTTCCACTGTAAATAGACCAGAGAATGTTCAGAGAGAAAAAAATAAGGAATCATAAAATGCAAAAAATAAAGTGAAACCCACTTGCGTAGTTAGTGACAATTAGTAAGTGGGTGCGGTTGATAGAACTGACGTGATGTTATGTTCCGTACAGTGCATACGAAAAACAGTGAAATGGCACAAGAAATTATTCCTTCAATTAACTGACTTGAGTATGTTTGTTTGTATAGCTTGTGGGACTTAATTACGGGATCATCAGTCCATAAACTTACAAACTACTTATGAAGTAGCTAATGCTAAGGACGGCACAAATATCCATGCCCGAGGAGGGATTCGAACCCCCGACCGTAGTGGCCGTGCAGACCGTGACTGGAGCGCCTCAGTCCCCTCGGCCATCGCGGCTGGATGACTTGAGTATGCTCAATGCAAAAACTATTTTTGAAATGCAAAATAAACAGAAGAAGCCACTACCGAAATTCCACTTGGAATTAATCCGTCAGTTACTAGAAAAGGTTCATTCATAAACATATAATACCTACATGCCATGGACACCAAAACGGACAGCCCTTTTTGACTGGAAAATAAAAAAAAAAATCATTATCCGGGTTCTTCGGAACAACGGAGAGAAAGGAGATACCACAGAGATGTTGTGAAGTGTGTACTGCACATTCAAAACGGAAAATGACACGAATCAGATGCAAAAAAAATGTAATGTTGCACTCTGTATGGTGCCATTTTTTGAGACATACCGCAAACTAAGAAGTATTAGTTTCTTCAGGTACCTTGAATGCTGAAAGAAAAGAAAATGAAAAAATAAGAAAACAATAAAAGCAATAGAAGTAATAAAAGCAGTTTATATCTCAGCGACTGAGGCGCTTCAGTCACGGTCTGCACTGCCACTACGGTCGGGGGTTCGAATCCCCCCTCGGGCATGGATATTTGTGCCGTCTTTAGTATAAGGTAGTTCATAAGTAGTTTGTAAGTTTAGGGACTGATGACCCCGTAGTCAAGTCCCATAAGCTTAACAAACATTTTTATATCTCAGCCAGCGGCAGTCAAATGCCTGCGTCAGAAATGAGGATGGGAAACGACTAAGTCAAACTCTACTACTCCATGAACATCTGAAAAATAAATCCGCTAGCAGAAAGCATGTAGATGCTTATTACCGGATTATTTAGCATAGTGTTTCGAATTTAGGCTTTAATTTCAAACGAAGCATTCGGCCTATCAATATTTTTATTTTATTATTTCCATTTCTTTATTACATCATTATTTTTCTTGTTTAATTCTCTATTATGCTACATCACACAACATAAAGTGTAATAAATATTTTTAATTTACGATTATTTTCCAGGTTTTCCCTACAAACAACTTACTTTAAAACTAAATGTTGCGAAACATACTTGACCGATGTTAATGAAACTTTAATACGTTGTAGTAACAAACTTGGTGACGTATATCTCAAGTTATAGTTTTATTTTCAATAATAAATAAAAAAGGTATTAGAATTTACTTAAATCTTTTCGTTCAAAGCCGAGGATAATCTTATAACAGTGTCGTTTAGAGTTGAAAGGCTGTTTCGTGTCACAAACTGCAACTGTTGTGGCAGAGCACTGAGATACTGATTATATAGACAGTGTTACTGGGGGCAGCTGTGTGGTCACCTCTTTGCGCGACTAGCGGTGGGCTGTGGGACAGGGTCAGCCGCCGCCGCTCAGGCCCACAACTGTTTCATGCCGTCAGCCAGGCGGACAGCCAGGGCGCTCGCCCCTGCAGCCGCGAAAGAGTTAAGTGCCTGGCAGAAGGTTCATCGCACCACCATTATACTATTTATTTCCCATTCCATTCTCCAGTAGCGCGCGGGAAGAAAGAACACCTGAATCTCTCCGTTCAAGCTCTGATTTGTCGTGTTTTATTCTGATGATCATTTCTACCTATGTAAGTGGCAGTCAACAATATATTCTCGCATTTTGAGGAGAATATTGGCGAATGGAGTTTAGTAAGTAGCCCACGCCGCACCGATAAGCGCCGTTGTTGTAATGATTCCCACCCCAGATCCTGTATCATTTCCGTAACGCTGTCTCCCCTGTATCGTGACAGTACAAAGCGAGCTGCCCTTCTCTGGACTCTTTCGATGTCCTCCGTCAAACCCACCTGATAAGGATCCCACACTGGGCAGCAATACTCGCAGAAAGGACGGACAAGCGTAGTGTATACAGTTTCTTTAGTAGTTGTGTTGCATCTTTTAAGGGTTCTGCCAATAAAACGCAGCCTTCGGTTCGCCCTTCCCACGACATTATCTACGTGTTCTTTCCAGTTTAAGCTTGAAGTAATAGTAATTACTAGGTATTTTCTAGAGTTAGAGCCTTCACTTTTGATTGATTTATCTTGTAAACAAACTTTGACGGATTTCTTTTCGTACTCACGTGGACAACTTCACACTTCTCATTATTTAGATTCAATTGCCAATTTTTACACCATAGTGATATCTCATTCAGATCGTTCTGCACTTGGTTTTGATCTTCAGATGATTTTACTAGACTGTAAATGACGGCGTCATCTGCAAACAACCTAAGAGAGCTACTTAGATTTCCCCTAAATCGCTTATGTAAATAAGGAACAGCAGAGGACCAATAGCACTACCCTGTGGAACGCCCGATATCACTTCTGTTTTACTCGGTGCCTTATCATCGATTAATACAAGCTGCGTCCTTTCTGACAGGAAATCACCTATCCAGTCTCATATTTGGGGCGAATTACCATGACCAAGCAATTTGATTAAAACCGTTTGTGAGGTACAGTGTCAAAAGCCTTCTGGAAATCATCAAATACGGAATCGGTTTGTGAACCCTTGTCGATAACACACATCACTTCGTGTGAGTGAAGATACAGTTGTGTTTTACATGAACGATATTTTCTAAATGCATGTTGGCCTCATTCTGTTCGAGATAATTCATAATATTTGAATACAGGATATGTTCCAAAACACTGCTGCAAATTGACGTCAATGAAATAGGCCTGTAGTTTAGTGGGTTACTTCTACTGCCTTTCCTGAATATAGGTGTGACCTGTGCAACTTAGATCCTTCTTTGAGATAGCTGTTAAGTAAGGAGCTATCGCTTCAGCATAATCAGATAGAAATCTATTGGGTATACAATCCGGACCAGAAGACTTGTTCTTGTTAAGTGACAGAGAGCGTGGAAGGTTTAGAACATGTAGGCGAGCAAAAATTAGCCCCTTCACAGAGCTGTATTCCATTTGTAAAGTGCACTAGCGATGTGTTTCTGAATACGTTCTAATATTGTAACTGGGAATGGTCGCTGGAGAGCGGATGCAAAGTGTGGCTAATATTTGTTATATCGTAAAGCTAAAAGTTGAAACTGGTGTCTGGAATTGTTATCGACATGTCTCAAAAGGATGTGTGAGGGTTATTTTGAAAATACAGCGTCTTATGTGTAAGCATGATTCACGCAGTGTACGGCTAAATCTGCTTACAACTGTGGGAATACTCGTCGATGATGGTGATCTCGAGAGAAAAAACGTACATCCCGCGTTGGCAGCAAGACGGCTGGGATCTCGAAGTAAAGCACAAACATCTAGGGAAATTGAAATTAGCGCGGTGTATTCTCAAGAATGGTTGCAGTGCACTAAAGTTTTCAGGCAGACGCTGAAAAACACGCGATCCGACTATATCAGTTAAAAATGCTGTATTTAGAGATTAATTTCGCTGCAAAGTGTTAACAGCCAAAGCAATGTTGCGCAATAGGGATTCGTTTTTAGTTTCACGAAAAGATATTATCACAGTGAAAATCACAGCTAAGCGTCTAGAAACACTACTGATGTTACTAATCCAGCCACAAGGCATAGATTCAAGCCAAAACATGATGTTATCAGACACCTTGTGTTAGAAGCTTGTGTCTTATTGTGTATCTTTGTCAGGGCGAAATGTACCGTTTATTTATACTTTGTTTATAATATAAATTATAGAGGGCACTGTGTAATAAACGCCTTCATCTTGTATGTCAACCAACATTAAGATGATTATGTATATATTTTATTTTTTGAACTAAATGTTTTTTGTTTTCCATATTGATAATTTTTTTTTACATTTTTTTAAATTCCCTGTATGAGGCTACATTATAATAACATGACACATAACTGTTTAATTTACATCTGTAACAGAACGCGCCACCTACGTAGAAGTCAGCTATATAGGCTGCCTACACGTCGCTTAGTAGTGATTTTGACTCTGATAACATATTTTGTATTGTTTGTAGCTATGCCTTCTGGCTGGAGTAGTAAGATCAATAACGTTGCTAGTCGATTGTGCAAGGTATATAAAAACAGATGTAATACATGTGTAATCAATGTTGTATTTCTGGTATTTCTATTGTGTTTGTACATTTTCAGTTGCACTGAAGATGGCTACTCAGTAGCCGAAATCTGTAATCATTATATAAATACGCTAACACGAAAATTGTGGTACATATTACTATACCCGGGCCGCTGAAACATTGCACTTGACGTTTCGTGTTAAGGCGAGTTAAGTTGGCTACACTGCTTTAGCGACGTTACAACACTAGCCTCTATACTAGTGATGGGGAGTTCGGATCATTTCACTGTTTCGAAACATACGGATCATCTGCGTCTAGTGAGTCGACTCACTGCTTCGGCACTCAAAATACTTGACGTGCAGCAGCCCTGCGTCCCGCTACCTCTGCTGATTCACGTGATCTGAGAAAGCTGCAGTAGGGCGATACAGCAAATACCAAACATCTATGGAATAACATGGTTTTAATACACTATTCACTACACTTAATTGAACGGCACAGGATTTTTTTGCTACTACGATTTTACAATCGTGTTAAAGCGTAAACGTTTCCTAAATTACTCGTATTTTCATACAAACAAATATCGTAACAAAGGAAGCACAAAACAGTAATGTTCAAATTCCAAAGTCATGAGACTTTTTCCAACCTTCAAAATTCCATAATTAAGCTTAAATAAAACGAGAAAGATCGTGGTTCAAACGTTATTTTTGACATTTTACTGAGAATGCGGTCTCGTCTCATTGAAATTATTTGCCCTTGCTTCGAAAAGATACGTTTATCTGGCACAGATGTACCAACAATGCATAAAAACGTTTAGTTCACGCGAAACTACCTCAAAACACCGAAGGACTTAACAACTTTTCTCGGTGGTATCCCAGTTTTCAAACCTTAATTGAAGGGTACCGGTAGCATTAATTTAAAATCTCGCGTGACGCGTTAGGGGAACAACTTACAACCCGTTGCACGCCTGGGCGCTGTATCGAACTCACCCAGACAGACGGGTAATTTGGAAGGACCGTTGTATATCGCTTCGGACGGCCTACTATCGATATGTATCGAAGACACGAGTATGGCAGTGTCGTATATCGAACACACGAACGTCGCTGTGTCGTAAGAAACAAATGTCAACTATAGAGCAGATATAGCATGTTTTATTTATTTTATGATCTGTACGAAACAGCGATCAAGTGATTCAAAATCTTCCTTTTACGATGGCAATTACTTTTACTGAGCGGACAAGGGTACATACAAGAACCTGTCTACCATAGAGCAGGTATAGCATGTTTTATTTATTTTACGATCTGTATGAAATCTTCGGTTCATAAAGGTATTATCGTGGTGTAAGCTATTTCACTTAAAAAAATAATCGTAGCGTAGCCTTAAGAAGGTTAGGTTTGGGTTAAACAATTTTTTTAAAAAAATTGGTAATTTGGAAGAATCCGTGTACATCGAAATCACGGCGCCGCTGCGGTCGATACCTATCGAACGGTTCACTCTTGAGATTCTGTCAGCGCAATCGACAAAACATTACTGATATGTAATCAGGCAATAAGAAGTAAATAGAACACAATGTAATGCAAAGTCTGCAAATGTTTGTAATCAAATGTTTCCTTATGCGGATAATTAATTTACCGGCCGGACAAGGATACATACAAGAATCTGTCAACCATAGAGCAGGGTACTTTTATTTCTTGCGCCTTTTTAATTATAATATTCCTTGTCACAGAAGTTTCTGCTTTCCATTCTCATACATCAACGCCATCTAGGTGGCATTGATACTGTTACAGTTAAGAAGAAGCATTACTAACGTCAATTTTTCCCCGTATCAGGATTAGAAGCAGCCATTATAGCACCTTTTACTCGAGTTTACTACAAAACTTGTCTGATGCTCGGTAATATGTATCTCAGTCTCCGTTGTCGAAATAAAAAACGAAACCGTATTTACCGCTTCACTCCATGTACTGTTCGATAGGTATCGACCGCAGCGACGGCAGTGGCGCCGTGACTTAGATTTACACGGTTTATCTCAAATTAACAAAAAAATTTTTAGTACGTGAATCTCTGGTTCAGAAAGGTATTATCGTGGTCTATGCTAAACAATTTTCTCCTATATCATAAAGGCAAAAGATTTCGCCTACGCTTGCGAGTAAACAAACAACGATAGCATTCTGATACTCGCATGTTCTATACAAATTGACACTACGCAACTATCGATAGTCCGTCATTATCGATAGCAGGCCGTCCGAAGCGATGTACAACGGTCCTTCCAAATTACCGGCAGACGGACAGCAAAACGCATGTTAACGGTACCTAGCATCCGATACATGAATCACAAGATTCGTTGCTTCGAAACAGTGCCGACTCAAGTTTCGAGTCAGTCGAACAGTTCGCTTACTCGATTCACAGAGTCGAAACATCAAGTCCGTAGCCAACTCTATTCTATACGCACAGCAGACGAAACGGTTTTCAGTTGCATCTCGTAAACGTAAGCTATTGAGCAATAAAAGTGCATGTAATAATTTGCTCTTGAGCTGCAATTAATTAACGGCATATTAATGAAAACCAGAGCACAACAATGCACACGCTTTCAATAACGGAGCAAAGCAATATAGAAAATAAGCATTAAATCACGACAGATACGAAATAAACAATAACCAAGATAGTAACTTCTCTCTCTACGTTTTATAATCAGAATGCTTTTCACTCACCAATTTACTGCGACAATGGTACAATTACATCCTGCTCCACATCTTCACTGTTGTCACTGCCAAAATCGTCGTCATCACCAAGACAAATCATTAACCGTTCATGGATTACTGATGATCCCTTCCACTGTTTGCGCTGCCCGAATCAGTTTTTCAACGTGCTCGACCTTTTTTTTCCCAAGATGCAGTATCCCCATTGCCAACAGGTTCATGCAACAGCTTTTCCACCTCTGTTATTGTGAAAGACTTATTGTTCCTTAAGTAATTCTTCACGTCAGTCCATACCAATTTTATAGGGTTAAAACGGCAGTGAAATGGGGGCAGATTTATTATATTTTGACGCTGCTTCTTTACGATTTCATCAACTGCATATGTGGGTGTAGTAGGCTTATTTTGTTTCACGAGCGATTATAAAAGAAGTTTTGACATTGACATATCTGCAGCAATATTTCATTCTTGCAACTACTGCACCATAACTTCTTTCCGATCGTTTGAAGCGAGAATGAACTTCCTGCTCGAGCATAAGCTTCGAAGTTTTTATTCATACTAAATTGAGAACTTACTCAGAAAACCTCACTAGACAAACGTCTTTTCGGCGACATTATCCAATTCCTTGAATTCGGAAAGTCAAGTTAAAGCACTCACAGTAAAACAAATCGCATGGAAAAAAAGCGCACACAACATAAACACGCGATAAACACGATACACAATTTTGTTTACGATAGAACTGAACAAAGCCGGCAACGCGGGAATGTTGAGGTCACGGCACGTGATCACTGGAAGTGTTTATCGCGCTGTGATTAGATCGTTCCTAGCGACTAGCGACTCGCGCTTCTTGCTCTTCACTTGTTATTTGTAAACATCAAGTGTAAAGTTTCAGTGGCCCGTGTATAATTTTTCGTACAAGAAGGCCAATGAAAGTTACATAATTCGAAAGAATGTTTGTCATATATTTCACGTATATAAATATTATGTGTGCATTTAGCCATTAAAAGTGGTAAAAGGAAGTAGAAATTTTCCTATCTACAGCTTGGATCAAGTTCTACATTCACCAACAATCTGTTCCCTGATTGGCTCTTCGCCTCGACCAAAGACGCTGTAATGCAGCGCATCTGCAGTATTAAAATAAGTGAATATCGAAAAATGGAGTGCTCCCAACTCACTTTCTTGTGCCGTTCAAATACTTCATTTTCGCAGTGATTAAGAGTGGTTGAAGGAAATGGATGTTTTTCATATGAATGCCGATATAAAGGATGATGCGCCGGGAGAGGCATCTAGCGGTGCTCGGGTGGAACTACGAAGTCGAGAATGCCGATATAAATGATGATGCGCCGGGAGAGGCATGTAGCGGCGCGGTCGACATGTTGTCAGCTCCGGAATTCTGAATATCGCAGTATCGAAATAACATTATTTCTTGGCGTTGTATAAATATACGAACATCAAAATTGTAGTTCCATTTCAAATATTAGGCTAATGAAAGTTATATAATTCGAAAATGGCATGAGAAGTATATACTTAAGTGTTTATTTGTTGTTATTGTGCCAGGCATTTTCCTTAACACGTAAAAGGTACCGTTTCATACGTCCCAGTGCCGGTTAAATTTTACCACATATCCCAGCGGCCTCCTATGATAATGTTGGCAACAGATGTTGAATAGTGAGAATCCTATGAATCTTCATTTTAGCCAATCGCTTGACAACGCTGATGTTTTCTCAGGGAATCTTGGCTTTACGAGGGCAATTATTTTTACTGAGCGGACGATGGTACATACAAGAACCTGTCAACCATAAAGCAGGAACAGCGTTATTTGTTTACTTCATGGTATGTACGATACACTAATCGAGTCATTCTATGTGGTTCCAACAAATGAGCAAAGATTTTCTATCGTGTTGTTGATGTTGCCAACATAATGACGCGAAGCCGCCGACATGATACGTAAAAATTTATCACCAGTGACCATTGTAAACACAATTGGTCGATTTGTCGACCACAGGAAATACTAGTAATAATAAATAAACAAATTCACGACCAATGCTGAAACTTTTTTTGGATAAATGTATTTGTTTTCTGAAATGAAAGAGCCGTTTTCTTCAGATAATGGGTTGTCGGGTATTCTGTCGGGTGTCAGTGTCAAATATGCACGATATTTCGGTTACATAGCTCGTAACCTCCAATAGGTGCGAACCGAAGCTGCTCTCTGAGTAGACGTGGCGCAGTATTCATGTCCGTGGCGTTCTCCCTCCACCGACGATTGCATTTGTACACAAATTTACCATCCACAAACCCATATTTATCCACATTTTCATTAAGCAGTGTATAAATAATTTTACGGAAATTTTACTGATGGATTTTCTAAAGATATGGTGGTAGCACTAAAACTTGTATAGTGTACTTTTCCTCTGTTTTCATTAATTGTGAGCAACATTAACTATATTTGCAGTTTCTTTAAATTACGTTTATCAGTTTTAACAGAAACTATTGAAATTAATTTGTCTTTTATAAAATTGAAGAGATAATATATACTGTACTCCTGATTTGATGGAATCAATCACTTTCTGACTAAGCCTACCAACAGATCTGTACCATCACTTTAAATTATTTACTGTTATTTTAATCATTCATGTTTTAATAGTTATTCATTAAATTTGATATATGAAGTGCAATCTTTAATTATTAAGTAAAGAAATTGCAACAGTTACGTACTACTTATCAATTATCTATTCCAAAAGTGGAACTTAGCACTTCAGTTTGTTAATTAGTTCATTAAGAAAATTATTAAATTTTTAATCTGTTGTCATTTAGGACACTCGGACATTTACACACTAGGGTAGGACCGTGAGTAGGTACGTGCTAGGGATAGACAAAGGTTACCACAAATTTTTAGTTCAATGCACTGATTATTGGCACAAATCACTACTTTTTGTCTGATCCATTCGCGCTACAATTCTGAAAGTACATAAGCTTGTCAAATATCCCGTGCTGCAGACGAGCAGTTGCGTGATTGCACAACTAGAGGCGAATCGGCATCAGTCGTGGCTCTTGCTGTGTGGCAATGTATTCTCTTCTTGGCGATGAATAAATTTACAATGTGCCCATAATTCTGTGCCACGATACAGACAGTCAACCAGCATCGGAGTCTAATTGTTGGAAACTCTTGATACAACTGCGAGCCCCAGCTCTGCTGCCTCGCTCACGTCTCGCCACGCATGTGCTCACTCACTGGCTGTTTTGCACTCGACTCTCTCGTTAAGCCACACTGCCCGTATTCCTGCCTCTTCCTTACGCTCCAAAACTTGGCGTCTTCCACGTCAGCAACGGGGAAGTACCAACGGTTTCACATTACACTTATCTTATTACATGCCCCGCGTTTGGACCAGACTACAATCTTTTTACATTTATAACAGATACTGTACAATCAAGGTACACGAAATCATGTTTAACTTTAGAAATACTCCAAATAAGATAACTTATATACCACATTTCACGAAAATAATTAAAGATCGATACCTAAAATTTTATATATCGATTACAGCAAAACAAACATTTGCTATTAAATAGTTCGAAAAAAAATTGATTTTATACATTAATGTCTCTTGAAATAGAGGCTAGGAATCGGATGCTGTTTTTGTAACAATTTCTCCTGCGGTTTAAATACGTTTTACGCAAGTAATACTTTTGTATTAATGAATATCAGTTAATTCATCTCAAACCATGTGGATTTACTGACTGTGTAAGACTGTGTGCATGTATAAGTCGGAATCCAAAATGTCGACTGTAAGGAATGGTAAGCGTGTTAAAGGCGCCGCAAGGAAGTTCAACTTCCCTGTAGCTACTTTATGTCTCTATGTAAAAAACCTGTTGATGAAGTAGGAGCTACTCAGTATTTCGGCTTAAATTACAGGGATACAATGGAGAAATGTTATGGCTGCGTCTCTTTTGATAAGTAGATAAGCATCAATAAAAGTCTTGTTTTCTAAATAAAATGTTCATTTCGTCATCTTACCCTACCTGTAGGGCAAGTCGAGGAATGGTACTGTCACTAACAAAAACAGGTCTAAATAAAAAATCTACAGTTTTAGGAAACGTTTAAGAGCTTGTGAACTAACTTATACTAAGACGTCACAAACATCCATGCCCGAGGGGGGATTCGAACTCCTGACGCGGGAGGCCGCGCGATCCGTAACGTGGCGCTCCAGACCACTCGACTACTCCCGCGCGTTCGTAAATTGAAACACAAGAATAAGAAGGAGTGTGTGTGTGTAAGTATGTGTGTGTGTGTGTGTGTGTGTGTGTGTGAGAGAGAGAGAGAGAGAGAGAGAGAGAGAGATAGTCTGCTTTTCACCTTCAAAAACGACGAGACTTCGCAGTACAGAGGATATAAAATGCAGAATGGCGTTTTTGAACAAGAGAAATTTGTTAACATCAAACACTAATTTAAGCCTAAGGAAGTCCTTTCTGAAGGCATTTGTGTGGAGTGTTGCCTTGTATGGGAGTGAAACATGGACGATAAGCAGTGCGGACAAGAAGAGGATTGAAGCTTTTCAAATCTGGTGCTACAGAAGAATGCTGAAGATTAGGTGGGTGGATCGTGTGACTAATGAGGAAGTACTGAACAGAATTGGAGAGAAACGGAATTTCTGGGATGCCTTGACTAAAACAAGGGATCGATTAGTAGGACACATTCTTAGACATAAAGGAATTGTGAAATTAGCGTTGGAGGGAAGTCTCCAGACTGAAGATCACAACAACAACAATAACACAAGTAATTCCTATTTCTAAGTATATTGCTAAAAGCATGTATTCAGTATTTAATCTACTAAATTTAAAAACATATAGTGTATGTTCACGCGTTATGCATTTATTCTTCTTCAATATAAGAGACCCAAAGATGGCTTGATTAGGTTCGAAATCGATAGTCGTTAATAAATATTTCCGGTACAACTGTCTATTTTCAATTTGCAATTTTTGACTTATTTAGAAATGCTTCTCGGTATTCTTGGTGTGACGTACATGGCTATAATGTTTTGCATACTTACTGTATAGACTCCCTCCAACTATGAATTTACGAAGTCTACAGTGTACATGAGAAACCAGTTAGTAGGACTGGATGAAGTGTATTCTCTTCCTCTTTGTAATGTTGGAACGCGCTCGTAGATAGGAAATGATTGAAATCAAAGCTAACGTTTTCACGTTGTTCCTGCCTTGTTATTACATTTTCCCCCCATCCTGGTAAACGCAACGCACTCGCCCTTCTATTCGACGTAGTGGGCCACATCCGTGTTAATGGGTCCCGCTGTCGCCTTACTGACGCCGCCGTCTGCACTAAGGCTCCTATAAACCCGAGCTGAACTGTCCGCCATGTTTTCCCCAAGCTGTACGAGTTGCCACGTTCCGGACGAAGCTCAAACATTACCTCGCGTTTCGTTTAACTCGCTCATTGTCGCAAACTACTCACTATATGAACGTGGAATTTTCATCAATGTGTTCGTGAAGGACTACACTACATTTTCATTTTAGTTTCATTTGACGTAATAGTTGATTAAGAGGACATACTGATAGTTTACCGACATGCACTTTCTAACGACGTTACGGAATTTTCGATATGCGGGGAACTTTTCTTCTGTTGAAGTTAGGTGAACACATTATGCGAATGAAATGTTCAAAACAGGTCAAATTTTTATCCTCTCTAAACAGGCAATCTGTGAGAAATGTATAACTTGAGATAATGTTAGTTAAATATGAAGCACTGGATTCGCATGACCGTCTAGTAATAACTCGTCTTCAGTATTAGAGTTCCTCATAATTAGGCACAGGTTGTCACTGCATAACAGCCATACTTTAAGATACTGGTACTGACTTCTTAACCCATCACATTTAATAGTCGCAAACTACAAAAGTATTGTCTGTGTATGTAATATTCAATTTCAATTTTTCAGTTATATAAGGACATTCTAAATATCTCAATACAGAGTTCTTTATTATGTGTGGAAATGAGAACAAGTCAGTTCATTAGGCAGTAAAGAGATTCTTGGTCTCTGTCATTATCAAGTATTCTTGCATAAAATCAACATTAGATATAGTAACTATCGTTCTGTTACTGCTAAGCTTTAAACTGAAAGAAATGTAACTCCTATTGGTTTTGGAAAATGGAATAGTAGCTTGGAAACGCGTTGAAAAACAAGCAAAGAGGTGTCAAAATGATATTTTGGCAAATGATAACATGCGAAGAGGGGCGTATTTTTTCATATGGTTACTATTCAAAACTTCATTAACTGTTGCGTTATTCAACGAGATGTAGATTTTTTTAATGAAAAAGATTAAAGTTGGGGATTTATTTATCGGTGTAAAGGTATTCCTTCAATATTATATGTGGTGCGTTTAAAACTTTAGAGTCCTTTTTCTTGTAATTTTGTGGGCAGCGTGCTTTGAAACTTCTACAAGTTTGATCCCTTGACGTATACTCAGTGGTATAGCTAGCGTGGGTGTCACCCGGGGCGGTTCTCGACGGTGTCACCCCACGAATAAAAACTTTAAAAATAAGTACTACTAAAAAGAAGTATGGTTTTAAATAATGTAAAAGAAAGTAATTAATAATCTAACTGCAATTATTAATACATTAATATTCTTTTATTATCCTTTATACATTATGAAACCGTATTATACATACTGCTTACTGACGTAAGACATCGAGAAGTTTCAGAGAAGGGCGGCTCGTTCTGTTTTATCACGTTTATAGGGGGGGGGGGGGGGGGAGCGTCACGGAACTGTTGCACGAATTGGGGTGGAAATCATTAAAAGAAAGACGTTATTCTTTGCGCCGAGATCTATTTGCGAAATTTCAATCACCGACTTTTACTTCAGAATGTGAAAATATTTTGCTAGCACCCACCTGCCTGGGGAGACATGACCATCCCAATAAAATAAGAGAAATCAGATCAGAAAAAGAACGATTTACGTGTTGTTTCTTCCCGCGCGCTATTAGAGAATGGAACGGTAGACAAAGGTTATGAAAGTGGTTAATGAACCCTCTGCCAGGCACTTAAATGTCATATGCAGAGTATGTATTTAGGTGTAGATTAGTATTAATTCTTCAGATTACTAACTACTGAACGAAGATACAATTAAAATTCATGTCTAGGTTTAACAGCTGAGAACTCAGAAATCGCATCTTCAAAATTGTTTTGTGTTGCCTGTTCGAAGGTTAACATGGCAAGTTTATTTAGCCTTGTGTTACTCATTGTGGTTCACAAGTAGTTTTTAATTAATTTCATTTTACTGAAGCTTCTCTGACACGAAGCAACTGATACCCAAACTGTCACAAATAACTTTAGAGCCAGCATAAGGTTAACAATTAATTTTGAGAAGTCGAGACACACTCAATTGGAAACTGTAACATCTGCAGCTTTGAAATGTCTTCTCAGCCTTGGAATTAAGAAGAGGAGTTCTGCTTCTGACACTTCATAATAAAAACTAGTAAATTTGACACAGCTAATTTCAGCTCCTCGTTGTTTGCCAAAAGCAAGGTATTTGTGTCCACAACCTCGATTAATGACGTGATATCTTGATTTGATTTTTATCTTGTTCGGAATTCAGTACTGAATCGGTCAAGAAATTTCAACATATCCTTTTGATGTTTTGCTCTCAGTGAGAGTTCTGCATCGGTGGTCTGTTCACCAGCCATTGGTCTTTTTACGACGAATTCGTCTTTCTACTGGACAGTTCTGCAGTATCGTGAATCTGGCAGCTTGACAGCCCGAGAAGTATTTTTCCGGGTAGAATGTGGTAGCTTGCGGTCACTGCTTTAAAAGCAATGAGCAAACAGCCACGAGCTAATCCAGTGTTTCTTCCCTATTTCCTGCCTGAACTGCATTTCCTTTCCTTTCATCTTGAAACTTATATGTTTAAATATAATAAATAATATTAAAAGTAAGTAAATTTAGTAATCGGGAATGTAAAAACTGATCTGAATGTCTGCAGTTAAAGTACGAGTAAATATCATAATTAATCAGCCTGGCATTGACTAATAGCAACGGCTATGGCCCTATTATTGCACTTAACTATCCAGAACACGAGTCTGGTTAAAAAATGAATATTAAGTCCGGTTGTAGCACAAGGTCTGATTCGTTAATCAGACAGACAAATAGTTCATTAATTAAATTACATACTGACCAATATTGTTTGACACAACTTTGATATATATATATAATGTGATCATGGATGGAGTAACTGACAATTTCTAACAGCGAGTGATAGCAGCAGAATAGCATGCAAGGCTATGGTACAGTGAAAACGCCAAAGTTGACAATTAGGTATCCGTTAATCAATTAAAGGCCAAAGTTTACAATATTCGCACTGGTTCTATTGCGACGTTAATAGTGTAAATGTAGTGTAAATGACTGACAATCTAGAACATTATCTGGCAGTAATAAAAAGAAGTTGTACAATCTTTCATAGTGTAGAAACGGATAAGTTGATAACTGTGTAATTAACTAATTATTCAGAGTAAAAATCAACGTTTAGTTTATTAGATGCCAAAATTGACTAAGTATGGATTCGTTTGCGAAATTATCAATAACTATTATGTGTAACGACATCTGGTCTAAGTTTCTTAACAAACTAATTATTGTATTGTCAGTAAGTGGTGTAATTAATATTTGTATGAAAAGGCGAAGAAATGCTGGTAGGTACCTGATAAACTAGTTGGTTACGACTTATAAAACTGAATGTGAATGACATAACAAAGATGAACAATAAGCAGGTGGTATAATTAATTTGGCACGACTGATAAGAAATATTGGTAGCTACTTGATAAACTAGTTGCTAAGTATGTGCAAAATGTTTAACAGAGACTCAACTATTTATTTCCGTACTCGGAATATGAATAATAAATACATTTAAATTTACTCACCTCTTTTATCCATAGACAGCAGCTTCGTCACTTGCAGTACATTAATGATGAAATATAAATAAAGTTGAAACTTGTATCTTTCCTACCGTTAGTTTTAAAATCCAAAATGTAAGACAACTTGCCAATAATGCTGAGTTTAAAAGAGGGAGAATGAACCTATCCTTCTAAGTAAAACCAAATTATGATTTATGATTCTTATTATTATTACCTTTTGAACATCACAATTACAATAAATAATACATAGCAAAAATCAGAGTTATCAATAATTTCGTAACTGTTTACAGCAACTCTCTCGGTCTACTGCTCTCCACCAACACCTAACACCCTCCGTCCATTTCCACTCTCACAAGGAGACCACACGGGTGTCGCATTTTAGAATTTTTTCATATTTACGGTACGTGGAGTGTAGAACTTAAATGACAATCAGTCAAAACCATTCGACGCATCTCTCAAAAATCATCGAGAAAATCGACTTTGAAGTTTTGGAGGTACACGTAAGTACCAATAACTAAAACAGGTGCACTAATGGGTGGTGTAGTTCAGGTGATAGCTTTCTGGACTCACAACCACAGAGTCGGTGGTTCGAGTGCTGCAGAAACTGATTTATATTTCTATTCTTTTCGTTGTGTTCGAATACCTACACAATTTTAGTATCTAAAGGTAATTTTCATGAAAAATGCATATATTTTTGTTTATTCGTAATATAGTATATTTTTATTCGTAATATAGTATATTTTATAAAATAATTATGATTTCAATCACTAAACACACATTACATATTTTTCAGTATGGGTTTCACCATTAGTTGACGATTGTAGTCTTGGATTGTTAAGTATGTGAGAGCTATTTTTTCGTCGTTTTTCGAATTCAGTTACCAAAAAAATTAAGGGATCTCTAATTCCAGGTGTTGTGTCCGTTTTTATGTGTGTGTAGACGAGCTGAACACCTTGTCTTTGGCTAAGACGATGGTTGTGTAGGGTATCCATTAGTAGCTATGGAGAAAATTTTCAAAACCTGTAGCAGCTCTTCACAAATTTAACAATCAAAGAATACCGTCGTCAGCTAATAGTGAAGCCGATACTGTAAAAAATGTAACTTGTGTTTTTTGATTGAAACCAACTCTATTTTTCCCGAGTGATGTGGCGCAGTGGTAAAACACTGTGTGGAACTTCTTTTATATTGTTAAATAATATCGGAACAATCTTTATATTGTGAAATATAATTATATATATATATATATTTTTAAATGTTGTTAATGAAACTTAGCAAAGAAGAACTGCAGTCAATATTAATAAACTTCAGAGAAACC
Organism: Locusta migratoria; assembly: GCA_026315105.1. Classification (NCBI taxonomy): domain Eukaryota; kingdom Metazoa; phylum Arthropoda; class Insecta; order Orthoptera; family Acrididae; genus Locusta; species Locusta migratoria. The sequence goes on along the minus strand of CM048746.1, from coordinate 2,676,028 downwards.
GTAGAATAAACTCATGTAAAAAATACCGACAGTTTTCAAAATGTCTTCTTATTGTTGATTGCTTCATCACATCTCAGGGTCATTAAGTGGTTCACTTTAAGGCCGAAGTAATGAACTAAGACGAAACTTTTCACTCTTGAAAAGGATTTGTATTTTTGTAAAAAACATTTACATCTTAACTGCAAGTTTACACAGAAGAAAAAAAAATGAGACAGCTCATCACTTCTAACTGCTCGAGAAATCAAGACAAAACACTGCTAATTAAAAAGCAAAGATACTGCTCTTCTACTTTTTTTTTAGTTCCACAGATGATTTGTTTTTCAGAACATTAATTAATAATTGTCAATTATTGTTATTATTAGTAATATTTTTCTCTCTCCTTTTTTTAATAATAATAGAAAATTAAATTAAATGAAATTAAAATAGAAATTCGCTTCTTACTGTTCTGATACCCCAACACTCCATTCCTGGTAACAGCACAACTGGACTCGCATTCGGGAGGATGGTGGTTCATATCCACCTCCAGCCATCCAGATTTAGGTTTTCCGTGATTTCCCTAAATCACTCCAGGCAAATGCCGGGATGTTTCCTTTGAAAGGGCACAGCCGAATTCCTCCCACATCCTTACCGAACACACTCCGACCGTAAACTCCGTTTCTAATGACCACGCTGTCGACGGGTTGTTAAGCTCCAAGATTTCTTCCTTCCATCATTATTTTATAAAGGACCAGCTGAAAATCTGGGACCTGCGACGCTGCATCCAATAATGTCGCACAGGTAGCAGATGTCCACCTTGAGCACCATCATCGCCATCATGAAGACATCTGCGGTATTTGGGCCCACGTTTCGCTTGAATCTACAGCAAAATTCGCCCTGTAGTTTCGTTTTCAAACAGCTCAGTGATTAAGACGTATCTGCTAATCAATGTGTCGTTCAGTGATATAATATTGTAGCTCTTTCCACTGGTACATTTGGATATTGTTTGCGGAATGTGCTGCGAACAGAGTAATAAAGACTTAACAAAATGTGAAACATAACTCAGTACCTATTTCATGTTTATGACGTAATATATCCTGAATTTTGTGACCTACAAAAAATTATTTACCAGGTTCGTAGAGTGAAATATTCGGAAACTGCCTATAAAACGTGTTGCAAGTGGAGTGGTTGTAAAGACGTAGTAAATTATAGCGTCGCGCTGATTAGGGCGAATTTTCATGCATTTCATTGTCTTTGACGTCATAGTACCTCGAAGGTACATCCACTGGTGTATCTGTAAATTGTCTGCAAAATACGGCACGAACAGAGTTAGTAGGAAATACATAATAAATTATTGATAGAGCTGAAGCATTGAATTAAAATTTGTGGTGCGGCCGGGAATCGAACCCGGACCTCCATGCTTACTAGGCAGACGTCTTAACCGTTATTGCCTGCGTGATGAGATGGGTTTTCATGAACCTAATTCTTTATGACTCCATATCTCATGAACTGCGTGTCGTACTATGATAAATTTTCGAAGGTACGTTCAGTGTTTTGTGTGTATACTGTCTGTAACATTTCTCGTGAATACAATTAATAGTGTACGAGTAATAAATTGTAACTTCATGCCAAATGCCGTAATTTTACTGCTTAAACGCCGAAAAAGTAGTAAGCGACAAACTTTTTTCCTTTCATCATTTTGCTGGGATTATCACCGAGAAAAAGTTTCCTAAAGGTTTGAAATTATGTTTAAAGTTTGTTTCAGGTCACTGAGTGCTCACCTTCTCAAATAATGAACTAATAAAGTCACACTATCACGTGCCGCTAGAAGGGGGAAGTTTTCATTGTTTATGGCGCCATATCACCTGAAGTATCGACCTTACCGCAGAGTACTTTCTTAGCTGTCGTCTTCTACCTATGAACTAAATTCCTGCCAAATTTCAGCTTCACAGTTAATGTAGTTTTCGAGATTTCGTATTAGTCAATGAGTGAGTGAGTGAGTGAATGAATGAGTGTCCTTTAGCTTTTATATAGATAGAGATAAAAATTACCAATAAATAAAAATACGTGCATTTTTCATAAAAATTACGGTAGATATGAAAATTGTGTAGGTATTCGAACACAACGAAAAAACTAAAAATATAAATCAGTTTGTGGAGGAATCGAAGCACCTATTAGCGCAAGTGTTTTAGTTATTGGTACTTACGTGTACCTGCAAAACTTCATAGTAGATTTTCTCGAGAATTTTTGTGAGTAGCGTCGAATGGCTTTGACTGATTCTCATTTAAGTACTATACTTCACGTGCCTTAAATATGAAAAAATTCTAAAATCCGACACCCATGAGGTCTCATTGTCAGACTCCTTCTGCCTACCACTCGCTAGCGCCGACCTACAGTTCATAGCCATCAACCTTTCTGACCAGAGAGTGACGACGACAAAGTATAGTGTTGCCACCTTTCAATCTCCTTTCCTATCCTCACTCCTTCGCCTCACCAACGGTTGGGGGGACTGATGACCTAAAGTTAGTTCAAAGAGCTGCAGGGCTGCAGCTTCCTGCAGCAACAAAGCAGGCACTACCGCGCATGCGCGGTACCGATGACGTCAGTGAGGTTGTAGCGCGGCCAACGGGAAAAACAGGCCCCAGCGCAGTCGTGCCACGTAAGCAAGGTAGTTGCGAGCCGGCAGGGAGGTGTAAATTTGACTCGTGCTCTTTGCTTCTGTGACGTCACCTGGCAGCAAGTGTCGAGCAATTGCCGCAGTTACGTTATGAAACGTGCAAGCAGGAAGTTGTGTTTTGCACTCGCTCGTTTCGTGACCTGTTAAGTGTTCGGATAGAAAGTAGCTTTCTTGTAATAGGGAACAATTTTTCCATATATTCTTTCTGTAATTATGAGTAAGAATACTTCGTGTTGTGCTGTTGTGGAGTGCAATAACAGTGGATGCAAAACGGAAGGCATTTTGTACCATCGGTTTTCAAAAGAAGAGGAACTTCAGTGCATATGGATCTCTCGCTGTAAACGACAAGATGAGATAAATGTCCAAAATGCCAGAAATTGTTCCAAACACTTTTATGAACCCAATTGATAAAATTGTATATATGAAAGTAGTATGCAGTTCAATGTTCATAGTAATGAAATGACTAAAACAAAAGCATTAATGCGAAAATCGGCTGCTATGTTTGCATTGTAACGAAAGTTTTCTTTATCTAATTTATAAAAATGAAGACCTGTGTTTGTCCGTATGCTATGCCTGTGAATTTCACTCAGTCGAATGCGATAAAACTTCGTCAAATTATTGCATGAACTAGCGTCACGGTTATAGGCATAGTAAAATTTCGAAACTCTCACTCTAAGGGGGTGAAATCATGATATTATATAAAACAGAAGCACATTTTCTCTCTGTCTGTCCCTTTAACCTTCTATTACTCGAGAACTAATGAACGTATCGTGATGAGGTTTCTGTTAAATTGTAGATCTCACAAAGGTGTAAAAAAAAAGTCCGCGAGAGCATGTATCTTTTACGAGTGAAGTGTATGTACCATTTTTCTCTGCTACATCGGTGTTGCCAAATGGCTTCAGATTACATAAATAGTGATTGTGGGAAATGTATAAAAGTTAGACATGTGCATCCCAGGACTTTATTTTAGATCTTTATGTACTCTACAATTAAAAAAAAAAATAAAAAAATAAAAAAAAACAGGACCTCATCACGATACGTTCAGTGGTTCTCGAGTTAAAGACGTTTAAATATTGCTCGTGCCAAGTCGCGGGGCGGTATGGGTTAGCTAGTTGTTAATGTTTGAAGCTTTTCTTTTTCAGTCATTTGTATGTTAGTATACATATATATTAATCACAAGCGTGTTCCACCGCTTAAAAGCAATGCTTTTTTTTTTTTTTTTTTTTTTTTTTTTTTTTTTTTTTTTTTTTTTTTTTTTGTCGAATGGGAAAAGAAAAGACGGAGAAAATGTGTTCACGGCGGCCTTATAATACAGCGGCTTGCTGCCGAGTGACGTAATAAGGCAGTGGGCAGTGTCCCAGCAGCCGGCCAGTCGGCTAGCGATGGCGCCTGCTCGGAACTACCTCGCTTACGTGGCACGACGTCTGCGCTGGGGCCTGTCTTTCCTGTAGGCCACGGGCTACGGGAGGAAATTCTCCCTACAGCTCATGCAGCCAGGAAGCTGCAGCCGGGAGCTTCCTTGAACAGCCGGTAGGCTGCAGCATGCTGCAGGATTGCTCTTTGAACACGAATTTCCGTACTGCTCTTGCGCGGTAGCGGCCCTAGAGCTCTTTGGACGAGCCTCTAGTCAGTTTGATTCCCGTCTCGCAAATGACGAACCACATGCCAAGCATCCAGAAGCGGGAGTCGGCGCCGCTTGGACTTAATTTCAGCTGTGCGCATTGCGAGTAGCACTCTAGTGACTGTCAGCAGTTGCGCGGCCAGTGCAGTGTGTACAGTGTCTGGTCTGTCTGTCGGTACGCAGTGCCCGGGGCGGGCGCGGCGGTGGTGTCCGCGACGATGCTTCTGCAGTTCAGCTCGACGGCGAGCATCGCGCTGGCCAACCTGCAGAGCATCGAGCTGCACCCCACCTGCCTGCGCCAGATCGCCGCCTGCGTCGAGTGGGCCGTCGCCGGCGTCTTCATGTCTGCACTGCCCTACCTCGCGCTACTGGTACGTACGTCAGCTGCGCCGCTGTGCTCACCATGCTTACACGAGTATCCTGTATCTATCATCAGTTATCACGTTCGCTGCAGTCACCAGTGCTGGCCGCTAACGCTCTAGGCCTGTAAGCGCACGTGCGGCGACAGCTGAAATCCCCTGCGAAACCTGTAATATTGAAAGCGAATGTAACGTCTGCAAAAGAGGTGGTGCTAAGCTGCATGCCGATTATGTGATAAATGCTGCAAGCTCTCTGACTTATAAGCGTCATATGCATTTATTGCAAACAATTCTAACAACACCTCTGATTTATTGATTTTATTGAAAATTAAATTCCGCTTAATTGAGAAAGAATTATTCTGAAAACCCCAGAAGGTTAATCAAACGGAGAAAACGAAACACGTCTCATCTGTAATGTGGAGCTATGGAAATCTAATATCATATAACAAATTTGCAAGGTATAAAGGCGATGTTTTTATAGCAAACCACTAAATACGAAAAGACACAACTACAGATGTTATCTGGTGCACAGCCAAACTAACTAAATCAAGTACTCAGCTAGCGCACCGCTTATAAGCGTCGGCAGCTCTGGCGTGTTGATCGTGGAAACGCTTATAAGCGTCAGCCACAGCGAACTTGTTCACATATTTCGCAAACCAAAAGAATGTGTGGTTCCATGAAGGTACACTGTGTACCCAAAAGTATCCAGACACGTAGCAGAAAATAACTTGCGCCCTACATCGGTAACACTGGAATTCAGTATGATGTTGGCCCACCCTCAGCCTTAATGGCAGCTTCCACTGTGGCAGGCATACCTCAATAAGGTGCTGGAAGGCTTCTTGGGGAATGGTAGCCCATTCTTCACACAGTAGTGCAGAGACGAGACGTATCGATGCAGGCTGCTGAGGCCTGCCGCTAAGTGGGTCGTCCAAAACATCCCAAAGGTACTCTGTAGGATTCGAATCAGGACTATGCAGTGCTGTTATTGCCGGCTGGCCGCAGTGGCCGAGGGGACTGAGGCGCTCCAGTCACGGTCTGCACGGCCACTACGGTCGGGGGTTCGAATCCTCCCTCGGGCATGGATATTTGTGCCATCCTTAGGATTAGCTAGTTCATATGTAGTTTGTAAGTTTAGTGACTGATGACCCCGTAGTTAGGTCCCATAAACTATACAAAAAATTGAATTGTTATTGCTGTTTAACCACCCAGAATACAGACCGTGCATTATGAACAGGTGCTCGATCGTGTAATTTAGTACTAGCACTACTGTCACTCGGAAATGGCCGTGTAAACTAAGGCGCCTTGCTGTGGAGGGCGCGGCTGTTTTCCGTCGGAGGTTAGAGTCCTCCTCGGGCATGGGTATGTGTGTGTTATCCTTATCGTAAGTTACTTTAAGTGCTATGTAAGTCTAGGGACCGAGCTTTTGTCTGTCACTACACACGATGGCAACGGTCTCCAAGCATTCGGCAAACATAAACTCTCCCATCGGATTGCTACAAGGCTACAGAGTATAGTGTGATTTCACACTCACTCATTTCCAGTAGAACATTGTCCAGAGGCATCGCTCATCATACCACCTCAAGCATCACTTGCGGCGAGCATTGACAACAAGGATGTGTTGTCATATGAGGAGGCAATCGACCATTGTATCCATCTCTTTTTAACTCTCTACGTGCAGTTACTGAGCTAGCTCGACTCTGGTAGCGCTGGGGATGCACGAGTCATTGCTTCCGCAGGTTGAATGTGATTTTTTACAACCAAGCTACGCAAAGCTTGATTCATTCCTCAGGTGCACAACTTATTAGTGACATATGAAAAGTTGTACTCAATGGGTCCCATACCCGGATTTCATAATTTCTTTGCAGTCGTTGGATCCACTACCCGACTGGCTAAAAACGCTAAGCTACGGTGCTGGCAACCATTAATCGATATGTGAACTTCTGGGTTTGACGGAGGACATCGAAAGAGTCCAAAGAAGGGCAGCTCGTTTCGTATTGTCACGATACAGGGGATACAGCGTTACAGAACTGATACAGGATCTGGGATGGGAATCATTATAACAACAGCGCTTATCGCTTTGGTTTGGCATTCACCTCGAGATGTGTGGCTTCTGGGTAGCCGCTCGACCATGAGATCCACCTCCCGCCTAACTGTCACAATACTTGTAGTGGATCCTGATGCAGTTTGGAATTCCTGTACGATGATCTGTATAGATGCCTGCCTATTACACTGTACGACCCTCTTCAGCTGTCGGCTGTCTCTGCCAGACAACAGACGCGATCAGCCTGTATGCTTTCGTGCTGTACGCTGTACGTGTCCCTTCACGTTTCCACGGAAATGATGTACCTAGGGTTATTTAGAAGTGTGGAAATCTCGGTACAGACTTCTGACACAAGCGACACCCAATCACCTGACCACGTTCCAAATGTTCAAATGTTTGTATAGTCTATGGGACTTAACTACGGGGTCATCAGACCCTAAACTTACAAACTACTTATGAACTAACTAAGACTAAAGACGGCACAAATATCCATGCCCGAGGGGGGATTCGAACCCCCGACAGTATTACTGAATCAACTGATGACAATTTTCTTTGTCTGGATTATAGTACTTTCATTTCGAGTTTTATACTTTAACTGAAAGAAAAATACACTGATTTAGTTTAGCCTCAGACACTGCAGGACAGGTCAGTAAAGGACAGAAGCGTGTCTCATGTTTTTTCTTCCTTTTTTTTCTTGGTGGGCTTGTTCCCAGCAACAAGGAATCCCCACCCACTATCGGCAGAAGATCGAAGGAAATACAAAAATGTTCAAATGTTTGTAAATCTATAGGACCAAATTGCGTGGTCATCAGTCCATAGCTTACAAACTACTTAAACCTAGGTAAACTAACCTAAGGACAAACACACACACCCATGCCCCAGGGAGGACTCGAACCTCCACGGCGAGCAACCGCGCGCTCCGCAGCGAGGCGCTTTAGACTGCTCGGCTACTCCACCGCGGAGAAGGAAATACGGAAGTTCTCAAAACTGGCTCATTGCCGTCTACTTCGACCAGCTAACAATTAATTGATTTTGTTATTGTATATATTAAAAGAATCTACGAAAACTAAGTCACTCGGCCAGACCTAACTACCTGCCCGATTTCCTTCATTTTTTATTTAAATGATAGATATTCATCCACAGATTTGTCTTCAAGTATCAGAATTTACACAACTCTCGCCTTTCTTTTTCTATACTCAAACGCGATTTCCTTCGGTATATTTCTTATGGGGATGTCCTTGCTGTAAACTAAAGTCAGTCAGTCAGGCCGTTCTATTCGACTTTAAACGAAAGGTATTCATTCGCAGCTTTGTCATTAAGTTTCAGAAATAACTTAAGAGCCACTATCCTTTGTTTTTATTCAAATGCGGCATCCTTCTGTCCTTGCATTGAATATTTTAAACGGTTTGTTTTACTATATCTTCGGTTCTAATTAAGGTGCGCAGTTCTTTTTGACCTAAAAACACTCAGCAGATCAAGCTCTTTTATTTGCGATTTTCAACACTTGCATTGATTGATTTTGAAGAAAGCTATGCGTGAACATCGAACTTTACTTCCCTTTTTCCCCCTTTTTTTTCTCTCCACTAATGGTGCGAAGTATTCGTATGGGTCCTCTAGTTTTAATACTATTGTTCTGACAATGTAGTGACTCGTCGAGTTTTAAGCACATAAGAAACAGGTGGTAATAGATTCGTCCCGTGAATTTCGACTGACGTTTAGGAGAGTTTTTCCTTATGAGACCAGCTAATTTTTGTTTAATTCAGTTTACAAAATTAATAGTAATAAAAGAAAAAATAAACAAAAGGCATGTTCACAAGTGTTATTTAAAAAAGAAGCTATTAAGCAGAGAGAATTGTATTGGAAACAGACCGGAGACATGAGATACTTGCGTTGCAGAAGCAACGCCGTAGCCCAATCGGCTCGCGCCGGAAATATTAAACATTTCCAATGTCGTCGGCTCGGCGTGAGGCGGCTGAAGCGGAGTCCTCTCGGCCCGGCCGGCAGTGTGAACAGCGCCATTAAAAACGATGTGTTTAATCTCCCGGCTCGGCTCGGCCCGGCCGGCAGTGTGAACTAGAGTTGGGCAACACGATTCTTTTTTAGGAATCGATTCTTGCGATTCAATCCCACATTGTGAATCGATTCCTACGATTCGTTCACGATTCTTTCGCGATTCTTTAGTCTGTATTGGCGCGATTCTTACTTCTACATCTTGCTCATAGATGGCAATACATGCCTTACATGTCTGTCTCATGGCTGTTGGAATCTTAACCTTTTGTATCTGTTCCTACGATTCATTCACGATTCTTTCTGGTCTGCGACGGCACGATTCTTACAAAAGAAAATGTGACAATATGTGTATCGGATTTTTTAATATTTATGGTGCGTAAAGTTCAGACTTAAAATAATAATGAGGCAAAGCCATTTGATTCAGCTCAAAAATTCTCGAGAAAATAGCCCGAAGTTTTGCGAGCGGTTATAAATACATAGTACACTAGCAACTAATTCTGCTGTCATCATAGCTCATTTAGTAGGCCTAGCGTTGTAGGTTTAGTGAAGGTAGGTCACTTATTTCGAATCCTGCTGTAATCTTTTTTTCTGTTTTGTTTGAATATTTCGGCCATTTATATATAAATTTAATTAAATCTATGGTAATTAACAGAGATGTAATCATTATAAAATACTTATTATCTAAAATCAATTAGTTGAAGGAAACACGAAATAAACATTAAAAATAAAAATCCGTCTCTAAATATTAAATTTCTTTCGAGATGCAAGAAATTCACGTTTATTAAAATGTTTATTTTTTTGTAAAATCGGTTTCTTTCAGGAAAGCTAATAACATAAGAACGAAAATGGTAAAAAATATATTTTTGAGAGGGCTTTAAAAACATTTAAAATCGCTTTTTTATATAAACAGAATATTTTTGTAAAATTGAGTTTTTACAAAAACTACAACTACATAGATGAACTCGAGAAGCTTAAACCTCTCTAAACACAAAATATAATCCAAATCGTTACACCCATTTCCGGGATACGCGAAATATAATTGAGTAAGGATTGCACGTTTAAATACATCATATGTGAACTGTATAAAAGACGTATATTCGTATGTATTGGCAGCTGTGTATTTCGCTGCGTTTTGTTTCTGTCATCTGTAATTCGTGAATAGGCTAATAATTAACAGCTCACGATCGTCGTTCTGTGCTTCCTTTGTTCACGCACTTCCTGGATTTCGTAATTATTCGGCACGATTCGCCACTTGCTTTCGAGTCATGAATCGTTGGAACTTGGAATCGTCACGAGATAGACGATTCTTTTGAACGACGATTCGTCCGGATCACGATTCGATTCTTACGATTCTTTATTTGTATTCGTTCAAATGAACGACTCATTGACGAATCGCCACAACTCTAGTGTGAACACGGCTGTAGAGCTGACAGGATGGTAAATATCGGGGCGGAAGGCTTCATCCGGGAGAGGCAGGTGGCGAAAGTAACTCTGGGAGAGGACGTGGAGAGTGTGGAGGTGTAGACAGGGAGGGAAACAAGGTAATGGCGTGGCAGGGGCCCGGGGTTCAGCAGGAGGGCTGTACAGGACGATTGGACTCGATTTTGCGGGTAGAGTAGGTAGTTACGAAGGTGGTAACACGACTTCACTGGCTATTCGAATCTCTTCAGTCATATTTCAAGGCATGTAAAATGAAATTATTGTTGTTTATGTTTTGTATTCATTGTTTTGATTTTTTTTCCTTTCGCAGGATGACAAGCGAGTTCCATTCGCCATTCTCGCAGTCCTGAACCTGCTGACGGCGTTCTGCGTGTCCTTCCTGCCGGAAACAGCGCTGCAGCGGCTGCCGGAGTCTCTGCAAGATGGCGCCCGCTTCGGTAGGGGGCAGCGCTACTGGAGCTGGAAGCCCAGGCCGCCGCCACGGTACACCGCCGAGTAGCAGAGGGGCTGCTAACGCGACGAACCTCCAGTGTCTGAGGAAATGGGTGTCCATACAACAGGCGCCTTCAGCAAGATAACTGGTTATCGAGATATGGTATCGTGTCGATATGGTGCTCGAAGCAGAGGTGCCCAGAAGGGGGCGGGAAATCATGACGTAAACTGTGTCATAGTAATTTCTGAGGGGGAGGGGGGAAGGTGAAAAATTTGTACTTTTGGCCAGCCTGGGAGGTGGACGCTTTATAAAACAATTAATACAAATAAACAATCCCAGAGACGGATTTACGTCTCAAAATTGCCAAAGACATTATCGATAAATCTGAAACATTGAATTAGAATTTGTGACGTGGCCAGGAATCGAACCCGGACCTCCATGCTTACTAGGCAGACGTGTTAACCGTTAGACTACCACACCACTAACGATTAAGGCGCCTCGGAATGGTCTATGTACGATTTCCCCCCACATCACAAACTTTAATTCAGATTCTGTGTTCCAAAGATAATTGCCACTACTGCCAAGGCTTTCCATGCAGTGGAATAGCACCTTTGCAATGGACAGGGTGAACAATCCTGTTAAGGTGATATAAATATCAATTATATACAATTATAAAATAATTAAATATCAATCACATAATTGATATTTATATAATAATAGATATTTATATAATCATATAATATATTTATATTATATAATTATATAAATATCAATTATATAATTGTATATAATTAATATTTATATCACCGTAACAGGATTGTTCCACCATGTCCATTGCCGAGGTGCTATTCTGCTGCATGGAGAGCCTTGGCAGTAGTGACAATTATCTTTGGAACACAGAAGCTGAATTAAAGTTTGTAATGTGGAGGCAAATCGTACATAGACTATTCCGAGGCGCCTTAATCGTCAGTGGTGTGGTAGTTTAACAGTTAAGACGTCTGCCTAGTAAGCATGGAGGTCTGGGTTCGATTCCCGGCCTCACCACAAATTTTAATTCAATGCTTCAGATTTATCAATAATGTCTTTATAAAACAATTAAAAAAACTTGAAAGAAAAGATATTTAATTTCAATACTAAATGACAAAAGACTATCTCGTGTGTGGGGGGTGGGGAAGGGGGGGAAGGACACCTCTGCTCCAAGGCACAAGAATCTTACAGTATTTATTGTGCAATATTTATGTCCTGGACACGTCAGTAAGAATTATGCCTTCGTAGCGAACATTTCAACTTTCTTACAAGGTGGATTTGTGTTGTGGTTCAGTTGCTTACGTCGTAAAAAAAGGCATATACTCTCTGGAAATTAGTTCCTTAACCATTTGAATGGACTAGTGGCTTATTTATTACTGCATAGATTCATAAAACACAAGAAGAACAAATACAATTTAATTTGTCATGTAAGTCTACTGTTTTCTGTGTATTTCTCTCCTATAATAACAGTTGTAGAAGAAATACTACAGTAATTTACTGATTTCTGATAAATATTTTATATGAGCGGTTCCTAAACTGTTTTCGTCATTGAACCCTTCAGACGAATTTTCCTTCTACCGGAACCTCAAGTCTGTCACTGACTTTTACTTCTGAATAATACAGTTCAGTTGCAAATAATGCGAGACCATTATTAATTTCATCATACAAAATATTGGATATAAGTACAAACGTTTATTTTGGTACAACAGTGAATAGATATACCTACAAAATTTCACCTTGGTGCAATAAAATATTGTTAATGTTCATTTCATAAGCTCCTTTCAACACACTGTCCATTCTCTTCAACTACTCTTCCAGGTCCTTTGCTGTCTCTGACACAATTACAATGTCATCAGTGAAATGCAATGTTTTTATGTCTACACCCTGAACATTAATTCCTATTCCAAATTGTTCTTTGCTTTCCTTCAAGGCTTGCTCGATGTACAAATTGAATAACACTGGGGAAAGGCCTCAACCATGTCTTACCCCCTCCCAACTAATGCTTCCCCTTCATGACCTTCGACCCTGATAGCTGCAGTCTGGCTTTTGTAAATAACTCTCCTTTCCCTGTGCTTTACTCCTGCTTTACACCTGCTGAGTCTTCCAGTCAACATTTTCTAAAGCTTTCTCCAAATTTACAGAAGCTAGAAATGTAGGTTTACCTTCCCTTAATTTATCTGCTAAGATAAGTCGTAAGGTGAGTATTGCCTCTCGTGTTCTTACATTTCTTCAGAATCCAAACTGATCTTCCCCAAGGTCAGCTTCTACCAGCTTTACCATCCTTCTGTAAATAAGTCGTGTTAAAATTTTGCAACCATGACGTATTAAACTGATGGTTCTGTAATTTTCACACATGTCTGCACCTGATTTCTTTGGAATGGGGATTATTACATTTTTCTTAAAGTCAAGGGTATGACATAGTAACATACACAGTCACGACGCTCCCACAGATGTTTGTCATACGCTGCGATAGCAGCGCTCCAAGTGACCGGCAAGTTATGTTTCTGAATACGATAGTTGATGAGTGCGGATAGTATCGTTTAGATTCAATTCAGCATACTTTTTACATTAGGGAACGTATGTAGTGCCTTATAAATAGGTAATAATTTAAAAATAGCTTCCCATTTGTCTTTATTAGGTTTCATAAGATCCCTGATAAGGTACGAAACGGTATATTACAGGACACTTAATTTACAATCGTCCTGTAACATACAGGCTTTAAATGAGTAATTTCATTTTCCATTAAAAATAAAAATGCCTCGGAAACACCAGGAGACATACCCTTTAGCAGAGAGACGTCAATTTATATGCAGGAATGTTAAGTATTCTTCATTACAATTCCAGTAAAATCGGTGAGGGTGGAACATAGGAAACGTTTGTAGAATGCAATAAATACGGTATTTAACATACCAAATCAACCATCACAGTTGTAGATGAAGGGAAAACCTGACAGACATGGCCATATAACAATAAAAGCACCCAAACTGTTTTCCAACAAAGAAGAACCCAATTCCACAATTGTTGCTTTTTTAAAGCTAAAATAATTATACTTAACAGAATATGCACATATAAGAAAGAAGAGTGTCGGGTAAAAATGTGAGAATCATTAGATTCCGTATCGAATTGATACACGTCAAAAACTGGCTGTCATAGTAAGAACAGACCATAATAGAAATTTATTATACCATTATGTTTATATTCAACTTACTTTCAGCGGAATAAGCTGCAAATATACACATATTCGTAAATATTTGTTCATGACATAGTTGTTCTTTATTTCATTGAATCATTTAAATGAGGCTGCTTTTATATTAATTTCCGTATTACGTTTGTCTCTCGATATTTTAATAATGCTTGTAACGCAAATATTATAGTAAGTATTTCTTTAATTACGTACAAAAGCGATTATAAACAAACATCACTACTTCGGCAGCTTTTTCCACTGCTAGGAGCGCTAGTGTCGCAGCTAGTGTCGCTAGTGACTTTTACAGCAGTGAGTGTCGTGACTGTATATGTTAGACTGTGGGTATGACGCCTGTCTCGTACATCTTACGTATCAGGTGAAATAGTTTTGTCATGCCTGGTTCCCCCAGAGACTTTAGTAGTTCTGAGGGAATGTTATCTACTCTCGGGGCCTTGTTTCGATTTAGGTTTTTCAATGCTCTATCAAACCCATCTCTCAGTATAGTATCTCCTATTTCATCTTCATCTGCTTCCTCTTCCCTTCCTACAATATTATTTCTATGTTCATTTCCTTTGTAAAGACCATCTATATACTCCTTCGAACTTTCCGCTTTCCCTTCTTTACTCGAAACTTTGAACTATAGTTGTGAAATTAAACTTTATGTCGGATAGCTGAATACGTAACCTGGGGCGACATCTAAATGTCTCGTGACTTTTTTGTGTATGCATAAGATGAGAAGACTGATTCACATCGACAGGTGGAAACAAAGTGGAGCAGAGCTGGGATGGCCTTTTCAGCTACCAGAAAACCCATCCAGTGGTACCGATGCAGATTTTGTTTTTAATGCAGAAGTACAATGAATTTCTATGATATTTCCATACTCTCCCACTCTCCCACAGACAAAATGGGAGGTTTACGCTTCTTGACAAATGGGTTTTGCACCCACTGCATATCATTGCTAGAGTCCGGGAAGTACTCCGATAAGAATTTCACAAATACGTTTGTTCGCATCTGCTTCGATTTTCGCCACTACGGTCGGTGGTTCGAATCCCCCCTCGGGCATAGATATTTGTGCCGTCCGTAGTTGTAGGTAGTTCATAAGTAGTTTGTACGTTTAGGGACTGATGACCCTGTAGTTAAGTCTCTTAAGCTTAACAAACATTTGAACATTTGCTTCGATTTTCGACTTATATACGCTCAGTAACATGACAAGCAGAGGAAAGCATTCTAAGCTTCTCTTTTTTACACATTCTCTCCATCAGTTTAATCTGGCTTTAAGTGTTCTTATTTGGTCCCACACTGTCAAAGTATCTCACTGACCCTATCGTATGTGGCAGTTCTGAAACTGCTGCTACAGGTGAAACAAATATGTCTGCTTACTGACATTACACGACGATCTTCAGTTTCTTTTACGCTCGTGGAGCACTGGCGTCTACTAAACAATTGGGAATGTACCAAATACTGCATTCATACACATCCCCAGCACACTTACTGATCTTTCGTCATATATTTTTACAATTATGCTTGAAAATTTGTTCGAACCGAATAGATTTTCTCTCGGTCTTGCTGTAAGCTGATGTTTTACTTGTGCGGGCGAATTTCTACTACTATTTGTGCGAGTTTTGTCGTCTTAGTATTCAGTATGCAAATTTCCCATTTGATACAATATTTTGTATTAATTATTTAATTGCAGATGTAAAAGTGATATAATACATTGCATGCCATTAAAATTGCTACACCAAGAAGAAATGCAGATGATAAACGGGTATTCATTGGACAAATATATTATACTAGAACTGACACCACAGTTCATCAAGAGTAGTGACTGTCGTATTGAGACGAACCAGTTGCTCGGCCATCATTAACCAGACGTTTTCAATTGGTGAGAAATGTGGAGAATGTGCTGGCCAGGGCAGCAGTTGAACATTTTCCGTATCCAGAAAGGCCCGTACAAGACATGCAACATGCGGTCGTGCATTATCCGGCTGAAATGTAGGGTTTCGCATGGATCGAATGAAGGGTAGAGCCACGGGTCGTAACACATCTGAAATGTAGCGGCCACTGTTTAAAGTGCCGTCGATGCGAACAAGAGGTGACCAAGACGTGTAACCAGTGGCACCCCATACCATCACGCCGGGTGATACGCCAGTATGGCAATGACGAATACATGCTTCCAATGTGCGTTCACCCAGATGTCGCCAAACACGGATGCGACCATCATGATGCTGTAAACAGAAGCTGGATTCATCCGAAAAAATGACGTTTTGCCATTCGTGCACCAAGGTTCGTCGTTGCGTACACCATCGCAGGCGCTCCTGTCTGTGATGCAGCGTCAAGGGTAACCGCAGCCACGGTCTCCGAGCTGATAGTCCATGCTGCTGCAAATGTCGTCGAACTGTTCGTGCAGATGGTTGTTGTCTTTCAAATGTCCCCATCTGTTAACTCAGGGATCGAGACGTGGTTTCACGATCCGTTACAGCCATGCGGATAAGATGCCTGTCATCTCGACTGCTAGTGATACGAGGCCGTTGGGATCCAGCACGGCGTTCGGTACTGCCCTCCTGAACCCACCGATTCCATATTCTGTTAACAGACATTGCAACGCGACCAACGCGAGCAGCAATGTCGCGATACGATAAACCGCAATCGCGATAGGCTACAATCCGACCTTTATAAAAGTCGGAAATGTGGTGGTACGCATTTCTCCTCCTTACACGAGGTATCACAACAATGTTTCACCAAGCAACGCCGGTCAGCTGCTGTTTGTGTGTCAGAAATCGGTTGGAAACTTTCCTCATGTCAGTAAGTTGTAGGTGTCGCCACCGGCGCCAACCTTGTGCGAATGCTCTGAAAAGCTAATCATTTGTATATCACAGCATCTTCTTGCTGTCGGTTAAATTTCGCATCTGTAGGACGTTATCTTCGTGGTGTAGCAATTTTAATGGCCAGGAGTGTATTTTGATAATTCATTTGGACGACTACCATGTTTAGAGAAACATGGAAAATTGTTTCTTATTGACCTCACTGCCTCGGTGGTGTATGATGTGGTGAAGCACATAAATAAAATTCCTAATTAATATCACACTGTGAGTTACCATCAATGAAGACTTTGATTTACTGAGTACCTTCTCTCTGTAACTGATACCTGTTTGCCCCTCCAAAAGTATGAATGATTTGGAAACTTTGAATTGAAAGAAGGTGTTCTACAGATTCTATTTTATTACCTTATCAATTCATCCATTCACTTGACAAAGCTAACGAGACATTACACAAACTTTAAAATAAAATGGGCTCCTGTAGACAATAGTAAGGAAAAAAAACAACAACATAAAACTGACAAATAACAACGTGAAGTTTCGTTGGCTTTATATTTACATAAACAAATGACTGGCTGAGTCAAGAAAGAAGGAAACCTAGTCAGGAAGAATAATTATCCAAACTACTACTACAGATGCACAAACTCAAAGGGCAGGTGAAGTTGCCCAGTTTGAACAAATAATTCCAGTTATAAAAGAAATCCTTGAAAACAGCAATATACTGGCCCTTGCAATGGTGCAGGAGACACATTGCCAAACATTTAGAGCAGAAGATGGGCACGCTCAGGAATAGGCAGCGGATTTTGTTCTGTGAAGCAGAAGCGATATTTAAACTTACAACACTCTAGCGTCGGCGCTGCTAGACAATGGCTGTACAATTATACATCGCGAGCAGACAAGTCGATTGTCGTGTACTTCTGAAAGAATATTCACAACTGCAAATCACCAAATCCAACTTGCGGCACAAAGTCTTAAAATATGAATAATCCGCAAAGTGCGAATGCTCTAAATTTATAAATCAGCAGTGGCCACCGGAAGAAAACCCACAGGACAAGTTCAGACAACAGCACACTTTAAGTGCAAAATCAAGAGGTCCAAACACTGTGGAGTCCTCAACACGATACCTAAGTCAATACGCTCACTGCAGAGACCTACCAGCGAATCGTTCAAACAATCTCGCTCTCCACGCCGGAATTCCTGGTCGCTATACTATCTAACAAACGCAATGGGATCCCACATTTATTTTTTGTGTTTATGTCTCAGGTCTATATATTATTGGTATCTCTTTCTTTATCGTAAACCTAAAGCTACTGGTGTCTTTATAACAACATCCATACAGGGTGTTATTACCCTATGTATCAACATGTCCCATATATTAACACCTTTAAGTAATGGGTCACTTATAAACCATGCTGCCAGCCTTCTTAGTAGGAGCCTATGCATAATTGGTGTTTTATGACCATCTTATGTAACGCGTATTTATTGATGATAATTTAACCATTGACCATCTGCATATGTAATTTTAGTTCAAATGTTTGTAAAGCCTATGGGACTCAACTACGGGGTCATCAGTCCCTAAACTTACAAACAACTTATGAACTACTTACGAACTAGGACGGCACAAATATCCATGCCCGAGGGGGGATTCGAACCCCCGATCGTAGTGGCCGTGCAGACCGTGACTGAAGCGCCTCAGTCCCCTTGGACACCGCGGCCGGCTGCAATTTTAGTGAAATGTTTAATACCTTTTGAATAAGAAATTGTGGCATGCGTGATGTGTATCCCATCAGCATGGTAATATACTGGTCATTAAAAAAAAAAAAAAAAAAAAAAAACAAAAAAAAACAAAAAAAACAAAAAACAAAAAAAAAAAAAAAAAAAACGCGATCTTGGCTGGAAACCTGTACAAATTGATTTATTTGCCCCAAGAAACAAACAGTTCCATACATGACAATAATGAATTAAATAAAAGCACAAGTAGTTGATACTACCGTCACCTCACATTGGTACTAACAGTCGTTTACTGCATTATATCGGCCTCGCTCAGCACGTCGTGTGGCCACCACGTGGGTACCGGTTGCTGTTCAGAGTGCCCTCAATATGTGGGAGCTGAGGTCGCGTGTTGTAGCCAATGGCGCCCCATACCATCACACCTGATGTTTGTCCGCTATACCGCCCCGCAAATGAGCTCTCCAGGCTGCACTCACCACTATACCACCGGGCATAGTTGCGGCCATCATGTAGGGTACTTGAAACGGAACACTCAGCAGCCCAGTGGTGGTGTTCACGTGCCCATTGCAGTCGCAGGAGCTCGTGGTTTCTGGACAATGGAAGCCGACGTAACGGCATGCGCGCAACCAGTCCGACCTGCAGCAGACGGCGACGAACTTCACACCTGTTGAAGGGCTCCGGCGGCGAGCCAACACTGTGGACGACGCTGTACGGTCCCCGGGCAAGATGGCGGTCATCCCGTGCTGCGGTTATGTTCCGTGGCCCAGTTCCTGCTCGTCGCTGCGCACGACCTTCCTCCATCCACTGTTTCCACATACGTATGACCGTCGTAGCAGCATGCCCTGTACGAGTCGAAATGTCGCGGTAGGACAACCTCATCTGCCGGAGACTGATCATTCTGCCCACTTGGAACTCGCGCACGTGCTAACATGGCTCCCTTTGACGTCGACGAGGCATACTGGAACTCGCTGCACTCTGGCCATCTTGTGTGACAGCTGTGCGCCGACTACTGTAGCGTGGTACCGGGAACCAAATTTACAAGGGTTGGACAGCTTATTGAGTCATAACCACTGATACACAGGTACACATATTTTTACAATTAAATACCTTAATCTGAGCAACAAATGAACGCTGGCTCATAATCGAAAACCTTCATCAACCTTGTCCACCAATAACTTGTACAATACTCTCTGCATTATATAAATTATGAACCAAGAAGACAATGTGCGCAATTCTCACGTACCATAATATACATGTAATACTCACTGTTGCAAATTAAATACCTCAGTCCGAGCAACAAACGAACACTGGTTCCTGGCGCTTATACAAATAAATCACCTTCGTAAACGCTGCCCTCAAATAACTTGTACAATACTCTCTTCATGACATAATCTATAAACCAAGGTAAACAATGTACGCGATTCTCATGCAGCAAAATATGTATATAATAATTTAAAAATGCTCAGTCTCTGTTGCAATATTTTATTCCCCAATAACGCGTTTCGCGCTGTTAGCGCATCGTCAGACTGGAAAAAGACAAATGTTTTGTTACAGTCCGTGTACCTGGCGGGCAGCGAATCTAGTGTGGCTAAGATGAGTAAATTTGAATGCAGGAGGTATCTTAACAATTTGTGGCCGCGGTGGAGTAGCCGAGCGGTCTAAAGCGTCTCGCTGCGGAGCGCGCGGTTGCTTGCAGTGGAGGTTCGAGTCCTCCCTCGGACATTGGTGTGTGTGTTTATCCGTAGGTTAGTTTACCTAGGTTTAAGTAATTTGTAAGCTACGGACTGATGACCACGCAGTTTGGTCCGATAGATTTACAAACAGTTGAACACGCCTGTCTGCGGCCAACCTGCTTGTGCCGCAACGCTCTCAGCGACCGCTGTTGACAAGTGACGTACTCGCCGCTCCGCAAGCCTCGCCACGTCTCCTGTCACACCGCGTGTTTTCCTTCGCATCCGCCGTCCGACTCCACTGATCAAACCTCTTCTCTGTCAGAGAGGTTACCCACAGCACTTCCGACAAGTTGCCAACATAGTCGGGGAGTCTTAACGTAGCTCATCGTGCCGATCATGGCACACTACCCTGGGCGCGACATCTACCCTGTCGAACCTACACGAGAGCGCTCTGATCGGCCTACGTGTAGGCGAGACCGGGGCACGTTGGCCATAGGGGCAAGATGGCACCGTGCAATTATTTCCTACAATAGACGCTAGATCGTCTTAGGAATCAATCAGAAGGTAGGTAGCACTGTCCCTCTCCTTATACAGTTCTCAGGCGGCGAAGGTTTGGTCAAGCTGTAGTCCATAATTGTTTCAGTAACATTCAACTCGTCGGTTACTGTGTGTTATTTAAATTTTGCTTGCTTTAGGCGCAACGGAGAGAGTAGTGTCATAAAAGGTCATCGTTTAAGGATTATTTCTTTATGGCATACAGACTTAATTGCTTCAGTGTGTTTTCTAAAGAACAGAATTTATTGTAAAGATGGCGATGGGGCAGGTTGGCCCAAAGAGGACGGGGCACGATGGACAGCCGAGACAATCTGTCACGTCCTGTAGGAGCAATACTGCTTTTAATTCTATGAAAGGTTTGTTACCTTTAATGATAAAAACCTTTATAATTCTTCGAGTTTATTAAATTATTAACATAATGTCGATGTTAAACATATTTTGATACGTTTCAGAGGTCAAAAGATCGTCATATTCACGAGATAAAAAGTGACGAATAAACGCCAACCAGTAAATTTTATTCTAATCTTACACAGTGATCTGAGAAGTGAGGATCTCGTTTATTTCCTTGTCTTCAAAACATGAGTTACGGCTCTGGTTTAAACAATCTATCGGACCAAACTGCGTGGACATCAAACCGTAGCTTACAATCTACTTAAATCTTTGAATGAAGACCTTTGCTAATAAATATTGACAAGTCAAGTTACTATTAAAAAAGCGAGTGATGTGGTACCATACTGCAACCAAATCTCCTTACAAATGGAAGCCTACTGCAAAAGCCATCCATAACGCCACAGTAAGTAACAGAACTTGACCTTAAAAACATACGCAGTGCCAAATCGCGATGTAAACAAAGCCTATAACGAAGTATTGAAGCATGTCAGTTACCTAGCACAGAGCAAGCACCCAGCATCTCGCTACGAAATGACCCTGTAAACTTCCGGTACCATCTGAAGATGAACTTGAAAAAGTTCGAAAACCGGTTCATGGAATAAAGCAAGCTCCATTTAATAAAAGGTTGCGTTTTTCTGTACCTAGAATAAACAATCAGCTTCTTGAATGACCGTGACTTCGTACCCGAAGTTAACTAGCATCCGAGAAACAATAATTATAATCACCGATAATACTAATCATATTCTTCTTGCTACAGTTCTTCAAATTGATAAATGAATTAATTCAAAATTATATTCCACAGGCAGATCCAATAAGTTGGCAAACCCGGGAAAAATTTTAATTACAGTCGCTACGACAGTTTTTATTTATTCCACAGATCGTCTGTAACTACTATCGATATCGCAGTATGAATAGTCGTGCAACTTTAGTGTCACATGACTTTCTTGTAAGTCGTAAGACCACATTCAAAATTCACTTTAAAATAATCATCACTTAATAAAAAATCAATTAAATATATTTCATAAATATTTATAGATCTTGAAAACAATCCGAATACTTCTTTGTTTAACCTTTTATTGAAGTACGAGGCGCGTCCAGAAAGTAAGTTCCGTTTGGTAATAAAATGAAATTGTACACAGATACGGAAGAAATTTTTATTGCACAAAATTCTACAACTCTTAAACTACTTTTCCACATAACTGCCGAAATTTTGCAGGCATTTGTCATAGCGTGGCACAAGGTTTCGTATACCTTATTCATAGAAATCTGCCGCCCGTATCTTCAACCAGTTGGAAACAGTTTCTTTCATTGCTGAAGTGATGACCGCCAAGGAAAGACTTGAGATGTAAGAACAGATGAAATTCGCTAGGAGCGAGGTCAGGGCTGTACGGAGGAGGGTCAAACACGTCCCAGCCAAATCCCTGTAGGAGGTTTTTCGTCACATTTGCGGTGTGATCGTGAAATTTGGGGGAAGTCCATAGCGAGAGCACTAATTGTAAACCTACGGTTTTCCTGGATCTTGTCATCAATTGCGTGAACCAATTCTTCTGTAACCAAAGGTGGACGCCCAATTCGTTCTTCATCGTGCACATCACTACGCCCGCCATTGAACTGTCGGACCCATCTTATCACCATCGAATCACTCATCGCATTTGGTCCGTAAACATCGCAAATTTGCCGATAAATTTCACTTGGTTTCACTTTCCTCGCATTCAGAAACTGAATCACCGACCTGATTTCACAGGCGGCGGGATTTTCAATCAACGCCGACATTTCAAACAAGCACAACAAAGCGTACGTAACTGACAGCGATCTCCAAATGGCGCACGTTCTTCTCCTTGATACACATCGTCTACAGCGCATGTGCGGAACTGCAATCGCAGCGCTGTAGCGGAGATAAATTGAAACGGAACTTACTTTGTGGACGCGCCTCGTATATATAACGTATGAAAGATCTCATAGTTCGGTAATAAAATCATTTCCTATCGAGGCCACATCTCAATACAAAATAAACATTTTTTAAACGACTCTCGTTTTCATTTTTATATACATTGTTAATGTTAAAAAGATGCCAATCGCGGTCCGCAACAGCAGGCAATGTCTTCATGTTCAGCGCGCCGACCTTCGGCTAGTCAACGATAGCGACCGGCATTTTCTCGCTGACGTCGGCAGATAATCCGTCACTGCGTACTGCTGCGGCACCGTCGTAACACGCGAAACAAAGGCGTATAAGATTCACACAATTATATGTTCTCAAACATTAATAACATTCAAAACAATACATTTTTAATTAATCAATGAATAACTGCGAAATTGAGCTATATGAGGGAAATATCAGAGTCACTAAAATGTACTCTCCCCCAATTGTCGGAGGAAATTTGCAGAGTTTTTATGTGACGCTCACGATGTCCCATAAGTGGGCTGAAGAAAGCAGCAAGTCGTTTTGCTACTCGATATGTCAAAGCACAATGGTTCCTAGAGGATATTCTTCTTTATGAACCTTAGGAAGTCCATATAACCTAGGAGATACAGCACAATAAGAATGAAGACCCTTGATAGTGTCCTGCGACCAGGAATGTTTCTTGAGTAGATTATTAGTCTTCCTCTCAACACTTTTTTGTAGAATCAGCAGCAATCCTACAATTTGCTGAATCAGAAAGCAAACAGTGTCTTTTTTTTTTCAACATAATACTGCTTGTTTACAATAGCAGCAGAATTTCCCTTGTCTGCAGCTAAAATAACAGTATCAGGATCCATCCTAAATGAACATAAGCAGCTGCCTCAGCTGTTGTTACATTACAGACAGGCGGATGAGCCCTGATCGACACTGACAAGCTTCCTCCCTAACCTCCTTTTTAGAGTCAGAAGGTAGCTTAAACACGCTGCTTTAAAAATGAGCTGATCTTATCTCCGGATTTAGCCATATATAATGATTTATGCCTCATGATTTTCTATTAACGCTTGGCGCTCTGGTACTTCCCCACTTCTCTGTTACGACAAACTCTTAGACAAATGGTATTTATATCCGTGTTCGTCCTATCTGTGACATGTATTCTTTGTGACTGAGACTTTTTTTGTGTGCTCCCGAGAGCAGCTATCCTAAAAGACATCTTAGTCCACGACGCACAGCCCCCAGTACCTGTGTAGCCGCTTCCAGCATGTGGTGAACGCCTAATCTATTCAAGAGAACCTGGATCCAGGAATCCAGGAATGTGCAGCCTATACGGTGACGGAACGACCTTTACCTCTGCTTCAGACCTGTACCAGAGGTCTACAGGTGGTCCTGTCAAGTATGCTGCAGATGGTGAGCTCTGCCTTCAAGTTGCAAGCAAGATTACCAATTCAGACAGCCGCCCTAAACTGGAGAGAATCTCTTCCAATCCAAAGTGACATGCATCATTGGTACTGACATGAGCCAACACATGCTGTTTGATGCATGCTGTACTTTACATGGTACCCCCTGTGTATTAGTCGTTCCATAAAGGCCCAGAGTAACGTATACAGAGAAAGAAACCTTCCCTACACCACTCTCCTATGCTCCCCTTGTAGTTCCATAAGATGCCAGCAGATGTCAGGCGGTTTCCCGACTTAGTACCGGTAGACGACACTAGAGGAGCTTCTGAGGGTGCCTCTCGCACATCAGAGGGTAGCGTTGAGGGGAGGCTGAGGGGAGAGCTTGTGCCGCCTGCCACGAGGCCACGGCTGAGTCCCGTGTGCCGGCGTTTGAGGGGAGGTGGTGGTGGGGGCAGCCGCTACCTGCTGCCTGCTCTGGCCAGTTTTAAAGGGCTGTTTCTGACCTCAGCGCCATCATGGAATATCTTACGGAACTGCTTCTACACCCCCACCCCGCCCTGCACCCCTGTGCTGTGACCGGGCTCTTACGGAGGTTTCTCGTCTGTATATATTTGTCTGAGCCGAAGGGCTTCATTAGGTGCCTAACGTTGGAGCTCCCAACTACCTTTTGTAAAAATATCCCTTAACTTACAGACTGAAAGGTAACGTTAGGACAAGTAACACCATCTGGCACAGGAACACTTTCCAGCATAAATAGTGCCGCAAATCTGTTAGTAAGACCAACTGCGGAGGCCTCTCGATTGGTCCACTGGGAATTCCCTCGCTACCTGCCACGACTGGGGGGACATACCACGTGCCCAAGGGTGGGGTGACTGCATCACTGCAAGCAGTAGCAGGGTTGGCCACAGCAACAGCCAGATCGGTGGACACGACGGATGTGCCGCGTATCTTTTTGGTCCTCGGAACTGGCCCACAACAGCGATGCCTCTTGACTGCAGCGACTGTTGTGAGTAGTATACTAAAGGGGGTAGGCCAGGGTATCCACATGCATTGCGCAAGGTACCGTTACCCCCACCTCCTATTCTCTCTCTCCCCAACATGATACTGCACTAAAGAAGAGCTTGAAATTAACAACAATTTTAGAGACAAAAGCGTCCTTTGATTAGCAGTGAGTGCTATTGTCTTGGGAGGAGGAATGAGAGGTGGGGATAACGGCAACTCGTGCAATGCATTGTGCATGCCCTGGCGTTATATCCCCTGTACTACACTTCTGTAATTCGGCGCAAAAGAAAAACTTCTGTAGTTGTTAATTGCCAACGCTATATTGTGTGTATATTTCCTGTACGATATTGAGATATGTTGGTAAACATGTATTACTTTGACCATAACGAAGTATACGCGTTATTTTGCTGCGCCATACTAATACACGGTACACCTTGCTCGCCATAACCGTTGCTACACTCCTCGGCGTTGAGTAGGACAGCCTTTGCCGCTGGAATCAAGAAACCCGAGACAGGATCGCGCGGCCTGTGCAGGCGCAATTGGTTTGCGTGGCGCCGCAGCTCCGACCCTGTGGAAGAACGTATAACAGACATATTGCGACCGAGCACACGCTGAATGGTGCCCGGCATCCTTCGTTTCTTCATACCAGCAAACACCCTGTACAGCACCGGCGTAGAAACATGAAAACGCGTAGCGCCATACGAACTGACTCGGTGCGTGGGAGGCTGCAGCAGGTGAAGGAGAGTGTGGTGACGGCGGCCGTGTAGCAGCTCGGCAGGAGACGGGCCGTCACGTGGCATGCACCGATACGCAGACAGGAAAATTTGAAGAGCTTGCTGCCTGGAGTGCTGACCTTTCATCTTCTCCATGTGAGACTTGAATGTTCGAACGAAACGTTCCGCTTCACCATTGGACTGAGGGTGAAAAGGTACGGTGGTTATATGCTGAATGCCATTCACACGACAAAACTGTTGAAATTCCGCACTAACAAATTGAGGTCCATTGTCACTGACGATAGTTTGAGGCAAACCTTCGATGCAAAACACTGATGTTAAGGCACTGATTGTACTAGACGCTGTCGTTGAGTTCATGGAAATCACGAAAGGAAACTTGCTGAAAGCGTCTACAACAATTAACCAGCGCGTGTTCCAGAAAGGTCCGGCAAAGTCAATGTGTAAACGTTGCCATGGTCCCTTGGGGCGTGGCCAGTCTGAGAAACGTTGCGGAGGAGCCGCCTGATGCTGCGCACAAACAGTACACTGTGACGTCATGTTCTCTATTTCAGTTTGAAAAAACGAACACTTTGCTTTATTACAACGTAGACCTGCTGCAGTCAACACTTTGGAAAGGCACTCCAGGTTTGCTAAATGTTCTTCAACATATCATCTAAGTAGTTCGAGCAACACGGTACAGAAACTGTCAGCTGTTCCAAAAAGCGCTGAAAAATATCGGGAGCGGAAGAACTGCCAAAGGGTAGGCGTTGAAATTGAAAAAGGCCCATGTGAGTATTAATGACAAAAAACTTTTTTGACTCGTCATCAAAGGAATTTGTAAGTATGCCTCTGCTAAATCAATCTTAGAAAAGAAACGAGACTGTCCTAATTTGTCCATCAGTTCCTCAGGTCTGGGCAGGGGATAAGTGTCTAGAATTGTTTGACTGTTCACTGGTGATTTGAAGTTCGCACAGAGACGAAGTTTTCCCGACGGCTTGGGTATAATTACTAAAGGCTAGGCCCACTGACTCGCAGAAACAGGAGAAATCACCCCACTATCTTGCCAACGTTTAAGTTCTTCGGCAACTGTATCATGCAATGCGATAGGCACTGGTCTAGCTTTACGAAATTTTGGAACTGCAGATTCTTTTAAAGTTACATGTGCCACGAAGTCTTTTGCACAACCTAGTTCCGACGAAAACAAGTCACTGTATTTTTCACACAATGCACTGATTTTGTCCTGAGGCACTACTGACGAAATTTGAAGCACATCTCTTTGAATTGATAAACCAAACAAGTCAAATGCATCTAGACCAAAAATGTTCTGTGTAGATTCGGCCTGAAGAACTACAAAAGCAACTGTCTTTGTTACACCTTGAAAAGAGGTACGCAGGCTACACGTTCCTAGCACGGGAATATTTTGACCTGTATATGCCGTTAGCACATGTTGAGACGGCGACAATTTTGGCGAACCCAGCAGTTCATAAGTGTCTTTATTCATTAAAGTAACAACGGAACCAGTATCAAGCTGAAATTGCACAGTCTTATTTTCAATGGAGAGAGTCAGAAAAAGTTTTTGCTTGTGGCACTCGACAGGTGCGCTAATGTGGGCAACATCTGACACCGGTTGTTTGCTGCACTTGTGCATGCGCGGGCTACGTAGTGAAGGAAGCGGCGCAGGATCGGCACACAGCGGATTAACAACACTGTCATTAGATGGCACTACCGCCGGATCGGCGTCCGCGCAATGCGAGGCTACTACAGATTCACTAACTACTGCACTAAACTTTTGAGTAGCTACATCAAGTCTACTGTCACTATCTACACAGTACTGGGCACTTTTACAATGAGAATTTGTAGAAGGCACTAGGTTCACTACAGGATTGCACTGTACATAGTCATTTTGCTTGTCCCGAACCCGTTTCCGTTGCACAGATTTACGCGCTCGCCGGCGCTTGCGGCGTGGCTCACTACATAGTTTTGCAATAGGTGCAGAAGAATTTTCTTGCATTTTAGAATCAAGAAAAGCACTGTTCAATTCCACAGCGTCCACGACATTGACAGCATGAACCGTTCTTGCACTCGGCAAAGCACTGTTTCTAATGGCACCGTTCTTTGAATTTACGTTCTGCATACACACTGTCTGCACATGTCCCGATTTACCACATTGATAACAGGTCGCGTTGCGATTAGGGCATTGTGCACGCTTATGGCGAGATACACACTGAGGGCAAGACTTACGAACATTTTTCTGAAATGAGCGTTAGCGCCCGTTATTCAAATCACTGTTTCTAAGACGACGGGGCGACCTTTGTGTCGCACTTTTACACTGTCTACTGTTCACTGTCTGTTCAGCACGGCCTGTACTATTGTAAGAAACACTAGTGCTACACTGAGAACTACGGCTAGGAAAGCGTCCGTAACGGCACACTGAATTTAGACTGTGGCTTTTCATTTCTACATCTGCTAAGTCAAAAGTCTCATGCGCTTCTATAAGCTGCAGTACACTGTCTAATGAAGGGTCTGACTGTATTAGAATTGCTGCCCTAATTCTGGGGTCCTGAATGTTCTGCGTAATCGCATCCCTCAACATCACGTCACTATACGAAAGTCCACAAGAGCAAGTAAATTTACATTTGCGGGTTAAGCCGTTCAATTCCGTAATCCACTCTTGGTGTGACTGCTGCGGTAATTTTTTAAGTCTGAAAAATTGGTACCGCGCAGCGGCTACGAGAACTTTTCTCTCGTAATGAGCATTCAGTGCATCTACAATTTGTTCAAAGTCTACATCACGAGGAGATGCGTGAGGGAAAAGTTTTTGCAATAATACGAAGGTCTGGGCGCCCACAATCGATAAGAAAAGGTTCTTCACTCTCTGACCTGTAATTTGATGAGCCGCGACGAGTTCTTGAAACTGTGCGCTCCATTCTTCCTCACGTTCGTTGTACTGGCGAAACGTAGGAAGCGTTGCGGCGGCAGGTGTGGGCTGCTGAAGCGGCGGCTGTTGTTGGTTAGCTGCTTGCGCTGTCAGCTGGGCCACTGCTTGCAGGAGTTGTGTGATTTGCGCCGTCTGTAACTGAATAATTTCCATGCTGACCGATTAGGCGCCGCGCATACAAGTAAATTATAACAAAACACAAATGCAATATGAAAGAGGACGCTCTGCAACAAAAAAAGTCCACAAAACACGTCACCAAATATGTTTCCCCAAAAATCTTATAGTAAGGGTGGGTGGGCGGGAGCAATTTCTGCGTGCTCCGACTGCTGCTGTCTGGCTGCTGCAAGCGGGCTGGTTCAAGGTTCGTCTATCACTCCTCGTCGCCACTTTTGCGTCCCAGCCTCGTCGCCGCTTTTGTGTCTCGGTTCCGTCATAGGTGTCGGTGGCCGAGTGGAATGAGACCGACACAGGAATAAAGATAGCATGCTGGTGCAGGTACGGAGGGGAGCACCCAGAAACTAGAAACACTAAAGTAAATTAGAACGAGATATATATTGCACAGAATTTATACAATACTTAACTTTTACATTGTTCAGTACTGCAGATACATAGTTGAGCTAGAGTCCTGCCTAGTGCCTATCCGATAGCCAAGTCTTCACAGGTGCCTATCTGATTCCGAAGTGTTGACTGGTTCCTATCTCAGTCCCAAGTGAACGATGTCGTTCAGTGGTGGCCACGAGTGGAGTTGTAGCAGAGGGCGCTCGTGGCTGACGTCGTAAGAACGCCGCGCCGTGCGTGCATGGTGGCGCGCGGCGAAAGTAGGGGGCGCGCACTTTGGACTTGTGCGACACCACACCGCCCACCGGCAAAAATTTATTTCTTTGTAATTAACAATTGCAGAATTTTCTACATCTTTCTTATACATGTGGTCTGATGCTAACGTCGCCTTTTACCTGTACTTATCCTCCTTCTCAGACACTTTTACCGCTTCACTCCACTTTTATCTACCTAACCAGCTGACCTTCCCGTCAGCCATATAATAGGCCTCATTCCGCTACACAACCCTTTATCAGTAAAACAGTTCATAACAACTGTTCTTGGAATGTAAACAGCGGAAACCTCTTTCCCGTATCATTTCATTCAAATGAGCAGACCACCTGTCTCCTTTTGTGTAACAAATGCAAGACCTGTCCAATCCACCCACCCAGCACTTCCTATTCCAGTCCTGTCACAGGCTTATCCTACCCTATCGGAGGCCGGGCCACTTGTGAAAGCAGCCACGTAATTTACCAGCTGTGCTGCAAGCACTGTACAGCTTTCTATATTGGCATGACCACCAACCAGCTGTCCATTAGGATGAGTGGCCACCGCCAAACTGTGGCCAAAAACAAGGTGGACCACCCTGTGGCACAGCATGCAGCGGAGCATATGCTTGATTTCAATGGCTGCTTCACAACCCGGACCATCTGGACCCTCCCATCCACCACCAACTTTTCTGAACTGCACAGATGGGAGTTATCCCTACAATACATTCTCCGATCCCGAAATCAACCTGGCCTCAACCTACGATAACTTCCCTATATATATATCTTTTTTCCATACCTTACAGTTCCTACCTCTCTATCCCAAACCTCGCCTATTTTGAGTGGTGTGTGAATGTGTGATCGTGTATATATATATATATATATATATATATATATATATATGTGTGTGTGTGTGTGTGTGTGTGTGTGTGTGCACGCATGCGTGCATGTGTATGTGTATGTATGCGGTCTTGTGTACTTGCAGTGTGCATGCACTTTCTATATATATATATATATATATATATATATTTATTTATTTTACTTTTTTTATTATTTTATTTTCTCCCCCTACCCGCTTCCTCACTCCATTCCTAAGCTGCATCTCGTTATTCCCATCTAACCCATCCCCACCACCGTGACGTAACCTTTCTATCCCCTCCCCCTCCCCTCCCCTCCCGACCCCAATTCGCTGCAGAGCGTGATTCGAAGAGCGGCAGTCGGACGTGATGGTTGTACGACAGTGTTGTGTGCCTGTGTGATTGCGTGAGTGCTCTATTTTCTGAAGAAGGCCATGGCCGATAGCTGAATGTGTTGTATGTGTGTGTCTTTTGTATGTGCCTGTCGCAGCTCGTCGCCACGTCTTTGCGGTGAGTTGTATACTGTCCTCACATATTATTAATTCCAACCTGGACTTTCCATTATTAAATTTTGTGTAAGAAGTCTTAGTTATGTTCTCAGGACATGTCCCTCACCGTGTTACTCAATCATTTGCTGAGAATCTATGTGCCACGATCGACTGGTGAATATTTTATTTCAGATAACCTGTTTCAACAAACTTAATTCTCATATTCAGGTCTCTATATTTTCAAAAATAGCACCTCATATGAGCTGATGCTTGAACTGTGTGTTATAAAATCATATACATATTAAAATATAGAGATCTGAAAATGACAACGAAGTTTGTCCAAACCAGTTATCTGAAATAAAGTATTCGACAAGTGATTTTGTCATATATAATGTCAAGAAATAACATCTCACAATCCCAGATAAAGAACTTATAAGCAAGTTAACACACATGTTGTTGTTGTTGTCTTCAGTCCGCAGACTGGTTTGATGCAGCTCTCCACCCTACTCTATCCTGAGCAACCCTCTTCATCTCCTCATAAGAACGGCAACCCACGTCTATCTGAATCTGCTTACTGTATTCGTCTCTTGGTCTCCCTCTGCGGTTTTTACCCTACACACTTCCCTCCAATGCTAAATTCACGATTCCTTAATGTCTAAGAATGTGCCCTACCAAGGTATGCCAGAAATTCCTTTCCTCCCCAATTCTGTTGAGTGCCTTCTCGCTAGTTATGCGATCCACCCACCTAATCTTCAACATTCTTCTGTAACACCACATTTCAAAAGCCTTTATCCTCTCCCTGTCCGCACTGTTTATCGTCCACGTTTCACTCCCATACAAGGCAACACTTCACACAAATCCCTTCAGAACGGACTTCATTACGCTTGAAACAGTAGAGCTGCATGTCCTCGGGAAAGGTAACGGCTGTAGTTTCCCCTTGCTTTCAGCCGTTCGCAGTAACTGTGTGGCAAAGCCACATTAGCTGATGTTACAAGGCCAGCTCAGTCAATCATCCAGAGTGTTTCCCCTGTAACTACTGAAAAGGCTGCTGCCCCTCTTCAGGAACCACATGTTTGTCTGGCCTCTCCACAGATACCCTTCCGCTGTGGTTGCACCTACGATATGGCTTTTTGTATCGTTGAGGCACGCAAGCCACCCCACCTCGTCAATGTCTGTGGTTCGCATACAGACGATAAACAGAAACAAAACGACAAAAGCAACCCTCCAGGTTACAGAAATGGCGAGTTTCAGGCAATTTTTAAAAAAAAAGTGACCGCATAAGTGGCTATGTGAATACTACAAGAAACAAGGGCAACATAAACACGTAAGTGAATAAAATAAAAGCATAGCATGAGAATTGTTCATGATCGAATTCAGTAAGAACCACACAAAAATGTAAAACAAAAATATTTCCTGAAGATGATTTGAAATAAAGCGAAACGCGGCAGGTCTGATTTAATTTTTACTGTTGCAAAAGACGGTAATCTCACCTATAGAAACTGATATGTAATATTCACAGACAGCCAACTAATATTTTAATAAGTCAGAATGTTTGCGATTTAATCTGTGGCTCTACTAACCACCCTGACCGTTGTGATGATACTGCCGGCCCTTGCATCTCAATGTTATCGTACGATACCGTCTGCGTCAGACCCGGAATCGTGTGGTTCAATAGTGATACATGTTGCGTGTGAACTTAGTTAAAAACGAAATAGCCAGCCTAGAAATCAGTGTAGGACAGTGTCTCGGTGATACTGTGATTAAAATAAGCGATAGATGTCATTAATTAAGAGATTCATTTATATGCTTTCCAGACAGTTCTATAAACAATAGTTTTGTTATTGTACATTATTTCAAGAACTAGATAGACGAATTTTCGAAACTTTAGGTAAATGAAAATAAATAGCATTGTTTATGTTAGGCTCATAAACAAGTTGTGTTGATCAGCTAATTGTGTTAATTAATGTAATAGTCGAAATTTCTATATTGTATTTCTTTGTATATATTGACTGACATGATATTTTAAACCTAGTTTCAGAATTAACAATATATTTGATAGTTCAATATATGTTAGGAACATGAATGATGTACTCATTAACAAAATCAAATGTTCAAATGTTTGTAAATCTATCGGACCAAACTGCGTGGTCATCAGTCCATAGCTTACAAACTACATAAACCTAGGTAAACTAACCTAAGGACAACATACACACACCCATGCCCCAGAGAGGACTCGAACCTCCACGGCGAGCAACCGCGCGCTCCGCAGCGAGACGCTTTAGACCGCTCGGCTACTCCACCGCGGCTCATTAACATATTAATTGTCATTTAACATTACTCTTTGTTATGTTACAGCAAGTACCGTGATTAAGACTTAAAAAGATATGCGCCATCTAAAATTATTGTATGTATAGTTTTCATTTTGTATTGTGATTATTTTTGTGTACATGAAATGTATTACTGTTACGTTCGGTAATTGTAAATTAGTATATTCAGTTGTTATGAACAATGCATAATGTAATGTCATTATTGTCGATGTTATATATTTGCATATATACATGTGGCATCTGTACCGAAAGAACATACGTCACTTCTGATCCTGCAGTTGTTGTTATTATTTAATATTCATAGAATATATGACATCAACTGCGATTGGGCAAAGCAGACGCCACATCGCAGTTGATGTCATATATTCTGTGAATATTGAATAATAACAACTCCAGGATCAGAAGTGACGTATATTCTTTTGGAACAGACGCCACATGTATATATATAATATGCCGGTGACGGGCAATGATCCTATCGTTTGTGGGGAGGGGTGGGCAAGTTTGAAGCCCTTACTCTTACGGGAATTAGTTTCATAACTACGAGTTTGAGTACTGTGGGCAGGGCGAAGCTGGGAATTGTATCTGACGGGAGGCGTGCTTTGGTAGTCCTTGCAAGTGCGGTGATCACTGTGTCCCAGTGGTGTAGGGGTCAGCGCAACTGCCTAGAAAGCAGGAGACCCGGGTTCGACTCCCGGCTGGGTACACATTTTCAGCTTTGCCCAATCGCAGTTGATGTCATATATTCTATGAATATTATATATTTGCCTCACCACCTTGCGTGAGGGAGTTCGAGTTTTGGCGTTTGTCAAATGCTTTGAAACCTATGTCAGTCTGTGTTGTTGTGGTGTATTGTGAACGTCATGAAATGAAGTTGTAATGTTTTGGTGGAGAAGCAGTTTGATTGGAAATTAAAGAAGAAGTGAAAAATTGTACCTACGAGTATTTATTTCTACCACGAGAATAATGTAGAAGCGAGCAGAACCCCCATACATCGTAATGTTGAAAAGCTAAGTATCTTGTTTGGAAGTGGTAGAATGAACTGTAATTACTTAAAAATCACATAAACATTATACCGTACACTCCAAGTTCTGTCACTGTTAGCACATTAAAACAATGAAGGAGAACTCATTATGCGCGATTATATGTAGATGTTCTTCTAGAATGAGTGTGGCGAAAACCGTATGATCCAAGTAAAAGAATCACGAAATATATGAATTTCGATTTAGCTTAATCATCTTAAAATTTTTGACAACGTAGTTGAGGGAGTCAGCGAACTTTTATTACGTACTAGCTGAAAACACGGCGTTCCACGGGTATGTATTTATTCCAGTACGTCAGTTCATCTCATTCTTACCGCTCTGTCCATGTCACATGTACCTGTAGAGGTTTGAAGCCTGCAGATTAGTTTTCACGTAGCCCAATAGTTATGACGTCATCTCTTCTAAACAATGTGTCACACAATAATGTAATTTCCCACGGGCGCAGAGTAGAACATAAGAAAATTGCAAGTGTAATTAATTTTTTGCGAATAGAGTGGGTGGTGTAGTCGTTGCAAATTGAAACCTTCTATGCGATAGGGTGAATTACCTTGCCTCTCATTGTTTATGTTGTCATAACTTTTTTGTTTTTATTTTTTGTGATTGCTGTTTTTATTTTTTGTTTTTACTTCTTTTTGATAAATTGACCAAACACATAGACTGGTATAATCCAAATACTGGTTGCCAGAGTAGTTCCCATGGCGTACATTCCCACTACTGGAGGAGGAAGGGAAATGTACCAATGCCTTCTAAACACATAACATACACCATACAATTAAAACACACTGATATCTATCTTCGTACAACTTTCTGATACCTATGAGCTAGTGCCGGCGACAAGAAATTTGCAAATTGTTGCTGGTAACTGCCACGGGACCTTAACTCGTGGTTTGCGTTCTACAGATACGACATGAATTCGACCCCGCCCATCAGTTTCAGTTCAATAATAGCATAGGAGATACGCTCCAGCAAGCAAATGGTTGAATTGTGTTTAGATCGCGGGTACGGTTTGATGTTTGGGATGGTGAACCAATCCACCGGCACGTTCCTCGGTCTGATTGATGAAGGCCAGCATTCCTTGGGCGAGCTCCCACACTTCAGACGCTCGACGGCATTCAGAGTGCTAATTCCTGGTGTCCGGAACGCGACACTGGACACAAATGCCAGAGCCTACGAGACGAATATCGGCCATCCTTTTGTTTGTCGGCAAGATGTTGTAGACGAGCTCGTACCAGAGGCTATACACCTCGGATGGCAGGAGTGGATGAGAGATGTGGCCCACACCTGCCACCTGTTGACCTCTAGGTACCGAGCCTCCAGTTTATGGACTGGTGGACGGCTCCTCAACTTATCATACGTCAAGCAAATTGATTGATGTTGAGCTGATGTAGTCTGGAGGACGTATCTCCGATTCAAAAAGTAGACATGCGACATCTTGTAGGGAACGCCGACTATCATCATGGGGGCTTTCTCTGATTGAGGTAGAAAGTGGTCGAGAATGACTGCTGTGGGACCCTGAGGATCTGATTCCTGCAGTATGTTTGTCCTGTCGATTAATACTGCCATGCACTTACTATGGAAGTGGATGAGGCCTACTTCTCCCACAGAGGGGTCGCGAACACACATGGTTGCCTTAACTTTAAGAATGTGGTGCCTCCACAGAAGCCAGATCGTCACTTGAGAAATTGCTCGCGCTATCAATTTCGGGGTGGTCAATAGCTGCGCCACATACCAGGCCCGAGC
The DNA here is from genome assembly GCA_026315105.1 of Locusta migratoria. Taxonomy (NCBI): domain Eukaryota; kingdom Metazoa; phylum Arthropoda; class Insecta; order Orthoptera; family Acrididae; genus Locusta; species Locusta migratoria. The sequence goes on along the minus strand of CM048746.1, from coordinate 2,639,893 downwards.
AAGTATGTTGGTATTGATCACTGTGGTTTTCTGGAGCAGGTCGAGTTGCCGGCCGCGGTGGCCGAGGAGACTGAGGCGCTCCAGTCATGGTCTGCACGGCCACTACGGTCGGGGCTTCGAATCCCCCCTCGGGCATGGATATTTGTGCCGTCCTAGTTCGTAAGTAGTTGATAAGTAGTTTATAAGTTTAGGGACTGATGACCCCGTAGTTAAGTCCCATAGACTATACAAGCATTTACAAGCAGGTCGAGTTAGGGCACTGCATGTTCTCTGCATTGACCGCGAATCAGAGTAAGGACCTTCCACCAGGTATGAACCTGCATCTGTTTGGGTTGTTTAGTGACAATGAGTCGCAGGATCTTTTGCTCCTCAACTACACGATACCACGGTCGAGGAGTGTCAAGACCACAATGAGCAATTGGAATCATGACCGTCTACTGGCGGTTGATGATTGCACCTGAGGCACAGCCGTATAACTGCAGGGTGCCCCAGACGATGTCAATGTCTGCAGCCATGGAGAGGAATATTCCGACATCATCAGCGTATGCAGCACACTGCACGAAGTCATACAGACCTGCGCACCAGTGATGCTGTTCCCCATAGTAATGCATCGATGGCCAGGATCGACAACGGACACCCTTGTCACACCGATCGACCAACTGGTATGGGCGACATCGGATATCCGTTCACAGTGATCGCAGATGTTGCGGCAGTGAGGAAGTTCTTCATAGCACTTAAGAAACACGGTGCAAAGCCCAAACGGGACATGACGTGCAGCAAATAGGTATGACTAACACGGGAAAAGGCGTTAGAAAAGTCCACAAGAGACGGTTTAGATTAGATTAGATTAGTTCTTCGTTCCGTAGATCCATGTTGAGGAGATCCTCGTGGATGTGGAACATGTCAAGAAACAAATTTCAGAAGTTTGATAATACTAATAACATGAATACAGATATACATTTTTAAGGTTTTTTTAAATATTTTATAGCTGATAATACAATAATACTAATATGGTATTTGTATATGCATCATTTGCTACAATTTAGAAATTCACTAATGGAGTAGGAGTTGGCCACTAGAAAGTCTTTTAGGTTCCTCTTAAACTGATCTTTATTTGTAGCTAAATTTTTTATACATGATGTTAAATTATTGAAAATGTGTGTTCCTGAGTAGTGGACAACTTTTTGAACTAAAGTAAGTGCTCTTAAGTCCTTGTGTAGATCTTTTTTATTCCTAGTATTGTATGTATGAACTGAGCTGTTTGTTGGGAAAATGGATATATTATTTATGGCAAATTTCATTAAGGAATAAATATACTGAGAGGTAGTAGTTAATATACCCAGTTCTTTGAAGAGGCTTCTAAGGGACGTCCGTGAATTTACTCCACAAATAATACGTATTTCACGTTTTTGGACTCTGAAGACTTTTCACTGACTTGAAGAGTTACCCCAAAATATTATGCCATATGACATTAGGGAATGAAGTAAGCAAAGTATGCAAGCTTTGTTATTTTTATGTCTTCTATGTCTGATAACACTCGTATTGAAAATACAGATTTGTTGAGTCGTTTCTGCAGTTCTGTGGTGTCCTCCTCCCAACTAAATTTATTATCAAGCTGTAATACCAGGAATTTAATACTGTCAACCTCTTCTATCTGATCTTCATCATACTTCTCTATGCATATGCTGGTGGGAAATCTCTTACATGTTCTGAACTGCATGTAGTGAGTCTTTTCAAAGTTTAATGACAATGAGTTGGCTTTAAAACATTTATTAATGTTCATGAAAATATCATTAGCAGACCTTTCTATAACTATCCTTGACGTACATTTTAGAAATACTTGTATCATCTGCGAACAAAACGAACTCTGCTTCTGGTAGTGTAACTGATGAGAGGTCATTAATGTACACAAGAAAAATCAATGGCCCTAAGATGGATCCTTGTGGGACACCACATGTAATTTCTTCCCAATCCGATGATGACTGTTGGCTTAATTCACTAGTCACTTGCACTGACACCCTTTGTTTCCTGTTAGTTAGGTACGACTTGAACCATTTTGCAGCATTTCCTGTGACCCCATAGAATTCCTTGGTGAGTGCTGTGTGGCAGACCATATGACGATAAGCCGCGGCAGCGTGGAATATATTGCGGTGGGTAACACCACATGCGTGGTAAGGGCTGATGACAATGTCAATCACCTCCAAAATTTCAAGTAAACGTGTTGGGAATTCAGAAAATGGCTACACGAACACTAGTATAAGAGAACTGACAGTGTCTGAAGTCGACATAGTTTGCCAAGACGTATCGTGGAAGAATCCGAGGGAGTGAAGAAAAATAAAGTGCCTCTAAACTGGACATAAAGGGCAGCTATTATGATATTAGAAGTTTTCATATTTTTTATTTGTGAAGTCGGTGAACCCCGGAATGAGCAATAGTTTACAATGCGCACCATTGCTCGGAAGGAAGGAAGATTGGTGCTTAGCGTCGCGTCGATGTCGTGGTCATTAGAGGCACCATTATTAGGAAGTATGCCGCTGGCGTCAGGAAAGCTTGGGTGTGCTGCGAACGTCAGCTCAACCTCCGCGTCATTGCAGGATTTGTTTCTGCTGATGCTGAGCTAACAATCAATGAATATCGAATTAGAGTGAATGTGTTTTCAGTACTGATTAGATGTATTTTAAAATCTTATTAGCATTCTGTCAAAGTTCCATTTGTTTTCATGTGACGACTAGTTTCGAACTATCAGGATCATCTTTAAGGCAGCCTCTAACTCGTGTGTGTGTGTGTGTGAAGTATTAATTCATTACATATTTAGTGCTAACTGTAATAACGACACATTCACTACGCACCTTCAAAATTGACACATTGTACGACACATAGATCAGGAGATATGGCGGCATATACTCTGAGATGCTTGAAGACTGAAGCATCATGCATCTCGTTTAAATTTCTTACTTCTCTGATACAGCTGTATTCGCGACAAATTTTACAGCCAGTAGCCACATGGGCCACTGAATGTACGTACTTAATTATAACATTGTGCGACACATAGTTCAGGAACTAGGGCGTCATAACCTGAGATGCGTAAATAACTACTGCACCACGCGTGACATCTTGTTCCTTCTCGTTATTACTAACTTTATTGGCAGCATATTTCGCAGACGATATCGAAATATAACTCAAAGGACCTCCACAGTTATAGCACTTACGACACATTGTTAAATAGATATAAAGTATTTACCACTGAGCTGCGTGAAAACGAAACTACATGGTAAAATTCGCCGCCGCGACGGAGCGGCCGAGCGCATTGAGGCGCTATGCTACGATGCGCGAGGTCGTTCCCCGTCGGGGGTTCGAATCCCCCCTCGGGCATGGATGTTTGTGCCGTCTTTAGTATAAGCTGGTTCATAAGTACTTTGTAAGTTTAGGGACTGATGACCCCGCAGTTAAGTCCCATAAGCTTTACAAACATTTAAACATTTTTTTAAAATTCGCTACAGATGCAAGCGAAATACATATTCGTAAAAATACTGTAGGTCGATTAGAGAAAAGCAAATTCCATATCTGGATACTAATATTGCGTGGGTAAGAACGATCAACCTCCTAATGGGATAGGTGTGATGTCGTAATGTGGAGAGTGACTCAGCTAGGAGGGAAATATATGTAGAAATGGAGGAGAAGGAGATGGATATATACAGAAAGAGCCGAGGAAGAAATTGATTTAGATGGTGTGAGGAGATGATACCGGAGGAGGAGCAGCAGACAGAGAAAGGAGGGCTAGAGAGAGGGCAGAAGAGTGAACGGACAGAGAGGAAGTTAGGATATAGACGAATGGAAGACTCTGACAAACACGCGCCCGGGATTGTCACATTCCGTCCACTATTTATTTATTTTGCGTTCGATATGCCACGTGCCTTACAGTACTAGGCACATTCAAAACGAGAAACTAAATTAAGAATTAAAGGGAACACACATTTGTCAAAATAATTTACAACTAAACGGAAACTCTTCAATTACAAAGCCAAGAAATGGCAGTGTCTGTAAGTCTATGCAGATCCTCCAGCAAACCGTCCCAAAAACCATGAATTTTACAATCAAATATGTACTGCATCGTCTGTATTTCGCCGCAGTCACAGTGAGGATCGTCCACGTAGCCGCACTTGGCCACCAGCTCGTTGCACCGTCCAACACCAGTTTTCATTCTGTTTAATGCCACCCCGGTTCTTCGAGGGAGGTTGAAACCAGGAACATGATCAGCCGGGTTCTTAATGACGTGTCCATTGTGAACATTTGCTTGCTGCCATAGGTGGTTCCATTCTGTTACGGTGTTCCGATTGTTCGACGAGTGGTTCCAGAAGGGATTTCTATACATTAATCGTGTCGGGCCATGTAGATCAGCGTGTATGAGAAGTGTGATGTCAGCAGCAATTTTTTTCCATTTCTCTTTGGATTGCATGTTGTCTGCGGAGTGACGGAGGTTCAATACTTGCCAGCACAGAGAGCCACGGTGTAGGAGTAGGTCTCAACGTTCCAGTTATTGTTCGCAAGGTGTCATTTAGGCGAACATCCACTTTGTTGACGTGCGAACTGTTAGCCCATACAGGTGCGCAGTATTCTGAGACGCTGTAGATTAGAGCCATGGAGGAAGTGCGAATTGTCGTAGCATTGCTTCCCCAGGTAGAGCCTGCGAGTTTCTGAATGATATTGACTCTGCCTCTGAGTTTTTGGCTGACGTCATGCAGGTGTTCTTTGAACGTTAGGCTGCGGTCCAGTTTAACACCCAGGTATTTCGGTGCTCTTTCGTGTCTTATGTTCTGGCCTTCTATATTTAAGCACAGCTTCCTTTCTGCTTGTTTGTTGTTCAGGTGCATCACTGTGCTTACTGTTTTTGATGCATTAAGTTTCAGATGCCAGGTCCTGTAGTAGTTGTGAAGCTGCACCAAATCAGAATTTAAGCCTGATTCTAATTGTTCAAATGACTCACCCTGCAGGGCAAAGGCCAGATCGTCGGCATATGCGAACTTCCTTGATTTGAGTTCCGGCATATCGGAGATGTACAAATTAAACACTAAAGGAGCTAGCACAGAGCCTTGTGGGAGTCCATTATCAAGTATGCGGGGTTTGCTTGATTTTCCGTTAATATGTACTCTGTACTTCCTTGTAGATAGCATATTATAGAAGAGCTTTACTGACTTCTCACATTTGACTACTGTAGCAAGCTTATACGATAATCCTTTTAGCCAGTCCATGTCGTATGCAGCCGAGAGCTCTATAAATACTACACCAGTCTTTTTCTTGTTCTGAAAACCACGTTCAATGTGCGTGGTTAACGCCAGGAAGTTATCGCAGCAGCTCCTCTTCGACCTGACACCGGCTTGCTCCACTGGTATTGCTGTGAGTCACTCTCTTTAGGAGAATTTTTTCGAAACGTTTGTACATAACTCGCAGCAGATAGATAGGTCTGTAGCTCTTTGGATCTCTCTCGTCCTTTCCAGGCTGTAAGATAGCTATTATCTTCGACTCCTTCCATTTGTTTGGGATGTTTCCAGTCTCCAGTATGGCGGAGAAAAATCTGCAGGCCATGTGCGTGCTCTTGGGCCTAAGTTCTTTAGAAACTCCGGTAAGACTCCATCAGGTCCGGCTGCTTTCCTTGATTTGATGTCATTTATTGCAGTTATCAGCTCTTCTTCAGAAACAGTGCTCCCAATGTTTGACTGTTCTGCGCAGTTCTTCAGTGCTTGAGTCATGAGTCTTTGAAGGTCCTTTTTCTGTTGTGTAGGGACGCGATCTTTGAGTTTCCAAGTATAACTGAGCTTATTCTATTAGGATTAACAGCACTCTGTTTGGAGCTGGGATGTACAGCACTCCCTAATTTTCTGAGAAGACTCCAACTTTTACGGCTGGAATGGGTGAAATCAAACTGTTCCACTAGCTCATGCCATCGTTTCGTTCTTTCTTCGTCAGTGAGTCTGCAGTCTGAGGATTTCCGGTGTGAGATTCACATTGTTTGTTAAAGCCTGGTATCTATTCTCTTCTGGCTCCACGTGGAATATTTTCTTGGGCTGCTCGCAGCAGCAGTTTAGTAAACCTCTCATAGTTTATCGGAATTGGAGGAATTCTGGTCTCAGTATGTCCCACGCGAGATTGATATTTGTCCCATCGTGCCTTGCGAAGGTCTATGACAGGTATCTGCAGGCCAATGTCAATAATAACTGGTGAGTGTTGGCTCTTTGGAAGGCGTGTCAAAACAGTTCGCTTTGCTTGCGCCGTGCACTATCTTGCGCTGCAGACTGCACATGACGTAAACTGCGAGTTGTTCACAGAACCATACCTGTATCTCCAGTGCTTGTTTGTCGGCAGGTAGTTAGCTTATCGATTACACGCAAAACCCGTCTCTTACACTGCCAGACTAACCTGATACAGGCTGATGACGCATGTCCGCCTCGCAGGAAAGGAGCTGAGGCGCCTGTGCACACAGCCAACAGCGCGCAGGGTCTCCAGCTCAAAATGTGCAGTCACGAATAACAAACAGCAATAGTTAGGTGTAACAAATCATTACGTATCAAATAACAAATAGCAATATTTCCAAATGTTCAAATGTTTGTATAGCTTATGGGACTTAACTACGGGGTCATCAGTCCCTGAACTTACAAACTACTTACGAACTAGCTAACACTAAGGACGGCACAAATATCCATGCCCGAGGGGCCGTGCAGACCGTGACTTGAGCGCCTCAGTCCCCTCGGCCACCGCGGCCGGCGAAATATTTCCCACCATATCTGTTAACAGAAAAACAATCCATTTATTTCACAAGAATGATTCTTTCTGGATCTATGGGTAAACAGATAGTAGTTCATAATGCTCAAAAAAAAAAAAAAAAAAAAAAAAAAAAAAAAAAAAAAAAAAAAAAATCTAATATATAAAGAAGAGTGTCCGTATATTTGTACGTGTTGCATACAAATGTACAGTTCTGTTCTATGCTTTATGATATTTTCCACGCGTAAGCTTCAATCCATGAGAACGGTCGCCGTAAGTGTAAGAATCACGTACGATACATAGTTCACGAGATATGACATCATAAACAATGAGATGCTCAGAAAACTGCTGCATTTAGCGACAATTTTGCTCATTTTCTCCTAAACCACTGGACCGATTTCCACCAAATTTGGTGCACACATTCCTTACCGTGAGGTACAATTGCTGTCATATACGACACATGATTCAGAAGATATGACGTCATAAACAATAGGATTTGCAAGAAACTGCCACATAATGCGGCGAGACTTTATAAATACGCTATACGAGAATCAGAGTACTTAGCGACTTGCAACAAACTTTATACATAATTTCAAACTTTTATTAAACTTTCTCTCGCTGACAACCATAGCAAAATGATGAAAAGAAAAAAAGTTTCTTGCTTACTACTTTTCCGCTGTTTATTGAGTAAAACTACGGCTCTCGGTATGACGTTACAATTTATAATTTGAACACTACAAATTGTAGCGACAGGAAATTTTACAGACAATATACACATAAGTAGTTGAATGTAGCTTCTAAATTGTATCACATTCCGACACGTAGTTCATGAGATATAAGCACATAAACAATAACGTTAATGGAAAACCGCCCCATCACGCACCAAGTTTTAATCTATTACGTCTGTACTACTAATTGTATTCCCAAGAGGTTTTACAGACATACAACCCTGATACAAAATGAATATATATCTGAAAAATGGCAGGAATAAATAGATAAATAAATACCAGCGCAACGCCGGGTTTTCATCTAGTAAACAAATAAAATAAAGAAAAGTAAGAGTTCTAAAATCCTGCTACAAATCGATGTTGTGATATGTTGTTGTTGTGGTCTTCAGTCCGGAGACTGGTTTGATGCAGCTCTCCACAATACCCTATCCTGAGCAAGCCTCTTCATCTCCACATAAGAACGACAACCTACATCTGTCTGAATCTGCTTACTGTATCCATCTCTTGGTCTTCCCCTGCGATTTTTTCCCCACACACTTCCCTCCAACGCTAAATTAACAATTCCTTGATGTCTAAGAATGTGTCCTACCAATCTATCCCTTCTTTTAGTCAAGGTATGCCAGAAATTCCTTTTCTCCCCAATTCTGTTCAGTACCTCCTCATTAGTTACGCGATCCACCCACCTAATCTTCAGCATTCTTCTGTAGCACCATATTTCAAAAGCCTCAATCCTCTTCCTGTCCGCACTGTTTATCGTCCATGTCTCACTCCCATACAAGGCAACACTCCATACAAATGCCCTCAGAAAGGACTTCCTTAGGCCTAAATCAATATTCGATGTTAACAAATTTCTCTTTTTCAAAAACGCTTTTCTACCCATTGCTATTCTGCATTTTATATCCTCTGTACTGCGCCCATCATTTGTTATTTTACTGCCCAAGTAACAAAACTCATCTACCTCCTTTATTGCTTCGTTTCCCAATCTAATTCCTTCAGCATCACCTGATTTTCTTACACTGCACTCCATTACCCTAGTTTTGCTCTTGTTAATGTTCATCTTATATGCACCTTTCAGCACACTGTCCATTCCATTCAATTGCTCTTCCAGGTCCTTTGCTGTATCTGACAGAATTACTATGTCATCGGCAAAACGCAATGTTTTTAATTCTTCCCCCTGAACTTTTATTCCTTCACCAAATTTCTCCTTGCTTTCCTTTATAGCTTGTTCAATGTACAAATTGAATAACATTGGAGAAAGGCTACAACCCTGTCTCACTCCCTTCCCAACCACTGCATCCCTTTCATGCCCTTCAACTCTGACAACCGCTGTCTGGTTTTTGTACAAGTTGTAAATAACCTTACGCTCCCTATAATTTACTCCTGCTTTTTTCAGAACTTTAAAGAGTTTATTCCAATCAACATTGTCAAAAGCCTTCTCCAAATCTACAAAAGCTAGAAATGTAGATTTGCCTTTTCTTAATCTATCTTCTAGGATAAGCCGTAAAGTGAGTATTGCCTCCCGTGTTCCTACATTTCTCCTGAACCCAAACTGATCTTCCCCGAGGTCGGCTTCTACCAGCTTTTCCATCCTTCTGTATATAATTCGCGTTAATATTTTGCAGCCATGACTTATTAAACTGATGGTTCTGTAGTTTTCACACCTGTCTGCACCTGCTTTCTTAGGGATGGGGATTATAACATTTTTCTTAAAGTCTGAGGGTACTTCACCTGTCTCATACATCTTACACACCAGGTGAAACAATTTTGTCATGGCTGGTTCTCCCAGAGACTTCAGTAGCTCTGAGGGAATATCATCTATTCCAGGGGCCTTGTTTCGACTTAGGTCTTTCAGGGCTCTGTCAAATTCTTCTCTCAGTACAGTATCTCCTATTTCATCTTCATCTACATCCTCTTCCCTTCCTACAACATTGTCTCGAAGTTCATTTCCTTTGTAGAGCCCCTCTATATATTCTTTCCACCTTTCAGCTTTCCCTTCTTTGCTGAGAACTGGTTTTCCATCAGTGTCCTTGATATTCATAGAGCTGTTTTTCTTATCTCCAAATGTTTCTTTTATTTTCCAGTAGGCTGTATCTATTTTTCCCCTATTTATACATTCTTCTACATCCTTGCATTTTCCTTCTAGCCACTCCTGCTTAGCCATTTTGCACTTCCTGACAATCTCATTTCTTAGTCGTCTGTACTCCATTTTGCCTGTTTCATTTACTGCATTTTTATATTTTCTCCTTTCATCGATTAAATTTAGTATCTCCTGTGATATCCAAGGATTTTTTGTAGGTCTTTCCTTCCTACCTATTTTGTCCTCTGCTACCTTCACTATTTCATCTCTCAATTTTACCCATTCCTCCTCTACTGTTTTATTTCCCCCCGTTTCTGTCAATTGTTGCCTAAAGCTCCCTCTGAAATTTTTAAGAACCTCAGGTTCCTTCAATTTATCCAGGTCCCATCTCCTTATTTTCCTACCTTTTTGTAGTTTCTTTAGTTTCAGCCTACAGTTCATAACCAACAAGTTATGGTCAGAGTCTATATCTGCCCCTGGGTATGTCTTACACTGTAGAACCTGATTCCGAAATCTATGTCTTACCATTATAAAATCTATCTGATATCTTCCTGTGTCTCCTGGTCTCTTCCACGTATACAACCTTCTTTTGTGATTCTTGAACCAGGTGTTTGTTATAACTAAATTATGTTCTGTGCAAAATTCTACCAGGCGGCTTCCTCTTTCATTCCTTTTGCCCAGACCATATTCACCTACTATCTTCCCTTCACTTCCTTGTCCTACTACCGAATTCCAGTCTCCCATAACAATTAAATTTTCCTCTCCCTTAATTGTCTGAATAATTTCCTTTAGCTCCTCATATATTTCTTCGATCTCCTCATCATCGGCAGAGCTAGTTGGCATATAAACCTGTACTACTGTTGTCGGTGTTGGCTTCGTATCTATCTTGACAATGATAATGCGATCACTGTACTGGTCATAGTAGTTTACCCGCATTCCTATTTTCTTATTCATTATCAATCCTACTCCTGTGATACCCCCAACTGATTTTGTATTTATAATCCTGTACTCACCTGACCAGAAATCCTGTTCATCCTGCCACCGAACTTCACTAATCCCCACTATATCTATCTTCAACCTATCCATTTCCCTTTTTAAATTTTCTAATTTTCCTACTCGATTAAGGGATCTAACATTCCACGCTCCGACCCGTAGAATGCCAGTATTGTCTTTCCTGATGATCACATCCTCTTGAGTAGTCCCCGCCCGGAGATCCGAATGGGGGACTATTTTACCTCCGGAATATTTTACCCGAGAGGATGCCATCATCATATGTTCATACAGTAGAGCTGCATGTCCTCGGGAAAGGTAACGGCTGTAGTTTCCCCTTGCTTTCAGCCGTTCGCAGTAGCCGTGTGGCAAAGCCACATTAGCTGATGTTACAAGGCCAGCTCAGTCAATCATCCAGACTGTTGCCCCTGTTACTACTGAAGAGGCTGCTGCCCCTCTTCAGGAACCACACGTTTGTCTGGCCTCTCCACAGATACCCCTCCGCTGTGGTTGCACCTACGGTACGGCTATCTGTATCGTTGAGGCACGCAAGCCACCCCACCTCGGCAATGTCACAACGACCAGTTGTGATATAGGTTTGTAAATTTGCGGATTACTCTTACTGCATTTCTGGAATACTGGAGTCAGCTGTGGAACTTTCCAGTCTTGGGACAAGGATCTTTCACAGAGCGAGTGTGGATATGATAGGTCGTTAAATGTTTTGTTGCTTGTGTGACAACCGCGACTAATCGAACAGTCATGGGCCACTAAGTGTGGCACCCGTGCTAGCCTAAGGACAAGACTTGGACCGAAACCCCTCAAAGACTTATCCAAACACGATATAAATCATGGAAAGCGATAACAATGTTTGAAATAGGTGTAGCTTATAGCAGTAAAATAAATCTGATTACTATGAGACAAAAATTTAACTTAGGTAAGCTTGCGGCTCTGTAGCACAGTGGTAGAGTGCCAGACTACAAATCCAAAGTTCGTGGGTTCGATCCCCGCCAGGTCCTAGGATTTTTATCTGTCACTTTCCACCACTTCTTTCACCTCTGGCAGTATTGCTCGTGTGAAAAATACAGAGTAGCACCGTGGTTCGGAACCCACGTTAAACTGTAGGTCCCCCTATAACTGGCTGGGTAAGTCAGTTCGAAGGTCGGAGGAAGGCAACGGCATACCACCTCCAAACAGGACCATGCCTAGTAAAGCACTGTGGTGTTCAAACCAATCTTCGGATTGTTGACTGCTTTTTTTTACCTTAATCTTGCAATACTATTGTTGTGCTAGTTAAAAATTATTAACAAAATGTTACATTAATAAAAATTTATACACGGTCGCCAGCCTAATGAGGCATAAGAATACCAAGCAGTGGTAAATTAAGAATGCAGTTAAATTTAGAAGCTTGGTGCATAATAAGTAAAGGGTGGAAGAAACTTTGTCACCAGTTTCATAAGAGATAAAAAAAATACCAAACACAAAAATAATAAAGATTTAAATGAAAGCAGTAATTATTTAAATTATTGTAACGGTAAGACTCACCTCATCAGTTACTTTCTGTTGGTATAGAACATAGAGTGGAATGTAGTATTGCAATGCAAATGGCACTCAGAAACAAAGTTACTAAAGGCTTATAATTAGTGTTAAAAATAATAAAAAAATTTACTGATGTTATGGTCAGTACTATTGTTAATGTTCTTTGTAAATAAGTGAGAAATTAGTTATGATTATGACCTCTGTTCAAAAATTTACTTAAAGAACACTAACTAGTATGTATCACTTTGTTGAAAATAATGAAATCTTTCTCCCTAACATGAAACTAATGATTCTGTTACAGTTAACTATTATTTAAGTAACACTTTGCTGAATAAATTCATCAATTAAGTCTGCTAGCCTGGAATCTAGAATGAGGTCACTCAAACTGTACTGACAATTTATAGGAGCATAGAAGTTCGTGTCTGAACTATTTCAATTATATGAACTGATTTAAATTAGTTATGTGGCAAAACAGAAACTTATTCCTACCAATACTATTGTGCAAGAGCAATGAAATTTATAGTTGCAGCACTGTTTATTGCATTAAGGAGATTCTCCAAAAAAATTACGTTATAAAAATTGATTGCTGCATTTAGAAAAAAAGAATAGGGTGACTCGGTTAATAATTCTTTACAGGAGAGGATCCCTATTAGGTTATGTGACTTGGGATAAATTAGGGTTACGTACACACCACTTTTAACAGAAATGTAACCTCTATTGAAAAAACATTCAAAACACAAGCTAAATCTTTCAACGACCAGTTTATAAACAGTAACAATAAATATTGTGACCTGAAATTAATGCAGAGAAGTGGCGAGGTGGCGGCGCAGCGTATACAGCTCAGATTCCATCTTTATGCAGTTTGTGAGCCGAAATTGTAACAGCGGTTTCCAGTAGCTTCCATTTTGCTCCATATACAGACAGTAGACGTTTTACCATTGCATCTGCACGTTCACCGAGGCCATTGTACGTAGATTGGTCTTCTGCCTCAAGTGAAACAAATATTTGGGCAGAATACAGTAGCACAAGTCTGCCACTACGTCTTGCTGCTGTGCCCTCAGGTTGACTACTGCTGTGAGCTCCCACCACAGACTGACTGCTGTGAATGCCAACCTTCGACTGACTACTCCGTCTCCGTTAGCTGCGCGCCAACACCACCTTTTCATTTACAATGGAATTCCGTTCACATTAAAATCACAACACCTTTTAGATATCATGCTGATCGTGAGATATCACAAATTTACATAATATTGACATACATAAAACGATACAAAAATAAAATTGACATTACCGAAACAATTAAAATTAAAAAAAAAATATTATGCAAAAATAAACATGATATAGATATTCATAAAACATACAAAGCACATGAAGCACAGACATCACATACCATACAATAGTGGAATCGATTGTAACATGAATGAAATTTAGTATCTAACATAACAAAAAAATGAAATATTATTGCCAAAAAATTATCAAAATTGGGCAATGGCGTTATACTATTAGCTATATATTAAAATCCCTCACTCAGTTTTGGTTCTATATGAAGTTACTATACGCAATAATTTTCAAAATTCATTTACAATATAATAGGTATTGCTTAAACGATTTTATTTGTTCAATCCTTACTATGTTTTCTACTATGTTATCACCTATTACAAAGGAAGATAAAATTTAGCGACTATCTTCAGCTGCTTTAAATATTCATCTACTGTGTAATGGCAGTTCTTTAGTACGTATAGTTTTTGCTTTCGGTACAAGGCGTGGTGATGATTGACATCTTTCATTTCTTGCAGCAGCTTGTTATTCAATTTTATTCGAAGGTGTTGCTGTTGGTGTTATGGACTCAATGGTTTGATGCAGCTCTCCACTCTACCCTATCCTGTGCAAGCGTCGTCATCTCCTCATAAGGATGGCAACCCTCATCCATTTGAACCTGCTTCTTGTATTTGTCTTGTGGTGCCCTTCTGTGACTTTTACCCAACACACCTACCGCTAATGCTAAACTGATGATTCCTTGATCTCTTAGAATGTTTCCCACCCTTTGATTCCTTCTTTTAGTCAATGTACGCCATAAAATTTTCCTCTACTGAGTTCTATTCAGTACCTCCTCACTCACTAGTTAAACACGATTTACCCATCTAATCTTCAGTATTTGTCTATACAACAAAATTTCGAAAGCTTCTATCTTTTTTTGTTCTTGTTTTAGTTCCATACAATGTAATATCTCAGACAAATGTTTCCAGACAAAAATTTCCTAATACTTAATGCTCAATGTTAACCAATTTCTATTTTTCAGAAACTCTTTTCTTCCCATTGCCATTCTGCATTTACTGACTCAAGCTATTACAATAAGTGGTGATTTCATTTTACCGTCAATCTGTTGGAGAAAAAAGTATGTTAACCCATTTCTGCCCGAATTAATTTTCAGTTCTGAATTTTACATATTATTATCTGAAAAGAAATCGAGTAACCTTTCTAAGCCTTTCACTGAAGAATAACTGAAGAGGGCAATGACAGGTGCTAAAGTAGGCAACGCTGCTGGGTCAGATGACATAAGAGTGGAACAGATAAAACATTTCGGTCCAAGAACACATTCCTTGCTCCTACGCTTCTTGACAATTGCCTCAACAACTGTAGGATCCCAAAGTTATGGAGGAAGTCTCTCGTGGTCGCCATTTTGAAACCAGGCAAGGACGCTGACAACGCAAGGAGTTACAGACCAACCTCTCTCCTACGCCACCTCTACAAAATCTTCGAACGGATGATCCTTAACAGACTCCTATAAGCAGCGAACCACTCCAAATTACACAACAAGCTGGACTCCGGCCAGGTAACGATTGTACAGCACAGATACGGAGATACTAAATCTCACCCAGCACTTTGAAGATGGTTTTGAGACAAGAAGTGCCATTGGAATATCATTTATTGATCTAACAGCAGCGTATGACACCATTAACCACCAAATGCTCATACGCAAAATTTATGAAATAACTAAAGACTATCACTTTACACGAACAATTCCAGATATCCTTCAAAACAGAAGTTTCTTCGTGGAATACCAAGGCCAGTGCAGTCGATGGAGTGCACAAAGGAATGGCAGTGTCGTGGCACCACTGCTGTTTAATATCTACATAACCGACCAACCCTCCCGAGTAACACACGAAGCTTCATCTGTGGCGATGATCTCGCCGTCTGCTCCCAGAGTGAGACCTTTGAACAGGTGGAAGTAAATCTTAATGCTGCTTTGGAGGAAATGGACAGATACTACTGTCAGAACCAAATAAAACCGAATCCCAACAAAACACAAGTGTGCGCATTCCACCCGAGAAGCAGACAGGTATCCAGAAAACGTCGACTAACTTGGAGAGGATTGCAGCAGGAACACAGTTTTAATCCCAAATATCTTGGTGTCACTCTTCACCTTCAAGCAGCACTGTGTGAATGTGAAACAGAAAGTATCTGCAAGTAACAACATATTGCGTAAAATAACAGTTACATCCTGGGGTGCAACGGCAAAAACAGTAGAGACCATAGCTCTACCTCTGTGCTACGCCCTGTCTGGCATAACACTGGCCATGCCAAACACGTCGACATTGCGCTAAATGAGTCATGTAGACTAATCACTGGGTGCCTGAAACCTACGCCACAGGACCACCTAGTGGGTGTTGCCCCTCCAGGCATCAGACCTGAGGTAGCCGCACGTAGAGAAAGACTCGAGATATCCACCTCTGAGAAGCACCCTCTACACGGCCACAATCCTCCTCCTCCACGTCTCAAGTCCAGAAAGAGCTCTAAGCGGGCAACAAGTATGACCACTGAACAGATGTGTTACCGGCTAATCATTAGAAAATCTAGCTGCTGGTTTCACTGACGAATGGCCTGTATGGAGAACCCTGAATCGGCTCAGAACGGGTGTCGCAAGATCCAGAGATAACCTGCAGACATAGGGGTTACCCTACACCATCAACCATTTGTGACTGCGGAGCTGAGCAGACTACAGTCCACTTATACCAGTGTGCGCTATGTACATCAAGATGCACCACTGATAATCTGATGTCCACAAGTCCCAAAGCTGTTACGACGGTCAAATTCTGGGCTAAAGTCGCCTAAATTGTCATCTCCGTCTAATATTATTTTTCCTTGCTAGCCTACTTTATCATTTCTTTCACTTCTAAATGTAAACCAATGTAAATGATGACTTATAATATGTAACCCAGTTATACCTTCAGCTAATAGTGATTATTATGCCTATATCTATATCCATGTACCATCGTGCACTGACGTTTTATATTATGACATTAATATATAAAATAGTAGTCACAGAAAGACATTGCAGCAAAATAAACAAACGTAATTAATAATTTTCGTAACATATATTTCACGGCAGGTAGAATATTAATTTAAGTGAAATACATGGAAATAAATAAGATATTAAATGCAGAATGGCTGTGGGAAGAAAAGCGTTTCTAAAGAAGCGAAACTTGTTAACATCCAATATTAATTTAAATGTTAGGAAGTCATTTCTGAAAGTACTTGTCTCGAGTGTAGCATTGTATGGGAGTGAAACGTGGATGATAAGGAGGATAGAAGTTTTCCAAATGTGGTGCTACAGACGAATGATGAAAATTATATGGGTAGATCACGTAACTAATGAGGAGGTGCTTAACCGAATCGGGGAGAAAAGGAGTCTCTGGCATATACTGACTAAGAGAAGGGATACATTGGTTGGACACATTCTGAGACGTCAAGGAATTGTCAACTTAGCATTAGAAGGAAGCGTGTGGTGTAAAAATCGTAGAGGGAGTCCGAGGGACGAATATAGTAAGCAGATTCAAAAGGATGTAGGTTACCGTTCGTATTCTCAGATGAAGAGACTTGCTCAGGACAGGGTAGCGTGGAGAGCTGCATCAAACCAGTCTGCGGACTGAAGACCACAACAACAACAACATGGAAATAAAATAATGCAATGTTATATCATTCATATTGTGTTTATATATCAGCAAACATTTTTTGTGATGTGGTATAAAACACTCTATGCACAAACCAACATTACATTTGTAGCATATTGTTCTTAGAATTTCCCGCAGTTTTTTTGCAAATTTTTTGCCACCTCACCGCAAAAGAATATGCTACAGCTACCACTGTACTATGATAACTTTCAGGAAGTTTAGCCTTAACGGTTTGCAGAACTCCCTGCTCCAGTCTCTACTGTTTTTAAGATCTGTAGTGTTTCTCCTGCATCCGAACTGAAATTTTCTGGTTTATCATAATGAGACGAATTAATATCACGTTCGCCTCCTAAACTGGTTTTTGTGGTCAACACAGCTTCTGCATCAGCATGAAGTTAACTTGCTACTGTATTATACATTTTTCAATCCCCATCTTCTTCATCAGAATCTTCATCCGACCACACATTAGTTTCAGGATCCACAGTAAATATATCAGTTACATCTTGTTCTTCCTGTTCCTTTTCAAGAATGGATAATACTTTATGCACATACAGTTTCCTGAAAAAGGGGGCAGTCGTTATACATTCTTTTCTAGGCACTGAAACATATGAGAAACAAACATTGAAAATACCACAATAATTATAAATTGTTTTTACACTGCTATAGATCTTTATTATCTCACTATAAGCTTATTTCGGCCTTAGGCCATCATGAGGTGTTCTGTAAATACGAGTAATATAGAAGAGTTGTTACACATATTCTTATAACATAATTCCAAATCCATAGTAAGACTCCAATACAAAACCAGCAAACCAAAGATATTAATGTATAAATTACTGGTAACCATGTAAACTTATAATATCGTTGGATGCTGCCAGTATAAAAACTGATAAAAAAATCTAGTAATATAACCAGTACTGCTGCACATATATAGATAAGCAGCAATAGATAAGCATTACATCAGCTTTTAAAATCATATTGGGCAGCAAATAAACGACAACAATATTATAAGTAATGTAAGTAAAACTTTGTAACTTTTTTTTGTTATAAGAATATGTGTAACAACTACTCTATATTACTCGTATTTACAGAACACTTGATGATGGCCTAAGTCCGAAATAAGCTTATAGTGAGATAATAAAGTTCTAAAGCAGTGTAAAAACAATTTATAACTATTGTGGTATTGAACATGTCGATCAAAGACATAATTACACTGCGGGCCCCAGAGAACGGAAAACAATGAAAAACTTGCTTAGGAACCATAACTATGAACTACATTTTGTGACTAACATATATCACTAATTTAAGCATGTTAAACCTTAAAACCAAAGAAAAGTTTCAAAAATTGTGCTGTTTATTGCGACAGAAATTAAGACTTACTTCTTATTGTAAGATATAATCGTATTCAGAAGTGAAACAGCAGACACGTGCTTCGTCCTGCATTTTATTTGCAGAAACCCACCCTAATATAAAACGTGTATTCGTATCTGCGTGTGCCTTGCAATAATGTATGACATGTTAGAAATACATGGGTTGTCGCCAACACAGCAAAGCAATGGCAGTGCATTATCTTGACATATATGTTATGCTAGGCAGAGATGGGTTGAATCTGGATATATCCAAAAAACATCATCTGAAACAATGCTAAATGCACTCTTTGAAAATATTTAGAGCAATTAGTTTGCTAGCCCACACAAATAGTAAACAGTACTTAAAATAGAAGACACGTGATCTCGTAACAACAAATAATCCTACACCACTAATGAGCATCAAAATGGATACATAAAAAAAGAAAAAGATAAATGTAACTATACACGAAATTTTTCTTAATGACTTTCTGAGAGAGGTAGAGTCTCCCCTCCTTCGAAATTAGAAATGTAAATGCAGATCAGATGCGGTTAGAATTCAAACAAATAGTATTGACAACAATTGACGGATTTACATCAAATGAATTAACAAAAGATAGACCTTATCGCCACTGGTACACAAACATATCAGAAAATGTCTGCAGAAACTGAAGAAGCATACTAGATTCAAATGAACACAAAATGCCCCAAACTGATGTTCGTACAGAATCTCGATGTGAGATGGTGACAATAGTTTCCATAATCAAACTCTGTCTCAAAATTGGGCAGAAAACCCATAGATATTCTGGCTATATGCAACGTATACTAGAGGCTAGACACAAACAAACCTTTACTATGGGATATTAATGTTGAGGTTACCAATGAGAGTGCTACTAGAGCAGAGTTGCTAACAATAGCTTTCCAGATTTCAAATCAAGAACAGCTGCCTACGTAATAATAGTAATAGTAACAATAGTAATACTAATAATAATTATTCTTTTATGTGGCTCAGTGGCCTGGTGCAAGTCTTTCAACTGGATGCAACTCTGCTGACTTGCAGGTCCATAATCTACTCCAGTTGTCCAACAAGGGAAAGGGGACCTACAGTTTAATGTGGAATCTCAATCACGTCATTGCTGGATACGCCTCACGCTGTTGTCAGGTGAAGGTTGGGTTAAAACACAGGTCCGACTGGGTTAATATGATTAACATAAAAGTAGATATTCTCAGATTAGTGAAGCAGTTTGAATTGCTTAACAAAACAACTCTTCTGGTACAGATTGTATACTGACTGAGTTTCTGTCAAAGCATGTCGACGCAATATCTCCATACTTAATATTCATATACAGCCACTCCCTCAATAGAGCACTGGGAAGACTGGGAAGTTTCACACCGTAATGCAGCACTGAATAGAATGCACAAGGAAAATATTAAAATGTTTGTATAGCTTATGGGACTTAACTACGGGGTCATCAGTCCCTAAGCTTACAAACTACTTATTAACTAAATAATACTAAGGACGGCACAAATATCCATGCCCGAGGGGGGATTCGACCGTGGTCGTGCAGACCGTGACTGGAGCGCCTCAGTCCCATCAGCCAACCCGGCCGGCAATGCACAATGAGCTCGGCATAAGTATGTGGAAATATTGAGTCACTCTGTAAAATCTAAACTACTGGCCATTAAAATTGATACACCAAATAGAAATACAGATGATAAACGGGTACTCATTGGAGAAATATATTATACTAGAACTGACATATGATTACATTGTCACGCAATTTGGGTGCATAGATCCTGAGAAGTCAGTATCCAGAACAACCACCTCTGGCCGTAATAACGGCCTTGATACGTCTGGGCATTGAGTAAAACAGAGCTTGGATGGCGTGTACAAGTACAGATGCCCATGCAGCTTCAACACGATACCACAGTTCATCAAGAGCAGTGACTGGTGTGTTGTGACGAACCAGTTGCTCCTCAGCCACCATTGACCAGACGTTTTCAGTTGGTGAGAGATCCGGAGAATGTGCTGGCCAGGGCAGCAGTTGAACATTTTCCGTATCTAGAAAGGCCCGTACAGGACCTGCAACATGCTGTCGACCACTATCCTACTGAAATGTAGGGTTTTGCAGGGATCGAATGAAGGGTAGAGCCACGGGTCGTGACACATCTGAAATGTAACGGTCACTGTTCAGAGTGCCGTCGATGCGAAGAAGAGGTGACCGAGACGTGTAACCAATGGCACCCCATACCATCACGCAAGGTGATACGCCAGTATAGCGATGACGAATACACGCTTTCAATGTGCATTCACCGCGATGTCGCCAAACACGGATGCGACCATCATGATGCTGTAAACAGAACCTGGATTCATCCGAAAAAATTAAGTTTTGCCATTCGTGCACCCAGATTCGTCGTTGCTCAGACCATCGCAGGCGCTCCTGTCTGTGATGCAGCGTCAACGGTAACCGCAGCCATGGTCTCGGAGGTGATAGTCCATGCTGCTGCAAACGTCGTCGAACTGTTCGTGCAGATGGTCGTTGTCTTGCAAACGTCCCCATCTGTTGACTCAGGTATCGAGACGTGGCTGCACTATCTGTTACAGACATGCGGATAAGACGCCTGTCATCACGACTGCTAGTGATACGAGGCTGTTGGGATCCAGCATGGCGTTCCGTATTGCACTACTGAACCCACCGATTTCATATTCTGCTAACAATCATTGGATCCCGACTAACGCGAGCAGCAATGTCGCGATACGATTAACCGAAATCGCGATAGGCTACAATCCAACCTTTATCAAACTAGAAACGTGATGGTACGTAATTCTCCTCCTTACACGAGGCATCACAACGTTTCACCAGGCAATGCCGGTCAACTGCTGTTTGTGTATGAGAAATCGGTTGGAAACTTTTCTCATGTCCGCACGCTGTAGGTATCGCCACGGGCGCCAACCTTGTGTGAATGCTCTGAAAAGCTAATCACTTGCATATCAAAGCATCTTCTTCCTGTTGGTTAAATTTCGCGTCTGTAGCACGTCATCTTCGCGGTGTAGCAATTTTAATGGTCAGGATTTTATCTGTGTTCCCTGTTCTCCGTGATTTTGCTGTAGGTTGTAGACATTTTTACCACACCGCGCAGCGACTCGTTGAGTCTGGTGGAGATACAGCAGTCGAGCTCTGGTTGACTCCACACAGCTGCATCACTCCGTCTTGCTGATCAGCTGGCCACCTCACAACATCGACAGATGACCATTTAAAGAACACTAGTATTGTCAAAAAGGAAGGAAGAGCTGAGCATTTGTTCTGTGACCAGGATTCCAAGGAGTAAATGTATGACAGAAAGTTCCAATTCATTGTTCACGTTAGTTTTAAATGAATCTCATTTTAGCTGTTTGTAGATCCTGTTTCGTCCGTATAAGCGACTGTGCTTAGTAAGGAAGTATATCCTCGGTCCTTGGTTATCGATGGCTATGTTTCACAAAAAGCCGTTAGTATTTTCGAGTTGGTGAGAAATTTTATTCTTTGATGGAGATCGGGTCTCAGTCATCAGTTTTCCACAGCGCGAAATGTTGAATACAGTTTCGAATTAGTGATAGTTTTAAGTTACGTGATTTTTCTTGTTTTGTCGACTGAAGTTCTGATGCACCCTGGCGTTGCCTATAAGATTGCTGAGTCCTCTAGTTGGTTTTGAGTGTGGATACTCGTTAAAATTACATCCTCTTACCAAGGTATTGAGTTAAAAGTGATTTTCATTACTGATAAGTCCACCTCAGACATGCTTAGCAGGGGTTTAAGTCCGGTGAACAAGCTGGCCACTCCATTCGTTGAATTCCCTCAATGTCAAGCAAGCTGTCCGCCAGTGCAGCTCTGTAGGGACAAGTGTTGTCGTCCTCGGAGAAGGAACGCATCTTCTATGGCACCAGTGTGGCGCACAACAAAATGATCTATATACTTAATTATATCCATAGTGGATTATGTCTCTTGATATTAAAAATTTATATGCAAATGTTCCGGTTGACGAGGCCATCGAGTTCATTAAAGCAAACTTACTTAAACTCAGCAAGAAATCGTTGAATTCATTGACCTACTTTAGTTTATTATTATTATTATTAGTCGTAAAGCTCCCATGTGGAAGACGCTAAGTAAAGCTGCTTCATTTTCCGTTCTTCTTGGCCTTCTCGTTCTTTTTATTTGCCCACCAGTTTTTCATTGTTTGAGAAAATTTAGTTCCTCTTTCTTCACTCCATTTTGTTCCAGTTCTCGGTGCTTTTGTCTCTGGTTTAACCTCCCACTTTTCAACTTTTATTCTAAAATTGTTCCTGGCAGCTATTTCTTTTTTAGTAATTTTGGCTAATTCCAAATCTTTTTTAACTTTTTGGATCCATTCTCCTCCATTAACAAGAGAATCTACGTATTTTACAATTCTTTTTGTTAATCTGTGTTCAGGGAGTCTCATTATGTGGCCATAGAATTTGAGGCGTCTTTTCCTCATTTCTATCTCTATGTTAGAATATTCCTCAATTTTTGATGTTTTCTGTAATCTATATCCATTCTCGGTCCATCTTGGTCCCAAAATTTTTATAATTATTTTTATTTCTTTAGTTTATTCTGAAATATACCTATTTTGCCTTTAACGGGAAATTTTATATACAAAAGGACGGACTGGCTATGGGTTCAAGTATTTCAGGAACAATAGCAGACATTTTTATTAATAAGCTAGAAAAACGGCTTTTCACAAATATGCAGCACCAAGTTGATAAAATCTTATATTATAAAAGCTACGTTGAAGATACGTTGCTATTAATAGATGGAGGACAAACTGAAATTACTGAAATAGTTAATAAATTTAACAGCCTACACGAGAAAATTGAATTTACTGTAGAACAAGAGAAGGATAGCACACTTCAGTTCCTTGACCTTAACATTACAAAGCAGGTTGGCAGACACTTATTTAAAGTATATAGGAAACCTACAAGAACCGACATTCTAATACATAACAGCTCTTGTCACCATAATGGCCAAAAACTTTCTGCCCTACGCTGTTTAATCGATAGAGCCTTCAAAGTGCCAATGAACGAAAACGACAGAACCACTGAATTTAACATTATAAGACAGCTTGCTAAGGCGAATGGTTACCAAGAAAACGTAGTGAATAAATTAATACGAAAGAAACAACGTGCGAAATCAAATATAAATAGCACGGATAATTTCAAGGGGGTAATGGTTCCGTATTTTGGTAATCTATCTCAGAAAGTGGCCAACATACTAAAACCTTTTAAAGTAGAAGCTGCTTTTAAAACTAATAATACGTTACATCAAAAATTACGAAATAACTTAAACCAAGAGATTGATAGATATGACAAAGCAGGGGTTTATAAGATACAGTGCAGTACTTGCAATGCCAACTACATTGGTCAGACCGGTAGATCGTTTAGAGTTAGCTACAAGGAACATATGGACGCCTTCCGACTTAATAATTTTGACAAGTCCGCTGTAGCTACGCATATCCGCGAAACTGGCCACCCATTAAAGCGAATTGAAGATTTTACATAGACGGGATGAGGGAAGAAAGTTAGATCTGCTAGAACAGCTAGAGATTACAACACATAACGCTAAAAGCGACGTTACATTAAATTAACAAGTTCAAGGCAATACATACAGCTTTTTCAAAAACTTTGTGGACCTATTATAACAAAAGTCGTTTATTTTAAATTTCAACCTCTGTCTTACTGTGCAAACGATTTCGCGACACCTGAATGTACCCACTACCTTATGGATGATCTTTGGTATTTTGAGGTCTTTGTTTTGCTGTGCAGACGTGCGCCCCACTCGTGTTGCTGACTCGGTGCATTTCACTAGTGTTATGCGCCGCCAGTGCTGGGGTCTCTTTTGAATCTTGACGAAGCACAGTATGCTGAGGTGCTTTCTGCGGAGACACGGTTACAAGGGAAGTAACCACGTTTTCTTTTATTACGTTTTAGATTTTTATTGTCTCGGGTTTTAAGATTATTGTACAGTTTATCTGATGATGAGCGCTTGACCCTTGAAACGCGCCATACTTTAGTGTTCTTTACACGATGTCTGTGGTTGAGCCTATTTGACAAAAGAACCTCCGAGCAGTCATAGCGCCATTCTGTTCAACATAGAGGTCCATACGTCTGCCAATACTGACTCCTGCCCACATCATTCGTCCACCACAACGGTGAATATAGCACATATTTCTGAGGGAAAGGGGGGGGGGAGAACAAGTTTAAGGAAAAGATAAATTTATTAATTAGACAGCCCATCATATTTTCTATCAGTTTTGCTGCTCTTATTCAGAAGATAATTCGTGCTCAAAATCTCTTTACCTTTACTGAGAGCAAGCCTTTTGATTGTTGACAGTAAATCATAAAAAATGTATGAGTTGGGAGTCGAGAGCAGTAGTCAGTGGAAGGTTGGCATTCGTAACAATCAGTCTGTGCTGGGAGCTCACAGCAGTAGTGAGCCTGAGTTTGGAGTGCACAGCATCAAGACGTAGTGGCAGACTTGTGCTACTGTATTCTGTGCCAAATATTCGTTTCACTTGAGGCAGAAGACCAAACTACTTACAATGACCTCGGTGAACGTGCAGATGCAATGGTAACACTTTTACTGTCTGCATATGGAGCTATATGGCAGCTACTGGAAACCGTTGTTATAATGTTGGCTCACAAACTGCATAAAGATGAAATCTGAGCTCCATACGCTGCGCAGCCACCTCACCACTACTCCGCATTAATAACAGTTGATACAGGTGATCATATGTATTGTTACTGTTTATAAACTGGTCGTTGAGAGATTTAGCTTGTGTTTTGAATGTTTTTCAATAGAGGTTACATTTGTGTTAAAAGTAGTGTGTACGTAACTCTAGACCTCCTTTTCATACATCGTCGATTCAAAATTTGGATCAAAAAACATTTTTCGAATTTCAGGTCCAACAAAAATACTTTTAACTTTAGCTTCTGACAACTTAAAACAATTATGAATGTAGATACTGCAAATATTGCCCTTCTTTGAATAAAACTTTGACGAATTGCTTCATTGAATCAAGTTTTATGTGGTGTGGTGGTAGTAAAATATTTTTCGGATCTACCAAGATTTTTCGCTAAATGTTCTTTTCTCCATACTGTAAGATATCCCGTAGAGACTACGTTTCTCTACCCCCATATTGATCTCTTGCGCTACTATCCCATTCACAGAGGAAACATGGGAATTTCGTAAATCCTGCCTGCCGCCCAATAAGTGTACATAATAATTTTAATTCACCACACAGGCTTCCAACCATGAACTGGGTAGTTGATTTTGTTGAGAAGAAGTCCTATATTTACATAGCATTCTTTAAGATATGCTGAGTAACCTATTGGCATTGAAGCATACGCATTAGCATTGTGTAATAGAACTGTTCTGCTTGTCTTTAAAGTATCTACAAAAAGTCTCCGCACTTCTGGTTTATATTTAATCCCGAATTTTCGCACAAGACCAGCAATATAACAACTCATTTTCTTGTGTAAAGTACTTTGTAAACTCTTGAGCTCTATTCCTGTTCATAAAAATTGATTTTGCTCTAGCTAGTAAGTTTTTTTCTTTTAGTCTTGAGCCAAGAAGTTCAACCTTCTGCTTAGTTAACTAGAAATCTCTTACCATGTCATTTAACTCAGTTTGATTAAACTGTCACGGTTCTACGTTCGTTGCATCACACTGAAACTCGTCCTGTTCATCTTCTTCAGACTCAGAACTGCTAAATTATAATGACATTTTCATGTTTATGGGCCTGTTATACATCTGAAAACTGTTAAAACGTTGAAAACGTTTATTCATCGTTGGCCTGTGTAATCAATTTGAAAGTTCTTTGTTAAATTACCACTTTCCAGGGTGTCAATTTTAGCTCACTATCTCAGAATCAATTCCTTGGGTAGATGTATAACCAGTTTCAATTTATCTCATTCAGATTATATCATTACTCTCTCTTTGACATTATGTGGAGGAAGTCTTGTCAGCTCTGATCACTTTTGGGAACATGGACTCCTCAAAGGTACTGATGTGTACAGATGATGTCTGCGTTCAGTTTCGGATTGGTCTGTTTATCAAGGGGTCGAGTATGGAATGCGTTAGGTGCAGCATGATGTATTTGTTCTTGCTGAAAACGAAATTTCAATTATTTGCAGTTGTTCAAAGTGGTTGCTTCTTGGGCAGATTTTGTTGTCAGTACGTTCATGTGGCATTAATATATCAAGAATCGACTATTATTTCATGTCTGATGATGAATTTATACCGGTTTGCAAAACGTTAAAAATGTTCATGTCTTGTGAAATCTTTGAGTTCAAGCATGACTACAGAATCGGAACCTGATCCATCACTAACATGATAAATCCTACTAATTTTTTCCCATTACTTTAGCTAATGTTACACATCTTACATGAAGCTGTGCATAAGTACTTGATTCACTGAAATTGTATGTACTTTCAATATATATATATATATATATATATATACTTTAAAGAATAAAAGTTGCTTCTATCTGATGCTAATTTGATTTCATGAACAGTTGTACAATCAAATAGCATGTTTTCATTTACAAATTCATGAGTGTTTTAGGTAGTAAATGGCTCCCCATATTTATTGTAATATGTACTCTAGTCATTGCATGTAATTTGAACAGTGAAGTTAGAACATAATGACAAATAGCAGAATTAATAACATGTCGAACTTGTTATTTGTACATGTTTGTTTCAAGGAGTAGGTAACAGGGAGTTCTTTTTTATCCTAATTGCAAAGTGGTAGCTTTAAGCTGATGACCTCATCACTTATTTTTTGTAAAATACTACAAATGACCTTACCAAATACAATAATGAAAAACTATTAACAATGTTGATGTACCATCTATTAAATTGCAAAAGATACATAAGTGTAAAATAAAGTCTATGACTGTTATATTCATAACAGCAGCAAAAAATTAAATGCCAGGAATAAGTTGAGAACTACGATTTATTTGCTTACAGACATATACAGTAATGAAATTTGTATAATTTCGTGTAGGTGATCAAAAACGTGACTATGCTATAAATAAAAATTATTAGAGAGTGTCCAGTTTGCAGAAGTAACAAATAGCAACATGAATTCTTCAGACCACATTTTCAGAAGTGTTAAATGTAGACCTGAGGAAATGTACAAGCCAACAACATGAACAGAGGTTGCACATAAAAAGATCAGCACACACGGAATACATCTTCCTTTAGTCGCTAATGAGTTGTGTTGGACTAAGTGCAGCGAGTGTTGTGCTGGACTAAGCACAGCATGTGTGGTGTTGGACTAAGCACAGCGAGTCTAGTGTGGGACTAGGCACAGCGAGTGTGGTGCTGGATCAAGCACAGCGAGTGTGGTGTTGGACTAAGCACAGCATGTGTTGTGTTGGACTAAGCACAGCATGTGTGGTGTTGACCTAAAGACAGAATGTGTGGTGCTGGACTAAGAACAGCATGTGTGGTATTGGACAAAGCACAACATGTGTGGTGTTGGACTAAGCACAGCACTTGTGGTGTTGGACTAAGCACAGCACTTGTGGTGTTGGACTAAGCACAGCACTTGTGGTGTTGGACTAAGAACAGCATGAGTAGTGTTGGACTAAGGACAGCATGTGTGGCGTTGGATTAAGCACAGCATGTATGGTGTTGGACTAAGCACAGCGAATGGTGTGTTAGACTAAGCACCGCGGGTATGGTTGTTGGACTAAACACGGATATTATGTTGTTTGTCTAAAACAGTGAATGTGGTTGTTGGACTAAGCTGTGAGATTATTGTGTTGTTCTTATTACAATGTGTGTGATGTTGGACTAAGTGTGGCGAGTGTGGTGTTGGACTAAGCACGGTGAGTTTTGGGTTGGTCTAAGGAGTGCGAGCTTCATTTTGGACTAAGCACTGACGAGCAAATGCATTTCAAGCAGTGGTGAGTTGAGTTGCGGACCAGGGAGACACAATGGCAGTAATATGGGTTGCACGTGGTGGTGCGTCAATAGTATGTCAACTGAGGACTCAATCATCTGGCGTTCTCTTGGGTCTCTGATGGTGGTTGGAAATCAAGACAAATGGCACCCTAATGCCTTTAAATTTATTGGGATTGGATTCTAATCCAACATTATCTTAAATTTGAAAATCACACTATTTCAAACCAGTAATATAGATCGGAAGACAGATAGCACCTTAATGATAACACAGTAGGATGCTGGTTTCTTAGGTGGTGCAGATTTCTGAGCACAGTGTGTTATCTGTCGGTGGCCAGCTACCATTGGCAACTACTTCATGCAGTACAGCTTAGTGACATGCTTTTAGTACCACAAGTATTCTGGGACTAGCACAAATGAAAACCATAGGCCGGATGTGTCCAGTAATTTGACGAAGAGCACCGTCTTAGATTGTCGACCTTGTTGCTAAAACAGTGAATGGTATTCATGGGTAGAAGTCTGAACGGTACCGACTGCTTCCACGAAACTGGGCTCTCATCCTAGAACAAGGAAAGGGACGTTGCTCTTGGCTTAGAGTTGTATTCGATATACTGATGGAGGCATATGAAGATGGCAGCTAGACTGCTGAAACTAGCTATGCAGGATATAAAAAATTGCAAAATTGCTATCTTTGTCATAATTTTCACCCCTGAAATAGAAAACATGTTGATTGGAATTATTTGCAATAGTTCCATGGAGATGCCATGGAGAGCCTGTTTCTATCTACAGTAAAGTTGATGGAAGAATGCAAAATATTGAATGCGCTAACTGCCTTCTTTATTTATAGCCCTACCAGGCACACAAATTGAACGATAGTTTGCAGTAGCTAACTAGGTCGAAAACGTTTATAAATTGAGGACGACAAAATCCATTGTTAGGTGACTATGAGGTTCTTCACTTTATGTCGTTGGACAGAAGGTTGAAAATTGCTGTCACCTTCATAAGACTATTCCACTCTCGTCTACTCCACACTCACCGTTGCTGCTATAATCATTCGCTATTTTTTAAAGTGAAAATAGTATATTTACTTTAGACAAGTTTACTTTCGAAGATACTAACCTGGAATTTTATTCTGCTCTAAAACAGCCAGACGCAGCAATGTGGCACATTTTTCTTTGTATGGGCAAAAACAGTACTGAAGACTGGAGACAAGAAAGTAATTTTCTTATTTCCTCAAATCTGTGTCGGTGTGACTTTCATCTACATGGAAATAACTTTATTCAAATATAGGTTTAGTAATATTATGAAACTGTTCAGAATCTCTTCTTTTGTAAGAGTAGAAGCCTCACAGTATCGTGAGTCCTGACCTGCTGTTTTTCCATCAACTTCTTGACACCTGAAACTTTTGACTTTGCGCCATAAATATGAATAATATTAAGGCATTTTGTTACTAGGAAATTTTCCTTGTATCTACTGTAAACGTCTCCCCCCATTCCTGCGTGCAGGTAGAAAAGTAAACTTCAACAACAACAATACGTCACAACTAACAGCGAGCGAACTACAAAAATAATACTTTACCCATACGCTACCTGAAGGACGTTACATTCCAGAAATACTGTAAAACCCGGAATATATACATATAAAACAGAACTACTAAAATAATTTGTGACGAGATGGATCGGCTGATGATAGTAAAAAGGAAAATTAAAAAAATACTGGTTTGTGTAATGAATTGTGAAAGCTGCTAGAGAAAAGTCTGGAGGCCAAATAAGAGTTAAAAATTTGAACACTTGAGACATATGGTTAAAAGACGTCCTGAATGTGAAGAGAGGGGTGCAAACGGAGTGCTTTAATTGGGTGGGCGCGAACGATTCTCAAGAAATTGCGGATCAAGGAATTGAAGCAGTGCTTTAGAGAAAATGGCGACTAATGAAGAACTTGAATTTTAATGAAAAAGATGACACTTTTCGACCACTAGAGATAAGCATAGATTAACATTCGAGATACAGTAAAAGACAAATCATAGCACATTTGTTGAACAATGCAATGAGGCCGACGACTTTCTGAAGCAATGGCGGGACTAGTGGCTCCCAAAGATTTGGAGGGGCACAAACAAAAGTAGAAGAGCTTTTCAAATCAACCACTTGCTAGAAACATATCTACAGTATACTGCACAGTACTGTACTATAATCCTAAAAAAAGAATATTTTAACAGTAATGGTGAAGATAAACATTGACTACAAAGAGATTATTCCAAAATACATACTGTAATCACAATATAAAATACAGTACTGCATATTAAATGTTAATGGCTGAACAGAAACTCCTAACTCCTCCTGCTCCCTCTCCCAGGCCAGTTAATGAGATTGTAGTGTATAACCAGGCACCATCTCACAATAATTTGAACTGAGCATTTAGTTTTGTACCCACAATCACTCGCCAAATGATTAAAATAATTGTAGGAGTTCCTCCCCCACTTCCTAAAACCCTCCCCCCTCCACACACACAGTACAGCAAACAAAAGATTACAACAAAATCCCAACGCAATCTGCACGCTAAAACCAACAGCTCAAATAACCAAATAAATCACCAATAACTGACAAATATATTGGAATTCAACTGAACTATAACTACGGAGGTAAGTTTTCTACATCGGTATCGTATAGCTGGGTACTTTACTACGACCTACCTTATCTTTAAAAACGAGTTTTCGAGATATCTTTAGTTAGTCGTTTAATTCACCCGGTAAAATTATTAATTTGCAATGTAAATAGGAAATCCATCAAATGCAGCATATGCGCTTTCTAAACATCGAGGGTTAGTCTGATTGCACGCTTATTGAACGTGACGATTTGACGTATACACACTGCATCTAGCACGTCAGGCACCTTGTGCCGACCTTCGAGACAAGGTGCGGGAATGAACTGCCCTAAAAATAGCAAGCAGTTCCGCAAGCTGTTTGTGTCTTGCCCGCCAGTGCGAAACTCCCAGTTAAATCGGAATATTCTTCTATACAAGAGGTTATATGCCTTCGTCACGTTCAAAACAATTCCAAGTTTCGTGATTGACATAGTACCAATAAGACTGCAACAACAGTAGTTTCAGAAACAAATTTACGGAGGAAAAGTTACAAGTTACGTTCTGATGTTTTACGTGGGGCTTCTAGAAACGCAGGGCCCTGAGCTATTGCACGATTTGCGCATACATAAGGTCGGCTTTGTTCAAGACGCCCATTAGTTCGGTTGTCGGTTAAGAACTCTTCCGTTATGGTAAAAAGTTTCGTTTTGTATTAACACCTACTGCGCTTCTGTTTGATTTTGTGTGAAAAATGCCAGAAAATTAGCAAAAATCAGATTTAAGTGTCGCTGATGTCTGCTTTTCACCAAAGCTAGGAATAGTAGTGAGCTGGATCGTAATACAGATATCAAAGGGTCCATATAAACACCACGAATACACATTAAAATGTACTTGTATAGCGATAGCTTTTAATTACTACAAAGTCCAATTTCTTTTAATTGAAACTGTATTACTTTAAATACAGTTTTCAGTCACTTTGAATTACATTTAAAAGGAAGATACATTTTCTGAGTTTTGGTAGTGCATTGTATTAAAGTCTTATTTCTTGTGAATGCATTGCATTGAAAGTACCGTACGGTACAGCATTTTTGTTGGAAAAAGGTAACAACAGAGATTTTTCCTCTAATATCAATTTTAAATGACTATAGTAAGCTGTTAACGTTTGCAAATTTTTAATATTTCTTATCTGATACTTCCTTTCTATGCATTTTAAACTTTGGACAGTACTTCCATTGCTGCGATCAAATGATCATGAATACTGAAGCACGGTATCCCATACATTTTAAGTATGCAATGTTACATGTATCAGGGAAGATTACTTAAAGAGTATGATCATTATCTGTGCCCTTAATTTTATACGACTGGATGAACATCGTAACTATCTTTATAAAAAGGAAATGAGTAAAAATGAAAACTTTTAGGTGTAAGTAAATAGTGAAAGCTGTGCTATGCAATGTCTCCCAACAGCAAACTATGATGACATTCTAAAAACTCCAGGAAAGTAGCAGATATTGCAGAAGACTCGCATCACCCTCTTTACATCACCCTACTCAGTAAGAAAATTCACCAGTTAAATTTGAAATGCATCGGGCTGAAACGATCTTGAATTAATATTTATGCAATCAGAATTCTAAGTTTACCTTGACTGGAGGTCAGTTTCAGGTGGTTCAGCTCAGATTAGACTTTATGCAACCGGTCATTAGATTACGTAAGTATAATAATTACCTGTGCCCTATATTTCATAGGAATAGGATGAATATCCGAACTACTTTTATAATGAAAAAATAATTAATAAGTTAACGAAAAATCGACAAAAGTGGTCACTTCGGTACACCCGGAAAACTGACAAATTTTGAATAGTTTTGAATGTAATTCAAAGTGATTACAAACTATGTTAAAAGTAATACATTCAAATTAAAAGCATTTAAACGTCGCAGTAACTGAAACCCATTAGTATTTAGACATTTCACGAATAACAACAACAATAATAATAAAAGCTTATAAAGTGTATTCAATTATGTTTACAATATGGCTGTAATATTGCTTTAACATCTAACTCACTTTATTTCTAGTTTTGGCATCAACATTAGTATTGTAAATGTTTTTATTTGTTTTGTTTTTGACTGAGCGTGAGTTTTTGTGAAGTTGTTATGAGCTCTTTGAGTCTGTAATAAACGTCTTTGGTGTTATTCAGGTTGTCAAATAAAAAATCTAAATGTTAAATAAAGAGTTTTATGTAATATATCTGGAGTCAGAAATCTATTTTGTAACATTTGGTGACCCCGACGTGATCAGAGACGTCAATAAATTACTGTGAACATTCCTGTCCAAGAAGAGAAGGAATCAACATGGAACGGCTAAAGAAAGGTAGGACACCTATCAGACAATGTGTAACTAAGAAATTTCACTGTATCAAGGAATTTCTTGCAATGGAAATTAATTCGCAGAATCGTGACTTATTGAATTCTAATTTTAACCGTTTGCAAAGTTTAATGGAGGAACTCCGTGACATTGATGTGAAAATAATATATCACTTATTAGACAATGACGCAGATGATAGTGTTATTTTAGCGGAAAGAGAAGGTACCGTGATGAATTTGAGGTCATAAAAGAACAACTTAACAATGTATTTTTGCTCAGTGAAAAAGTTAGTTCGTCCCCTAGCGAGATGTCTGGAAATGAAGGAGACATTCATCGCAGTAAACGAAGGTCCTTTAAGTTGCCCAAAATTGAGCTAAAGACATTTAATGGAGACTTTAAGGAATGGTTAGGATTTTGGTCTCAGTTCCGAAAGATACACGAAGATGATACTTTACACAACAGTGACAAGTTTCAGTATTTGTTACAGGCAATGAAGCCTGACACAGAACCACAAGCAATTCTTCTCAGTTACCCCCAAACCACAGAAAATTATCCAAAGGTCATCGAAGCTTTAAAAGAACGATTCGGTAGGGATGATCTTCTGATGCAAGTCTATGTAAGAGAACTGTTGAAACTAGTAATTTCAAATGCTACTCAAAATCATAAACTCCCACTTTCAACCTTATCAATTAAATTACAATCGCATTTACGGTCACTCAGTACTTTAAACTTGACTGGAACAGATCCAGGTACGTGGTTATTTCCGTTGGTTGAATCGAGTCTGCCAGAAGAAACGTTACGGGCATGGCAGAGGAGTCAGTTTTCTAAGCAAAGTGAACTGGAACCTAATATGTCTCGGCTTGATTGTTTAATGGAGTTTGTTAAGACTGAAGTCCGAAATGGGCAGCAAATACTGTTAGCACAGTCAGGTTTCGATAGAAGACAAGACAAAGAAAGTACTGAAAGGAAAAGATATTTTTCTACAGCAGATAAGAAGCCTGTTAAAGATAAGTACTCTTACAGTGGCTTCACTGAGCAATAATTCATAACACTTATTCATTTTTTGTGGAAAGGCGCATGACAGTGAGAAGTGTTTCAAAACTACAAACATGCGAACTGAAGAAAAAAGATCAAAAGTTAAAGAAAAGAAACGTTGTTTTACGTGCTTACGACCTAATCATCTGTCAAAGAACTGTAAATCAAACATACAGTGTTTGGTTTGTAGTAATAAACATGCCACAGTTATGTGTCCTGGTCGTTTACAGAAAGATAAGAATACCGCGGTGGAGCAGCCGAGCGGTCTAAAGCGTCTCGCTGCGGAGCTCGCGGTTGCTCGCCGTGGAGTTTCGAGTCCTCCCTGGGGCATGCGTGTGTGTGTTTGTCCGTAGGTTGGTTTGTAAGCTACGGACTGATGACCACGCAGTTTGGTCCGATAGATTTACAAACATTTGAACATTTTTGAAAGATAAGAATGAATCGAAGAAAGAAGAGGAAACCACTCAGCCTCTTACAACTTCTAATTTGGCCTGTCAGACATCTGTCCGTCAAGTAATATTACAAACTCTGAGGGTTACAGTACACGGAAATGGCAGACGGAAGACACTAACAGCTTTCTTGGACTGTGGTTCTCAACGACCCTACCTCTTGAAGAAAACAGCTGAAGAACTCGGATTGAAATCAAGTGCTGAAGAAATCGTATCCCATGTTCTGTTTGATGGAAACAAGACCTCAGAAATGAATCATAAGAAGTACACAATCAAGCTCCAAAAACCAGGCAGTAACTTTACTTGTGAGATTGAAGTCAGGGACCAGTCACGTATTTGTCAGTCAATCTTACGAGTTTCAGCATGCTCTGCTTTGTTTAATGAACTTAGAATGGAGAAAATATGGATCAGTGATGTGGGTGATAACTGTCCAGAAATTCAGCTCCTTATTGGAATGGATGCTTATGCTAACATTCTAACTGGTAATGTCGTTCGACTTAAGCTATTGAAACAAAGCTAGGATGGACGTTGGGTGGAGAAAGAAATGACTACTCTCCTGAAGTGAATATGGCAAACACAACAATCACAATAGCTTACAACGATGGCTCAATCGCGGACTTGTGAAGCAATAGGTATTCGCAATCCAATAGAAATCAAGTCAGCTGAAGAACAAGATCGAGAAGCGAAGAAACATCTGCTAGACACTTTAACCCAGAAAGAAGATGGACGGTATGTAGTTGGTCTTCCGTGGAAGGAGGGACATCCGGAAATCCTGACCAATAGGGAAATAGCAGAAAAAAGACTTCAGTCGACTACGTGGAAGTTGGAAAAGACAGGCCTCTTCTCGAATTATGGCAAAATATTTGAAGACTGGGTAGCTGAAGGTTTTATTGAAGAAGTACCACAAGAAGAAGTTGATAAAACATGCAATTATTTTCCACACCGACCTGTAATCAAACCTGAAAGACTGACTACTCCAGTTAGGCCGTTTTTTGATGCATCATGTAAAACAGACGAAGTGCTTTCACTGAACGACTGTTTAATGAAAGATCCTAGTTACATTCAAATTATGCCTGAAATTATTTTAAGGTTTCGAGAGAAAGAGCTGGGTGTTATTGCAGACATAAGAAAAGCATTTCAGATGATCGAGGTACGAGCTGAAGATCGTGAGTATCTTCGATTTTTACGGTGGGAGGATTTCAGAACTATGAAGCTAAAGATTTATAGACATTCAAGAGTTATTATTGGAGCCACATGTAGTCCGTTTATATAGGGTGCTGTATTGGATTATCATCTTTCGACTATGAATGGTAACGATGGATTGATAGCACAGAAACTGATGAAATCTATGTATGTAGATAACTGTGTAACATCATTTGCTTCAGTAGCAGAATATAATATGTTTCGTTCTGAAAGTACACGGATTCTAGCAGAAGCCAAGATGGAGCTAAGATGTTGGGAATCGACAATAAGAAATTGTGAATTTTCTAAGATCAAAGACAATTTGAAGATATGGAAAACAATGGATGTGTCACAAAGGTCTTGGGCATGAAGTGGAACAAGAGGTTGGACACAATGGGGGTTTATGTTACCCACTTTCCGTTCACCCAAGACGTACTAACCAAGAAAATTCTACTCTCTGTGATACAAAAAATTTATGATGCCATTGGATTTCTTGCCCCTGCGCTGCTCCCTTTCAAATTATTGCTACAGGAGTCGTGAAAAATAGAAGCATTACAAAAATTAAGTAACAAAAGATTCAAGTCAAGTTGGGACTCATGTCTGCCTGATGTAATTGCGAAGTAGTTGAACCAGCGTTATAGTGAAATTAGCTACTTAGAAGAAATAGAGATTCAAAGGCTGATAACCGGTAGGAAAATAGGTAGACAGGCTTGGTCACTGCATACTTTTGTAGACGCCAGTCAACATGCCTACGGACCTGTAGTGTATCTTCGAACCGAGGATGTAAAGGGTGTATCAGTTCAGTTAGTACCAGCTAAAGCTCGAATAGCACCTCTAAAAATGTCACGATTCTTCGACTAGAACTATTAGGATGTCTTATAGGAAGTCGTCTGGCTTCATTAGTTAGATCTTCTCTCTCATTAGAAAATGTAAAATTCTATTTTTAGAGTGATTCAACGACAGCGCTTGCCTGGATTAGACGAAATTTGTCGGAAACAGATTCAAGGAAATAAGACAACTGACAGATCCACAACACTGGAGACATGTACATGGAATTCATAATCCTGCGGACGTCTTATCAAGAGGGTGTTACCCTTCAGAATTGAAGAGTTCCAACTGGTGTGATGGACCACTCTGGCTGGGGAGTCCTGAAGACGAGTGGCCTGTTTATCACAACGATGAAGACAAATATGACGAAGAGGTCATTGTTGCCGGAAAAAAGAAAATCACCGACGAGCTGGTTACAATGGTGAGAATTGTTATGAGAAGAGATTTCACCTATTCTCAAAGAGTGAGAATAATGGGGTGGGTCTTAAGGTTCTACAACAATGCTCGAAGTAACAGAGAGAAGCAGAGCTGCCCATTAAAATTTTCAAAATTAAGAGAAGCAGAACTAGTTGCTATAAAGTGTGTCCAACAGGAGTTATTTCCTCGAAAAGGTGACACAGTCAGCGGACTGAGAGTAATTCGAGACGGAAAAGGATTGGTCCGTGTGAAGACAAAGATTACAATGAGGAATGATCCCTTCAATTTTCGATTCCCTTTGTTATTGCCCAGAAATCATGATTTAGTTGATGCCTTGATCAAAGAACAACATACAGTCCACTATCATGCTGGCATACAATTTCTCCTTGTACAGTTGAGAAACAAAGTTTTGGATCATTCAGAGCAGAAGAGCCATTAGAAATGTGATTTCCAAGTGCATACAGTGCAAGCGATACAAAGCTAAACACTCTGAATCAGAGAGTAATCCACTACCAGTCACAAGATCGTATCAAAGATGCAGCTGTATTTGAAGTCACTGGTATTGATCCAGGGCCATTGATTTTAAAGAATGGTCCAAAGGTGTGGATTACATTGTATACATGTGCAATTTACAGAGCAGTTCACTTAGAACTTGTAACTTCGCTCAGTACTGAATCATTTCTTCTATCATTAAGGAGATTCATTGCGAGAAGAGGACGTCCTTCTATTGTATATTGTGACAACGGAACTAATTTTGTTGGAGCAGCAAATATGCTAAAGGAAACATCAGTACAGAAATTGCTTAATGAATCTCAACTACAAGAAATTGAGTGGAAGTTCAACCCTCCCACAGGTTGTTGGGGGGAGGTTAGTGGGAGCGCCTGGTTCGTTCCGTCAAGGAACTAAGGAATAGGATGCTTGGAAAATCTGTCCTGAATTATGAAGAACTGTCGACTTCACAGTGTGATGTGGAATCGGTGATTAATGGCCGACCGCTTATATACATATCTGAGGATCCAGAAGACCTAGCTCCATTAACTCCAAGTATGATTCTACATGAGATAAATGTTGCCTACGTGTCTGATCTTGTTAAATTAGAGGAAGAAAAATTTCGCTCTCGCCTACGTTTCAGACAGCACTTACTTCAACAGCTCAAGCAACGTTTCAGGAAAGAATACCTTCCACAGTTGGTCCAACGTCCCAAAGGAAAGAAGGCAACAGCTCTGAAGGAAGGTGACTTGGTATTACTCGGTTCTGAGAAATTGAAAAGAGTGGAATGGCCTTTGGCGAGGATTTTAACGTTCTTTCCAGGTCGTGATGGTGCAGCACGTTTGGCTAAAGTGAAAACGAAAGATGGGAGTTCTGATTCGACCAATTGAAAGACTTAACCCTCTGGAAATAGCCAGTAATCAACCAGTTTCTGAAAAAAAAACCTAGATGTAGGGACAAAATCAAAACAGAGTTCATATGTGACCATAAGTGGTTGTGTATTGATACCTAATAGCAAATATTGTGAATGAACTAGGGTAGATTGGTGAATCTCACAAAAAGTACATTTTGAAATTGTTTCCACAATATCAAGGTGGGAGTGTGTTGTAAATGTTTTTATTTGTTTTGTTTTTAATTGAGCGTGAGTTTTTGTGAAGTTGTTATATCCATTGAGTTTTTATGTTATGAGCTCTTTGAGTCTGTAATAAACGTCTTTGGTGTTATTCGGGTTGTCAAATAAAATAATCAAAATGTTAAATAAAATGTTTTATGTAATATATCTGGAGTCAGAATTTTTTTTTTTGTAATAATCAGTATACTACACCACCGCTGCCGTAACTAAAACTTTATCACTCAGAGAAATCACGTCACTCGATTCCTAATGCATTAACAAGTGGAATAATAATAATAATAATAATAATAAGATGCACGACTCGTATGAGGTTTAAACACAAAACCCATAACTCGAACTATCGGAGACGAGTACACAACCAACTCTGCTACACTCACATCTGCCACAAACGACGAAATGTTGCGGATACAAATCTATTCTGTATTTGTTTCGTACAGTTGACAGAGAAATCGAAGAAAGATTTTAAAATATAGTGACCAACCTACTCGATAGTGACTTACCAATCGAATATATAAATGTGCAGTTTCGTTATTCGTCTGTTACGAATGATTGCCGCCACTAAACGTCGGGAACAATCCGGAAAGTCGATACACGGTCCTTGTCAGGGGCGTCGTCTCTATGCATGCGATGCATGCGGCTCATGCCTATCAGTTACAACCGTCGAAGAAAAATTACTTTCTTACAGTAAGCGCAGCAAGTGATGTCCGCAATGACTATTCAGCATGTGGAGAAAGAGCCGCATCAGGTCGCCACTCTCACCTCCGTTGTGACACTCCGTCCCTCGCCCAGCGCGTCCGCTTGCTGCCGACAGGCTGCTACATCCAAGGCCAAACAACACCCCAACCTGCCACGCGCAAAATGTTCAAATGTTTGTTAAGCTTATGGGGCTTAACTACGGGGTCATCAGTCACTAAACGTACAAACTACTTAAACTACTTATCAACTACCTTATACTAATGACGGCACAAATATCCATGCCCGAGGGGGGATTCGAACCCCCGACCGTAGAGGCCGTGCAGACCGTGACTGGAGCGCCTCAGTCCCCTCGGCCACCGTGGCCGGCCACGCCACCCGCGCCTACCCCCTCCCTGGCACCGCATGCTGGCATGCTGCCGCTCCACTGCATCGCCTTTGCTTTTTTTACATTGTCAGGAGAATGCGTGCGCACCTGCCCCACACCACAGAGTAACATATACAGAGGAGAAGCCCCCCCCCCCTAAACCACTGTCCTACACTCCCCTCGTAGTT
This sequence comes from Locusta migratoria, assembly GCA_026315105.1. Lineage (NCBI taxonomy): Eukaryota > Metazoa > Arthropoda > Insecta > Orthoptera > Acrididae > Locusta > Locusta migratoria. The sequence continues at coordinate 2,599,829 of CM048746.1, read as the reverse complement.
CTGTAAGATGCTAGCAGGTGTCAGGCGGTTCCATGGCTTAGGGTGCCTCTCGAACGTCAGAGGGTAGTGTGGAGGGGAGGCTGAGGGGAGAGCTCGTGCCGCCTGCCACGAGGCCACGGCTGTGTCCGGCGTGCTGGCGTTTGAGGGGACGTGGTGGTGGAACAGCCGCTCTCTGCCGCCTGCTCTGGCCAATTTAAAGGGCTGCTTCTGACCGCAGCGCCATCATGAGACATCTTACGGAACTGCTGGAAACCCTCCCTCCCCGCACCCCTGAGCGTAGGACCAGGCCATACGGAGGTTTCCCGTCTGTATATATTTATCTGAGCCCGCACCCTCCTTCACTCGGAACTGCCCACTGCCTAAGCCAGCGGTGCATGCGGAGAAAGCCACAGCAAGCCAGCTAGCGTCGTGAGTGACACAGGTGATTGGAACGGATCGACGCCCAACTGAGCTTTATTCTGTGTTACGTCAGTGGTTATGATTCTGCTCCCCGACTTGGCGTTTCTTGTTAGTTATATTATACTCTTATATTTTGCTTGTTTTGATTTATTTTTTAACGGTCTTAGTACTGAATGAAGCCTGTCGTTAGGGCTCAGTGAACTTCCTTCCTTTTTCAGATTTCGAAATGACTGAAAATTCTGTAATACAGGAATTAGAGACAGGGCCGGTGCAAACCAAAGTGCCGCCCCGTGTGAGCTGCTTCATTGCCGCCCCCCCCCCCATTTTTTAAAAACAAGACGTTTGTGAAATTCTGTTTAAACGAATCTGTTGGAAATGTCATCAATCAATGGAAATTTTTGTTATTTCTTTTCATGACTACCTAGGTTTCAGCTACTGAGTGGCCAGCCTCAAAGCTCTTAATATATGATTACATCTAAACCGTCATGTTGACAGTTATGTTCAGCATGACAGCATACTTGTAACCATAACTCAAAGCATTGAGAATAGACACACTGTGCCCGAAATCTATGAACCGGGTGATCAAAAAGTCAGTATAAATTTGAAAACTTATTAAATCACAGAATAATGTCGATAGAGAGGTAAAAATTGACTCAAATGCTTGGAATAACATGGGATTTTATTAGAACGAAACATCTACCGTTATCGGGCCTTTTTTCTTCGAGGAACTGCGTGATTCTGGTTTTGTAACTGCTACCATGACGGGTGAGAGGTATGCCGATATGTTACAGAATCGCATCATCCCCAGTGTGCCTGATAAACACCTGCAGGACTAGCTTAAATGCCCGTGCTTCACAACGGTTTTTAGATAGGGACCTGCGTATACATGTTTTTTTTTTTTTTTTTTTTAGGGTTTTGGATCTAGGTCAGCAAAAACAGAATCCTTGATGGATCGCTCTGTCAATAAACTCAGTTCTCCTAGCCAAGATGTCGAATTTAAGTAAAAGGTCTTGTCTAAAAGGTGAATGTTAATAAAGATTTTCCTAGAAAAAGTAAAATAAAGTATGTATTCCAGAACAATGAAAATTCAATGTTAGGTTATGTTCATGTGTGTAATTGTCTGTTTGGCGTACATTTCTGAAAACATACTATCGTTGAGATGAGAAGGAGTAATAATAATAACAACACCATGTATTAGTTCTGTGCTGTTCATCTCTCACAGTAAGTGTATCCTGAAGTATTAATATGTTGCAGTGTTGCACTGGGGACAATGTAGTTATTCTGTATGCAGTGCTCACTATTATCGAAAACTCGATTAAAGCTGAAAATCTGGTAATTCAATCAACAGAGCAGTTCATGTGTGTTTCAATAGGACGTCATGGTGGTATCAGTGTGTGATAAAGTAAGTTTGGGTAATCGTTGAAGGAATGGCGTCAGTTGATCGTCTGTATAGAACTTTCCATTAACTATAGTATTTCCAGTGAATTGTCTTGACTGTGTTAGCAGAATCGGCAACTCTTTCAGCTAATTCATTTCCCCACGTCCTGCAGTGATTACTTCGTAAAGCACGAAGTTGAAATCGACCTTGTGTAATAGAACTATATATTCAGAAGTCGGATTATAAGTCTAAGTACAATTGTCTCTGCAAAAGAAGATGTTTTTCTCTATCTTAATGTAGTCCGCACCAAAACTAAGTAATTATCGAACAATTATGAAAGCAAAGAGGTTAACTGATGGGTTTGTCGATCGTGTGTGTACGTTGTCTCTAGTCGCAGGCACAGAACAGAAATATCTCTGGAGTGAGCATTAAGATCTTAGGAGATTCAGAATGCGCAGAACAGATTTTTGTGTCCTCAACATTAAGGTGGAAATGTCATGTGATACTGATAAAAATCTACTAATAGGTGATTTTATCTTCGCCCTTTTATGTTCGGTTAAGACGAATGACTGTGTGTAAATGGCTCTTTTAGCGACGCTTCCTCAGTTTTCTTGTTGCTTCTGCGACACATTTATTTACACATTCTTTCATGTTATGTGATTGTTCGGCGAAAAGGAGGTGGCCATTATTCCATGTAATAGGCACATATGGGAACGATTTTCAAACATATTTTCTATTCGTTTTCTATCAAAATTTTGTAGTAGCCATGTTGTAGTTAGTAAGTTAGTAAAGAAACGAAATACGAACATTATAGCTGGCATGATGACGGCCGCAGTGGCCGAGCGGTCTGCGGTGCGCCAGTCCCAGTCTGCACGGCCACTACGGTCGGGGGGTTCGAATCCCCCCTCGGGCATGGATGTTCGTGTCGTCTTTATTATAAAGTAGTTCATAAGTAATTTGTATATTTAGGGACTGATGACCCTGCAGTTAAGTCCCTTAAGCTTAACAAACATTTGAATATTTTTGAGCTGGCATGATCTGACAGTGGAAGTCCAACATCCAGACTGTACAAAGTTTACTGGTGGCAGAGTAGCGCACCCACAATGGCTGTGAGCCAAGGAGGTTCCGTGAGCACATCGTCTATATATTATCTCTGGTCTCAGAGTAGCACTGTTCCATTATTTATAATGTAATCATAGGCACATTATGCAATTTCTCTAATTATACATTTTCTAAACAGTGACAATACACCAAGAACTGATGTCTGTAACTAATAAGCTAAACAAACTCCCTAATAGTTTATATTACTGATTTTTTTCTTCCGTGTTCTGATTCCAATGGAATGAAACCCATATGTTTTCATGTTGCCTCTGAAACTCCGTGAAAAATCATCTGGTCATAGACACACGGTTCCTTGCTGTGCTGCGCCATTCTTATTACGCAGCATCGGTGTCTATTACATCTTTGGTGCACTAAAGCGCCTCTGTAGCTAGTGAAAAAAATATTTTTTTTTGTTTTATACCTGGGTTAAATTTCACTTGCAGTGGCAGAGGTTCAGTATGTTAACGGTGGCATCGAAATATTCGCTTTAGGAATCATTAATTTAGTGATCGGAACAACATTAATTATTTATTTCATTATCAAGACACAGAATTATTCCATTTATTGTACGTGCTTTTTCAAAAATTGCCAACATCAATACACCTCACCGCTGCTGTAAGGAAAATCGTTGCCCTTGTTTCAGAGTATTTCACCTTAGTTATGAGAATAAAAAACACAGCATCGCCATCTATAAGCAGCACCTCTGTCAGATCTTTGCTGTACTATGCTGCAATTCAAGCATAGAATACACCAGTAACTAAAAATTACGATATCTTTTTTTGCCATGATGCAATTAGGATGAAATCAAGCTTATATGTTGTCTCAAGGTACTCTCAGTTGACATATTAAATCCCATGAAAGTTCGTATAGTACTCTCAGAAATTTGCTGTACTACACCGTACTTATAAGCATAGTATACACATAAAATTTCAAATTACGATATCTTTCCTTTCTCTGATCTCATTTTGATGAAATGATGCCTATGTTACTCTCCAAACTATTCTCAATTTACCTGTGGAAACGCACGAAAGTTAGCGAAGTACTTTTGGAGATTACCTTCAACAAATAGACATACACAATGGCTTTTAAACAGATGATTAAATTATGATATCTTTATTTTCTTTGATCCGATTTTAATTATTGAAGCCTTTATGTAACCGCACGATATGCTCAAGTTATGTGTGAAAACCCCATGAAGATTCGTCAAGTAGTTTTGGAGATAAACGTGTTCAAAGAGACAGACAAACTTGACGGTCATAGATAAAAAATTTCAAATTACGATATTCTTCTTTTCCGTGATCCGATTTTTATGAAACGAAGTCTATATGTTGTCCAGAGTTACGGTCAAGTTACCTGCGAAAACCCCATGCAAATTCGTGAAGTAGTTCTGGAGATAAGAGGTTTTTAACCCTTTCGCAGCTACGGGCATACATGTATGCCCGGCAGTTAGAAGGCCTAGACGGCTACGGGCGTACATGTACGCCCGGCAGGCAGGAGGCCCAGACGGCTACCGGCATTCATGTACACCGAGCAGGTAGAGCGGCCTGAAGGCTAAGTGCATTCATGTACGCCCGGGGTCCGGGCGCACAATGGAGCGGCGGCGACTCGGTTTTACCCGCGGCTCAACATTCCTGGTGGCACTGCCATTAACAGGCCTTCTTTGTTATGTCGGAAAGCACTACAGTTTTCACCTCTGGGCCTTCCTGCTCACGAGCTCTCCATGGGGTCCGTCCTGTATTTTCTTTAGACGAAGAGTTGGATGTGTAACTAACGGTATTTGTTCACCACAAAGAAGAACTTCCGCAAAAGATTGCTCTTCTTATGCCCGAGGGAGGATTCGAACCTCGCGCATACAAACATAGGGCCTCAACGCGCTCGGCCACTTGGTACTGTGTTTATTACACTTTAGTGACAATTCGTTTGCATCTCAAGATATTCTTGCGAAAATACGCACGATTGTGTATCACGCCAGAAAGAGACTCCGAGAGGCTGTAATCCCATTTGAGAACTTGGTAACTGGCGAATGTTACTACTTTTCAGAGAAAGGCTACTGTTTAAACAGTGCATTGCAAACAAATGTAGCCGTTTTGGGATTAAAATTTTCGTTCTTTGTGACGTTGAGACCAATTACATTCTGGATTATATTGTCTACACTCGTGCCGCTACTGAAGTAGAATCCGTAAATGCTGACTGGGGCAAATCAGGTGATGTCGTTGTCAGTTACCATACCTCAACAAAGGTCATAGTATTTATTTAGACAATTCGTATTCGAGTACTGAATTGTTCTGGTGGCTCCATGCGAAGTGCACTAATGCCATTGGCACAGTGTGTAAAAACAGGAAACATTTACTACCTTTACCTGATGAACTGAACAAAGTGAAATACAATTGAAGTGTGGGATGGACAGTAAATAAGTCTGGATGTTTTCCACTGTAAATGGACCAGAGTTTGTTCAGAGAGAGGGGGGAAAAAGACACATAAAACGGAAGAAAATAAAGTGAAACCCACTTGCGTAGTTAGTTACAATTAGTTAATGGATCTGCTTGATAGAATTGACATGATGTTAAGTTTCGTACAGTGTATAAGAAATACTGTGAAATGGTACAAGAAAGTATTCTTTCATTTAACTGACTCGAGTATGCTCAATACAAAAACTATTTTTGAAATGCAAAATAAACAGAAGAAGCCACTTGCGAAATTCCGTTTGCAACTAATCCGTCAGTTACTGGAGAAGTTTCATTCATAAACATATAAAACCTAGATCACACGGACACTAAAAAGAACAGCCCTTTCGACTGGAAAATAAAAAATAACATTATCCCCGGTTCTTCGGAACAACGGAGAGAAAGGAGAAACCCCAGAGACGTTGAGTTTGTCCCAAGGACGTCAGAATACAGGGAGACGCCCTTACGCTGAAAAAGTGAAGCCTGCCTCCGCCATATTGCTGTTTTGTAAAAGTTTCGTATTGTAGAGCTAATGTTTTATGTCGCTTAAAACAGGAATAAAACGTCGGACGGTTTTGCCATGACGTACAACGTGTCAAAAGAGTGCAAATTAGCCGTTAAAACTTAAGTTTGCAAATATATTATGATGAGTATTTATTCAATAAAGTATATCGTTTGAAAGTACATACTTTGCAGTGACTGTCAGTTTAATGCATTAACAGTAAAAGGGTCGACTTTATGCATAGTTTTAACGGAGAAACTGACCAAGAAGGAGGACAGGATTCAACTGATTTATGTGTTTGGCATAGGTAAAGCCATCTCCCTTTATTCTAACCTCCTTGGTTAGTGAAAAAAAAAATCGGTGGGTCGTGAGATTTGCCGCCCCTCGGCAAGTGCCGCCCCGTGCGGCCGCACGTTTTCCACGTGCCTTGCGCCGGCCCTGATTAGAGAACCATTTAGTTCAAGATCATTTTTAGCAAAAAAGGAAGTAGTTGTTAAAGGAAGACCTTGCCGTGCTTTGACTGGACTTTCTACTAGGCATAAAGATAAGAAGCAAGAATACATACGGCATTTTCAAACAGCACAGTATAAGAAAACTAGTTGGTTAAGTGGTAGTAATGTCAATCAAAGGTTGTTCTGCTGGCCTTGTCTCTTGCTGATAGAACAAGCTTGTGGACTATGGAAGCGTTGAGTAATGTGAATGTGTTGTCAGTGTCAATTTCAAGACACGAAAAAACACTTGGACACATTAGGGCAAGTCTAGAGCTTTTAACATTTGGTCGTACAAGACTAGATCGTCAGTTGAATCAACAACTGAGAACTTCTGTGCTACCGGTACTTCACAACGAGGCTGTAACAAACAGAGGAATTTTAAAGCGGCTTACAGACTGTGTATGTTTCTTAAGTCAATCAAGAGCTGCCATTCAGAGGTCATAATGAATCCGCTGATTCTGTAAACAGAGGGAATTACGTTGAACTGGTGAATATCATCAGCAAATATGATACCAGACTTGCAAACAACATGAAAGAAAGTAATGTTTTCCGTGGAACGTCCCCTACTTTTCAAAATGAACTTATCACATGTACTTCAAAATTTCTTCTTAATGCACTGAAAGAAGAAATAGCCAATTCTCAATTTGCCTCCATTCTACTACATGAAACGACAGATTCCAGTTATCTACATGCCTGAGATATGTAAATGTTAGAGGAGCGGCCCAAGAAGTGTTCACAGGTTTTTCTGATGTAAGTGCAGATCGTTCTGCTGAAGCTTTGTTCCAAACTGTAGAAGAATTTAATTTGGAATCAAAACTAGTTTGTCAGACTTTCGACGGAGCGGCAGTTATGGCAGGCCAAATGACTGGGCTGCAGTAACACGTACAGGAAAAGTATACACGGCCTACATTCAGTCACTGCTATAGCCACGTCTTAAACTTAGTTTTACAGTAGTCTGCTGGTGCTAATAAGGACTGCCGTATTTTTTAAAGACAATGTCTGGGTTGTCTGCCTTTTTTTCCACTTCTCCAAAAAGAACTCATGCATTGAAACAATTCGTGGAAAAGAAGATTCCCAAAGTCGCACCTACACGGAGGAACTTTTGTTCCAAGACTTGTTAACACAGTTCAAGAAATGAGAAATGAGTTAATTATGTTTTTCGAAGACATAACAGAGAATTCTAATGCTTGGGATGCTGTGTGCGTAGCACAGGCTTATGGGTTCATTTCATTTCTGTCTGAGTACAACAACTGCTTTCTTCTTGAGGTTTTCTCAAGAATATTTTGTCACACAGATATACTTTTTGATACATTTCAAAAGAAGGCACTAGATATAGCATATTCTAATAAAGAGATCGAAAAGTTTCAGAAATGATTTTGATGCACTATGGGAAAAAATGACATACAACACAGAAATAATTTGTCCACCAAGAGAACTTGTATTGACAAAAACGAAGTAAGACGATTGTAATTTAAGATTATAGACAACATATCCAATCAAACATCCGGAAGGTTTGGGTCTCTTATCAAGTTGCAGTTCATGACTTTTCTAAGCGAAGAGAAATATTCGTCTCACAGCTGACATTTTCCAGTCGGTTTACTAGATAAGCTTAACGACAGTCAGTAGTCTGAACTGTTCGATTTTGTAAAGTTAAAAAATGAGTTGATCGCGTTCTTTTCATCGTCAGAATTTGAAAACAAGTATATGCATGAATTGGTACCATATATGAACACCAACAATATTCACAAAATTATGGGCGAAACCTACAAACTGGCCTCCTTAATATTGTCAATACCTGTTTCAACTGCAACAGTGAAACGTTCTTTTTCGGCGTTAAGAAGAATAGCGTGACAGTTACCACCCAATTCTGGTCAACAACTGCCGCGTTGTCAAGTGCCAGATGGAGTGAATACACTTCGTGGGAATCGTATTAACACAAAACTGACTAAGCTTGCTTGCAAACAAATCTTCCCAGTTGATAATTTAATTAAATTCTCTTACTACAGTAAGCACCAGCTACTCACGCCATTGTCACCTCCGAATAAATCATCGACTATATTCGATGGTGATGGCTGTGCAATCTACAATTGTGCAGTTTAATTATTACTTATGTTTCAATATCTGAAAATAGCTAATATGATAATAATAATAAGATAGCATTTAAACTCCATTGATGTTTAACTCAGTGATTTACCCCCGCTAAGCAGCATGCCCTTGACCCAAATCCAGTATACGCTCCTGGTCCTTGTCGGCTTTGATAGTGAAAATACGCCAAAACAATGTCCGTCTGACAGAAACATAGTGCTGACTCACCTAAACACTGGTTATATTCCTATATTCCTTTGGTATTTTACTATCTGAGCCTTAGGACACGTGACCTCGACAGTCAACCAGTAATCGACCTTAGATACAAGCGTAGCTAAAATTGCAACTAAAAATTTTCGTGAAGAGCAGATTTATAAATTTTATAGCTGGGTAATTTCCTAGGAGCCCTGTACATCGAATGAAACAGCATTGCGATCTATATATGTCGAACGTTCGACTCTCGCTCGACACTAGATAAGATGAAAAAAGCGAAGCGGTAGATTTAAATAGTATTTTTGATTTAATGGAATTCGTCATATTATTTTGCACAGTCTATCACAGACAGTCACGAAACTCTCTAGGAAAAAATTACAGTTGAAGCGACACTAGCGCTCCAAGCGGCCAGTAGGGAGTAACAGACGAATGGCAAGGACCTTGCGTAATAGAAACACAGAGTAAAAATATCTCTGGAATGAGCACTGAGATGCGCAGAACCAGTGCGCAGAACAGATCTTGTGTTGTCAACACCTATTGCTGATCTCGGGACGACGTACATTTTTCTGTAATGGGGATGACCTACACAGTGACTGTCCGATAGCAGTGATTTCTGTGAATGCTACTTTTCGGTAGCTGTGACATTTAGTTGTGATTTGTCACAGTTTAAAATAGAAGTTTTCGAATTCACAACTTGTCCTTTCAAAACTTTACCAAATACGATTTCTCCAATTTATGCGAATTCTACGATGAATCACCAGATATGCTACATCAAGGGGACACTAACGCGTAGCAACTGGCGAATATAGATATGCTAACTGGTAATTCTGGGAAAATTTTACTTACAACCTCGGCGGCATAATGTGCTGATGTTGGCAACAACCATTTAATGGTCTTTGAAAACTCAATCACTTAGAATATGAGGGATTTTTCGTGATGACCGAGAAATAAATAAAGATGTTCCTGTTCTATGATCAACAGATTCTTGTATGTACGCATGTGTGGTCAGAAAAATTATTATCCTCGTAAAATTAACATTTGTTGCCAAAATTACCACACTATGTGGTCGAGGCCACGAGTAAAATTAACAGAACTGTTCGGGTAAATTGTGTCAGTGTAACGAAATTGATAAGTTCTTGCCTGTAAAGTGTGCAAATTGAAAATTTGAACACTATATTGTTAAAGTCATTAAGCGATTTGAAAGGATGAAAAGTCTGTTATTTGGTTAAAGCTATTCCATATTTTGGAGTTTATATCGTTATTTATAAGACATGATTATGCATTTTATAGCTGTTAATATGCAAATGAAAAAAGTGCTACAAAGGAGTCATAGAGTTCTAATTTACCTGTGATTGACAGTACTAAAAAAATTCAATTTTATGAATGGACTACTGTTATACATTTGGTAAAGTGTGTCCCACTTTGTCGTGAACGTAGGCTATGCTATACATCAATTTCTTGCAACAAATTTGATTCGACATTCAAATTCGTTGTCTTCAGCAATTCTCAAATGAGTTATTACGTTTCAACCTCATGTCGTCCAACATAATCAAAATAATGAATGGCTTTGACAAGATAATACTTTTCATCCTTTCCAATCGCTTAATGGCTTGAGAGTAAATTTGTGCCTTCGAAAGTGCTAGGAAAAATACGGACATGGACAATGATACAAATTGTATAACCTTTAAACTATGTGGAAAGCAAAAGGCTAATTCATAAAAGCCGTCACGTCAAGTTGTAGGTTACGTCATGTCATCTCGCTTAAGCCTGTACCGAGCAATGGAAGTGGAGGTATAACTACCATCAGTGATAAAAAAAAATTGTAGTATAATGTCAGATTTGAGAAATTAACAACGATGAAATTATTTAAAGACCATAGTAAAGGTCATGTTCTTGATCATTTTTATATGGGAAAGAGCTGAGAAGAAAAACATCACTTCATATTATCGACATGAATTTTCTAGCGAAACCATTGACCAATATTCAAACACATAAAGCAAAACTCAGGTTTGTTCACCGCAGTAAGTTTTCATTTTGAGGTATCTGACATTCCGCAACGCTTCTGGAACAACACTCAATCGAAAAGAATTCAATTCGAAATGGTACATTTGCAGATCACCACGGAAACAAATCACAGTCATAAACGGAGACTTAAGAAACAACAAAATCACAAAATTAGCTACTACCACGGTACAGAGTCCGTCGAAAATAAATTTCTGTCACCAGACGACGACGCTGTTAAAAATTTACTGCCGAAAAACCCCAACGTGACGTGACGCGACTTGATGCTTAGTGTGAACAGCGTCGTCCCTAAACCTCCTGACAATTCCAGCTTAATGTCGACAACATGCGCAGAATGCTATGCTCACTCCAGAGATATTTCCTCTCTATGGATACAGACTGAGAAGGATCTGTACTAAAAGATTGGAAAGTTGCACAGGTCACACCTATATTCAAGAAAGGCAGTAGGAGTAACCCACTAAACTTCAATTTGCAGCAGGGTTTTGGAACATATCCTGTATTCAAATATTATGAATTATCTCGAACAGAATGATCTATTGGCCCAAGGTCAACATGGATTTAAAAAAATATCGTTCATGCGAAACAACTAGCTCTTTACTCACACGAAGTGATGTGTGCTTTCGACAAGGGTTCGCCAATTGATTCCGTATTCCTTGATTTCCAGAAGGCTTTTGACACCGTACCTCACAAACGGCTCTTAATCAAATTGCGTGGTTACGGTATATCGCCCCAAATTTGCGACTGGATAGGGGATTTCCTCTAAGAGAGGTCACAGTTCGTAGTAATCGATGGTAAGGCGTCGACTAAAACAGAGGTGATATCGGGCGTTCCACGGGGTAGTGCTATTGGTCCTCTGCTGTTCCTTATTTACATAAACGATTTAGGTTGTTTGCAGATGACGCCGTCATTTACCGTCTAGTAAAATCATCTGAAGATCTAAACCAACTGCAGTACGATTTGAATAAGATATCTGTATGGTGTAAGAATTGGCAATTGACTCTAAATAATAAGAAGTGCGAAGTCGTCAACAGGAGTACGAAAAGAAATCCGTTAAACTTTGTTTACATGATAAATCAATCAAATGTAAAGGCCGTAAACTCCACAAAATATCTAGGAATTACAATTACTTCTGACTTAAATTGGAAAGAACACGTTGATAATGTCGTGGGAAAGGCGAACCAGAGACTGCGTTTTATTGGCAGAACTCTTAAAAGATGCAACAGAACTACTGTACTAAAGAAACTGCACACACTACGATTGTCCGTTCTCTTATGGAGTATTGCTGCCCTGTGTGGGATCCTTACCAGGTGGGTTTGACGGAGGACATCGAAAGAGTCCAGAAAAGGGCAGCTCGTTTCGTAATGTCACGATACAGGGGAGACAACTTTACGGAAATGATACAGTATCTGGGATGGGAATCAATACAACGGTGCTTATCGCTGCGGCGACTTACTTAACTACAATCGCCAACATACTCCTCCGAATGCGATAATATATTGTTGACTCCCACTTACATAGGTAGAAATGATCATCAGAATAACATACGAGAAATAAGAGCTCAAACGGAGAGATTCAGGTGTTCCTTCATATATGTTCATATGTTTGTAAATCTATCGGACCAAACTGCGAGGTCATCAATCCGTAGCTTACAAACTACTTAAACTAAGGTAAACTAACCTAAGGACAACTCGCACACCCATGCCCCAGGGAGGACTCGAACCTCCACGGCGAGCAACCGCGCGCTCCGCAGCGAGACGCTTTAGACCGCTCGGCTACTCCACCGCGGCTCAGGTGTTCTTTCTTCCCGCACGCTATTCGAGAAAGGAATGGGAGATAAAATAGTATAATGGTGGTGCGATGAACCCTCTGCCAGGCACTTAAATGTGATTTGGAGAGTATCCCATGTAGATGTAGATGTTAATGCGATTACTTTCATATTTCCTAGTCACTGAACGTTGCTGTTCACTTTCTAATAAAAATATGAAAATATCGTTAAAGTAATCTCACTGCTTCCGTTAATGACAGTCTACAATATCGACTTGCCAGTGCAGTGAAATGCATGCAGTTCACAAATACCCGAGTCGTAATCATATCGTCCAAAAACGTTTTGAAAGCAGAAATAAATCGGAACCTGATATGCTCAAGTATAAAATAACTGATTATGATCATGTTCGCGTTCTGGGTGCATACTGAGATGTTGTATGAGTTTTGTTTCAGCGGATTTCGGGCATTGTACTATTTTCAAAACGATACACGATTTTTACATTGTAGAAGACTAGACTATACATCACTTTTAAACCTTCTTTTCACCTTGTCCTTGCTTCTGTGCCTTTCGTGTACCCATCGTAAGTTTTTTAGCTACTTGGTAGGTATCAAACTGAATATCTTCAAAAATGTGATGTGGTAATATTAACGTTTACATGTTATTTATTTGTAGGTACGCATTCACTTTATTAAACTAGAATGTAACCGACAATGTTGTACACAGGTTAATAATTTTTGTGAAACTGAGGTGCGAAGCTTAGCAAGCTCTACTGAATTAGTTAACTGCTACTGGAACATTCAGACAATACTTTTATACAGCAGTCATATTATGAAATAGTGATCAAGTATTTTGGATTCTGATTAAGAGTAAAAGTTTGGACGCGATTGAATTTCTAAAGATTTACTTCTACGCCTAAAAGTATAACTAACCACCGTAAAAGAACACTTGTTATTCGTAACATTATTCTCTTACTTCTGAGCATCCTTTGAAAATGAGAGATTTCCGAATTACATTTTTGATAGTTGCTACATTTACAACGTCACAAAACACCCTAAATACGAAATATTTTGAATGCACTGCTTCACTCCAGGCACACATTCATTACTCAATCGTTTTGCGGTATGTTTTTACGACCCAGCCGCTTGGCAGTGCTGCAGTCGCGAAGTTGCAAAAATTCACTAGGTGTTTCGTGACTCCTATGTTAGACTCTGTTATTATGTTGTATGTCTGTGATAGGGAATTCAGTTGGAAGTGTTATTCGATGTCGCTCACGTGGAAGGAGTTAATTCCTCAACTAAGTGACCCAGAGAATTGCACGAAGTTCTGCTGGAAATATGGGTTACTGCCCGATAAACAAGCAAAGAAATGTGTTGACTGTGGGGAAGAGGAATCTGTCACCTTAGTAAAGAGAGCGGACCATATTAATTTCCAATGGCAACAAATGTGTAAAAAATGCAGGAAGAGGAAAAGTATTACTATAAATACTTGGTTAGAGAATTTAAAACTAAGTATTTAACGAAGTATTTTGGATTAGGAATTATACTGTAGAAGAGACAGCATCGTAATCGGGAGTGTATGTCAACACAGTTGTGGACTACTTCAATTTTTGTCGCGAAGTGATCAACAACAGTATTCCCATAGGAGGAGAAGACAAAGTTGATGAGATCGACGAATCACAATTTGTAACTCGAAAGTATGGGAAGCGACGCTAACTAAAAGATGAAGCAGAACAAATGTGGTTTTTTGGTGGTATACAACGCTAGTCGGAAAGGTGTTTCATTGTAAAGCTGCAGTCACGAGGAAAAAGACTCGAGTTCCTGTCATAGAACATTATGTGCTACCTGGTACAAACGTGATAACTGATGGCTGGCAGTCGTATAACTCTCTGAAGGACGAGGGTTTTAAACGCTAGTTCGTAAATAATTTTTTGCAGTTTGTGTCGTCTGACGAGCCCTCAATACATTCTCAAAACATAGAAAGATTTTGGAAATAATTGAAATCTATAGCGAAAAAAGAGGGGAGAGCTGCAAATAACGATGATTCGTTTATGTTTCAGTTCATATACCTTCATAACCATGTAGATGTAGATAACTTAAAAAATAAGTGGAATACATCTAAATGTTCAAATGTTTGTAAAGTCCATGGGACTTAACTACGGGGTTATCAGTCCCTAAACTTACAAACTACTTATGAACTAACTAAGGACGGCACAAATATCCATGCCCGAGGGGGGATTCGAACTCCCGACCGCAGTGGCCGTGCAGACCGTGACTGAAGCGCCTCAGTCCCCTCGGCCACCGCGACCGGCGGAATACATCTCTCTTGTCGCACATTACCGGTTTTCCTAAAAGGCATTGAAAGAGTATATCCCGGTAATGGAAAAATAGGAATGGCGCCACTTTTATATAGCACCGGAGGTGTTTGTCACGAATAATGTACCGTAAGTGAAATTTCTAACGTCGTCAATAAATTGTTGTACACTCACTACAATTAATGCTGTACTCCCTCCTACCACATCTTTTATAAACCTGACATATTTGTAAGAATCATAAGATTCACTTAATCGATACCTATCGTTTCGATACCTAAGGTTTGTTTTAATTGCACAGCTCCGGCTGAAACGTCTCTTTTCATTTACAAAAAATGTAAGTTGTTTATTGAGTCAGTGCGGTCAATTTACATTACGTAAAACAAACTGTTACACCTCTGTAGTGACTGGTTCACGGTGTAATTTTGCGAATCATTATCTGGTTGACTTACGCAAAGAAATTTCGGCATAATGAAGACCGGGATACTACCTGTCAGTTTTGACCCATGATGTAATCAACATGCTGGAAAACTCGTATTCGCGATAACAACTTAATACTTATGTATTGTAGATAATAAATCATCTGTGTTTATCCTCGTAAATTACACATTACATCAACAGAATGTACCATCTATCACAGGTCTCAGCCGACAAAATTCCTCCTTCGTCGCTCACTTGCGGAAATAAAAACAGTCTGTTAATCTACACCTCACTATGAGAGTGAAGCTACAGGCTACTTTTTAAACACAAAATCTTAATTTATAATTTGTTCTGCTTGAAAACACACGGTAATTTACCAAACATACTATCGTCTAAAACACAGGCACAATATAATTACTCACGCATACACACAATATGCCGATGCCACGGTTTAAGTTTGACGGGTGATATCTCAGTCTTCAGGTGAGGCAAAATGTAATGCAATCATCAGGTCGAATATCAATATCGTCGTTAGGTACAGAAATCAGCTATTCCGCCACGTCAGCGTTATTGGTAGCGGAGCGAGAGTCGTAGCGGAGCGATAGTCGAACGTTCGATGTATATTATATCGATCGCAATGCCGTTTTCTTCTATGTGCACTACTCCTAGAAAATTACCCATAGCTGCTCTTTACGAGGAGAATTAATTTACCGAATACAAGAATTTGTCAGTCATAAAGCAGGAATAGTATTAATTGGTTTTCTGGTGGCCGGAATGTTTCGCTATATTTTCCCTCAAAAATATCATGAATACCAACGACTTCATTCTCAAATTTTTTCACGTAATTCGAGTTCACCCATCGAGAAAGCGGTGGTACAGTTCGAAAGCTCTCGTGCCTCATGTGTTAAATTTCGTATTTACACCATCGAATTAAGAAAAAAATGTCCTCTACATGCCACACAGAATTAAAGATCTCTTCAAAATAAACCATTTTGTGCGGTTTTTAATGCTACAGCAGCACCCAGCAGTGCAATACCGATGTATCAACCGTTACCATAAAAAAAATCGATATACAGACTTCAAATCATATACAGCTCCTTTATTTTGGATTGTTCCCATTTTAAGTGATTTGTTAGTAATGGCTCTTTTCAAGCGTTCCGAAATGATGTTTTGCGTAAGTCAGTTGACGAATGAATGATGTATGGAGTGTGTTTAAACGTAAAATCTCTACAACCTACTTTGGCAAGCTCTTGTTACTTTCGTCCATTTATACCAAGGGTTCTGATTGTCAGTGGTTGTCTGTACTTATCTAGAAGCAAATGAGCATACCTCCTCTCACAACCGGGTAATATACAAGAAAGCTTTTCATCGAAATAGCCGCGCAGCTATCGATATATCGAAGGTGCGCGATGTCGATGTTGACGTCGCGCGAATTTTGAGATGTTTACTTGTCATACACGGGACGCATCCTCTGCCTTTGTTATTGAATGTGACTGAAGGTGTTGACGTGTTTACTAGTGTCATTGATATGAGTTTGAATTATACCATTTCGGCGGGTGAACACTTAATATGGAAGAGTTTAATTCCTTCTTTGTCGACGGCGGTCAAAAGTGTAGAATTTTGTAGAAAGTACGGTTTATTACCTGATGACAGACTTAGAAATTGCATTAACTGCGAAGGTGTTCAGAAAGTACGAGTAAGAGTTAAATCGACAGATAAGGAAATTCCTTTTTTGTTGGTTTGTAAGAAATGTGGGAAGAAAACGATGAGAAGAAACACATGGTTTGAGGCATCGAAATTCTCTATAGACAAAACTATCATTTTGATAGCTTGCTGCATCAGAGGCTATACTGCAGGAAACGGCAGCGGAGACAGACTTGCCTGTCACCACGGTATGTGAGTATTTTGCGTTCTGCCGGAAATATGTTACGTTATTGTTACAAATGAAAGTGTACCTGTAGGCGGTGCATGGACAAATGGTAGAAGTTGAGTCACATTCACTAAAAAATGAAGTTGAGCACATTTGGATGTTTAGGGGAACTGAACGAGAAAGTAGAAAGTTTTTTGTAGTTAGGGTACATTCCAGAGACAAAGACACCCTAGCAGAGTTGATCAAACATTTAATTCTGCCAGGTACCAAAATAATTACAACGATTTCGAATCTTATACACACTTAAAAGAAGAAGACTTAGACCATTCCTTCGTGAACCATTCAGTTGAATTTGTCTCGTCTGAAGCTCCAACTCTCCACAGTGTAAAATATTGAGAGGTTGTGGAAGTCACTAAAAGGAGCCATTAAAAAAGGAGGACTCCTACAGACAGAGACCAATTATATATTTTTCAGTGATTTACGTTCCTAATTTGAAACTACTGGGAAAGACAGACACTCCATACGCAGTCCCACTATTTTTGCAGGATATCCCCAAAATATACCCTGGGTATGGAAAAACCGGGTTATTGCCAATGGCTTACACATCAAATGGCTTCGTTCCTGACGAAACCGGCGCTCAGGAATAATGTAAGTACACAATATACTTGTATTTGTATTGTGACTGTAGTTAATGACGTAACACATGCCGTAACTCTAGTCGGAACAGTAATCGCACGTTCGATATATCGATAGATGCACGGCTGGGTAATTGTGAAGGATGCTTGTACAGGCGCTCGTTTCGATAAATCTCGAACGCGCGACCACACATCGATATTTGGTGCATTTCGATATGTTCCAAGATGACGGGAGGGTTATAAATTGTACTGTATGTAAATGTCAGTTCAAAAAAAATGTTCAAATGTTTGTAGAGTCTATGGGACTTAACTACGGGGTCATCAGTCCCTAAACTTACAAACTACTTATGAACTAGCTAATCCTAAGGACGGCACAAATATCCATGCCCGAGGGGGGATTCGAACCCCCGACCGTAGTGGCCTTGCAGACCGTGACTGGAGCGCCTCAGTCCCCTCGGCCACCGCGGCCGGCTAAATGTCAGTTCTAGGTACTTTATCTCAACATACCTTGTCTTAAAATGCTTGTATTGGCAATCCTATGACTGCAGTAAAAGATAGATCTGTCTGCAAGCCGTGATATATATACATATAAACTCACGCGCATCGCGCGTGCATAACATTTTGATTAGCGGTTGAAATTACATTAATCTGCACAATCCTGTGGCTGCAGTAAAAGATAGATCTGTCCGCACCCCGTGAGTTTTTTTTTTAATAAACACAACAAATTGGCAACACAATTTTAACTGTAAATAATTCGCTATCTGGGAACATATCGAAATGCACCAAATATCGATGTGTGGTCGCGCGTTCGAGATTTATCGAAACGAGCGCCTGTGCAAGCGTCCTTCACATTTACCCACGGCTGTTTCTATGGAAAGCTTTCTTGTAAATAACCCACAACCCATCTAGATTCGTAGAATGTTATTCTTTACGCTCATCTCATTCCCTTGTGCAAAACCATCTTTTTTCTGCCGTATCACCATCAGAGAAACCACTAGAAATCGACAATAGTATCGTTTATTTCGCGAAAACATTCCGAACTATCGGTGATACTTACTGACAAAATATAAGGTAGAAAGAAACAGACACTGAACCGGGAGGTTTTGAAAAAGTTTCTAAAATTCGGGAGAACCAGGGAAATAAGGGAGAATTGGTGACCCTACACTCAGACCGTTCACTTGTCCGAATACGAACGTACGGAATATCAGACCGACTGTGACACTGACATGTTTCCAACAAGCAGAACACGCGTGCCGTTCCCAAGGGGGAGGAGTCTTCCGACGTAAAAGTAATTTGCGTCATGCTTTAAGGGAGTGTTACAGGACCAACACTTTTCGCAATATGACGTAGGAGGTAGCTTCGGAAGTTCCATGAGGCGTTTCGCAATGATGCTGTTGTACGAGTTAGCTCAAAGGTAATGTTGCACATAGAGAATTAACCACGCTACTGCACGAAGACCTGTAGAAAATCGTTGATTGTTAATGGGAGTAGCAAGTGGCTTTCAACATAAATAAATTTAGTGTATTGCCAATACGTTACATAGAGAGAATCACATTGATTATATGATAACACGACCGCAGAAAAATCACTGAAATCACAAAATATGTAAGGTAGCAATATGAATAGAATTGAATTGTAGTGACTGCATTTAATTTTTTTCGGATGAGGCTGATGTCAGACAGAATCCTCAGGCAAAATAGTCCATCAGCATAGGAAACAGTTTAGGAAACACTCTTTGGACCAATGCTTGAATATTCCTCGTTTATGTGGAATCTATTATCAGATAGGATCTATACAGGTGATGGAGAAGATTCAAAGGAAAGCAGCACATTTCGTTCCTAGTTTATTTGACAATAATTAATTTGACAACTATCACGAAGACTATCGGACAACTACCAATGACAGACGGTGCACGACAGGCGTTCTGTATCACATATAGTCTAGTATTAAAATTCCAGAGCTTAGGCGCCTAGAAGAGTCAATCAATATATTGCTTTCTTTTACCTATATGGCCTACGTCACGAAAGTAGCATGAAGATAACATTTGAGAGATTGGAGCCAACATGGAAGATTATGAGCAATCGTTCTTCCTGTGAACCATAGGCGAATGTAACAGGGACAGTAACACTGGTACACAAAATACGGTAATTTCCAAGAATGCTTGCAATCGAAGTACCTCGGCCTGAAACAATACATTTAAAACATGTAACTCTAAATCGATTACGCCGCTATTCACGCGCAACTGATAGAAAAGTAAAACAATCGCACTCATTTAGTGACTCAGATAAAAAATAATGTGTGGTTATCCTCTTAAATTATAAATTACAAGAACACAATGTACCATCGATCACAGAGCTCAGGTTAAAAATTCGTGTCTTCGGTGCTCACTTGTGAAAATAAAAACGTAATTAAAAACCCCTCTCTGTTAACCTAACCTCACAATCAGAGTGAAGCTACACATCACTTTTGAAACACAAAATCTTAATCTACAATTGATATTCCGCATGTAAACAAACTACCATCTTCAACTCGGCCACCACATCAACCTCGCGTAATCAATTTGGAGTTGCACGTTCCATATATATCGTTTCAGGATGAGATACTTCGATTGCAAGCATTCTTGGAAATTATCCAAAATTCTGTCAGTAGCTCCTCGTTGATGTGCAGATGTTGGTAGCGAAATGCAGCTTATCAGAAGTGTCCGTGAAAGAGCCAATTAAAACGCTCCTTTCATATCATGAAGGAATATGGTGTGTAATTTAAATGTCGTAATGACATTCCATGAGGCGTATGCTTTAATTAAATGCAGTGTTGACTGCTTATTATTTTATATATTAAGAAATCGGTATCACTGCCCTCGATTTTCATTATTGGAAAGAAAAAAAAAAAAAAAAAAAAAAAAAAAAAAAACCTCTCACACCTACGAAGTGAATGGTTATCGATGAACTTTTCTGTAGCGACAGTGACATTTACACTGAAATCAGAAACATTGACCTTAATTCCTTCAAATGTGTCAGTATTCTGCGGTAAAAACTAATCATGTCATCGGAGATTTACAGTACCACTAGTGAAAAACAAGGACTTGCTTTCATCGAATATTTCTCGAATTTTGGCTAAAGACATCTACACGGAGAATGCAGTGTTGTTTGCAAACAAAATTGAAAGAAGCATTTTCATTGGCTCAATGAACGGCACTTCAGATTGGCTGCCTTTCGCTACCAACATGAGCCCGTCAACGAAAAGCTAATGTAAACTAAACTAGGTTTTAAATCGTAAACGTTTGATTTGCAGATGTGAACCCACAGTAGTTCCAACTAGCACAAATGTAGACTCATAAGTAGATCCACTGATACGTAGACTCAATGATACGTAGATTCACTGGACATGTAGACTCACTAGACATGTACACTTAACTAATATGTACACTTAACTGCTGTGTAGAATTGTAGACTGGTAGACACGCGGGCGGGTAGTCTCGTGGACGTGTTGAGCCATACTGGGTTTTAATCGCATAACAGTAGGCTGGCAGATGTGTAGACTAGAGGTCGTGTATAACACCGACTTCGCAGGCGTCTGGTTCGCAGATGTGTAGACTCGAAAACGTGTGGAGTCACAGTAGTTACAATTTGCACAAGTGTAGATTCATTGACGTGTAGACTCACTGACGTGTAGTCTAGGCTTACAGTCGTGTAGAACTGTAGACTCGAGCAAGCGTAGACTCGGGCGTGCAGTGTCAGGAACGTGTGGAGTCACAGTCTTTGTAACTAGCGGAACAGTAGACTGAATAGAGGTCGTGTATGCGACCCACTTGAACTTCTTTCATCGCTAGACTGGTCTGAATGCAACTGCAGCAGCACTATTCCTATACGCTCTGAGCTTGTTGACGGTCATTTCCTAGGAAACCGCGCGCTTCATTGTTGCTACGGCAACCTTAAAACAACAATGGAAAATACGTTTAGTATTTGATAATACTATAATTCCGATGAATCTATGCTCCATCTTAACAGTTCTAAGAACGGCGCTGTTAACTGATGTTTCCAGATAGCGAATGCCAACTAGGCCTATTTGGTGATGAGACACACGCGTTCGCGAATGTTGCGAGACTCGAGACGACGGAAATATTTGTGTGTGCAGACAGTATTGCCAGCCTCTGAAGCTGAAAAGTCCCATCCAGGAATTCAAATTGTCCCTTTTCAACGGAAAAACACGAGAACAAAAAAAAAAAAAAAAAAAAAAAAAAAAAAAAAAACAAAAAAAAAAAAAAAAACCACACACACCTTTCTTCACACTCCTCTATTGCCTCTAACAACGCCGTCTAACATACATCGGGTCAAGTCTAGTCTCCGATACCACCCGTCGGCTTTGACCAAAGACGTGACTTATTACGTCATTATTTCCATCAACGTTTCTATTTATATTTTCGCTGATAAATCAGTTCCACATATTATACTTACATGAGAATGTACGTGTATGTCACTATTTCGTGAATTTTTTATAATAAAAGCCCCTTTTTAATATATGATTTCTTACAAGTTTAAAATATGTAATATAGTGATTATTAAACGTATGGAATGTATTAAATTGTGTCCTTTGTTAATTGTGCGTAAATTGTTTTATGGCTATTTTACGTGTATTTTGATATATTTCATATGTAGTGTTACTGATTTTTAATGTTTATAATTGCTAAAAATATCGATTTATACCTTTTTTTCGTTTAGTCCTTGTATAATAATTTCATTTCCGTTAGAAAAATTGAACTTTTCTTTTTAATTGCAATTACGATATGTCTGTTTGTATACTGTGGCTTTGATTTTTTGTAAACAATACATTGATTTAGACATCATTGTTATTATCATAAAATGCGCATATGTTCTCGTAAAATGTCGATTTCCTAACAAAATATTTCAATTGTGCGCGATTGTCTAATGGGGAAGTCACATGATTGCCAACATAAACAACTTTCGTTGCGACGTCTGTAAGTAAAATTTAACTGATCTGGGCATCATTGTGAGCGGCATATATAAAGTGAGACAAAAGTGCGAGAATTTGGTACTGGTAACTTGACCTAATTTTATAGGGCATATGTAGATATCGACACCTACTAAATGCGTACATACGGATAGTTTAGTTCCCGATACCAGATATCCTAATTTTTTCAGATATATACAAATACAGGTCAAGTCTAGAGACCACTATTTACGATCTATATTTGAAATAAAAATAGACTTTACTTATAAAAGGAAAGATTAGATAGTGTTATCTAATAAATATTGGTGAACTAAAAAATATTAAGAGCTGCTATCGGTACCTGGACTTGACCTATATAGCTCAATTCCAGATACTGATACCTATAAGTATTGGTGAACCACAAAATATGAAGGGCTGGTATCGGTAACTAGACTTTACCTATATAGGTCAAGCCTAGATAGCGATACCTACCCTTCATATTTTTCTTTCACATATGGATATTGCGTATAGATGGATATATGACAAAATATGAAGATCTGGTATCGCTATCTAGACTTGACCTATATAGGTCAAGTATTTTTTTTTTTTTTTTTTTTTTTTTTTTTTTTTTTTTTTTTTTGGAAAGATTATGGGACTTCTTAACTACGGGGTCATCAGTCCCTAAACTTACAAACTACATATGAACTACTTACGAACTAGGACGGCACAAATATCCATGCCCGAGGGGGGATTCGAACCCCCGACCGTAGTGGCCGTGCAGACCGTGACTGAAGCGCCTCAGTCCCCTCGGCCACCGCGGCCGGCTAGGTCAAGTCTAGTTACCGATACCAGTCCTTTATACTTTTGGTGAACGAGAAAATACGAATAGCTGGTATCGGTATCTGGACTTGACCTATATAGGTGAAGTACAGATACCGATACCTAATAGATATTGGTGAACCATAAAATATGTAAGGCTGGTATCGGTAACTAGACTTAACCTATAGGTCAAGTCTAGATAGCGATACCAGCTCTTCATATTTTTCTTTCACATACATATATTGCATATCCAATTACGATATGTCCGTTTGTATACTGTTTTTACATGACAAAAATATGAAGACCTGGTATCGCTATCTAGACTTGAACTATATACACCACGTCTAGTTACTGATACTAGTTCTTCATATTTTCTGGTTCACAATAAAGTATAAAGGACTGGTATCGGTAACTGGACTTGACCTATATAAGTCAAGTCTAGATAGCGATACCAAATAATTTTATCTGAAATGTTGTTTTCTTTTTTTTTTTTTTTTTTTTTTTTTTTTTTTTTTTTTTTTTTTTTTTTTTTTGCGTTTTATTTTGTTCCAATTTAATATGTTCCCACTTTAAACCCCCAATTTCCCGCGGTAGTACCGTTAACGTTTGTGAATATTAATATTAATTACAACTTGTTGTAATTTTGGGACTTCATTTCCGGCCAAAACCTCCAATTTTCTCGTGGTAGTCTCATTATGTTACTTAGATACTTTTTATACCGCTCAGATAGTTATTCTCTTGTCACATTTCTATAACTGCGCTGCATATTTAATTTGTTATCTAATATTCGTTGTCGTTCCTTAACATTTATAATGTTACGTAATCTCACTTTCATTTAATTCGAGTCGTATAAACAGTTGTATACTCCAACCACAGACATATCTTATGTGTGTGACTCATTGATCTCTATACACTCTGGATGTTGAACTTCAGCTGTATTAGCGTGCCAGCCATAGATATTCATATTTAGTTTCTTGCCAAATTCAAACATGGCTGCTAAGAAGCATTTCAAGAAAAAGAGAAGAAAATATGTTTCGATTCTGCTCCCATATCAGCCTACAACATCGAATATTGAATTAAATTCCAAATGAAGAGGTAAGCAAGCAATTCTTTGTCACATAATAACTGATGAAAACTCGTTTGCCCAATTTAAACATGGCGGACGATGCGAAATCGTGTGCAAAACATATGAATGTGCCGGCACGCTGCAATTCTATGCTCAGACACCAGAGTTATACATCCAGTTTGTATAGAGATCACTGGTGTGACTTAATGATAAACGGTAATTAATACATTCAATTGTTTATTATAATGCGATCCTTGTATCAAAAGTATCGTGACTGTAACGTCTCTGGACAAAGTATGACGTCACTGTTCAAACCCGACGACCGGTATCAGACACCCGACTTTATCCCATACAGTCATGTTCAGTGTTATTTTCAAAATCTTATATCTACGAAATGAGGCCGCGCGACCCTCCTACCACTTCCGTGCGTCATTTGCGAGGTATTGAGAGAAGCCGCAAATCTGTTCTTCACCCAATGTTTTCAAATTTTGACACAACTTTCTACTGGAATAGAACAACAATGAGCTACATTACATCTTCATTGCCAACTGCCCATGCCACTGACATTACATCTTCATTGCCAACTGCCCATGCCACTGACAGTTGCGTGCTTACTAAAAAAAAAAAAAAAAAAAAAAAAAAAAGTAGCGTCGTTTCGTTGCTTAGCGACTGCAGGTAGCCAGCCAATGAAGGACGGAGGTTGTAGATTGCGGATCTAATTGATCTGAAAAATTCCCCCACTCGGCACACTGAATCGTCTCTCAGAAAGTAATTTTAGACTGGGTATAACTGTCATTCAGTGATGCTTTGTTTATCCGGGGATTCGACAATGTTTCACACGTGTCTCTCTTTCATAAATAATGGTGCATTCGTGAATAAATATAACTACTGTTACTGTACAATGGGATTGCAGACTGATGTGTCCTTTGTTTCACCTTATTATCGCGGCATGTGCCAACACACCGACGTATTGTGTAAGCAAACCACAACAGGAGAGAAAAAAAAGAGGCACCGAAGAAATGTCCAATATTCCTCCCCCCTTTTTCCAAAAAAATTCCCTTTGACCCTTTCTGAAAAATAATTGTCAAATGTCCCACGATAGGGGACAAATCCCACGGGCTGGCAACACTGTGTGCAGATCACGCACTTTCACTTGGCCCCTTAGCGGAAAATGTAGGAAGCTGAAGTTTGCATTCAGCTCATAGCGCATTGACTGTTAGAACAAGCCCCGCCTCTTTCTTCTAGTGCCACCAGATTACGACCTATAGCTTACAGGTTTTAAAAGAAACTACATGTAATGGGAGAAACCGGCACATATTGAGCACGAAATTATGTATCACTTTAATGTTTGAGTACTAGAAAACTGGAACGTATTTCTACGAAATATTAATATTTTTAAGGGACTTATTAAGCGGGTGTAGCAACGCTTTCTGCATCTTTTTACTGTCGTAGAACTGGATAACAATCGGAATTAACATTCCTCACACCACTTCCAACGACAGCCTTCCTTTTTCTAAAAGACGTTGTCGGGGTAAGTGGAATTATTTTAGCAAATGACAAAGTGGAAGACAATAATCAATACTAAGCACAAATCAACAATACATTAACGATGTCTACGGTGTACAATGCTGTTACGAGGTAAGGTTGGTAGAGAGCATAAACATTCCGTAGACACGATCTCAGCCGACTTCCGCCGATCACAGAGGGGCCAGGAAAAAGTGCGTGATCTGTACACAAATCTGTTATTATGCAACACAAATGGAGCGAGGGAAAAATTGCTGTCTGGATGCTTTTCCAGTTTTCAGAGTCCTCACGCAAATATCTACAATGGTACCAGGTATCAACAGCATCTTACTACCTTTTGCTTCTATAAACATTCTCAACAATGTTTTGCGCAAGGAACCTCTATCTCCTCTAGGTTTTCTATTTGAGTGGACGTCGTCCAGTACACACCTGTCCAGCGCCAGCACATTTTCAGTTGTAAGTGTAACCGGCTTCTCTCAAGAAGCTACATATTTTGACTTTTCAGTGCGCTTTCCCTTTAGTACATTAAAGATATTGTGTGCTCGCGTTTTTATTTGATTCATATTCACGTTAAATATCTGGTTAGTGTATTATTCCGCCGAGTGGATCGCGTCGCGACAGTCATCTGTCTTTATTTTCTGATTAGAAGCGACATATAGAATTTTGATTTTGGTCTGCGCGTTCTCACTTCAGGTTGTAAATTTATACTGTGCTCTCATGTATATTAAATTCAAATCCGCGTTTTTACTAACAGTGTAGTCTTCCTTTGAGCGCATCGCGACTGTAATTTTTGTTTTCTCGGCACTGTAATCATGAATAGGGACTGTGACTGCTGTGTGTGGATGCAGTCTGAGCTGGTGACACTTCGCTCCCAGCTTCAATCTGTGTTAACCTTAGTTGCACAGTTGGAAGCTGCGATCGATGGGCGTCGTTGTTGTTGGCCGGCAGTGGGGACCGAACGGACTCCCGTCGTCTCCACCGATCGGCCTGCGCCATCGACATGCCCTGAAACTGCTAGCAGTGAGGCAGACACCCCACCTGTGGTTGCATGGGAGGTTGCTCCAGTGCTTGGCAGGAGGCGCAAGACATTCTGGGGGACAGATCGTGAGGCCTCCCCGGTTCGTCTTGCGAACAGGTTTGAGGCGCTATCTGTTCAGGACGACGTTCCTGAGTCGCATGGTGTCTCTCATACTGAAGCAACCACCCAGCCTGCAAGATACGGGCTTTCACAGAGGGTGGGTTTACTTGTAGTTGGGAGCTCCAATGTTAGGCGGGTGATGGAGCCCTTCGAGAGATGGCTGGCAAGGAGCGGAAGAAGGCCAACGAGTACTCCGTGTGTATACCGGGTGGAGTCATTCCAGATGTGGAACGAGTCCTTCCGGATGCTATGAAGGGTACGGGGTGCAGCCAACTGCAGGTGGTGGCTCACATCGGAACCAATGATGTGTGTCGCTTCGGATCTGAAGAGATACTCTCAGGTTTTGAGCGGCTATCTGAAGTGATAAAGACTGCCAGTCTTGCTTGCAAGATGAAAGCAGAGCTCACCATCTGCAGCATAGTTGACAGGACCGACTGTGGACCTCTGGTACAGGGCCGAGTGGAGGGTCTGAATCAAAGGCTCACACGGTTCTGCGACCGTGTAGGCTGCAGATTCCTTGACTTGCGCCATCGGATGGTGGGTTTCTGAGTTCCGCTGAATAGGTCAGGAGTCCACTATACGCATGAAGCCGCTACACGGGTAGCGGGGGCTGTGCGGCGTGGACTGGGCGGTTTTTTTTAGGTTAGAGGGCCTCGGGAATACACAAAATGGTTTTCAGTTTCAAAGGGGGCAGGTGGATCACAGGAGAAATGTAGATCTGGGAACTATCGGTGTAACAGTTGTAAATTGTCGTAGCTGTGTCGGGAAAGTACCAGAACTCCAAGTGCTAATAGAAAGCACCAAAACACACATAATTGTAGGCAATGAAAGTTGGCTCAAGCCGGAAATAAGTTCAGCAGAAGTATTTGCAAAAGATCTAACAGTGTTCAGCAAGAATAGATTAAACAAAACAGGTGGAGGGGGTGTTTGTCGCCGTCAAAAGCAGTATTTCGTGTAGCGAAGTTGAAGTTGGTAGTTCCTGTGAGCTATTATGGGTAGAGGTTGTACCTGAAAATCGTAAGAAGTTAATAATTGGTGCCTTTTATCGGCCTCCCAACTCTGACGATACAATACTAGAAAGATTAAAAGAAAACCTGGGTCTAATTACCAAAACGTACCCGACTCACACGATAATAGTGGGCGGTGACTTTAATTTACCCTCAATATGTTGGCGAAATTATATTTTCAAATCAGGAGGTAGGCATAAAACATCGTCCGAAATTGTACTCAACGCACTCTCTGAGAATTACTCCGAACAATTAGTTCATGAGCCAACTAGAATTGTAAAAGGATCTGAAAACACACTTAATCTCTTAGCAACAAATAATTCTCAGCTTATAACGAGCATCGAAACGGATACAGGTATTAGTGAACACAGAGCTGTCGTAGCGAGATTGAATATCGAAACTCCCAAAGTTACCAAAAATAAACGAAACGTATATTTGTTCCGGAAAGCAGATAGAAATAAAAGACATTGCTTCTTTAAGATAGCTTCCACTCGTTTTTAACACTAAACGTAAGTGTAGACCATATGTGGCTCAAATACAAAGAAGTGGTATCAACAGCAACTGACAGTCTTACACCAAATAAATTAATAAAAGAAGGAGGTGATCCCCTTGGTACACAAAACAGATCAGGACACTGATGCAAAAGCAAAGGAAAAGGCATGCTAAATTTAGACGCACACAAAATCCCCAGGATTGGCGATCCTACACAGAAGCTCGAAATTTAGCGAGGTACTCAATGCGAGATGCCTACAAAACTTAGCACAACGAAAGTTGACTGAAAACCCAAAGAGATTTTGGTCATATGTTAAATATACTAGGGGCAAAACACAAACAATACCATCACTACGTGATAGTAATGGCGATCCTGCCGATGACAGCTCTACTAAAGCAGAATTACTAAACATAGCTTTTAGAAACTCATTCACCAAAGAAGACGAAACCAATATTCCAGATTTCGAATACGAACATAGGCCGTAATGAGTAACGTAGAAGTAGATATCATCGGAGTAGTGCAGCAACTAAAATCCGGACTGTATACCCATTAGATTTCTATCTGATTATGCTGAAGCGATAGCTCCTTACTTAACAGCCATATACAACCGCTCTCTTAAAGAAGGAACTGTAGCAAAAGACTGGCAAGTTGCACAGGTCACACCTATATTCAAGAAAGGCAGTAGGAGTAACGCACTAAACTACAGGCCTATCTCATTGAGATCAATTTGCAGCAGGGTTTTGGAACATACCTGTATTCAAATATTATAAATTACCTCGAACGGAATGATCTATTGACCCAAGGTCAACACGGATTTAGAAAATATCGTTTATGCGAAACACAACTAGCTCTTTATTCACACGAAATGATGGGCGCTATCGACAAGGGTTCGCAAATCGATTCCGTATTTCTTGATCTCCAGAAGGCTTTTGACACCGTACCTCACTAACGGTTTTTAAATCAAATTGCGTGCTTATGGTATATCGCTCCAAATTTGCGATTGGATAGGGGATTTCCTGTCAACGACGATACAGTTCGTAGTAATCGATGGTAAGGCATCGACTAAAACAGAAGTGATATCGGACGTTCCACAGGGTAGTGTTATTGGTCCTCTGCTGTTCCTTATTTACATAAACGATTTAGGGGAAAATCTAAGTATCTCTCTTAGGTTGTTTGCAGATGACGCCGTCATTTACCGTCAAGTAAAATCATCTGAAGATCAAAACCAACTACAGAACGATCTGAATAAGATATCAGTATGGTGTAAAAATTGGCAATTGACTCTAAATAATGAGAAGTGTGATGTCGTCCACATGAGTACGAAAAGAAATCCGTTAAACTTTGTTTACAACATAAATCAATCAAATGTGAAGGCAGGAAACTCCACAAAATACCTAGGAATTACTATTACTTCAACTTAAACTGGAAAGAACACGTAGATAATGTGGGAAAGGCGAACCAGAGAGTGCGTTTTATTGATGGAACCCTTAAAAGATGCAACAGAACTACAAAAGAAACTGCATACACTACGCTTGTCCGTCCATTTTTGGAGTATTGCTGCCTAGTGTGAGATCCGTATCAGGTGGGTTTGACGGAGGACATCGGAAGAGTCCAGAGAAGGGCAGCTCGTTTCGTATTGTCACGATACAGGGGAGACAGCGTTACGGAAACGATACACGATCTGGGATGGGAATCATTACAACAACGCCATTTATCGCCAACCTTCTCCTCTGAATGCAAAAAAATATTGTTTACTTCCACTTACATAGGTAGAAATGAATGACCATCAGAATAAAATACGAGAAATCAGAGCTCGAACGGAGAGATTCAGGTGTTCTTTCTTCCCACGCGCTATTCGAGAATGGAATGGGAGATAAATAGTATAATGGTGGTTCGATGAACCCTCTGCCAGGCACTTAAATGTGATTTGCGGAGTATCCCATGTAGATGTAGATGTTCACTACCGATTTTTGTATTTTCCGTATTAATCGTATGTTGATCGAAAATGCCTATAATACATCTAACAAGACAACTCTGAATTGCTTCCGCGTCTCCTTTCCTTTAATTCAACCAGGGTGGCAGACAAGTGAAGAGTACTCAAGAACGGGTAGTACAAGACGTGTTCTGTACGCTGGGTAAGCTACACAGCCCCTTAAGTTCACCCAATAAATCTAAGTCGACCATTCGCTTTCCCTACAAAAGGTTTTAAATGCTTGGGACATTTAATGTCGAGTTGGTACTTTGGCCCAGGGTTTTTTCTCGAATCCGATGCCGGTGAAGTCTAGTGTACGATACCACCTGTCAGCTTTGACCAAGAACGTCATGTATTATGTCATTCTATCCATCAACGTTTATATTTATCGTTTTACAAGTCATCGAATATACAGTAACTGTTTCATAGATAATATTTATATGACCATGTACGTATGTGTTCGCATCTCGTGAATTTAAAAACACGTGAGTTTTGAATGTAGGATTTCTTAAAGATATCTAAAATATGAAATTTAGTGATTATTAACCGTATGAAAACAATAAAATATATGTTTATGTCATTCGTTAATTGAGTGTAATTTGTTGTATGGGTATGTTTTAATTAGTGGAAATCAAGAGTTTGTGGAAGTAATTATCATTTGGTGGAAAACGGCAGATGTAGGAAAGTATAATGTGAAAATGTTGTTAGCAATCCTCAATGACAGAAAGGTACAATTAAATTTTGCATTATTTCTGTCTACTCGGGGAAATGTGTTTGTATAGTGCTTGTAATGTCCACATATCGTCGGTGGAAGTGCCTAAATCCAGCGAGCACAATTATTCTGTGCTCACTGGCCTAAATCACGCACTACCAATGAATATATGACTGAGATCCCTCAGAGCCGGTGCTAAAATTTTGCCTACCACACCGGCGGCCTCGCGTGATTATGTTGGCAACATTAACAACGTGGTGTAAAATGTTTGACAAGATGTTAATATTCTTAGAAATCCACTTAGAATGACTTCATTATTTTATCGACAGACCAAGAACTAAAGAAATAATGCTGTTCCTGCTCTATGGTTGACTGGTTCTTGTATATACTGTTATCTGCACGGTAAAAGTAATTGCCCTCGTAAAACGAAAAAACATTTGTGTTGACAAACGACTGGCTAATGCCAACGTTACTTAATTGCCAACATTGTCACGCGAGGCAGCCAAGACAGTAAGTAAAATGCAACCGATCTGGGCATCATTGTGAGCGGCATAAAACATGGATCTGTTTGCATCCCGGGATTTCTAGACCTGACCTATATAGGTCAAGTCTAGATACTGTTACCCACGAACTACATTTGAAACAAAAATTCTAACAGCTGGTATCGGAAACTAGACTTCACCTATATATGTCAAGTTGAGAAAGCGAAACCCAATAAATAGATGTGAACTAAAACTTCGGAAGTCTGGTATCGCTAACGAGACTTAACCTAAATGGGTAGCGTCTAGATAGAGATACCCAATAATGTATCTAAAAATACGAAGGACTGGTAACGGTAACTAAGGTTTCACCTATATACGTCAAGCCTAGTTACCGATACCAACTCGTCGCATTTTTTCAGATATATACCAATACCCACTAACTATATGTGAACTAAAAATACGAAGGGCTGGTATCGATAACTAGACTTGACCTGTTTAGGTCCAGTCTACATAGTGATACCCAATAAATACATGTCAACCAAAAATTACGATGATGTAGTATCGGTACTTATATAGGTCAACTCTAGGCAGCGATACCTAATAAATACTGGCGAACTACAAAATATTGGGCGCTGGTATCGGTAATTATACTTGACCTATGTAGGTTAAGTCTAGATAGCGGTACCAACTAACTGTATTCGAAATATGTTTCAGCAATTTATTTTGTTTCTATTAGGTATGTCGCCACCCAAAACCCCCATTTTCCAGCTGCAGTCGCGTAAGGTTATTTGAATGTTAATATGAAATATAATGCGTGATAATTATTGGACTTTAAATTTTCAACAATTTTATATGTTTCAATTTAGTATGTTCCCCTCCAAGACCCCAAATTTTCTCGCGGTAGTCCCGTTATGTTATTTACGTAAATACTTTCTATACCGCTGAGATAGTTATTCTCTTCCCACATTTCCATAATGTCGCTGCATATTTTACTCGTTATGAAATATTCTCTGTTGTTCTTTAAAGTACATAATGTTACGTAATTTAATTTCGTTTGAATTTGAATCGTATTCACATTCCTATATTGCAACGAAAAGGTTACTAATACATTCAATTGTTTGTTATAATGCATTCCTTGCATAGACCAAAGATAAGATAGACTGCGGGTGACGTCACTGTACTGAAACCAACATCTAAGTCACGTGACTCGAGGCAGGAAACCCTGTTCATCATTACAAGCAATGCGATGTGCAGCTCTGAGTCGTAGTTCTCCTCCTTGATATTGGAAATTAAGCGTAGATCTTGACAATAAAACGTCTTATTGTATTCGTATCACGCAATCAATAGTACAATGAACGTTAGTTCGCCATTCGCAATATCAGTGCAACGTTTACAGTTTTTACCTGAGCCTAGATGAAATGTATTCACAGTTTTTTTTTATAAGCAACAGAACTGCAGTTCTTAAGAGAATGACTGTCTTTGTTGTACTGTGTGTCTTTTAGATTGTAGCTGACACAGGAGACTAAATACCAGTTTGAAAGCAGCTTCATGATTCATACGATTCCTCAACAATACGTATGAAATGTTTTGTCATGCTTTTATGGATACCTGAAATCGGTTTGCACCAATAATGTATGATTTTAATATAATACATATTTTATGACTTACGTCACGTACAGTAAAGGCAAATCATAAAACAAGAAAAATATTGGCTATTGACATTAAATAATGTGGTCAAAAAATTATTGATGTACGTGACAAGAGCTGCTTTTATAGGTACAATGAACAGTCTGTATTCATCTTCAGAATTGTGTAACGCTAATAATGGCAGATATGCATCAGAAATTATTGACTTGCTGACATATATACTCAGTCAAGACACACTGAAATTATCTTCCCATTATAAATCACATTGGTCAGTTGGGAATAAAGTAAAAAATTCATAGTGCAACACAAACATTGAGGATCTGTAATTCAGGTTCTTGTAAATGGAACTGACAACCTTTCGCCGGATCACATGTAAAAACGACAATAACCGCATTAATATCAGTAATATGGATAAATCACGTTACCTATACTACTGCATGTGTAATAAGAATACGAGAAGTCGTTTTATTGTTAAAACCAACGCTTGACTTCACCTGTAAATTAGAAACACTGGCGTTCCTAACGACGAAGCCTCAGTCACGTGACTCGGGGTAGTACTACCACAACACGGCAGAGATAGGGACACGCGCAGCCTATGTTATCTTTGGTCTGTGATTCCTTATATGAAAAGTATAATGAACGTAACGTCTCTGGATAACGTATGACGTCATTGTTCAAATCCGACCGAAAACCCATAGACCAAAGATAACGGGCTATGCCGAAAACCCGACTTAATCCCCTATATCGTCCAACAATCAGAAGTCGACACTTTTCTGTTCACTGCAACGTCATCAACAAACAGTCAGTAGCTACCTCACTATAACTGACAGATCATATAATTGAATTATATGAAACAAAACGTAAATTAGTTACAAACTACGGCGTGCGTACACTTTATCAACATGTGAACGTCACTACAGATATTAGGGTTTAGGTTACGACCAGTTCGATATGCCTGCCTTCCGTGGCGATGATGTAGCGCGGAGGAATTTCGAAATTCTTCATGATCAGTTCAAGTGTCGGAACGTCGATGGTTTTTCCAGGTCAGTAAAGGTTCTGCGGTTATTGCTGTACATCGTGTCTAATATAGCTCCAGAAAAACGAGTCGCATGTGTTCACAAGCGGAGAACATGGCGGCCAGTCGAGATCAATGCTACTGGCTATGGGATCGTCAGAGCCAGAATGCCGTCCCCACAGTTCTCCTCCAGGACATCAACAACTCTCAGATGGCATCGAGCTCCATCTTGCAAGAAACATAACTGGTCAAAATCAGGATCAATTTGGATAATGGGGATGAAATCATCTTCACGTACGGTTCGTTAGTCGCTTGCCATATTTCACCTATTACTGCGTGACTGGTGATTGCACACCACAGCGATGGGTTGAGCATGAAGAGACTTCCCGATCGCGAAATACGTCCGCCAGATGCGCCAGTTGTGCTTATTGACGAACCCGTCCAAATGAAAGTGGGCTTCATCACTAAAAGAAACCTCATTCACATACGCATGTGCACACTAATTCCCACCACGCCCTGCGGCCACCCGTGCAGTTTGAATGTCCAAACGCAGAAGTTATGACGATTGTATTTCATATGGTTCAATAATAATTGTCACTATGTACGTAAATACAATTACCAAGAGTGGCACCGCCACACATCACTGGAGCACTTCTGTTGATATCTAGTCTTCTCTCCACCCACATGTCTGCGATCCTATTATTTTCTTATGTTCGAAACCTCATCAACAGTCTGAAGCGTGGTATTGTGTCCAACGATATCGAGAAATTTAAGAATATGGAATCCGCCGGCTGATTTCCAAGGATAAGTTACGTTTTGCATGAACCATACTTTATAAATGTTCGTTAATTTGTGAACAAAGCTTTTTCTCTCCCTTAGACATTTTTAAAGTTAGAACAAACTCCACGATTTGAAACGAACCAGTATTTTGTATAAATCTATTGCATTGCTGTCTCGCTGAAATCTGGTTTAACGTTTAGGTTTTTAGTTTTGTTCACTTTCATGCAGGGGTGATTTAAAAAAAATAAAAAAATATATATAAAAAAATAGAAAAACCCAAAGAAACAGCTCAAATATCGAAATCGGTAATTTTACAGATTTAATCTTCAATAAAATAGGAACGCCACTGTCTACATATAATTCATGTATATGTATGGAGGAGGATACTTACTCCAGACTATCACAGCGTTTGATCTATCCCCATGAAATTTGGCAAATATGTGTAATTGCAGAGAGCTGGGGTGATAATGACAGAGGCAGGGGAATGGATGGTTTCACAACTTATAGGAAACCATGGCTACATTTTCCTGGCATCTCCTTTCTTCTTTATACTACTCATCTAAAACATGCTTCCTTCACTGCTTCGTCCGAGTCAAATCGACGGCCCCTTAATGCCTGTTCGAGTTCAAATGTTCAAATGTTTGTTAAGCTTATGGGACTTAACTACGGGGTCATCAGTCCCTAAACTTACAAACTACTTATGAACTACTTACGAACTAGGACGTCACAAATATCCATGCCCGAGGGGGGATTCGAACCCCCGACCGTATTGGCCGTGCTGACCGTGACTGGAGCGCCTCAGTCACCTGGGCCACCGCGGCCGGCCTTGTTCGAGTGGACCAAACAAGTGATAGTCAGAATGGGCAAGATCGGGACTATATGGAGGATGATCCAGTACTTCGAATTTGAATTTCTGGAGCGTTTCAGCAGTGTGGACAGCAGTATGCGGACGTGCATTGTTGTGCAACAACACAACACCTTCTGACAGCAATCCTCGGCGTTTGCTTCGAATTGCAGGCTTTATCCTGTCAGTAAGCATCTCACTGTAACGTACACTGTTTATTGTTGTACCCCGTTCACCATAATGTTCCAGTACAGGACCTCGTGCAGCCCAAAAAACCGTAAGCATCAGTTTTCCGGCGGACGGTTGGGTCTTGAACTTTTTCTTGCACGGCAAATTTGGATGTCCATTCCATACTATGCCGTTTACTCTTCGGCTTTTAATGGTGGATCCATGTTTCGTCACCAGTAATGATTCTAAGAAGTTGTCCACTTCGTTACCATAGTGATCCAAATGTTTTTTTGCAGATGTCGAGGCGCGTTTGCTTATGCAACTGTGTGAGTTATTTTGGGATCCATCTTGCACAAACTTTACGAAACCCAAGTCTGTTGTGAATAATTTCGTAGGCAAAACCATGGCTAATTTGAAGACGATGAGCCACTTCATTAGTAGTTAATCATCTGTCTAAGAGAATCATTTCATGTGATCGCTTAATGATTTCTTCATTTGTGGCGGTAAACGGTCGTCCGGCTCCTTCATCTTGCTTAACACTCGTGCGACCATTTCGGTATTTTTCAATCCACTTGTACACACTTCGTTGTGGCAAAACACTGCTCCCGTACTGTACTGAGTCTTCTATGAATTTCGCCCCCTGATACACCTTCCGCCCACAAAAAACGTATCACTGAACGTTGCTCTTCTTTGGTGCAAATAGACAGCGGAGCAGCCATGATTAACAGCACGGCAGCGACAACGAAACTAACGTAGCAGCTTGAATATTGCAAAGATATAACAACAAATAAACAAATCAAGCCTCACCAACGTAAAACGACAGACAAAAATATAAGTAAATTACGGATAATAATTGACTTATCCTCGTATGACATAGCATCACAAAGACGCTTCTTTGATAGAATAGAGTTATACCGTAGCAAAGGAACTATATTCATTCGCGGTATACAAATTATACACTGACACATGTTATATACAATAGCCTTTAAAGGTAAGAAAATGTTGTTTCCGGTAATTTATTGTAACAAGTCATATCTAAAATGGCACATTTTCAAAAGTTCCTCTATTTTCTGGCGCTTTAAATAAGATTATATTTGTACATCGCACGCTACAACGAAAGAAGGCACGAAAGACGGAGTTCCGTTTGCAATATGGCGGCTCAAAAGTTTTTCTTGTCACGTGAGAACCAGGTCACTTTTCACGACTCCACGAAGCAAAAGTCCAACATGCCAGATGCTTCACGCTTCGCGGGTTAGTGGAACGTGGCATTCCACGCCGCGACACCGCCTAGAGAGAAGGCCGCGGCGCTCTCGTGTGACGTCAGGCAGAGTAGGTTGCGCGCGCATAGCTGACTGGTAGCCGCTGGGGCACGGCCCACTATGCCGAAGCAGTCCCAGTATCTCGTGGAGTATGAACGCACTAGGATTTTTGAACAGACGTCGAGATACTGGGACTGCGTCGTTAGAGACGCCACTGAAATTCGCACAAGTGACGACCTCATAAACCGTGACTGTGGCTATAATCTTAGCAAAGCTTGGGAACCAGCGATTGGGTTAATTAAGAGTAAATCTAGCAAACGTAACGAAGTGACGACCACGGCGGACAGAGCCCTCACACCGACGTCTTCTCAGACGCAGTTGCAATCGGTTCCACTGCGCGGCCGCGGCGCGGGGCGCGGACCGCGGAGGGGTCGCTCCGCGGGCCGAGGGTATTTAAATCGCCCGCTACCGGGCTAGAACCCAGTTCCCTTCGAGCAGCCGTAGCGTGCGGATCTCCGTGCCGGCGCGTTTCCAGGAGCTCAGTCCGTCAGTTCACCTGATGATGGCGACATGTATGATCGCCGAAATATTGTGCCCGTTGGACACTATAGACCGGCAGTACACCCGTGGATATTTTGAGACACATCAATGACCGGACAGAGAAATCATAATTTTGTGGAAATCGAAAAATAATAATATGGAGCACGGCGAGAAATTTAACGTGGCTTCCATGTTCGACGATCTACAACGGAATGACGTTTAGCATTTACTCCGTATTGCACACCCTTCGCTTGGACCGTTAACTTTCTGTTTCGTTTCTTTTTCCGTTTTTATGTACAGCTTCTTCCTTTTTTTATCTTTTATCCTTGTACAGTTTTTGATGGTCTATTCACTTACCAGTAAATGTGATGGGCGTATCCGTTGTCAGTAATGCACAAATAGCTGATATTTTATGCATATCTCGAATAGAATAATCGCCATAGGATTTCCCACTGTCTTTCGAAATGACTGACAATTTTTAAAATACCACCAAATAAAATTGAACAATATCCGCTTTTTGTAATAAAAATTTCTCGACCAATAGTTGGAGGAGACTTGCGAGAGGGTTCGGTATGAAGAGCAAAATATGCACCAACTTTTAAATGATAGAATTAATAAAAGATA
Source organism: Locusta migratoria (assembly GCA_026315105.1). NCBI lineage: Eukaryota > Metazoa > Arthropoda > Insecta > Orthoptera > Acrididae > Locusta > Locusta migratoria. The sequence continues at coordinate 2,561,159 of CM048746.1, read as the reverse complement.
TGCCATATCATTAAAAAACAGCCATTTTTGTGGGCATGAAACCGTGTTTGCATTTCAACCCAGCCTCAAATCCTATCCGAAAAGTTGTTGCAATTTTTCAAAAGTGAATTGTATCACAGGACAACGTAACAGGACGATAATGATATTTATTTATTTTTTGTTGAAGTTGAAACTACTTCAACTGATGATGTTCCCATATGGTATTACTGCTCGTCACTTCAATTCGTGAGAAAGATAGCGACATCAGAGTGATAGATATGGAAACATCTACTTTCATTTACACTCTTAATGATCACATACACACTCGATTTTTAATCTGTGCATATCTATGCGTCTGATGTTATAGAAGTTTCATTAGCCTCCTGGTATAATAATTAATATTAGAAATTGGTACTTAAATTTTAGTGCTAACATATCAATATTATGATAACTGAACAGGATGTTTAAAATGATGCAATGGAAATAAATATATTTCGATAATTAATCTTGTGTTTGTAGCTATTCTTTTATGAAAATTTGATTATTGTTAAAAAATAATAATTTAAAAAACCTTGATTTGAAAGTATCATTTTACTAGGAGAAAAATTGTAATTTCAGTTCCTTCCGATTTTCAATGTATATAAATTTAAGAAAGAGACCTGGACCTTATATTACTTCTTATGGTGTACGCCAGGCATGGGTAACGTTTGGTGACCTCGAGCATGCTTCACATACCTAGCCCCGTAACATCAACGCTCCTAGCGAATAAAATCAAAACTACAGCGTCCCAAACGCTAATGTTTATGGCAAAGGACACCGATATGACTAGTACCCTTTTGCAACTTGCTACAACAACAAATTCCCGGCCGCGGTGGCCGAGCGTTCTGCGGCGCGTCAGTCACAGTCCGCACGGCCACTACGGTCGGGGGTTCGAATCCCCCCTCGGGCATGGATATTTGTGCCGTTCTTAGTATTAGCTAGATCATAAGTAGATTGTAAGTTAAGTCCCATAAGGTCTACAACATTTCACGACAACAAAAAACTCACAAAACACGCGTTTTAGAGGCACATTCATTTCATGTGCACGACACCTTCAGATAATTACATCATTTAAGAGTTTTCAACATTTTTATCACTCTTTCTTCCACGAACAAGACTGAAATAAATCCACACGTGTTCTTTATGAATAGCACAGGACACAGGACGTTTGCTGTTGAACTTGGCTGACCACAACCGTCGGAGATTACAGAGTAAAAAACCTTGAGGGCCGAAACGGGTGTTCGTATGAACTATCACTCCCTTAGCATGCTAAGCAGGAAGGCCTCATTTTTTCCCTCTTGTTAATCGCACACCTGTTCGCATTTTATCAGCGGCGCTTTGTAGCGACGAACGTCATGTAAGAATATAGCTACCTGTTTCAGGTGACGCCAGCGGATAATCAAGTCACAGCATAGTCCATACAGATAGACTTGACTCTCATTGCACCACAAGTAGTCCCAGTTTGTAACTGAACGCAGGTGTGTTTCCTTGGACAGGTCTCTGTGGATATGGCTAAGGACATACAGAACGGCGCTTTGCAGCCACTACAGGTAGGCCTACTGTTGAACGTCTGCCTGTCTAGAAAAAGAAGGAACGCATCCTCCAGTTAATTTTTACGTACATAGGGTACGAACCGTAACTGTGGTATAAGCGAAGTCGAGAGAAACAATTTGACAAGAAATTTAGCATGCATACTGTCACTAAACAATTCAAACTGAAATGTGCAATGCCCCTGATTTTCGATGTGGACAATCCAAATGACTTTCAGGCGTGCATGCATCAACGTTTGGGGAACGTTTGTGATGCTTACATCTTTAGAAACCAACGTTGCACATCGTATCTAAGATAAAGAAAAGCATGTGGTTTTTGTAATAAATGTCTCTTCCTCGGCAGGAATTTCATAATGAAATGTTGGGGCACTCATAGGTGGAAGACAGTATTTGGAAGTTTGGGTCTTGTAAGGGACTGTAACGCTGATGCCGTTGGGGGATCGAGTCCTCCTTTGGGCATGGATGTGTGTGCGTTGTCCTTAGGTTAGTTTAACTATCAAATAATAAATCAATGTCCAAAGACATATTTTGTCTTGCTACATCAAAGATATTGGCTTGAAGGAGACGCAATGAATGAAAATTTATACCGCAGCTGGGGTTATACAGGGGAACAAGTGGCAGAAGTGAAGTATGTGGTCTGGAGACAGATGTACTTTAAGACAGTCCATCCCTAAGACCACTTTGGCTTAGTGGCTAAAGCGTTGTCGAGTAAGCAGGAGGTCTGGGTTCGAATTCCTGCAGTTTTAATTCATTTTAATTCAACTCAAATGGAAATTCAATGCCTCTCCTTCAATATCTCTAAAAGTCTGTAAGCCTATGGACTGACGACCACAGTAGTTTGATTCTATAGATTTACATACATTTGAACATTTGAAGTTTGTGTTGCCCTAGGAAACTTGCACTGTTAACCGTGTTCTGAGAGAAGGCTGTCAGTCCTCTACAATTAAACCTTCTACGACAGTCCACAGTTTTATATTTACGATAATACTATGTGTGATCATGCACTTCTTCAGGGGCCCATATCTCGGGTTCAATTCCTCACAGCAGTAATGAGTACAGTGTTTTGGATAGCCCTTGGCATAGTGGTCATTTGTAGAATGTATCAGATGAACAGGCATACTGAATCTGTTCTACAGCAAAGGGTCAAGATTTAAACATTACACACTTCCTGCCCCCACATAATGGCCGCGAGCTGGCTGATAACCGTAGCAGTATCGTCCAATAAGATTGAAAACGCCTGAACACACTTCCTGCAACCCAGCCAAATTGTACAGAACGGTTAGTGTCAGTATGTTACGTTTAGTGTAGGCTGGGCTTTACGTGGCTTACAAACTAACGATTGATCGTGAAAGGATACTTGAGAAAACCTTGATATTTGGGTATCATAACTATAAAGTGCCTGGGTATGGCAACTTCTATTCTGCCTGATAATGTTACCGTATGTTTTAATATATTTTTCAAACCACTTTTCAATTTTTTTGTATGTTTTTCTTTTAGTCAGAACCAAAAGTTCAAAGTTATTGTACTTTTGCAACAAATCACAAAAAGTGTTTTAGCCACATACGCACAATGAATGAAGGAATATTAAAATTTAAGACTGAATTGACATTGTGGTTATTAGAGGAAGAGCACGCGGTCTGATAGTTTTTTTGTCGAGGATGCCGAAGGAAATCGACCGTGACTAAGGAACACACGGAAAACCCAAATCAGGTTGGCTGCAGGCAGGTTTTAATCATTGTCCTCCCAAATGCGCGTTTGGTGTGTTACCACTATATGGAAAACGGACTGTAAATATCTAAATTACTAACCACAGCACTAACCACTAGAATTTTAACAGCATTTGAACAACACAATTATCTAGAAATGCCATTTTTTCACTTTCGAACATTCTTATTCAATACAAAGAATATGAAAAGTGTGAATTGTGCCGAAATACAACTTTCCGACTGCTGTGAGCCTTTCTATTCCATTTGAATAAATACACTCAGCAAAAAATATTTCATTTTAATAAATTCAGCAACCTGTCACTTTTTAATATGTTCTTTTGAGGCCGAAACGCGTTACAGCATTGCACTCATCTTCATTTAGTATAATTAGTTTTGATTCATTATGTATATGTCGACATCAGTTTGGAAGCTGCAGATAACCTGTGCAAAATAATTCATTATTACTTTTTTCAATTTTTTATGAAATGCTGTGTTTGCAATCTCATCTGTATGTTGGTTCTTGAGTTTCCTATATGATGTTGTAGCACAAACACTTACTTTTCATTGTTTTCACATGGTCACTGCTCTATTTCCCATGTTGTTGACTGACAAAATTTTGTTTATAATGAGATCTATGGTCAGAGTAATATTTTACTATGGTTTCTGCTGTGGTTGATGAACACTGAAAATCTTGAATAAATATGCTGTATGCAATTCCTGAGGATTTCTCATTATTAAAATTATTTTGCGGATCAGAAATTAACATAATACTTTTATATAAAAGATAAATATTACTCATTTTATTTTAATACTAAAGGCATTATAACTAGGTTATACATTTTACAGGCATGTTACATGAACTGGATGGGCTTATGCTAGATTATGTTTTCACATTTTACTTTGTCTGTGGTTTGATGAGTAACTTGTGGAAAATGTTTAGAAAAATCGCTTGGTTCCTCTGTTTGGCTGTTCAGAATGTCAGATGGTGGTGCACATTTATGGAAATCAGTTTCAGTTTCATTTTTACCTTTGTTTGCTAGAGGATTATTTGTAGCTTAAAATTCGACCAATGTACGAAACAAGAGCCTTGTTTTATCACTAAAATTAGCAAATGAGGTCTGCGTGAACTACTGGTTACTCCCTGCTACAAAGCCTTGTTCCCTGGCCCAAATTGAGAACTGACTGGTTTCAAATTACTTCAATAACAGGAAGTTAATACTACAGTGGTCAATATACACAGCAGCTCACACATTATTACACACAGACATTAATAAGCAAGCCACCACAATTAAAGTTGTCTTAGAAAGGTGGCTAAGAAAATATTTATGGCGCAACTTAATTTAGACATAAGAAAAAATGCATCTGACGTTGTTCTCGCCACTTGTGAAGAACAATATTAAATAAAAGAGGGAATATGTTCTAAAACTACAATTTATAGGCAACTTACGGATATGCTGAACTTAAACTTGTTTATTCAGATAGAAAACAAGCAAAATGAGGAACCAATTTTGTCAATACAATAAAAATGCATCTGTTACATGGATTAATACGGACGATGCCCAGCCTCAACTATACATGATTTAACGCTACTGGGGGGAAGGATTCACAAACAACACTCATCGCTCACACACACGCAATGCCACAGCGAAACTCACCAAAATCTGCGTCCTGAGACGAGGCGGAAGCAGGTGCCGCTATCGTAGACGAAATTCAGCAAGTCGGAGGTAGCACACAACACAAGATACAGAAACACTTTGAAGCTGGCTCTGGTCTGTCGTGCCTGTTTTGAGAGGGTGCGTGTCGATAGCAAGTTAAATTACATCTGACTTGGATCGCGAGCAAACACGCTAACGGCGACACACGGCTACGTTACATGAATACACTCCACTGAAGGTGAATTGGTTGAAAATAGGATTCATTATACAAATTCACGGTGGATTCTTAAGTTGCAGTCTGTTAGAAATCGATCTAGGCACTGGTTTTATACGATAAGTGGCGTGAATTCAGGCAACTAGCTGCAAACCCAGGAGGTCGGAACTCGGACCCACGTGGATCCGAAAACCGATAAAATTGAAGAAATTCAGTTTCCGAAAAATTGAAAGACGACCGTCTGTCGTGTTCCATATATTTTTTGTATAGTTTCTGTAAAGTTATAATTTATTTAAGGTCACTAGATTATCATTTTGTTAAAACTTGAACCCCCTCTCTTTTCAAGGTTTGAGGAATAGTATTTTTATTTCCTATGTTAAAAATAAAATATTAATATTACTAGGTTTTTCTTATTTTGTTTTGCTAATAATTTATTATTATATTAATTAATGTGGTATAAGTACGGCATCTCCGCTATGCCACTGTCCCTGTGTGAGAATGTGCAGTTGTTTTACTTTTAAGTGGGTGCAAGAATCTATGGCTGTCTGTATGTGAGAAGTGATAGCTCAATTTGCATCGTTCTCTCTGGCTCAGAGTCGATAGCTGCTGAAACTACCAAAGACGTTTCTACACCCTTTGGTTACAGTTTAGTTAGCGAGCCTTTCCCTCCAGCGCGAGTATCCCCGTCTGTCCCCACCACCGCTGTTTTCTTGGATTTTCCGGCTTCCGGTGGCTTCCCGCGTCCGCTAGCAGTTTCCCGCCTCATGACGGCAGAATCTTCATTCTATAATGGGCGTCTGGCGAGGTAAGGTTGGTTCTTCTCTGAGGTCTGCGAGATGGTAGCGTTTCATTGACTAGCACGTTTTACTTAGATTCGTGAACTTAGTATCACTTTTTGGAATATTTTCTCCGATCGTGTGCGGAAATGTGTCCTCGTTTTTCAATTCAGTGTTTTCTAATAGATAAATGTGCAATGTGTGATTCTAGTTGCAGTTTGATAACGGCCTGATATGTGGCGGTATATGAACTCTCTGTAAATACTTTCTAGCTTTGTGGGTCCCGATTTCTAATAGGTGATATGTTCATTTTTTTGTACAGTGCATGTGAAAATCATCTCATCGTTTCCTTCCATGATTGATATGTGTGGCATGTGGTTGGTTCATAGAACAAAGCCTTTAGCTTCCATTCTTGTTTGTTCCATGCTCATCAGGCAAGTAACTATGCCGGTATCCTTCTGATTTCCACTAATATTTCGCCATCTCGTCTCCCCGCCTATTTTAATTTTCTGTTCTTCTCCAACTTGTAGTATACACTCTCTCTGTGTCAGTAATTCTCTCTGGGCCTTGTACAATCTCCTTCAATAGCTTCCTTAAGTAATTCTAAACATTTCTATGGCTAGCATGCTGTAATTCTTAATTTTATTTTTCCGACTTTGTAATTATTTCACTTTTACGAGTTTTTTGAGACTGGACTTCATCCGTCTTTGTAATCGCCCCTATCGCGTGTAGTTGTATTTCATTCGCTTCCGTATATAATTCTAAGCATTTCTATGGGCTTTATGCTGTAGTTAATTTTCTGCAGTCCAGTCGTCGAGCCTTCTCTAGGGCGAAATCATTTTTTGGAATATTTTCTTCGATCGTGTGCGAAAATGTGATCTCGTTTTTCAATTCAGTGATTTCCAACAGGTAAACGCGGTGTTTCTGATTCTAGTTGCAGTTTGATAACGGCCTGGTATGTTACAATCTTTTGTGATCATGTGGCGGTGTATGATCTCTGTGTAAATACTTTATACCTTTGTGGGGCCCGATTTGTAATAGGTGATATGTTCATTTTTGTACAGTGCCTGTGAAGGCTCAACGACTGGACTGTAACCAAAGGGTGTAGAAACCTCTTTGGTAACCTCAGCAGCTACCGACTCTGAGCCAGAGGGAACGATGCAATGCGAGTTATCACTCCCCATATTCAGACAGCCATAGATTCTCGCACATCCACTTAAAAGTAATACAAGTACACATTCTCACAGGGACAGTGGCGTAGCGGAGAAGCCACATTTATGCCACATTAATTAATATAATAATCAATTATTAGCAAAACAAAATAAGAAAAACCTAGTAATATTAATATTTTAACACATGAAATAAAAATGCTATTCCTCAAGCCTTGAAAAGAATGGGACTCAAGTTTTAACAAAATGATAATCTAGCGACATTAAATAAATTATAACTTTACAGAAATATACTAAAAACATATGGAAGACGACAGACGGTCGTCTTTCAACCTCGCCTCCTACTTTCCAATCTTCACAGAAGTTCTCCTGTGAAACTTGCAAGACTGGCACTCCTGGCTGTGGCGAAACCATGTCTCCGCCATATCCTTTCTTCCAGAAGTGCCAGTCTTGCAAGTTTCTCAGGAGAGCTTCTGTGAAGTTTGGAAAGTAGGCGGCGAGGTTGAAAGACGACCGTCTGTCGTCTTCCATACATCTTTTGTATATTTCTCTGAAGTTATAATTTATTTAATGTCGCTAGATTATCATTTTGTAATACTTGAGCCCCATTCTTTTCAAGGCTTGAGGAATAGCATTTTTATTTCATGTGTTAGTATATTAGTTAATATTTCTAGGTTTTTCTTATTTTGTTGTGTTAATAATTTATTGTTATATTAATTAATGTGGCATAAGTACGGCTTCTCCGCTACGCCACTGTCCCTGTGCGAATGTGCAGTTGTTGTACTTTTAAGTGTGTGCGAGAATCTATGGCTGTTTGAATGTGGGGATTGATAGCTCGCTTTGCATCGTTCTGTCTGGCTCAGAGTCGATAGCTGCTGAGGTGACCGAAGAGGTTTCCACACCCTTTGGTTGCGGGCTAGTTAGAGGACCAACACCAGCGCGAGTTTACTCGCTCTCCATCCCCACCACCGCTTTTCCGGGATTTTCCGGTTTCTGGTCGTTTTCCCACGGCCCGGTGGCCACAGGGCGATTCAATCTCGGCTGGTCGTCTGGTGAGGTTAGGTTGGTTCTGCTCTTGTTTCTGGAGATGGTATCATTTCATTGACTAGCACATTTAACTTAGACTCATGAACATAGAATCATTTTTTGGAACATTTTCTTCAATCGTGTGCGGAAATGTGTTCTCGATTTTTCAATTCAGTGATTTCCAATAGATAAACGCTGTGTCTGTGATTCTAGTTGCAGTTTGATAATGGCTTGGTATGTTAAAACCTTTTGTGATCATGTGGCGGTGTTGCTTTGTGGGGCCCGATTTCTAATAGGTGATACGTTCATTTTATACAGTGCGTATAAAATTCCTTTCATCGTTTCATTCCGTGAGTGATATGTGTTCCATGTTGCTGGTTCATAGAACAAAGCCTTCAGCTTCCACTCTTGTTTGTTCCATGCCCACCAGGCAAGTAACTATGCGAGTATCCTTCTGATTTCTACTAATCTTCCGCAATCTTCTCTCCCCACCTGTCTTAATTTTGCTGTCTTGTCTCCGTCTGGTAGTACACACTCTGTCTTTGTCTGTAATTCTCTCTGAGCCTTGTACAACCTCCTTCAATAGATCCCTTATGTAATTCTAAACATTTCTATGGGTTGCATGCTGTAATTATTAATTTTATTTTTCCGACTTTGTAATTATTTCACTTTTACGAGTTTTGGAGACTGGACTTCATCTGTCTCCCGCTCCCTATCGCGTGTAGCTGCATTTCTTTCGCTTATTCGTGTAATTCTGAACATTTCCATGGGTTGCATATCGTAATTCTTATTTTTATTTTTCCGATTTCGTAATTATTTCATTTTTGTGGTTTTTCTGAGACAGGGCTTCATCCGTCTCTGTAATCGCCCCCTATCGCGTGTAGCTGTATTTCATTCGCTTCCTTATATAATTCTAAGCATTTCTGTGGGTTGCATGTAGTAGTTAATTTTCTTTTTTATTCGGAAACTGAATTTATTAAAATTTATCAGTTTTCGGAACCACGTGGGTCCGAGTTCCGACTTCCGAGGTATGCAGCTAGTCGCTTGAGTTCACGCCACTTCCCTTATAAAACCAGTACCTAGCTCCATTTCTAACAGACTGCAACTTCAGAATCCACCGTGATTTTATATAATGAAACCAACTTTCAACCACTACACCTTCAGTGGAGTGCGTTCATGTAACGTAGCCGTGTGTCACCGTTAGCGTATTTTCTCGCGGTCCAATACAGATGTAATTTAACTTGCTATACACACGCACTATCTTAAAGCAGGCACGACAGACCAGAGCAGACTTCAAAGTGTTTATATATTGTGTTTCGTACTACATCGGACTTGCTGAATTTCGCGTACGATAGCAGCGCCTGCGTCCGCCTCGTCTCTGCACGCTGAATTTGGTGAGTTTCGCTGTGGCATTGCGAGTGTGTGAGACAATGAGTGTTGTTTTTGTATCCTGTCCCCCAGTAACGTTAAATCATGTATAATTTAGGCTGGGTAACGTCCGCATTAATCCACATAAGAGATGCATTTTTATTATATTAACATGTTCAGATTCAATAATTTTTAATGTCTTAATTCCGTAGCGCCATAAATGTTTTCTTAGCCACCTTTCTAAGATAACTTCAATTGTGGTGGCTAGCTTGTTAATGTCTGTGTGTAATAACGTGTGAACTGCTATGTATATTGACCACTGCAGTATTAACTTCCTGTTATTGAAGTAATTTTGAAACGAGTCAGTTCTCAGTTTGGGGCCAGGGAACAACTCTTTGTAGCAGGAAGTAACCAGTAGTTCACACGGACCTTATTTACTAATTTTAGTGACAAAGCAAGGCTCTTATTACATACAGTGGTCGACTTTTATGGTTGAAGTGTTTTAAATGAAGAGTATCCATATGTTCACAGAAAAACTGTAATTATGCCAGCTATACATTTTAAAAAAAGTGACCGAGTGCTGAATATATTACAAGAAATAATAAAATATAATCCAAAGCCACAGAGCTCAATAATCCAATCATCATCATCATCAGAGACTGATTATGCCTTTCAGCGTTCAGTCTGGAGCATAGTACCTCTAATAAAATTCCTCCATGATTCCCTATTCAATGCTAACATTGATGCCTCGTCTGATGTTATGCCTTTTACTTCAAAATCATTCTGCACCGAATCTAAGTACTTTCTTCTTGGTCTACCTCGACTCCTCTTACCCTCCGCTGCCGAGCTCAAGAGTCTTTCAGGTAACCTTGCTTCTCCCATGACCTCACCATCTCAGTCTGATTGCTCTAACTGCTTCATATATGGTGTTCATTCCCAGTTTTTCTTTGATTTCCTCATTATGGACACCCTCCTGCCATTGTTCCCATCTATTAGTACCTGCAATAATTCTTGCTACTTTCATATCTGTAACCTCTACCTTATCAATAAGGTAACCTGTATCCACCCAACTTTCACTCCCATACAACAAAGTTGGTCGAAAGATAGAGCGGTGCACTGCAAACTTAGTCTTGGTACTGACTTCCTTCTTGCAGAGGAGAGTAGATCTTAGCTGAGCAATCACTGCATTAGCTTTGCTGCACCTTGATTCCAGTTCTTTCGCTATGTTGCCATCCTGTGAGAAAATACATCCCAGGTACTTGAAACTGTCTACCTGTTCTAACTTTGTTCCTCCTATTTGGCACTCAATCTGTTTGAATCTCTTTCGCACAGACATTAGTTTCATTTTTGAAATGCTGATCTTCATATCATAATCCTTGCACCTCTGATCGAGCTCTGAAATATTGGTTTGCAACCTTTCAATCGAATCGTTCATTACAACTAAGTCATCCGCATATGCGAGACTGCTTATTTTGTTTTCACCTATTTTAATCCCACTCTGCCAGTCTACTGTTTTCAACATATGATCCATGAATAATATGAACAACAGTGGTGACAGGTTACAGCCTTGTCTTACTCCTGAAACTACCTTGAACCATGAGCTTAATTTGCCATCTGCTCTAACAGCTGCCTGACAGTCTACGTAAAGCCCTTTGATTGCCTGTAGAAGTTTGCCTCTTATACTATAATCTTGAAGAACTGACAGTAGCTTCCTCCTATGAACACGGTCATAGGCCTTTTCCAGATCTATGAAACATAGATACAATTCCCTGTTCCACTCATAGTACTTTTCCATTACCTGACGTAGGCTAAAGATCTGGTCATGACAGCCTTTAAGAGGCCTAACCCCACACTAAATTTCACCTAACTTGTCCTCAATTAATACTCGCACTTTCCTTTCAATAATACCTGAGAATATTTTGCCTACAACGCTAATTAAAGAGATACCTCGATAGTTGTTGCAATCTCTTCTGTTTCCATGTTTGAAAATTGGCGTGACTACCGCTTTCGTCCAGTCTGACGGAACCTGTCCCGATTCCCACGCTTTTTCAGTTATCCTGTATAACCATTTGAGACCTGATATTCCACTGTATTTGACGAGTTCCGGCTTAATTTCATCTACCCCAGCCGCTTTATTGCACTGTAATCTACTGACCATTTTCTCCACATCCTCAAATGAGATCCTGTTTCCATCGTCGTTCCTATCCCTTTCTACCTGAAAATATGACACATAATTGAACGTTTCACCTACATTGAGCAATTCTTCAAAATATTCCCTCCATCTGCTCAAGGCATCCGCAGGATTGACTAGCAGCTTTCCTGGCCTACCAAAACACTTGTTAATTCCTTCTTCCCTCCCTTTCGAAGATTGCTAATTACGCCCCAAAATGGTTTTCCCGCAGCTTGTCCCAGAGATTCTATCTTGTTTCCAAAGTCTTCCCATGATTTCTGCTTGGAGTCTGCAATTATCCGTTTGGCTTTGTTTCTTTCTTCAACATAATTTTCTCTGTCTGCCTGATTTCTAGTATGGAGTCATTATTGAAATGCCTTCTTTTTCTTTTTACAGGCCGCCTTGACTATGTCATTCCACCAAGCTGTCTGCTTCTTCCTGCCTTTACACACTACTGTTCCAAGACATTCTCTAGCTGCTTCCAGTAGTGTGTCCCTGTACCTTGAGCATTCCTCTTCCAGTGACTGTAAACCATTACCTTCAACTAACTGGTACCTTGCCTAGATCATTGTTATGTAACAGCCTAATTTCCTTGTCTTGAAGCTACTCCACTCTTATCCTTTTACACATGGACCTGACTTTCTGCTCTTTTGGACTCACAAAACCAATTTCACTGCAGATTAAATAATGATCAGTATCATCAAAGAACCCCCTGAAAACACGCGTGTCCTTGACTGTCTTCCTGAATTGCTGGTCTGTTATTATATAGTCAATGATAGATCTGGTTCCCCTTCCTTCCCACGTATAGTGGTGAATGTCCTTATGCTTAAAGAAGGAGTTTGTGATAACTAAGCCCACACTGGAACAGAAATCCAAGAGCTGTTTTCCGTACCTGTTGGCCTCCATAACCTTCTGTTCGATTTCCTATCCTGGCGCTGAAATCACCCATGAGTAAAACACTATCCTTATCCTTCACTCTAACAACTACATCGGTAAGTGCATTGTAAAATCTATCCATCTCATCTTGATCTGTCCCTTCACAGGGTGAATACACTACCACAATCCTAATTTTCTTGCTGGAGATGGCCAAATCTATCCACATCAGTCGTTCATTTACATACCTTATTGCAATTATGCTGGGTTCGATTGCTTTCCTGATGTAAAATACTACACCCCACTGTGCTCTTCCTACTTTGACTCCTGACAGGTAGACCTTGTATTGTAAGAATACACCTATCGCTGTATCTTACAGTTTGATTTAACGTACTGTATATATTGTCTTAAATTTGTTTATTTCATGTATTTTTCATTTCTTGTATGCTAGATATATTTCTTATGTAACGTCATTTTCTATATTGAATCATTTAGTGTAAACATGTACTATATGTGTAAACCCGCTGTAAGTTAGCAATGCGCCAGAGAAAATGTTGAACCTGTTGTAAAGACTGTCTTTGGTACAGAAGTAGTAGCTGTGAGTGTCGCGCTGCTGAAGCAGTCGCGGAGCGGACTCGCTATGGTAAACACATAAATGTTTTGTTGATGGTGCAGAGGCACGGTAGGCGCAGTGTGGCGCGAGTTTAATGCAATTGCAATAAGCCTGAGAGGCGTACTGTTTAATGTATTGAAGGAAGTGCGAAACAAGTTTATTTATACTCGAAAGTGATCAATGTAATCTTTTTTCATGTGGGGAAGAAAAGTAATTGTTTGGTTATCAAGTCTATTGTCACCGAGAGTGATCGTTGTTGTAATCACGGAGATTAGAAGGTGTATCGAGGTGATATCAATGCATGGAGATTTCAGCCAGACGAGCTGTAAAAAGAGTTGTCTATAAAAATAATTTGAACCAGCAGTAAGAGTACCTATTGTAATCATATCTGTCTTGTATGGACTTCACGACGAAGACGACGAAAGCAGATGAGAACTTTTGTAACATTTTATTTTGTATGCATGTAAATGTAGTGTCAACCCAATGAGAATTTTGGTTCAATTATACATGACTTATTTTGAAACCAGTCTTAATTTTGCAAGTAGTTGTAGTCACCCCATTATCACCACTATTAGATTATGTTGATTATGCAAGCCTGCACATTGACTAACAAGTTCAATCATTTTTCAAAATAATTACGATCAGTTTTAAAGAAATAGACGAGTTAAAGAATTGCTAAACGTGTTACAACACAGAGACTAGTAATTAAAGTGGAGTGCTGTTCTAAGTTTTGCAATCAATGATTAAGCAAAAGATTTTAATTTGCAAGAGAGTTTGCACGTAAAGTAAAGTTGGTTTCATCTATTTAGAAAGTAACCAGACTAACAGTATTCAAAGTATTATAGTAGTTTTACCAGACTTTGACGAAAGTAATTTTTATGAAATACATTAAATGCCAGACTCTGCTCAGCCAGTTACACGCGTACGCTACCCAGGCCCTGGAACCAATTAATCAAAAATAGTTCACGTAAGGTTTTATAAGGAACTTGAATGCTTTAAACAATATTGTCAAAATTATTGGGAACTTTGACAGTAGTATTTGTGAAGCTCGTTGCACCACGGAGTTTCACTGTACTGAGCTATTATCATTGCAATCAGAGTCTATCTGCTATTACGATTTTGATTATAACACGAACACGCCATCACCACTACATGAATTCTGACACATTTATTAGTGAAGTTGTACTGTTCGTGAATTGTAAGAGGTGCTAGTTGAAGGCCGTAGTCAATGCTAAGTCAGATAGGTCCAAGCTTAATTAATCACCACAGTGACTGTTTCAAGTTAATTAATATAATTTTTTATTTATTCAAAATTTTAACTTTCACTGCGAAAGTGTTGTTGCGACCCATTAGTTGTGATTTGCTGCAACATTCAATAACGAAATCATTATTACTAGAGTATATTATTACGCATTCTGAATTTTGAGATTTTTTGACGACCTCCAAAAGGCAATTTTCTTACAGTATTCTCCGACATCTTCCTCTTTCTCTCCCCTTACTCTAACGTCACTAACAGCTAAAACATCTAAACCCATCTTACTTGAAGCCTCCGCCAGCTCTACCTTCTTTCCAGTGTAATCCCCATTGATATTAATAGCTCCCCACCTCATCCCAGTTCGTTTGCCAAGTCATATCTGAGGAGTCCCTGGTCTGTCAATTAGAGGTGGAACTCCATCACCTCCAAAGGTCCGAGGCATTTTGCTCTGATTGTTGCCAGCATGATATTGAAGTACCTGGGAAGCAGGTTGCTAGCCTTAATTGCCCAGGGCGCCACTGGGTTTTACCCCTAACGGTTGAGGGACTAACTGGTGCATTTGGTAGTCTTTGCCGTCTGAGCACAAAGGTGGCCACGACTCAGAATATGTCCGAGATGCCCAACCTTATTCCAAAGTAACTGGTATCCCAACTGTCAGGACCCCTTACTTGGCCACCCATAAGTTGCTCGTGGTTCATGAACTAGGACATGACTAGAGGAACCCACACCATGAATCCAATAAAAATGATAAGTTATTGTTCACACTATGTAGCCATACATTCAGAGCTTATAAAGAGAAATTCATAACATCAACTTTGCAAATTTAATTCCAAATACATCAAAGTGAATATCAATAGTCAATGTAAAGGAACAAAATAGCTAAAGAAAGATGTGAAATAATGTGGCTCCAACCTGAAATTAGAAACCAATACAACAAAAAGGATTTTTTAAAATACAGTTGTGTAGTTCACTTTTAGAATTAAGTAAACAGCTTACTTTGATAAAGGTCAACCATGTTGAAGTTGTGGCCCTTTTTTAGATTTATGTTGCTTTATAAATATTTAGTCACTTCTGTATAAGGTTCTTCCTTGAGCAAAACACTGGTTTTTTGTTTTTATATACCCATACTACTTCTGCTACAGTTGTAACATCTTTAGCAGATCCTTTCTATCACTTTAAAATTAACAAATAAAAATATTGTTTTTAATTTTCAGGTTATTACAATTTTATTAGAATTATGAACAAGAATTTTATATAAGTAAATATACCTTGAGGTATATGGGTATATAAAAACAAAAACGAGACTACCTGTTAGCCTTTGTCAATGTAGTAACTGCAAAATAACAAGATAAGATTAGATGCAGATATAACAATAAGTTAGAAAACCCTGTGCCACAGATCCCAAAGGTGAATGATAACATACATTTCACTAAACATAAATTCTCTGAACATGTGGTAGAATCAGCTAACAAATTTCAGTGAAAAAGAAGTAAGACTTATGAATAGAGGATTTCAACACAATATCATTGCAAGCCTCAGTGAAAATAACACTATAGAAATAACAGTGGCCACTAAAATAGCCTGTGCCACTGAAAAAGTAAGGCAGAATGACCAAATTGCCCTAGGCCACAAAGTTTGTAGTTTTATCACCAAACATACAAAAACATACAAACAATGTAAATGATAATAACATCTGTGACCATTCAGTACTTTAAAGCCTTAACAAAAAACTGACAATAAGGCTTTAATAGTAAAAGCAGTCAAAAGAAATTCTGTTTTTGTAATGTATGATAGTATGTAACTACAACCAGTGAATTCTTTGCCATTCAGACTGATCACACTCCTAAATTGCAAAACAAACTAAAATATTTGATGAGGAAAAGTGACTTTATTTTCACTGCAGAACATATACATTACTGTACTGTGATGAACCACTCTGCACCATGGCTAGGAGCACAACATAAGACACATTAAGCCAATTGTCCTATACACCCTATTGTAAACTCATGAAGCAGCTCAATTTATAAAATTAGGTATAAATTGAATGAAATCCATAGCAACACATTTAAATTTGCTGAGACCTACAAGGTACAGAATAGTTATAAACTTATAACTATATAAAAGAAATTCAAATTCCGGAGACTGCAAACTTTGTATAACTTGACATCATTAACCGCTACACAAAGTCATCTGTCAAAGAAACTATAGAAACAAAGGTATAATTTGTATAGGTTAAATTACTGTCTTTGCGAATGTAAAAATTAGTTTAATTTACACCAGATGCGTTTTGATTTATTTTTACCTTATTGAGTGGTCAACTGTAACAGTATATTTCTTGTTTTCCAATTTTGCATTGTTTTACTGAACTCGATCATGAACGGATTCCATGCTATGGTTTAGTTTATTCTAAATAAAATTAAGTATTGCGATTACTCACGTTTTTTATGTTGCCTTCTTCATATGTAGTACATTGCACTCACATTTCCACGTTTGCAGATTGTCTATTTTGCATTAATCTTGTTTTACAAAGTCGCCAACAACTCGCCATTTCTGTGGCTTGGTGGGGTTCATTTGTCTTTTATTTTGCAGAATTCTGAACATGGCTGATTAACAGCAACCGTAATCGAATTTTTTAACAATTTTGTATATCAGCCAACTGGCTGCCTGATATACAAATTTGTTTAAAAACTTTTATTTTGTTTTGGTTTATAATGGATTGTCTGTATGTATGTGTAGACTTTCTGTGAAGTTCTTTGGCTTAGATTATGAGATGTGTTCATGTTTTATTTCTGTTAAAATAGGTGCCTGCAAGTAATCTGTGTGTGTTCTTCTGACTATAATGTGTGTTTGTATTTCTAAATATTATTTAGTTCAATTATCGAAAGTCTGTGTGCATGTGTGTGTGTGTGTGTGTGTGTGTGTGTGTGTGTGTGTGTGTGTGTGTGTAATTGGGGTTTGTTGGTTTATTTATGTGAGCATATTATGTGGTAGGATTGGGAATGGAGTAGGTTTGTCTTACCTACTACATATTTGATTAGTTTAAATAGAATTTGGTTGTTGATGTTTTTAGGGTCATTCAATATGTGATTGTTTCCTGTTATTGTGTTTTGAATTTGTAAATTCTTTTGAATGGTTAAGAGATGCTTCTTATTGGTGAATCTGAATGTTTTTGATGTTTGTTTCTATGGTGGTAGGGTAGTGGTTTTCTTGCCTTAGGTGGTATGATAATGTTGAATGGCTGTTGCCGTATTTACATGATCGTTAATGCTCTTTCTATCGTCTTTTAAATGTACTGCTGGTCTGTCGTCAGTATTGAGCATCACACCAGCTACGTTGGAATGGGTAAATACCGGATTTTTGTATAGATGTCAGTGCTCTCTTTCTTTGTTAGACAATAATAACACTAGCCAAGGGCATAGCACAGGAACTCAATATACCATTTGGTATACACCCACTTATGGTAATAAACTGACACATAGAAGAAACAAGGAATGAAAATAGCGTACCAAAACCATAATTCAAAACAGACATTTCTAACATATCCCCGAATATGAATATATCTGAGATAACTACTCGCAGGAGAGAGATTGTAGCCTTCCACAAGACAAATAGGGCTGTGTCAGTGCGATTGAGGAAGAATAATAATTCAAGTAGATATAAAATGCAGTTTAACACTGTTGGCTAATTAAGAAACGTTCACAGTGTGCTCTTCAAGCTTACCATTAAAGGCTTTTCTTTTATTTCCGTATTGTTCCAGTAACCAGGAACAGTTCAGTTTGTTTACATACAGTACTTGTTAGGCCCAAATTAAGAGTGTGCAGATTTAGCATTTTCCTGCAATTTTAGGAGCATTTATCGTGATTTAACATCGTTAACTAATTGAATACGTATACAGTTGGAGAAGGAGGAGGGGAAAATTTTAAGAGACTATGGGGCACTAAAAATTAAAAAAGCGGTGTTATCTGAGTACAGAGAACACGAGAGGAACTATAGGAAAATTTTGAACCTATAATGAGCGAGACACGGAAAAGGAGGTTACGATTTGTTGGGCACATCGTGAGGATGCGCGATGAGAGGTTGACTAAGAAGATATGGAATGCAACGTGTCATATGGCGAACAACTGGGTGAAGGAAGTCAGAAATGACTGGAAGACTGTAGGAATAAAAGAAAGGAATCTGCAGGCAGTATTGTAAGACAGATAGAAGTATAAACGGTTGGTGGACGGTCACAGGTGACCGGACACCAAAATCAAAGTCATCATAACAGAAGAAGAAAGAAACAGAAGAAGCGAGAGAATGAAGAGGTATTGCGAAAAAAGAACACGTGCTAAACAAGCCACAGGGATCCTGAAGGGTCCTAACGAAGCAGAAGAAGAAAAATACGTTTATTAGTGTGCTCTTCAAGCCCGCCATAAAAGGATTTTCTATTATTCACGTATTGTTTCAGTAATCGTGAAAAGTTGTTTGTTTAAATTGATAGGCGAAATTCGTCAGTGTACACATTTAGCGTTATACCGCAATTTTAAGTGCATTTATTAACATCTTATACATATTTTAGTGCCCTAAACATATCTAGTACACCTTTGTATCTGTAGTTAATACATATTGTCGATATCACGTAACTAAATCTGGTGACAATCTTGAATGCAAACAACAGACTATAACTAGGAAACCAAATGTTAAAAAAAAATATATAGAAAGTGGGGAAAATTTGGTGACAGGTACTAGGTCACAAACTTCTTCAAGGCCAGTGTAGGTCTTAGCCAGGTGGTAGAGGATATAGGTTCCTTGTACAAGGGTTTCACTAAACAGGATCACACTGTGGTAGTGAATGGAGCGGCATACAATGTCGATAAGGAACAGGGCTACAGTATTGAGTGTGATCTGGTTAAAGTAGCTTCTGCAACGATCCATACAAATGGAGGGCTTGTGCCAGGTTTCTTGCGGTATGATCGATCCCAGCTGAACACGTTTGTTATGAGGTTCAGTATGGAGCTAGATCAGTGTCTACTCTGTCATATATGGGTTTGGTTCCTGTTGATGGTATTGATAGGTGGGATTTCGCTAGGCATGGCCTGCCTCTCAATGGGAAAGGGAAGGGGAAAAACGGCTGGGTTGATAGCAAAATCCTTAAGCTTCTGGTTTATTTAGATGATATAGAAACTGATAATGCAATAGATATACTATGTCTGTCTGAACATCACATTGTCACTGTTATGGAAAAGGTAAATGTCAGTCCTTATAAACTAGCTGCGCATATAAGTAGAGATAGTAAGGTAACAGGAGGAGTTGCCTTATATGTCAAAAGCTATCACAGTGTAAAAAATTTAGAAACAAATAAGTTTTGTGTACCGCATGTGCCTGTCAGCTTAAAATCAATGATGACTCTCTTAGTATGTAAGTTCCCTTAGAAAACTTGTTGTGCTGTCATTCAGATAGGGGATGGTTTCAACGGTGATTCACTGAAAGAGTGTAATAGGAAGAATGATGTGGAAGTCTTGCTTAGCTCCTTCAATTTGACATCCATTATTAATTTTCCTACTCGGGTAGTAAAGGAGAGCAGAATATTGATAAATGATATTTTTATAGACCGAGATAAATTTAACAACGTAAATGATTGTCTTGTTGACTTATGGTCTTTCTGATCATGGCACACAGCTTGTTATTAGGATATGACATATCTCCGTTCAATAATTCGAAACGGTCCTCCAGAGTTGTGCACTCAATGATATAACAACTAGAAATTTCAGAGAAAGTCTACAGCAGTTACACTAGGATGGAGTTTATAAGGAACCCAATGCTAATTTATAATATAATTTATTTCATACTACATATAAAGGATATTTGAAAACTGTTTCCGCAAGAAAATAGGTAAATATAATTCTAAGAAATCATGCAAACATCCGTGGTTTACTAAATGAATAAAATATCTTATAACCAGAAAAGGGAACTGCTTCTAAACACAAGAAAGAGTAATGACCCAGAAACAATCAAATATTATAAAAACTACTGTGCTATAGTAAGAACAGATTTTAAAAAATCCAGAAGTATGTGCATAGTCTCTCAGATTAGTTCAACTGATAATTGAATTAAAACAATTTGAAATATTATTAAAAGAGAGACAGGGCAAACAAGAACACAAGAAGATGGTATTACTGTCAAAGCAAATGAAAAGTTTACTAACAAAAGAGTCAGAAGATGAAAAAAAAATATTATTATTTCTTGAATGTTGTGGAGAAAATAGGATCTAAATGTTCATTAGAACGAGCAAGGCAATTAATGGAAGAAGCCATCCTACACAATATTATACAAGTGAAATTTCACCCACCTCTCCCTCAGAAATGAGGAAAATAATAAACTCTCTCAAGAGTAAAATGGCACTGGGAACTGATGACATTTCCAGCACAGTATTAAAAGCTTGTTCCCAAGAGATAAGTAGCACTCTTATCCACATATGTAATAGCTCTCTAAAGCAGGGTATCTTACCTGATAGAATGAAAAATGCTGTCGTTAAACCATTGCTACATCTGATGTCAATAGCTATTACTTCTGAGAGGTTTATCTGAAAAAGTTATGTATTCTTGAGTATCTTCACATATTAGTAAAATAACAATTCTAACAAAATGCCTGGTATTCAGGAAAGCTTTCCAACAGAAAATGCTATATATACTTTCACTGATGAAATATTAAATGCCTTGAATAACTGGACATCACTCATTGGGATTTTTGTGATCTCTCAAAGACTTTTGATTTTGTACATGATGGAATTTTTCTATATAAGCTTAATCATTGTGTTATGGGTGGGACACTGTGCACAAATGTTTTATATCATACTTAACTGGAACAGTGCAGAAGCTTGAAATAAGCAGTCCACTAACATGCAAAAAAAAAAAAAAAAAAAAAAAAAAAAAAAAAGAACGAAAAAAACCCAGCTAATTCCTCGAACTGGGGAGCTATCAAAATTGGGTTACTACAAGTTTTGGTCTTGGTCCTTTGCTGTTCTTAAATATATATTAATGATTTGCCATTCTATACTCACGAAGATGCTAAGCTAATTCTTTTTGCTGACGATACAAGTATGACTACTTGACTATGAATTAATTGATGAAATCGTAAATTATGTCTTTTAGAAAATTATCCCACTCCCATGAACCACAGACATTGCCGAGGTGGGGTGGCTTGCGTGCCTCAACGATACAGATAGCCGTACCGTAGGTGCAACCACATCGGAGGGTTATCTGTGGAGAGGCCAGACAAACGTGTGGTTCCTGAAGAGGGGCAGCAGCCTTTTCAGTAGTTACAGGGGCAACAGTCTGGATGATTGACTGAGCTGGCCTTGTAACATCAGCGAATGTGGCTTTGCCACACAGTTACTGCGAACAGCTGAAAGCAAGGGGAAACTACAGCCGTTATTTTTCCCGAGGACATGCAGCTCTACTGTATGAACATATGATGATGGCATCCTCTTGGGTAAAATATTCCGGAGGTAAAATAGTCCCCCATTCGGATCTCCGGGCGGGGACTACTCAGGAGGATGTGATCATCAGGAGAGACAGTACTGGCATTCTACGGATCGGAGCGTGGAATGTTAGATCCCTTAATCGAGTAGCAAAATTAGAAAATTTAAAAAGAGAAATGGATAGGCTGAAGTTAGATATAGTGGGGATTAGTGAAGTTCGGTGGCAGGATGAACAGGATTTCTGGTCAGGTGAGTATAGGATTATAAATACAAAATCAATTGGAGGTATCACAGGAGTAGGATTGATAATGAATAAGAAAATAGGAATGCGGGTAAACTACTATGACCAGCACAGTGATCGCATTATCATTGTCAAGATAGATACGAAGCCAACACCGACAACAGTAGTACAGGTTTATATGCCTACTAGCTCTGCCGATGATGAGGAAATAGAAGATATGTATGAGGAGCTAAAGGGAATTATTCAGACAATTAAGGGAGAGGAAAACTTAATTGTTATGGGCGACTGGAATTCGGTAGTAGGACAAGGAAGGGAAGGTAAGATAGTAGGTGAATATGGTCTGGGCAAAAGGAATGAAAGAGGAAGCCGCCTGGTAGAATTTTACACAGAACATAATTTAGTTATTACAAACACCTGGTTTAAGAATCACAAAAGAAGGTTGTACACGTGGAAGAGACCAGGAGACACCGGAAGATACCAGATAGATTTTATAATGGTAAGACATAGATTTCGGAACCAGGTTTTAAATTGTACGACATACCCAGGGGCAGATATAGACTCTGACCATAACTTGTTGGTTATGAACTGTAGGCTGCAACTGAAGAAACTACAAAAAGGTAGGAAAATTAGGAGATGGGACTTGGATAAATTGAAGGAACCTGATGTTCTTAAAAATTTCAGAGGGAGCTTTAGGCAACAATTGACAGAAACAGGGGAAAATAAAACAGTAGAGGAGGAATGGGTAAAATTGAGAGATGAAATAGTGAAGGCAGCAGAGGACAAACTAGGTAGGAAGGCAAGACCTGCAAAAAATCCTTGGATATCACAGGAGATATTAAATTTAATCGATGAAAGGAGAAAATATAAAAATGCAGTAAATGAAACAGGCAAAATGGAGTACAGACGACTAAGAAATGAGATTGGCAGGAAGTGCAGAATTGCTAAGCAGGAGTGGTTAGAAGGTAAATGCAAGGATATAGAAGAATGTATAAATAGGGGAAAAATAGATACAGCCTACAGGAAAATAAAAGAAACATTTGGAGATAAGAAAAACAGCTCTATGAATATCAAGGACACTGATGGAAAACCAGTTCTCAGCAAAGAAGGGAAAGCTGAAAGGTGGAAAGAGTATATAGAGGGGCTCTATGAAGGAAATGAACTTCGAGACAATATTGTAGATGAAGATGAAATAGGAGACACTGTACTGAGAGAAGAATTTGACAGAGCCCTGAAAGATCTAAGTCGAAACAAGGCCCCTGGAATAGATGATATTCCCTCAGAGCTACTGAAGTCTCTGGGAGAACCAGCCATGACAAACCTGTTTCACCTGGTGTGTAAGATGTATGAGACAGGCGAAGTACCCTCAGACTTTAAGAAAAATGTTATTATCCCCATTCCAAAGAAAACAGGTGCAGACAGGTGTGAAAACTACAGAACCATCAGTTTAATAAGTCATGGTTGCAAAATATTAACACGAATTATATACAGAAGGATGGAAAAGCTGGTAGAAGCCGACCTCGGGGAAGATCAGTTTGGGTTCAGGAGAAATGTAGGAACCCGGGAGGCAATACTCACTTTACGGCTTATCCTAGAAGATAGATTAAGAAAAGGCAAACCTACATTTCTAGCTTTTGTAGATTTGGAGAAGGCTTTTGACAATGTTGATTGGAATAAACTCTTTCAAGTTCTGAAGCAAGCAGGAGTAAAATATAGGGAGCGTAAGGTTATTTACAACTTGTACAAAAACCAGACAGCGGTTGTCAGAGTTGAAGGGCATGATAGGGATGCAGTGGTTGGGAAGGGAGTAAGACAGGGTTGTAGCCTTTCTCCAATGTTATTCAATTTGTACATTGAGCAAGCTATAAAGGAAAGCAAGGAGAAATTTGGAGAAGGAATTAAAGTTCAGGGCGAAGAATTAAAAACTTTGCGTTTTGCCGACGACATAGTAATTCTGTCAGAGACAGCAAAGGACCTGGAAGAGCAGTTAAACGGAATGGACAGTGTGTTGAAAGGTGCATATAAGATGAAGATTAACAAGAGTAAAACTAGGGTAATGGAGTGCAGTGTAAGAAAATCAGGTGATGCTGAAGGAATTAGATTGGATAACGAAGCAATAAAGGATGTAGATGAATTTTGTTAGTTGGGCAGTAAAATAACAAATGATGGTCGCAGTACAGAGGATGTAAAATGCAGAATGGCAATGGGTAGAAAAGCGTTCTTGAAAAAGAGAAATTTGTTAACATCGAATATTAATTTAAGCCTAAGGAAGTCCTTTCTGAAGGCATTTGTATGGAGTGTGGCCTTGTATGGGAGTGAGACATGGACGATAAACAGTGCGGACAGGAAGAGGATTGAGGCTTTTGAAATATGGTGCTACAGAAGAATGCTGAAGATTAGGTGGGTGGATCGCGTAACTAATGAGGAGGTAATGAACAGAATTGGGGAGAAAAGAAATTTCTGGCATACCTTGACTAAAAGAAGGGATCGATTGGTAGGACACATTCTTAGACATCAAGGAATTGTGAATTTAGCGTTGGAGGGAAGTGTGTGGGGTAAAAACCGCAGAGGAAGACCAAGAGATGGATACATTATGCAGATTCAGACAGATGTAGGCTGCCGTTCTTATGTGGAGATGAAGAGGCTTGCTCAGGATAGGTTATCGTGGAGAGCTGCATCAAACCAGTCTCCGGACTGAAGACCACAACAACAACAACAGAAAATTATTATGTGGTTCTCTGCAAATGGACTCTCATTAAATTTGATATAAGCCAGTATATACATTTTCATACAGCAAACGGCATTATACCATTTATAAATATAGACTTTGAACAGAAATCTGTAGCTAAGGTAGTTATTATTTATTATTATTATGGTCTTCAGTCCGGAGACTGGTTTGATGCAGCTCTCCATAATACCCTATCCTGAGCAAGCCTTTTCATCTCCTCATAAGAACGGCAACCCACATCCACTTGAATCTGCTTACTATACGCGTCTCTTGGTCTCCCTCTGCGATTTTTACCCCACACACTTCCCTCCAATGCTAAATTTACGATTCCCCGATGTCTAAGAATGTGTCCTACCAAGCGACCCCTTCTTTTAGTCAGGGTATGCCAAAAATTCCTTTTCTCACCAATTCTGTCCAGTACCTCTTCATTAGTTATGCGATCTACCCACCTAATCTTCAGCATTCTTCTGTAGCACCACATTTCAAAAGCCTCTATTCTTTTCCTGTCCGCATTGCTTATCGTCCATGTTTCACTCCCGTACAAGGCAACACTCCACACAAATGCCTTCAGAAAAGACTTCCTTACCCTTAAATTAATATTCGATGTTAACAAATTTCTCTTTTTCAAAAATGCTTTTCTTCCCATTGCCATTCTGCATTTTATATCCTCTGTACTGCGACCATCGCATGTTATTTTACTACCCAAGTAACAAAACTCATCTACCACCTTCATTGTTTCGTTACCTAAACTAATTCCTTCAGCATCGCCTGATTTTCTAAGACCGCATTCCATTATTTTTGTTTTGCTCTTGTTAATGTTCATTTTATACGCTCTCTTCAACACGCTGTCCATTCCATTCAACTGCTCTTCCAGGTCCTTTGCTGTCTCTGACAGAATTACAATGTCGTCAGCAAAACGCAATGTTTTTATTTCTTCCCCCTGAACTTTAATCCCTATTCCAAATTTTTCCTTGCTTTCCTTCATCGCCTGCTCTATGTACAAATTGAATAGCATCGGAGAAAGGCTACAGCCCTGTCTTACTCCCTTCCCAACTGATGCTTCCCTTTCATGCCCTTCGAGTCTAATAACTGCGGTCTGGCTTTTGTACAAGTTGTAAATAACTCTCCTTTCCCTGTATTTTACCCCTGCCGACTTCAGATTTTGAAATAGTGTATTCCAGTCAACATTGTCAAACGCTTTCTCCAAATCTACAAAAGCTAAAAATGTAGGTTTGCCTTTCCTTAATCTATCTTCTAAGATAAGACGTAAAGTGAGTATTGCCTCCCGGGTTCCTACGTTCCTCCTGAATCCAAACTGATCTTCCCCGAGGTCAGCTTCTACCAGTTTTTCCATTCTCCTGTGGATAATTCGTGTTAAAATTTTGCAACCATGACTTATCAAACTGATGGTTCTGTAATTTTCACACCTGTCTGCGCCTGATTTCTTTGGAATGGGGATTATTACATTTTTCTTAAAGTCTGAGGGCATTTCGCCTGTCTCATACATCCTACTCACCAGTTCAAATAGTCTTGTCATGGCTGGCTCTCCCAGAGACTTTAGTAGTTCTGAGGGTATGTCATCTACTCCTGGGGCCTTGTTCCGACCTAGGTCTTTCAAGGCTCTGTCAAATTCATCTCTCAGTATAGTATCTCCTATTTCATCTTGATCTACTTCCTCTCCCCTTCCTACAACATCGTCTCTAAGTTCATTTCCTTTGTAGAGTTGCTCTATGTATTCTTTCCACCTTTCAGCTTTCCCTTCTTTGCTGAGAACTGGTTTCCCATCTGAGTTCTTGATATTCGTAGAATTGCTTTTCTTGTCCCCAAATGTTTCTTTTATTTTCCTGTAGGCGGTATCTACTTTTCCCCTTCTTATACATTCTTCTACAGATTTGCATTTGGCTTCTAGCCACTCCTGCTTAGCCATTTTGCACTTCCTGTCAATCTTATTTCTTAGTCGTCTGTACTCCATTTTGCCTGTTTCATTTACTGCATTTTTATATTTTTTCCTTTCATCAATTAAATTTAGTATTTCCTGTGATATCCAAGGATTTTTTGTAGGTCTTGCCTTTCTACCTATTTTGTCCTCTGCTGCCTTCACTATTTCATCTCTCAATGCTACCCATTCCTCTTCTACTGTTTTATTTCTCCCTGTTTCTGTCAATTGTTGCCTAAATCTCCCTCTGAAATTCTCCAGAAATTCACTTTCCTTCAATTTATCTAAGTCCCATCTCCTTATTTTCCTACCTTTCTGCAGTTTTTTCAGCTTCAGCCTACAGTTCATGACTAACAAGTTATGGTCAGAGTCTATATCTGCCCCTGGGTATGTCCTGCAGTTTATAACCTGGTTCCGGTACCTATGTCTTACCATTATAAAATCTATCTGATACCTTCCGGTGTCTCCTGGTCTCTTCCACGTATACAACCTTCTTTTGTGATTCTTAAACCACGTGTTGGTTACGATTAAATCATGTTCCGTGCAAAATTCTACCAGGCGACTTCCTCTTTCATTCCTCCTGCCCAGTCCATATTCACCTATTATTTTTCCTTCTCTTCCTTTTCCTACTACCGAATTCCAGTCTCCCATCACAATTAAGTTTTCCTCTCCCTTAATTGTCTGAATAATTTCCTTTAATTCCTCATACATTTCTTCAATCTCCTCATCATCGGCAGAGCTAGTAGGCATATAAACCTGTACTACTGTTGTCGGTGTTGGCTTTGTATCTATCTTGACAATGATAATGCGATCACTGTGCTGCTCATAGTAGTTTACCCGCATTCCTATTTTCTTATTCATTATCAGTCCTACTCCTGTGATACCCCCAACTGATTTTGTATTTATAATCCTGTACTCACCTGACCAGAAATCCTGTTCATCCTGCCACCGAACTTCACTAATCCCCACTATATCTAACTTCAACCTATCCATTTCCCGTTTTAAATTTTCTAATTTTGCTACTCGATTAAGGGATCTAACATTCCACGCTCCGATCCGTAGAATGCCAGTATTGTCTTTCCTGATGACAACATCCTCCTGAGTAGTCCCCGCCCGGAGATCCGAATGGGGGACTATTTTACCTCCGGAATATTTTACCCGGGAGGATGCCATCATCATATGTTCATACAGTAGAGCTGCATGTCCTCGGGAAGGGTAACGGCTGTAGTTTCCCCTTGCTTTCAGCCGTTCGCAGTAGCTGTGTGGCAAAGCCACATTCGCTGATGTTACAAGGCCAGCTCAGTCAATCATCCAGACTGTTGCCCCTGTAACTACTGAAAAGGCTGCTGCCCCTCTTCAGGAACCACACGTTTGTCTGGCCTCTCCACAGATACCCCTCCGCTGTGGTTGCACCTACGGTACGGCTATCTGCATCGTTGAGGCACGCAAGCCACCCCACCTCGGCAATGTCTGTGGTTCATGGGGGTGGAGCTAAGGTAGAATATTCAAAAATTTTAGGTGTTTCGGTTGCTGAGGGATTGAATTGGAAGAAACACATTGAAAATATACTGAAACGTTTGAGTTCAGCTACTAATTGCAAATTTTGTTGATACACATCTCAGTAAATTAGCTTCTACACCTACTTTAATTCACTGCTGATGATTTCGTGTGGCATTTTTGGTCCTCAGAATGCAGTAGGGATCGTGTTTGGCCAGCCTGGTCCAAGTCTTTAGCTGACGCCACCTGTGCGACTTGCGGGTCGATGATGAAATGATGATGATGACAACACAACACCCAGTCGCGAACTGGAGAAAATCTCTGACTGGACCGGCAATCGAACCCGGGCCCACTGCATGGCAATCTACCACGCTGTCCACTCGACTATGGAGGCAGACTCATATACTGCTTTTGTATGGGATCATATTCTGGGGCAATTTCTGGATTCCACGCAAGTTCAGCCTGCAGACAGTTATTAAGGATTTAGGGATCTTCACAGTAGCTTCACAATATATGTATTCACTTACGAAATTTGTTATTAACAATCCAACTCAAGTCAAAAGTTACCGAAGTGTACATAGCTCAATACTAGAAGAAAGTGTGATCTTCACTATTCTAGGTTAATTGTAACTTTGGTGCAGAAAGGGGTGAATTATTCTGCCACAGAAGTCTTTGCACACTTTTCAAATAGCATCAGAAGTCTGACAGATTGTCAATTAGTATTTAAAAAGAAATTAAAAGAATTTATAAATGACACTCTTTCTACACATTGGATGAATTTTTAAAAAGAACTTAGTAATTTCGCAAAAAATAAGAATAAAAAAAAATAAATAAATACATTGAAAAAGAGAAAAACTATAAAGAATAAAAAAAAGATCCTTACATACTAAATGTCAAGTATAGACACCTTTTATTAAACTGACACATTTCACATCATTGCAAAATGTCGTAGTTGTGATCTATGCAACAAGTATTAAACTAAACTTAAGTATTAAATTGGTACACCATTTCTTGTAAATACACTGAACAGTGTGCATAGACATATAAAAAACGTCGAATAAATTGAAACTTTTCTGTTTCTTCTACTTTCCCTTTTTTACTTTTTAGAAAAAAAGGTTGTCTACAGTAACTTAAGCAATTCATCCACAAGAATATAAATCATTTAAGAAATGTAAATGCATTATCTGGCACTTAAACCGCAAAGAATCTTGGGTATTCCATAGACACAAACTGGCTACTATCGAAGAATAACATAACTGAAAATACTTCAATTTTAGCCAGTTTCTATTAATGTAGTTACGCATTATATACAAGATTGTCAGACAGTATTGTTTCACACATTCTTTTATTCAGCATTTAATGCTGGACATGTGTCGACAGGTCAAGAAACCGGTCGTGATTTTTAATGAAGTTTGAATGTAGCTGTGAGCAGACCTTTTATTTATCATGAACAGTTATAGCTGTGCAATTTCGTCATCCAAAGTTCCGTTTTTAACAATAGGCATAAATATCTTATACAAGTGTTATTTATGACTGATCTCGTAAAAATATCTTCTCAGAGATTTATGAACTCAAATATCTCAGTAACATTTAAGACCATCACAACTGCAAATCGTATTGGTTACATTTTTCGTGATGGAGTCCTTGCATAAACTGTTCTCGGTTTTCGTGTCGCATCAAGAGATATGTTAACCGTCTCAGGGGCGGCAAGAAAACAGAGACCTTTTTCTGCTACAAATCATACTTCTCTTTACAGAAATATTAATGAAAAATTAACTATTTCACGTTCCTCTAACAAGTAACAAGACAGCTCGACAATTACAAAAATAAAGGAACTGCTTTACCATAAATATTCCAAGTTAAATTGTTTCTCTTGAATGGTTCACGGGAGTACGGTCGGATACTACTGTAATAATCACACAATATTTCTGCGAGACAGCTGCTCGCCACCTTCCGGTGAACTGCCGCTGTTGCTTCTCTGCTCGCAATATATACGGTGGCTTGTTATCACGGCGCAGGCGCCGCTGCTGTGACGTCATGGCAGACCAGAGCGTCGGCGGCGTAAACATGGAGAGCCTGCTGCCCTACCGGAGGGCCGCTGGTGGTCTGCGCAGGCGCGGCGCACAGCGGGCAAGAGCGGCCACTGGCGGTGGACCAACCGGAGGAAACAGTGCGTGTTTTACGCGTCTCGACTTCGATGACCCATGTGCGTCGATCGTTTGTCTGTGGCTGATGCTGCCTCAGTACTGCCAAGGCCGGTTCCCGTGTTTTACTAAGTTGTAATCCCGTGTCCCTATTAATTGAATCTCTTGCGGTGCGTTTTTCGACGGCCTCTTTAATTATTGAGTCCCAGTAGGTAGAAGCGGAAGAAATGATCTTGGTCTCTTCGTAATTCATGCAGTGACCCGAATCAAGACTGTGTTCAGCCACAGCCGATTTTTCGGGTTGACACAATCTTGTGCGGCGTTTATGTTCGTCGCATCTGTCTTTCACAGTGCGACACGTTTGTCCAAGAGGATTAAACAATGTGCTAGCAAGGCACTGGTGAGAGAAAGAATCCGTTACACCAGGCGTGTAGAGAAGCAACAGCGGCAGTTCACCTGAAGGTGGCGAGCAGCTGTCTCGCAGAAATATTGTGTGATTATTACAATAGGATCCGACGGTACTCCCGTGAACCATTCAAGAATATGTTACGTCGGGAAAGCCTGAAACAGCATAAATTGTTACTGTCCGCCTCTATCATCACATACATATCATATTTCGGATGAAATTGTACAAAAATTCTATCAAACAAAATAATGCCTCCATTATAGACTAAGCTAGCTTCTCTCTCTCTCATGAGAACTATTACAAAATAGTTTTCTGACTCCAGATATATTTCATAAAACACTTTATTTAACATTTAGATTTTTATTTGACAACCAGAATAACACCAAAGACGTTTACTACAGACTCAAAGAACCATAACATAAAAACTCCACAAAAAACTCACACTCAATCAAAAACAAAACAAATAAAAACATTTACAACACACTCCCACCTTGATATTGTGGAAACAATTTCAAAATTTACTTTTTGTGGGGTTCACCAATCTACCCTAGTTCAGTCACAGTATTTGCTATTAGGTATCACTACACGCCCACTTTTGGTCACATATGAACTCTGTTTTGATTTTGTCCCTACATCTAGATTGTTTTTTTCAAAAACTGATTGATTACTGTCTATTTCTAGAGGGTAAAGTCTTTCAATTGGTCGAATCAGAACTCCATCTTTCGTTTTCACTTTAGCCAAACGTGCTGCACCATCACGACCTGGGAAGAGCGTTAAAATCCTCGCCAAAGGCCATTCCACTCTTTTCAGTTTCTCAGAACCGAGTAATACCAAGTCACCTTCCTTCAGAGCTGTTGCCTTCTTTCCTTTGGGACGTTGGACCAACTGTGAAAGGTATTCTTTCCTGAAACGTTGCTTGAGCTCTTGAAGTAAGTGCTGTCTGAACCGTAGGCGAGAGCGAAACTTTTCTTCCTCTAATTTATCAAGGTTCTGACACATGGGCAGCATTGATCTCATGTAGAAACATACTTGTTATTAATGCAGCTAGGTCTTCTGCTTCCTCAGATATGTATGTAAGCGGTCGGCCATTAATCGCCGATTCCACATCACACAGTGAAGTCGACAGTTCTTCATAATTCAGGACAGGTATTCCTAGCATCCTATTCCTTAGTTCCTTGACGAAACGAACCAGGCGCTCCCACCAACCTCCCCCCAACAAGCTGTGGGAGGGTTGAACTTCCACTCAATTTCTTGTAGTTGAGATTCATTAAGCAATTTCTGTACTGATGTTTCCTTTAGCATATTTGCTGCTCCAACAAAATTAGTTCCGTTGTCACAATATACAATAGAAGGACGTCCTCTTCTCGCAATGAATCTCCTTAATGATAGAAGAAATTATTCAGTACTGGCGAAGTTACAAGTTCTAAGTGAACTGCTCTGTAAATTGCACATGTATACAATGTAATCCACACCTTAGAACCATTCTTTAAAATCAATGGCCCCGCTAGATCAATACCAGTGACTTCAAATACAGCTGCCTCTTTGATACGATCGTTAGGTACTGGAGTACTCATACAGTGCAGCGTGTTTAGCTCTAGCTCTATATCGCTTGCACTGTATGCACTTGGAAATCACATTTCTAATGGATCTTCTACACTGGATGATCCAAAACTTGTTTCTCATCTGTACAAGGAGAAATTGTATGCCAGCATGACAGTGGACTTTATGTTGTTGTTTCATCAAGGCGTCAACTAAATCATGATTTCTGGGCAATAACAAAGGGAATCGAAAATTGAAGGGATCATTCCTCATTGTAATCTTTGTCTTCACACGGACCAATCCTTTTCCGTCTCGAATTACTTTCAGTCCGCTGACTGTGTCACCTTTTCGAGGAAATAATTCCTGTTGGACACACTTTATAGCAACTAGTACTGCTTCTTTTAATTCTGAAAATTTTAATGGGTAGCTCTGCTTCTCTCTGTTACTTCGAGCATTGTTGTAGAACCTTAAGACCCACCCCATTATTCTCACTCTTTGAGAATAAGTGAAATCTCTTCTCATAACAATCCCCACCATTGTTACCGGCTCGTTGGTGATTTTCTTTTTTCCGGCAACAATGACCTCTTCGTCATATTTGTCTTCATCGTTGTTATAAACAGGCCACTCATCTTCAGGACTGCTCAGCCAGGGTGGTCCATCACACCAGTTGGAACTCTTCAATTCTGAAGGGTAACACCCTCTAGATAACAAGTCCGCAGGATTATAAATTCCATGTACATGTCTCCAGTAATGTGGGTCTGTCAGTTGTCTTATTTCCTTGACTCTGGTTCCGACAAATGTACGCCATGGTTCATTTCTTCTAATCTAGGCAAGCGCACTCGTTGAATCACTCCAAAAATAGCATTCTACATTTTCTAATGAGAGAGAAGATCAAACTAATGAAGCCAGACGACTTCCTATAAGAGATCCTAATAGTTCTAGTCGAGAAACCGTGAAATTTTTGAGAGCTATTCGAGCTTTAGCTAGTACTAACTGAACTGATACACCCTTTACATCCTCGGTTCGAAGATACACTACAGCTTCGTAGGCATGTTGACTGGCATCTACAAAAGTATGCAGTGACCAAGCTCGTCTATTTATTTTCCCATCTGTTATCAGCCTTTGAATCTCTATTTCTTCTAAGTAGCTAATTTCACTATAACGCTGGTTCAACTCCTTCGCAATTACATCAGGCAGACATGAGTCCCAACTTGACTTGAATCTTTTGTTACTTAATTTTTGTAATGCTTCTATTTTCCACGACTCCTGTAGCAATAATTTGAAATGGAGCAGTGCAGGGGCAAGAAATCCAATGACATCATAAATTTTTTGTATCACAGAGAGTAGAATTCTCTTGGTTAGTACGTCTTGGGTGAACGGAAAGTGGGTAACATAAACCCCCATTGTGTCAAACCTCTTGTTCCACTTCATGCCCAAGACCTTTGTGACACATCCATTGTTTTCCATATCTTCATGCTGTCTTTGATCTTAGAAAATTCACAATTCCTTATTGTCGATTCCCAACATCTTAGCTCCATCTTGGCTTCTGCTAGAATCCGTGTACTTTCAGAACGAAACATATTATATTCTGCTACTGAAGCAACTGATGTTACACAGTTATCTACATACATAGATTTCATCAGTTTCTGTGCTATCAATCTATCGTTTCCATTCATAGTCGAAAGATGATAATCCAGTACAGCACCCAATATAAACGGACTACATGTGGCTCCAAAAATAACTCTTGAATGTCTATAAATCTTTAGTTTCATGGTTCTGAAATCCTCCCACCATAAAAAACGAAGATAATCACGATCTTCAGCTCGTACCTCGATCATCTGAAATGCTTTTCTTATGTCTGCAATAACACCCAGCACTTTGTCTCGAAACTTTAAAATAATTTCAGGGATAATTTGAACGTAATTAGGACTTTTCATGAAACAGTCATTCAATGAAAGCCCTTCGTCTGTTTTACATGATGTATCAAAAACCGGCCGAACTGGAGTAGTCAGACTTTCAGGTTTGATTATAGGTCGGTGTGGAAGATATGGTAACTTCTTCTTGTGGTACTTCTTCAATAAAACCTTCAGCTTCCCAGTCTTCAAATATTTTGCCATAATGCGTGAAGAGGCCTGTCTTTTCCAACTTCCGTGTAGTCGATTGAAGTCTTTTTTCTGCTATTTCCCTATTGGTCAGGATATCCGGATGTCCCTCCTTCCACGGAAGACCAACTACATACCGTCTATCTTCTTTCTGGGTTAAAGTGTCAAGCAGATGTTGCTTTGCTTCTCGATCTTATTCTTCAGCTGACTTGATTTCTATTGGATCGCGAATACCTATTGTTTCAAGATCCCACAAATCCGCGATTGAGCCATCGTTGTAAGCCATTGTGATTGTTGTGTTTGCCATATTCACTTCAGGAGAGTAGTCATTTATTCCTCCACCTAACGTCCATCCTAGCTTTGTTTCAATAGCTGTAAGACCATTCTTAAGTCGAAAGACATTACCAGTTAGAATGTTAGCATAAATATCCATTCCAATAAGGAGCTGAATTTCTGGACAGTTATCACCCACATCACTGATCCATATTTTCTCCATTCTAAGTTCATTAAACAAAGCAGAGCATCCTGAAACTCGTAAGATTGACTGACAAATACGTGACTGGTCCCTGACTTCAATCTCACAAGTAAAGTTACTGCCTGGTTTTTGGAGCTTGATTGTGTACTTCTTATGATTCATTTCTGAGGTCTTGTTTCCATCAAACAGAACATGGGATACGATTTCTTCAGCACTTGATTTCAATCCGAGTTCTTCAGCTGTTTTCTTCAAGAGGTAGGATCGTTGAGAACCACAGTCCAAGAAAGCTGTTAGTGTCTTCCGTCTGCCATTTCCGTGTACTGTAACCATCAGTGTTTGTAATATTACTTGACGGACAGATGTCTGACAGGCCAAATTAGAAGTTGTGAGAGGCTGAGTGGTTTCCTCTTCTTTCTTCGATTCATTCTTATCTTTAAAAAATGTTCAAATGTTTGTAAATCTATCGGACCAAACTGCGTGGTCATCAGTCCGTAGCTTACAAACTAACCTAAGGACAAACACACACACGCATGCCCCAGGGAGGACTCGAAACTCCACGGCGAGCAACCGCGAGCTCCGCAGCGAGACGCTTTAGACCGCTCGGCTGCTCCACCGCGGTATTCGTATCTTTCTGTAAACGATCAGGACACATAACTGTGGCATGTTTATAACTACAAACCAAACACTGTATGTTTGATTTACAGTTCTTCGACATATGATTAGGTCGTAAGCACGTAAAACAACGTTTATTTTCTTTAACCTTCGTTCTTTTTTCTTCAGTTGTCATGTTTGTAGTTTTGAAACACTTCTCACTGTCATGCGCCTTCCACAAAAAATGAATAAGTGTTCTGAAGTATTACTATGTGAATCCACTGTAGGAGTACTTATCTTTAACAGGCTTCTTATCTACTTTAGAAAAATATTTTTTCCTTTCAGTACTTTCTTCGTCTTGTCTTCTACCGAAACCTGACTGTGCTAACAGTATTTGCTGCTCATTTCGGACTTCAGTCTTAACAAAGTCCATTAAACAATCAAGCCGACACATATTAGGTTCCAGTTCTGTTTGCTTAGAAAACTGACTTCTCTGCCATGCCCGTAACGTTTCTTCTGGCAGATTCGATTCAACCAACGGAAATAACCACGTACCTGGATCTGTTCCAGTCAAGTTTAAAGTACTGAGTGACCGTAAATGCGATTCTAATATAATTGATACGGTTGAAAGTGGGAGTGTATCATTTTGAGTAGCATTTGAAATTACTAGTTTCAACAGTTCTCTTACATAGACTTGCATCAGAAGATCATCCCTACCGAATCGTTCTTTTAAAGCTTCGATGACCTTTGGATAATTTTCTGTGGTTTGGGGGTAACTGAGAAGAATTGCTTGTGGTTCTGTGTCAGGCTTCATTGCCTGTAACAAATACTGAAACTTGTCACTGTTATGTAAAGTATCATCTTCGTGTATCTTTCGGAACTGAGACCAAAAACCTAACCATTCCTTAAGATCTCCATTAAATGTCTTTAGCTCAATTTTGGGCAACTTAAAGGACCTTCGTTTACTGCGATGAATGTCTCCTTCATTTCCAGACATCTCGCTAGGGGACGAACTAACTTTTTCACTGAGCAAAATTACATTGTTAAGTTGTACTTTTATGATCTCAAATTCATCACGGTACCTTCTCTTTCCGCTAAAATAACACTATCCTCTGCGTCATTGTCTAATAAGTGATCCATTATTCTCACGTCAATGTCATGGAGTTTCTCCATTAAACTTTCCAAACGGTTAAAATTAGAATTCAATGAGTCAGGATTCTGTGAATTAATTGCTGTTGCAAGAAATTCCTTTATACAGTGAAATGTCTTAGTTACCCATTGTCTGATATTTGTCCTACCTTTCTTTAGCCGTTCCATGTTGATTCCTTCTCTTCTCGGACAGGAATGTTCACAGTACTTTATTTACATCTCCGATCACGTCGGGGTCACCAAATGTTACAAAATAGATTTCTGATTCCAGATATATTACATAAAACACTTTATTTAACATTTAGATTTTTTATTTGACAACCCGAATAACACCAAAGACGTTTATTACACACTCAAAGAGCTCATAACATAAAACTCCATAGATATAAAACTCCACAAAAAACTCACGCTCAATAAAAAAAAAAAAAAAAAAAAAAAAAAAAAAAAAAAAAAAAAAAAAAAAAAAAACATTTACAACAAGTGCTACTCACTTACATTTTTGTCTACTACCATATTATTCTCTTGTGATTTTCAGTCAAAAAATGTGTAGATGAATATCTCTGAGTTACACTGGTATATCTTTGCCTTAGAATACTAACATGTTAACTTAGATAGATTACAGATATTTTTCTTTTACCAAGGAGGTTAAAATAAGGGGAAATGTCGCTACTATGCAAAGTATAGGTGTCAATTGAAGCTGTTGATCTCTATACTACCTGGATGTTGAAATTCAGATGTTTAAGCATGCCAGCCAAAAATGTTCATACTCTGTTTCTTGACTACTTACAACATGGCTACTGTGAAGTATTACAAGAAAACCAAAGGAAAATACGTTTAGAATCTTCTCTGATATCAGCCTATTACATTGGATGTTGATGTAAATTTCAAAACGAGCAGCAAACAAAAAATTCTTAGTCACATACTAGGTGATGGAAATTCGTTTAACTAATTACAAATGGCGTTCAGTGTCATATCGTTTACAAAACATATGGAAATGCAGGCACGATACAGTTCTGTGCTTAGACACCAGTTATACATCCAAGTTATGTAGAGATCACTGACTGAAGCCATTCGGCCATCTTCCAGAACCGAAAATATGTGTTTTAACAATAAAGCACTGCGCCATTTCTGCCCTGTTAACTTTCATACATTTAAGTGACGTTTATTTCTGCGTACGTATTTGGTACAGTATACTTTTGTGGACAAATACAGACCTTTCAGATAGCTGAACTGTGATTTATTTTAACGCAAAATCGCATTCGAAAAGTCTGACTTACATATCGGGATAGTACCTAAATCCTTTACAAGAACTGAAATTGTCAGCTGTAGTTATTCACAGTAAATGCAGAACAATAACAGCAATTCCCAATAATAAGAAAACCACGCAATATGGTTTTTGTAAGTCCACTAGTGAATAGACAATTTTTATGTTTAATATATACGAAAATTCTTTCTACAGGTTCAATGTCATTTAATATGCATACTAAACTATTGTACCACCAGGTCTTTGAAATCTCAAGGGAACCTATATCTTGTAAAAATGAAAATTAGAAGTTATTGTGGGCAAAACCCTAAACCAATAGCAAGTATTGATTCAGAATCTCAATTTTTCTGTGTAAAATAGCGAATGACTTTTTTGTTCCACAGGCTCATCCATAGGTAATGCAGGTATGCTTTTTGTTTTCTTTCTTTGTAGACAAAGTACCACCTTCAACTCAGAATCAATTGAGTACACATTCGGCTCCACAAACGTTATTGGCTGCGCAATATGGCGACAGTGGCTGCACTTCTGTGGCGGTAAAGACATCTCCTCCTATTATAACTTCCCTATTCTAACCTCCTTGTAGTTTACAAATGCCTTCTAATAAATTAATACCTCAGATGAATGCCCAATGAGAGAAACCGCTATCAATTTCTCTCACAGTGTGGTCACGTATACGTCCGAATACGAAAGATTTTTCCTTTCATTCTGTTACGTACTGTTGTCGACACTCCTTACTACACTGCTTCCAGACAATTGACTGTAACATATACACCATATACTCGCCATATCAGTGGTTGTAGGATACGTAACTGCGTGGTACCAGATAGACCATTTATCGCACAAGAGCAAGTCGAAAATCAGATGTCACATTTTATGAGCTTCATAGAGGAGCTACCGTAGAATGGGCGTTACATTGTAGGTTATGGCGACCCCTGGTAGCACTACAGTTGTGTTACCAACAAACGGTGCAGGGTTCGATGATATACATCTACATGGGATACTCTGCAAATCACATTTAAGTGCCGATGAACTATTTATCTCTCATTCCATTCTCGAATAATGCGCGGGATGAAAGAACATCTGAATCTCTCTGGTCGAGCTCTGAATTCTTGTATTTTATTCTGATGATCATTTCTACCTATATAAGTGGGAGTCGACAATATATTTTCGCATTCGGAGGAGAATGTTGGCGATTGGAGTTTCGTAAGTAGCCCACGCCGCAGCGATAAGCGCCGTTGTTGTAATGATTCCCATCCCAGATCCTGTATCATTTCCCTAACGCTGTCTCCCCTGTATCGTTACAGTACAAAACGAGCTTCCCTTCTCTGGACTCTTTGGATGTCCTCCGTTAAACCCACCTGATAAGGACCCCACACTGGGCAGAAATACTCAGAATGCTTTTTCTTTAGTAGTTCTGTTGCATCTTTTAAGGGTTCTACCAATAAAACGCAGTCTCTAGATCGCTTTTGCCACGATATTATCTACGTGTTCTTTCCAATTTAAGTCTGAAGTAATAGTAATTCCTAGGTATTTTGTGGAGTTTACGACCTTCACTTTTGATTTATTTACCTTGTAAACAAAGTTTAACGGATTTCTTTTCGTACTCATGTGGACGACTTCACACTTCTCATTACTTAGACAAAATTGCCAATTTTTACACCATAGTGATATATTATTCACATCGTTCTGCAGTTGGTTTTGATCTTCAGATGATTTTACTATACGGTAAATGACGGCGTCATCTGCAAACAACCTAAGAGACGTATTAAGATTTTCTCCTAAATCGTTTATGTAAATAAGGAACACCAAAGGACCAATAACACTACCCTGTGGAACACCCGATATCACATCTGTTTTAGTCGATGCCTTACCATCGATTACTACGAACTGTGTCCTCTCTGACAGGAAATCTCCTATCCACTCACAAATTTCTGGCGATATACCATAACCACGCAATTTGATTAAAAGCTGTTTGTAAGGTACAGTGTCAAAAGCCTTCTGTAAATCAAGAAATACGGAATCGGTTTGCGAACCTTTGTCGATAGCACCCATCACTTCGTATGAGTAAATAGGTAGTTGTGTTTCGCATGAACGATATTTTCTAAATCCGTGTTGACCTTGGGTCAATAGATCGTTCTGTTCGAGATAATTCATAATATTTGAATACAGGATATGTTCCAAAACCCTGCTGCAAATTGACGTCAATGAAATAGGCCTGTAGTTTAGTGGGTTACTCCTACTGCCTTTCTTGAATATAGGTGTGACCTGTGCAACTTTCCAATCTTTTGGTACAGATCATTCTATGAGAGAGCGGTTGTATATGACTGTTAAGTAAGGAGCTATCGCTTCAGCATAATCAGATAGAAATCTAATGGGTATACAATCCGGACCAGAAGATTTGTTCTTGTTAAGTGATTTTAGTTGCTTCACTACTCTGATGTTATCTACTTCTACGTTACTCTGCGAGTTCATGTACAAAATATTACAGACGTTCTCTCCCCCAGACGGCAGAATGCACCACCTCAATATATATATATATATATATATATATATATATATATATATATATATATATATATATATATATATATATTGTTTTATGCTTGTCAGGTATTAATTTATTACTGCTACTCTGATACTTATGTTTGACGTATCCTCCAGCGATGCTCTATGGTTACAGTTTATTACTGCATATCGTGGGATCTTAGGTATGGTGGTGTGCTCTTTATTATGTTACGGTATTGCGACGTATATCCCCGTTTTAATTAAAAAAATGTTTCAAAATTGTAAGTATCTGTACATTACTCATTTCAACCTTAAATATAGCCTGATGATGGCCACAGTGCCGAAATAGGCCTATTGCTGTATTAATAAACATTATATAACATATATGAAGTAAAGCAGAATTTTGGCATTATTTGTATTAACAATATGTGCGGTGAATTAGTTTGTGATGTTCGGACGTGTTAGACGGTGGTTCAAAACTTGCCAGACGCGGTGGCTGAACGCACTTGGTCAGAGGGTTGCCGACGTGGTAGATCAGCGTGGGATCGACGCACTCTGTAAACCGACTGAAACGCGAAAAGATCGAAATAAAGAAAAACCACGGACCGATCAAACCGAAGTACCAATGACAAGAGAGAAAAAGGAAGAGGGTTCAACGCCATCTGTAATACAAAAACTGAGCAAAACGATACCTGAAAAAATAAATAAATAAATAAAAATAAAAATAAAAAATTAATAAAAAACTATCACTGGCATTTTTCCCTTTGTTTTCATCTTGATTCCTAAAAGGTTCAGGTACACTCTTGTTAAATGAATACAACTATATTCTGCAAGATTTAACGTTGTTCAAACGTTGCAGCGGTTTCTCTGAGAAGTCAATTTGTTCTATTTTGTGACCATACCATGAAATACATACAAACGAACTACAAACACAGACTTCTTTTTCACATGTACGTAACCTGGAGAGATACTGTTACAATGACTGTTGTAAATGAAGTAAGGGCAGCAGTAACTTTGTATATAGATTAAGTACTAACTCATGTAAAATTCAGTGTTACCACACTTATTCCGTTTGTTATTTTAGCTGTAAAACGTAGTCACGGTTTGAAACAGTATATTTGCTGATATTATTGCGTAGGCTTCTGCGGCCAGTGTCACTTGACAAATAAATAAATAAATAAATAAAATATTACGTCTAATTGACAGTAAATATAAAGTATAGCAACAACCAGCTTTTATCAATATACCCAAATGAAGGCCATGTAACGTTGGCCGAAACGTCGGTTATTAAAATAATAGCCATCTTACTTCATGACGTGGTACAACACCCAGAAAACTTTTATGTCATCAGAAGACTTGCTCTTTATTTTAGCGCAGAACAAAATAACATGAACAAAGTCACATATGAAATACAGAAAAGGTAATACAATCTACTTTATAAGCGCCCGTAGCAACCACACCAAAGACAAACATTTCTGTAAACGCATTGATTGTAATTAATAACTTTTAATATATTCCGTAAGTTGTGAACACTGGAATAAAAAATAAAAATAAAAAAAAGAAATGTACAGCTCAGTCTATATGACTCGTTATCTGTGATGCAATTTCAAAGTGGACGGTATATTTCTGGAGAATCCGAAAGTTTTGCTGCAGAATATCGGAACCTTTATTTAACCTTGACCTACCTGGAACAAATCCCCCTGAAAACTCCTCTCTGATCACACTCCATAAGTCATGCTTCTTTACAGAATAATCCCTGCCGAAAACAGGCGCATCCAGCAGGCATCAACAGTTTCAAAAACCCGCCTATGACTCCTGCCACGACATCTAGTCGAGGTCAAACATGTTCTGACACCAAAAACATTCCTGCAGGCCCTACTGCAAGTGAATGGTTGCATTTCTCAGGGGTCAGCCACTTGTCCGAGGTCAGAGACCATTACCTGGCGTGTTCCACTCTGTTCCCAGAAACGTTTTACATTCGAGCAGTATGATTTTGGAGCCACTTTATTAGTGGAATATATTTTTTAGACGCTCTGCAGTTTTTATGGTTATACCGGTTGGGGCACTATGTTATCCTCCGATTTCAGATCCGTAATAAAGGTGGTTTATTATTGGTTTACTGATTTTTTCTGTTTCATAGGACCCAATTGAGGAGTGAGACTCTATGGTCACGGAACAAGTCAATACATTAATTGTTACACAAGATTGGTAATAGAAAATTATTAAGTAGTCCTTTGCACACGACAATCTTAAGACTAAGTGAAAAGAATCAATAAAGAAAAAAATGAATTAGCTTAATTGTTTAACTTTTCTAGGAGTTCCTCGACAGAATAAAAGGAGTGAGCCATGAGGTAACTCTTCAATTTAGATTTGAAAACGTGTGGATTAGTGCTAAGATTCTATAGTTCTTGTGGCAGCTTATTGAAAATGGATGCCGCAGAATACTGTACCCCTTTCTGCACAAGTGTTAAGGTGGCGTGATGCAAATGTAGATTCGACTTCTGTCTAGTATTCACGGAGTGAAAGCTACTAATTCGTGGAAATAAGCTGATATTATTAACAACAAACGACATTAAAGAAAACACGTATTGTGACGCCAGAGTAAAAATTCCCAGACTACTGAAAAAGGGTCGACATGACGTTCGCGAACTTAACACCAGATATTGCTCGAACCGCCTGTTTTTGAGCCAGAAATATCCTTTTTTCATCAGGTGAGTTACCCCAAAAAACAATGCCGTACGTCATAAGTGAGTGAAAGTAAGCGTAATAGACTACTTTTCGTGTTGAAAAATCACTTATCTCAGATATTGTTCTAATGGTAAATATAGCAGAATTTAGTT
The DNA here is from genome assembly GCA_026315105.1 of Locusta migratoria. Classification (NCBI taxonomy): domain Eukaryota; kingdom Metazoa; phylum Arthropoda; class Insecta; order Orthoptera; family Acrididae; genus Locusta; species Locusta migratoria. The sequence goes on along the minus strand of CM048746.1, from coordinate 2,517,893 downwards.
TTGGAACAAGATCCTGAACATGGGCTTTCCATGACAGCTTACTGTCTATATGAACACGTAGAAATTTGAACTGTTCAGTCTCACTTATCACATGCCCATTGTGTGTAATCAGAATGTCAGTTTTCGTCAGATTATGTGTTAGAAATTGTAAAAACTGAGTTTTACTGTGATTTAGCATCAACTTGTTTTCTACAAGCCACGAGCTTATCTCTTGAACTGCATTATTTGATACTGTGTCAATATTACAAGCAACATCGTTCACTACCAAGATGGTTTCATCAGCAAACAAAAATATTTTACAGTCACCTGTTATACTCGAAGGCATATCATTTACATAAATAAGAAACAGCAATGGTCCCAAAACAGACCCCTGAGGCACCCCACACTTAATTGTGCCCCATTGGGATTGCACGTCATAGCCATTTTCTACACTGCGGAGAATTACCTTCTATTGTCTATTATTAAAGTAAGAGGTGAACCAGTTGTGAGCTACTCCCCGTATTCCGTAATGTTCCAACTTCTGCAACAATATTTTGTGATCAACACAATCAAACGCTTTTGTTAAATCAATGAAGACGCCTAATGTCCGTAGCATCTTATTTAACCCATCAAGAGCCTCACAGAGAAACGAAAATATAGCATTTTCAGTGCTACAGTAAAACACAGAAAAATGACAGAAAAGACTTTTATTGTAGGATTTAGCAATCAAAAATGTACACAATAATTAGTTTAAATAACTTTGTAACAGTCTCTTGCATTCAGAGTGGATTTAAAGCAAGTGTTCAAAATTTCAAAAGACAATATAGAATAACAAGATTTTTAAATTACTTAGTAAAAATGTGCATCAATTAACAGCAAACAGTTTGAAAGGATAAATTAGTTGTTTTAATTTGTCTGGCATAAACATTTTGAGAGACTGTGCATTAATTAGTAGTAAACAGTTTGAAAGATAAAATAATTATCTCAAAAACTGTCTGGCATATAAACAGTTTGAGATATTAATTTACCAAACCCAAGGCAATATACAGTAGTTTAGTAAAACTGTGCATCAATTAACGGCAAAGAATTTGAAAAGATAAAAGTGCTCAGTAATTAAAAAAGAACAGAAAAATGAGGTAAGGGTCCAAAAACCCCAAAAGCCACATGTCTTTAACCAATCGCTTTTAGAAGTCAGTTACAATGTATCATGTCATCTGGGAAGCTGGCGTAATTTTATAAGAGAACAACAAGATTACAAATGACTTGACGTTTTCACCAAAGTCAGTTGTAGCAGATGAAACAGGGGTAATACACTTACAAAATTAAAATAAAGTAGACAAATTTAAAACAGTTACGACGACGATAACGATTACAATGAAATGCAACACCATTCAATGTAACAGATTTAAAGCAGGTTGAGTTTGCCTCGATAAAACTATGCAGGCAACACGTGTCTCTGACCAGTTGGTTTAGGATCAGTTTTAGGAATTAAACTGCACGAGCACAGCGCAATGGCGGGGAAGGCCCACAAACAATGAAGTGACTGCCAAGGAAATGTAGCATGTAGAGAGAAACGTTTACAGGACAAGCAGTGCAAGATGGGAACTTCAGCCCTCGTAACGGAACATCATTAAAAAAAAAGCCTAATTACATCTATGGGTAGGCAACACACCCCGGAGAAGGAAAGGATTCTGTCAAATAACATACGACCATGTGGTATTACAGATGCAGGGGGAAACTGATTGTTTCCATGTGAAATGCGGGTATTGGCAGCATGTTGGGTTCCCCAGCTGGCCGGCTAACAGTTTGGACCTAATTAATGGGATTCACAGGTAGTCAGGGTTTGCGTAATGTGCTCGGAAACAGGAAGCGGCTGCTCTGAATGAGCGAGGGCGACTAACCCAGATTGCAACTGAATACAATAAAGCCACACACATTATTCTAAAAATGCATATAAAATTAGGGAATGATCATACAGCAACTATAATTATATGAATGGATTCAGGAGACTTGCGAGAATCAAACGCCGTAATTAGAATTTAAAAATCCGCTACAGATAAAAAGCCGATAAATTTCAGTACTAAAATAATAATATTATAAAACTTATATTTCCAATTATTGATACATAGTGTTTATTAGTAACAATTTAAGAATCAAATTGGTAAGTACCGATAGGAAGGTGGCAACCGGTTCTGCGGACAGTTGACGAGGACAAAAGAAAGGTTCAACTGTTTGTTAAGCTTAAGGGACTTAGCTGTGGGGTCATCAGTCCCTAAACTTACAAACTAGCTTATACTAAAGACGACACAAACGTCCATGTCCGACGGGGGATTCTAACCCCCGACTATAGCGGCCGTGTAGGCTGTGACCGGCGCGCCGCAGACCGCTCGACCGCTGCGGCCGGCTAGTTGACGAGAGCACAGCAGGACACTAACCGGGATTCCCCAGTGACACTTAGCAATATTCGAATTTCAAAAGATAACGCCCTACCCGAGCAAGGCCCAAACGATCTCCTCTACACGAAGATAACGACTGGAACGAGAGTTGCAACCGCTGACAACAACAAGCAGAAAACCAGGACATAGACGCAAGGCGTAGAAGAAGACAGCCCCTAGGGACGGCTGTCAACGCTAGCAAAGCACACACGAGAGCAAGTTGACACAACCACAATAAACACCAAGAAAAACCACTCATAATTGTACTGGCTTCCAGGCCGTCGAACGTAACACAAGGAGAAGAACTGACATATCACTAAGACCACTAAGTTGGAAATCTAATATATAAAGCAGAGTGTCCGTACATTTGTACGTGTTGCATCCAAATCTACAGTTTTGATCCAATCTTTATGAAATTTAGTGCACTTAAGCTTCAATCCATGAGGACGGTCGCCGTAAGTGTAAGAATCTCATACGATAATCCGATATACAGTTCAGGAGATATGACGTCATAAACAATGAGATGCGCGAAAAACTGCTGATTTTGCGACAATGCTGCTCATTTTCTCCTAACCCATTGGACCAATTTCAACCAAATTTGGTACACACATTCCTTACCGTGAGTTAAAAATTTCTGCATGGTTAAGAATCACATACGGCGTATGGTTCAAAAGATATTACATCATAACCAATAGAAATGGCAAAAAATGCGTATATTGCGGCGAGACTTTCGAAATACACTGTATGAGAATGACAGTACTTAGCGACTTACAACAAACTTTAAACATAATTTTCAGACTTTTATCGCTGGCAACCATAGTAAAATGATGAAAGGAAAAAATTTCTCGCTTACTACTATTCCGCTGTTTATGGAGTAAAACTACGGCTCTCGGTATGACGTTACAATTTATAATTTGAACACTATAAATTGTAGCGACAGGAAATTTTACAGGCAGTATACACATATATAGTTGAATGTAGCTTCTAAATTGTGTCACATTCCGATAGGTATTGCATGAGATATGAGGACATTTATGGACTACAACTACGGTTTCGGTATGGCGTTAGAATTTATAATTGCTACACCACAAATCCACTACCATGAACCACAGACATTGCCGAGGTGGGGTGGCTTGCGTGCCTCAACGATACAGATAGCCGTACCGTAGGTGCAACCACAGCGGAGGGGTATCTGTGGAGAGGCCAGACAAACGTGTGGTTCCTGAAGAGGGGCATCAGCCTTTTCAGTAGTTACAAGGGCAACAGTCTGGATGATTGACTGAGCTGGCCTTGTAACATCAGATAATGTGGCTTTGCCACACAGCTACTGCGAACGGCTGTAAGCAACGGGAAACTACAGCCGTTACCTTTCCAGAGGACATGCAACTCTACTGTATGAACATATGATGATGGCATCCTCTCGGGTAAAATATTCCGGAGGTAAAATAGTCCCCCATTCGGATCTCCGGGCGGGGACTACTCAGGAGGATGTGATCATCAGGAAAGACAATACTGGCATTCTACGGGTCGGAGCGTCGAATGTTAGATTCCTTAATCGAGTAGGAAAATTAGAAAATTTAAAAAGAGAAATGGATAGGTCGAAGCTAGATATAGTGGGGATTAGTGAAGTTCGGTGGCAGGATGAACAGGATTTCTGGTCAGGTGAGTACAGGATTATAAATACAAAATCAATTGGAGGTATCACAGGAGTAGGACTGGTAATGAATAAGAAAATAGGAATGCGGGTAAACTACTATGAGCAGCACAGTGATCGCATTATCATTGGCAAGATAGATACGAAACCAACACCGACAACAGTAGTACAGGTTTATATGCCAACTAGCTCTGCCGATGATGAGGAGATCGAAGAAATATATGAGGAGCTAAAGGAAATTATTCATACAGTTAAGGGAGAGGAAAACTTAATTGTGATGGGAGACTGGAATTCGGAAGTAGGAAAAGGTAGAGAACTAAAAATAGTAGCTGAATAAGGGACTGGGCAGAAGGAACGAAAGAGGAAGTTGCCTGGTAGAATTTTGCACGGAACATGATTTAATCGTAACAAACACGTGGTTTAAGAATCACATAAGAAGGTTGTATACGTGGAAGAGACCAGGAGACACAGGAAGGTTTCAGATAGATTTTATAATGTTAAGACATAGATTCCGGAACCAGGTTTTAAACTGTAAAACATACCAGGGGCAGATATAGACTCTGACCATAACTTGTTAGTCATGAACTGTAGGATGAAACTGAAAAAACTGTAGAAAGGTAGGAAAGTAAGGAGATTGGACTTAGATAAATTAAAGGAACGTGAAGTTCTGGAGAAATTCAGAGGGAATTTTAGGCATCAATTGACAGAAACAAGGGGAAATAAAACAGTAGAAGAGGAATGGGTAGCACTGAGAGATGAATTAGTGAAGACAGCAGAGAACAATATAGGAAGAAAAAAAAGAAGTACAAAAAATCCTTGGATATCACAGGAAATACTAAATTTAATTGATGAAAGGAGAAGATAGAAAAATGCAGTAAATGAAACAGGCAAAATGGAATACAGACGACTAAGAAATGAGATTGATAGGAAGTGCGAAATGGCTAAGCAGGAGTGACTAAAAGCCAAATGCAAATCTGTAGAAGAATGTGTAAGAAGGGGAAAAGTAGATACCGCCTACAGGAAAATAAAAGAGACATTTGGGGACAAGAAAAGCAACTCTATGAATATCAAGAACTCAGATGGAAAACCAGTTCTCAGCAAAGAAGGGAAAGCTCAAAGGTGGAAAGAGTACATAGAGCAGCTCTACAAAGGAAATGAACTTAGAGACGATGTTGTAGGAAGGGAAGAGGAAGTAGATCAAGATGAAATAGGAGATACTATACTAAGAGATGAATTTGACAAAGCCCTGAAAGACCTAGGTCGGAACAAGGCCCCAGGAGTAGATGACATACCCTCAGAGCTACTAAAGTCTCTGGAAGAGCCAGCCATGACAAAACTATTTGAACTGGTGTGTAGGATGTATGAGACAGGCGAAATACCCTCAAATGTAATAATCCCCATTCCAAAGAAATCGGGCGCAGACAGGTGTGAAAATTACAGAACCATCAGTTTGGTAAGTCATGGTTGCAAAATTTTAACACGAATTATCTACAGGAGAATGGAAAAGCTGGTAGAAGCTGACCTCGGGGAAGATCAGTTTGGATTCAGGAGGAACATAGGAACCCGGGAGGCAATACTCACTTTACGTCTTATCTTAGAAGACAGTTTAAGGAAAGGCAAACCTACATTTTTAGCTTTAGTAGATTTGGAGAAAGCATTTGACAATGTTGACTGGAATACACTCTTTCAAATTCTGAAGTCGGCAGGGGTAAAATACAGGGAAAGGAGAGTTATTTACAACTTGTACAAAAGCCAGACCGCAGTTATTAGACTGGAAGGGCATGAAAGGGAAGCATCAGTCAGGAAGAGAGTAAGACAGGGTTGTAGCCTTTCTCCAATGCTATTCAATTTGTACCTCGAGCAGGCGGTGAAGGAAAGCAAGGAAAAATTTGGAATAGGGATTAAAGTTCAGGGGGAAGAAATAGAAACATTGCGTTTTGCTGATGGCATTGTAATTCTGTCAGAGACAGCAAAGGACCTGGAAGAGCAGTTGAATGGAATGGACAGTATGTTGAAGAGAGCGTACAAAATGAACATTAACAAGAGCAAAACAAAAATAATGGAATGCGGTCTTAGAAAATCAGGCGATGCTGAAGGAATTAGATTAGGTAACGAAACAATGAAGGTGGTAGTTGAGTTTTGTTACTTGGGAAGTAAAATAACATAAGATGGTCGCAGTACAGAGGATATAAAATGCAGAATGACAATGGGAAGAAAATCATTTTTGAAAAAGAGAAATTTGCTAACATCGAATATTAATTTAAGTGTAAGGAAGTCTTTTCTGAAGGCATTTGTGGGAGTGTTGCCTTGTACGGGAGTGAAACATGGACGATAAGCAGTGCAGACAGGAAGAGAATAGAGGCTTTTGAAATGTGATGCTACAGAAGAATGCTGAAGATTAGGTGGGTAGATCGCATAACTAATGAAGAGGTACTAAACAGAATTGGTGAGAAAAGGAATTTTTGGCATACCCTGACTAAAAGAAGGGATCGCTTGGTAGGACACATTCTTAGACATCGGGGAATCGTAAATTTAGCATTGGAGGGAAGTGTGTGGGGTAAAAATCGCAGAGGGAGACCAAGAGACGCGTATAGTAAGCAGATTCAAGTGGATGTGGGTTGCCGTTCTTATGAGGAGATGAAAAGGCTTGCTCAGGATAGAGTAGGGTGGAGAGCTGCATCAAACCAGTCTCCGGACTGAAGACCATAACACAACACCACAAATTGTAGGAGCAGGAAATTTTACAGACAGAATACACGCATATAGTTCAGTGTACCTTCTAAATCAGAGTATAACACGTAGTTCATGAGATATCAGCACATAAAAAGTAATATTCATGGAAAACCGCCCTATCACACACCAAGTTTTAATCTATTATTTCTTTACTACTAATTGTATTCGCAACAGATTTTACAGACATGCAGCCCTTATTCAAATGAATATATACTTGAAAAATGGCAGGAATAAATAAATACCCGGGAACCGCCGGGTTTTCAGCTAGTTGAAATATATAGCTACAATTCGTGCGACTCGATAGCACAGTTGTGGAGTTCCGTACCACAAATCCAATGGTCCTGGGTCCGATCCTCGCCACGCCTTAGGATCTTATCTGTCACTTTCCAATTCTTTCCCCTCTGGCAGTCATGTGAAAAATACCGAATAGCACGTTGAACTGTAGGTCCCCCTATAACTATATAAAGTTCGAAGGTCGGAGGAAGGCAACGGCATACCACCTCCAAACAGGACCATGCCTAGTAAAGCACTGTGGTGTTCAAACCAGACTTCGGATTGTTGACTTACCTTAACTACAAAACAGCTTCATACTCCTTGATTATATAACTATCATTTGTGTGTAAATCTATTACACATACGGTGTAGAAACTGGCCAACAGCATTTCTTCTTCCTAACAAAACCGAACTGTAACATATAGTTCTTTAGCGTTCTAAGTGCAAAATATGAACGGAATTTATCGTCACACACGACTTTTTGGCATTTCTCAGTATATTATACGATTGTGAAACTTTTTTACAAACATTAATTTCAGAAGAGTTTCAAACATTAAGTCTTTGCTTTAGTGCTGTATTCTCCAATATTTAGATATTTCATAGCATCAAAACATCAAACAGAGCTGCCTGAAAGAAGCTAATGTTAAAAATCGATTGTGAAAGTGAAATAAGCCATCGGATAAGTAACTGAAAAGTAGCGTGTTTACCTTGTGAATACAGCAACCAGCCACTACAAAATTCTTTTAAGAACACGAAGTATGCCATAACTTTTTCTTAACTAATGCCTCTATCACGAGCAGTAGGGTATCTAGCAAGAATATTAGCATTTTTAATGCTGTAAGCCAAATTGCTTACAGTAGCGTGCACTGCTCAAAAGTCAACAACTATTGTCATAGGGTTCAACTTCACAATGTGCATCCACGGTGGCTATGTATCGTTGACATATGGAACTATACACAGCTTTCAGTTGTTATACCTATACGTAATGCAGATTACCTTTCAATTCTGTGTTACAATTTGCTAATATTAATTTCATAAACAAAAATCCGAACTAAAGTGAGGCAACTGATCTCGTGCTCCCAATAGTTATTTCATACAATCATAAAATGAAAGTTTATGAACTTCCTGTCCACCAGTACTGCCTAAAGTAGCTCTTTTTGAAGAGATACAATGGGAAAACAGTATTCATTCTTTTTATTCCTTTCTTAAATCGCTTTTCGCAGTTAAGCAGTGAGCAGCTCTTCATCATCATGGTTCATGTATAATGGGATAGTTAAGCAGTGTAGACGTGACTATCAACTGAATATATTTACCGCAGTGACTACATAAAACACGATTTACTTGCTAACAACACTCGTATTTATCTGTCTCTTGCCACTATCATGGCGGCTAGCCGAAGGTTCAAATTATCCCGCGACAGCAGCGCCGTTAGGGAGTCTAGTTGTTTTTTACAAGGCCTTTGTACCAGATACACCCGCCGATTGCAACAACTAACAAAAACTAGCCACACCGCCTGTGGTGAAGAAGTGAAGAGATATCGATACGCGAGGTGGCGAGTTGGAGCGAAGCAACTGGCGCTAGTACAAGCAGATAGGCACGGCTCAACGACTGTGGAATTTGCATAGTATGAGCCATTTACAAGACGTTCTAAGTTAGACCTCGAACACAAGTGAACTACCGATCAGAGACTTCCTGTGCAGTCTGAAAAGAAATACATAAGGTATGTCTAGGCTTTTCATTATGTTTCTTGACTTCAGCAAGGCGTATGATGCCATCGATCGACAGTCCGTCTTCAGTGTCCTAGAAGATCATTGACTTGACACGAAATATCACTCGTTTAACACAAATTCTTACTGCTGAAATTTATAGTTATATATCAAAACCTTTAGAGATAAAGACCAGTATGTACAGGAGAAAGAACTTAACAATCAGAACTACTACAACCCACTCAACCTGGGCACCGTTTTTTGAACGGTCAGTATTTTATCGGTAGAATGTGCGACCTTCCTATCGGTACTCACCAATAAGAATTGGGCAATACATAAATTAGGGTAGTAAAAGGTTTATGGCTTGTCGTCTCTGTTCATTGGGGTGAGTTAAGTGTGTGAGCTTCTATGCCTAAACAGCTACCCAAACTGTTTAAACAAGATCAATAATTAATCTGTAGTTTAGCCAGTCTATCAATCTGCAGATGATGACGTGAAAAATACATTTAAACAGACATAAATTAAAGATCTGAATAACGGATAAACGGATTCTAAGATAATGGAGTTTATTACTTTTTTTGGACATGAAAATGCGGAGGTGGTCCTACTTTATACATCGGTAATATTATCTATATTTCGAATGAAAATATAGTACTGACAGGTAAAGGATTGTCTCATTTATTATGGTATACACAAATTCATCGTACCTGAGGACCTGTAGCCTATGGATATAGAAAATAACTGCACATTAGTGAACCTTCTACTTTTACATACACAGATATAAAATGTATCCAGTACTTCGTTAATCAAGACAAATGGGTTTCCTAGTTCTAAATACATTACAAGCTGACCCAAGCGTTATTAATATTGGTCATGTTTGCAACCATTAATCTTACAATGATGTGGTGTGAGTATTTTAAAACCTTTATATCGAAGTATAGATATAGGTCGAAATAATTAAACCTTCCATAGATTGATCCAATGGTGAACAAAAAAACTTTATCCCAGGGAGACAAGCCAATAAAACTTCTAAACGAATCATCTACAAGAAAGCCCTTACACCCACCTGAAGATGGATTTCTAATAAGTCCGATGCCCGTCGTTGTTTGACTGCAATTCAAATGTTCAAATGTTTGTAATTCTATCGGACCAAACTGCGTGGTCATCAGTCCGTAGCTTACAAACTAATTAAACTAAGCTAAATTAACCTAAGGACAACACACACACCCATGCCCCAGGGAGGACTCGAACCTCCACGGCGAACAACAGCGCGCTCTGCAGCGAGACGCATTAGACCGCTCGGCTACTCCACCGCGGCTTGACTGCAATTAACCGTTTTAAACCACAATTGTGACTTGCCGATATTTTAAATTACACTCCTGGCCATCAAAATTGCTACACCACGAAGATGACGTACTACAGACGCGAAATTTAACCGAAAGGAAGAAGATACTACAGGGCCGGATCTAGGGAGGGGCAAAGGGGGCAGTTGCCCCGGGCGGCAGAATTTAGAGGGCGGCAAATTTTGACCCACTCTTATTTTTTCTTTTTTTTCCACAGAATGCATCTTTCTGGTATAATTTAATAAAGTAAACTGACACAGAATTATTAAAAGTAAAATGACTGCAAGAAATACCGAAATCATTTAATAAAACTAAAATTCCTGGTTGCTGACTTCAGTGTTGCCCTGTCACAGGCACTCCAGCTAATCAAACATTAAAAATCCACTAGATATTAGCCAGAATGAGGGAGGTGTTTGCGTTATTGCATAAGTAAATGCACAATGCTTATTAATTTGCATGGATTTCCTTTTTCAGATAAATGAATATTCATATTTCATATCAAGGTAATATTTGCTGAACAGGTGAATCTGAATAACGTCCAGTCCTTATAAAAAATAAATAAAGAAATAAAAATAAAATTCTTATTGAAAGTCAAAAGCATTAAGCATCTAGAGTCCTCTCTCGGTAGCGGTGGAATTGATAGATATCTATACAGGATACTCTGTAAATCACATTTAACTGCCTGACAGAAGGTTCATCGGACCACTTTTATACTATTTATCTCCCATTCCATTCTCGAATAGCGCGCGGGAAGAAAGAACATCTGAATCTCTCTGTTCGAGCTCTGAATTCACGTATTTATTCAGATGATCTTTTCTACTTATGTAAGTGGGAGGCAACAATATATATTCTCATTCGGAGGAGAACGTTGACGATTGTAGTTTCGTAAGTAGCCCACGTCGCAGCGATAAACACCTTTTTTCTAATGATTCCCATCCCAGATTCTGTATCATTTCCGTGACGCTGTCTCCCCTGTATCACGACAATACAAAACAAGCTGCCCTTCTTTCGACTCTTTCGATGTCCTCCGACAAACCCACCTGATGGTGATTTTGGTGATCCACATAGCGGTTAATTTCTAAATACAGTTGATCTCATATCATACTATAGTGCCCTCCTTCGTCTGCGTATTGAACGCCACAAGAAAGGCCAGATTAGCTATTTTTATAAAAATATACAAGAAGAGCACCGTGACTTGATTGCTGACAAAATAGAACAAGATATAATTAAAGATATTTTACCTGTTAAATACTTTTCACTGATGTTTGACTGCACTTCAGATATCAGCCACAATGCGCCGATGACACAAGTGATTCGATATGTCAAGTCGAATGATTCAGAGGTTGTGAAAAGTTTTACTGACTTTTTAACAGTCATTTTTACTGACATTTTAAATTGGTAGAGGGGTATCCCAACCTTACTAAAGCCTTAAAATATATCTTACCATTGCAGTTTCTGTTTCGTCTGGAGAAAGAAGTTTCAGCAAGCTGAAACTAATTAAATACACTTGAAAAGCGCGACTGCTTAACAAATCTGAGTATAATACCCATATAGCACAAACGAGCTGCTTCTCTAAACTATGATCATATGAAAAGCAGTTTTGCAACAAAAAAAGCTCGAGAAGCGAAATTTTGAATTGATTTTTGTACGATGAGTAATCTTGTAATATTTTTGTATGTATTAAAATTGTTCTGTTTTACTTTGATCTTAATCCAGTCAATAAAATAAGTTCATGTTGTGAGATTGTGACATTTATTTAGAAATATGTAACCCAATTAGCGTCAAAAAGTCGATGCTTAGAGGGGGAGGGGGTTGAAAGATGGGGTGGCAAATTTAAGCTTGCCCCCCTTGGCAAATGTCCTAGATCCGGCCCTAGATACTATGTTCTGGAAATGATTAGCTTTTCAGAGAATTCACACAAGGTTGGCGCCGGTGGCGACACCTACAACGTGCTGACATGAGGAAAGTTTCCAACCGATTTCTCATACACAAACAGCAGTTGACCGGTGTTGCCTGGTGAAACATCGTTGTGAGGCCTCGTGTAAGGAGGAGAAATGCGTGCCATCACGTTTCCGACTTCGATAAAGGTTTATCGTATCGCGACATTTTTTTATCGCGTTGGTCGCGAACCAATGACTGTTAGCAGAATGTGGAAACGGTGGGTTCAGGAGGGCAATACGGAACGCCGTGCTGGATTCCAACGGCCTCATATCACTAGTAGTCGAGATGACAGGCATCTTATCCGCATGGCTGTAACGGATCGTGCAGCCACGTCTCGATCCCTGAGTCAACATATGGAGACGTTTGCATGACAACAACCATTTGACCAACAGATCGACGATGTTTGCAGCAGCATGGACTATCAGCTCGGAGACCATGGCTGCTGCTACCCTTGACGCTGCATCACAGACAGGAGCGCCTGCGATGGTGTACGCAACGACGAACCGGGGTGCACGAATGGCGAAATGTCATTTTTTCGGATGAATCCAGGTTCTGTTTCCAGCATCATCATGGTCACATCCGTGTTTGGCGACATCGCGGTGAACGCACATTAGAAGCGTGTATTCGTCATCGCCATACTGGCGTATCACTCGGCGTGATGGTATGGGGTGCCATTGTATGCACGTCTCGGTCACCTCTTGTTCGCATCGACGGCACTTTGAACAGTGGCCGTTACATTTCAGATGTGTTACGACCCGTGGCTCTACCCTTCATTCCATGCCTGCGAATCCCTACATTTCAGCAAGATAATGCACGACCGCATATTGCAGATCCTGTACGGGCCTTTCTGGATACGGAAAATGTTTTACTGCTGTCCTGGCCAGCACATTCTCCAGATCTCTCACCAATTGAAAACGTCTGATCAATAGGGGCCGAGCAACTGGTTCGTCACAGTACACTAGTCACTACTCTTGATGAACTGTGGTATCGTGTTGAAGCTGCATGGGCATCTGTACCTGTACACGCCATCCAAGCTCTGTTTGACTCAATGCCCAGGCGTATCTAGGCCGTTATTACGGCCAGATGTGGTTGTTCTGGGTACTGATTTCTCAGGATCTATGCACCTAAATTGCGTGAATATGTAATCACGCCGGCCGCGGTGGCCGAGGGGACTGAGGCGCTCCAGTCACGGTCTGCACGGCCACTACGGTCGGGGGTTCGAATCCCCCCTCGGGCATGGATATTTGTGCCGTCTTTAGTATAAGGTAGTTGATAAGTAGTTTGTAAGTTTAGGGACTGATGACCCCGTAGTTAAGTCCCATAAGCTAAACAAACATTTGAACATTTTTTATGTAATCACATGTCAGTTCTCGTATAATGTATTCATTCAGTGAATACCCGTTTATCATCTGCATTTCGTCTTGGTGTAGCAATTTTAATGGCCAGTAGCGTATGAACCTGAAATGTCCAAATGATATTGTGTGATATCTTTTATCTTGCTCGTCAGTATATACAACACTAACACTGTTTTCTAATTATTCATCTGCAGGAGAACAAATGTTTCCCAGAAGGCACTGCAAAAACCAAGGAAGCTACAGCTTTCGAGGAGGTTCTGGAGTCTATTGGCTCCAGAGGGAAGTTCCAGACGAGGCTGACCATCGTCTTCGTCTGCCTCGCGTCGACTGTCGACATGATTAGTATCAACACGTTCTACCTGGGTATGCAGACTCCTGACCACTGGTGCCACGTCCCTGGTAGAGAAAACACCAGCCTGTCTGTCGAGGAGTGGAAGAACATCACCATACCCAGGTTTGTAGCAGTAAATATTGTAGTTTTTCTGTAACTACGAGGAGTGTTCAAATGAAAGGCACGAAACGTCTTTATAAGCAAACCCTTTGAAATCTGAGCATGCCGCTTTGGGATAACCTAGTGCGACACCTATGGAAGCGAAGTATGCATCGTTACCTCCTAAAAAAAATTGCACTGACGTGTTTTACGGTCTACTTTAGATTTGTAGTTAAAGTTTTTGAAAACATTTTGGACCAAAATAATAATCTAAATAATAAAAGATTAATTAATAAGAGTGTCTGAAACCCTTATAGAAAAAAAATCAGGTAGTGGTGGGTTCCAAACCATAGCTCTTGAGCGTCAGAGCCCAACGCCTTGCCCACTACGCTACGGCTGTCAATCAAATGATGAATCCCTTAATATCATACTATTGATGGCCTTTGTTAACTGATGCTAATATGGCATTTGTAGACACTAGATTATCATTTATCGTACGAAGAACGATGTGTTTTTATTAATTCTTCAGTGCACCATTGCTTTGAAATGACAACGTGTAAGTTACAATAAGAAAGACATCAAATACGCAACGCAAGATGACGTATGCCAGAGAGTTCTGGGCGACGAATGTGTGACAGCTCCGAACGACTGGATTTCGTTAATTCAATGAAGGGAGTCAAATCTCCGTTATTTTTGCAAATATGTCTCAAACGATACGAGATATGAAAAAAACATAAGGGAGCTAAGTTGTAGAGAATGTTTTCCTCTACCAATTAGGTTATTCAATTTTCGTGTCAGATGAACGGTTCGTTTTCTATTACAATTACATAACAAACGGCTTTTTTTTGTATTACTACCGTATTTTTTGTCCGAAAGATTTGAAAAAGGGAGGTTGTGGTCACTGGCGGCCTACAAGTATGTCTGTAAAATTTGGTGGTGATCGGTTGAACGGTTCGTCTTAAAAACAGGGAACACGTTAAGGACAGACAGACAGACGGACAGAAAGACACACATACATCACAAAATCGCCGTTATTTTTGCAAATATCTTTGAAACGCTACGAGATATAAAAAAACATAAGAGAGCAAAGTTGCAGAGAAATTTCTCCTCTACAAATTAGGTTATGCAACTTTCGTGTCAGATGAATAGTTAAGCCGTTATTTTCATTTAAATTTCGAGCTGTCAAAAGACGATCGCAAAAGCCCACTTTTAGTGTTAGTACCGTAACCTAAAGTGGGCCAAAATTCAATGCTGTGCCCTCAGCAGGCAAGGTGATGTTTATCATCTTTTTCGACATCCGAGGTCCGATACTCATCGATAAGCCATCAGCATTGACGTGTCTGTGAAATCTTCCACACCATACGCAAGCCCACCGAGAGCACTGAGGTAGTGATTCCGCTCCGTGACATGTCTCCAAGGTCACACAAAGTGAGCCGGCCAAGTTCAAGCGGGAGCGGCTCGAGCATCCGCAATGGACCCTGGACGTGTCGGCCTGCGACTGCACCTCAGAGGGAGTCGCAGCGGAGGACTGGTTCTTGTCACCACGACAGGAGATTTGGGAACGGGGAGTCCTTCGGCTGGTTAAACATGGGGATATTTGTACTCAGGCCTGTCGTGATTCTTTTGAATAAAGACTTCAATTACCTTTCCGTTTGAATATCCCAAGTAGATAGATTTGATTTGATTTTTTCAGGGAAGCCAAAACAGTCTTGGTGCAACCCGCCACTGCCCGCACCGAAACTAAATTTATTGTACGGTATCGCTCCCTGTATATCTAGTAAAGCCAACCGATGCCCTTGAACAGCACAAGGAGTCCCTTTCCCAGTTATTTCATAGGCACAATTTCCTCGGGTCTGGTTGTCCCAAATGTTCTGTGCCTTTTATTCTCCGATGCAATGCATTCGAAGATTAGATGTGATGCAGTTTCATCACCGTCATCACAGATCCTACATTTAGGGTCCTCTTCTGTTATTCCCATTGCATGTAGGTGTTTTTTGAAATTCCCATGGCCTGTCAGCAATCCAACCATGAGTCTAATCTCTCTCCTGTTCAGACCCAGGATTGCAGAGCTTCTTTTAAAACATGGCTTTGGCATCATTACCTTGCCATGTTTTTGTTGATAGACTTTGGTCCAATATTCTACGTGCTGTCTTCTGAGCCAGTTACATAGCTCCAATTTGATCATTGCCTTCGTGATTGTCAGGACAGGTTCCGGTCCAATAAATGGAGTCTCTGCCCCCATCCTGGCTAATCTGTCGGCATGTTCGTTGCCACTGATCCCCGAGAGGTTTACTCTATTGCTTTGCCCTAGCTCCACCAGAACCCTGTGACATTCTGCAACAATTTTAGACCTTGTTGCCGGAGCTGCCAGTGATCTCAGGGCTGCCTGGCTGTCTGAATAGATATAGATGCTACGATCTTTGTAGCACCTACGCAAATTCTCCTCCACACACGCCCTGATGGCAGTGATTTCGGCCTGGAATATTGAGGCCAGTTTTCCTAGAGAGATGACGCCCTCCAGTCTTGGCTGCACCCCATATACCCCGGCCCCAACACCTTGGTCCGATTTTGACCCGTCAGTGAACCAGACAATATCCCCCGTACGCTGTCGAACTATTTTCTCCCACTGCTCCCTAGTTCCAATTGTTATATTGAAAGGCTTGTTGAAGCAGTATGGGGTTATAATATAGTCGGCTGGCATTTCCCCAACCTTTCATATATTTACCTCACTCACTATTTTCGTGTGTGATTCTGGATATCCCAAAGAGTTCCAGTTGTTGCCAGATTTGAGTCTGTATGCACCAGCCACTGCCTCCATCTTGAGCCAAAGATGTAATGGGGTCATATCCAGCATGGTTTTCATCCCAGCAGTTGGTGTGCTGCTAATTTCGCCTGTTATGGCTAAGCAGGTTAATCTCTGCACCTTACCAAGCTCCTTAGCAGCAACCTGCTGTTCTACCTTCTTCCACCACACGACTGCCCCATAGGTGACCCTGGGTCTAATCACTGTGGTATATATCCAGTGCATACGCTTGGGTGTCAGGCCCCAATTTTTGCCACAAGCTCTCCTGGTACTTACAAGAGTACCTTTTGCCTTGGAGCAAATATTCCTGATGTGAGGGGTCCATGTCAGTTTCTCATCTAGGGTAACCCCCAGATATTTCACTGTCCCCTTCACAGGTAGCGCTTCAATGAAAAGCTTTAGATTCCAACTTGAATGTTGTATATGCTTCTTTGTGAATGGTACAACAGTCTTCTTAGGACTAACCCCCAGATCCTATTTTCTGCACCAGTCTTGCACAATGCCCAAAGTATCTTGTGCCATATTCTTTACTGTGTCAGCAAATTTGCCAAGTATTACTATGACAAGATCATCTGCATATCCTTGGCAAAATTACTGCCTAGAGTTTAATTCTCCAATGAGATCATTCACCACTAGAGTTTAATTCTCCAATGAGGTCATTCACCACTAGATTCCACAATAAAGAGGAAAGAACTCCTCCTTGCGGGCAACCCCTAGTGGTGTTGATTACCATTTTTTTCATTCATCCTGGTAGCTTCTACCTTTCTTCCACTGAGCATGGCCCTAGTCCTCCTACATATTGTGGTCCCTAGGTCATGCACCTCTGCTGCCCTAACCATGGAAACGAAGGTCGTGTTGCTTAAAGCCCCTCGTTGTCCAGGAAGATACAGAGGGCTATTTTCTGAAAGTGTAGTGCTTTCTCCACCTTCCCAACGAGTTGGTGGAGAGCTGTCTCACATGAGACAGACTGGCTGATATGCATGTTGGTTTGAATGTAGAGGAGCCCTACTTAACCTCCTTTCTCCAACATGCACATTAACCAGCTTTTCCAATGTCTTAAGAATGAAGGAGGACAGGCTGATTGGTCTCATATCTTTGGCCTTGGTATGATCAATTCTCCCTGGTTTAGGAATGAAGACAACCTTCACTGCCCTCCAGGCATTGGGAATGATTCCTGCTGCTAGGCTAACCCTGAATAACCTGCATAGGAATATAATAAGATTTTCTCCCGCTTGATGCAGGAAAGCTGGAAAGATTCCATCAGGGCCAGGTGACTTGAATGGTTGAAATGTCACCACCGCCCATCGGACCTTACTGAGATCGACACACTCCTTGGCCAAATCCCAGTCCTCTTTGTGAATACCTGAGAACCACTGTCTCTGAGTTAGTCCCAGAGTAAATTGAGGAAAGTGAGTCTTGAGGAGCAGTTCCAGCGTTTCGTATGCTGTCTTTGTATACTCCCCATCCTCCTTCCTCAATGTTCCTCCTGGATTAGTTGGTACCCTAGTGAGGATTTTATGAAGTCTCGCTTGAGTAGCCGTGCCCTCCACTTCCTCACAGAATACCTTTCAGGATGCCTCCTTTGCCCGTCTGATGGACAGGTTGTAATTGACAAGGGCCTCACGATACTTTGCCCATTGTCCTTTGCGCCTCGCAAGGTTAAACAGTCTTCGTATCTGTTTCCTTTGCATTTCCAGGTTATTATTCCACCAAGGCACACTCCTATTTGTGCACTTCTTGGTGATTGAGTAGTTGCCCTGGTATGAGGTCACTATAGCAGAGGTTACGGCCTCTGCTCCTTCCTCAAACTCTGCTGGATTTCTTATCGAAGTTTTAATTTCCGATAGGCTGAAGTCAAGGTCTTTCCTATATGTCTCCCAGTCCGTTTTCTTGGGGTTCCTACAGGCCATGGTCTGTCTGGTTCCCATTTCAACCTTGAATTTAATATACATGTAATCTGATAAGGATGGCTCCAGGACCACATGCCACTGTTTGACATAACTTCCCATCATCATGGAACCAAAAGTTATGTCAATTATTTCTTCCCTTCTACTATTCCTGAATGTAGGTTCATCACCCCTATTCAGGATCTCCAAGTTGTTAGATAGGAGAAATTCAAGAAGGTGCTCCCCTCTGCTGTAGGTGTCCTTGCTGCCCCACGATAGATTGTGGGCATTGGCATCCCATCCCACCAACAGTTCGTCACCTTGCCGATGGCAGGCTTCCGTCAGTCTCCTCACTTCCAAAGAAGGAGGAGAGCTGTCTTCGTAAGGAAGGTATGCTGAGGCCAAAACAATTTCCCTCGTGATACCTTCCTCACGTTGCTGCATCCTGATGGTCACCAGGTCCCTGGAAAAAAAATCCATCTTTGGTATGAAAGGTATTCCATTTCTAACATAAATGCATGTTCTGGAGTTTTTTAGATTTCTGGCATAAATCAGCTTACCTGCAGTACCACTGAGGCCTGATACACCCCGTTTGTATAAATAGGGTTCTTGTATCAGGGCCATGTCCACCTCCTGTCTCCCCAGGCGACGGCTCAGGGCAGCAGTGGCCCCTTCACTGTGCTGCAGGTTTATCTGCAGCACTTCCAGT
Source organism: Locusta migratoria (assembly GCA_026315105.1). Lineage (NCBI taxonomy): Eukaryota > Metazoa > Arthropoda > Insecta > Orthoptera > Acrididae > Locusta > Locusta migratoria. The sequence continues at coordinate 2,498,646 of CM048746.1, read as the reverse complement.
CCCCATCTTGCTGCCATTATTGCCTTTAAGGTCTTTGATTACGCTGACGCAGACCTGCGAGAACCCTAAAAACAGTTTCAGGCCTTGCTCTCGCAATGCCTTCAGGGACTTCTCTCTGACATCCACCACCAGGGCTCGTCCTTCCGGAACGACCTTTTGGTTAATTTCCCTCCAATCCTCTGTCGAGACTTTTGGGTTCTTGACCCTTATTTTCTCGAACAGTCTTTGGAGAGACGTCCTTAAAGATCTTTGGTACCCATATTGATACCTTTGCGGTCTTCAGGAGTTCGGCTTCACATCCTCCCACAGGGATATCATGGGCACCTTGTCCTTAAGCCATTCTGCTGAGTGCTCCCCCTTGCAGACAAAAATGAGGGCACCACGATCTAGATAGACCCTCCTGAATTTGGGTCCGGTACCAGCGTCCCCCCAAATCTCTTCAAAGAGGGCCATCTGCACGAGCTCCTCCTGCTGCGAGGTGATGCTTACCAGTGGGCAGTGGGTATCCTTCTTGGACAACCGCCACTCTAAAGACCGAGACTGCAGTACTATAGGTCTGTTTCCCTATTTCCTGCCTCAGACTTTTAGGATCACGCTTGTCCAGAGAGTATGGAGTCTTAGATTCCTCCCTAACCCTCTTGTCACCTGTCTTTCACGTCGAGGGGGTCTGTGTATCCCCTGCGACGTGAGGCAGTTTCTTTTTGGGGGTCTTGCCCAGGATGACCATCCCAATATACTCCACCCTTTTGATTCCCTCCACTTATGTTTAGGAAGCCATTCTTTTCCTTCCTTTTGCTTCTGTTCCTTGAGAAGTTTCCTCCTCTGAGCCCCAGACAAGGCCTTAATCCTAATCTGGTCCAACTTCTCTGATACAGTTCCCACTTCTTGCTCAGGTCTAGACCCTGACTGAGAAGTAGGAGTGCACTCCATCGGTCGTGATCCAAATGTCTGAGTATCTGAAGTCTCAGATTGCCGCTCTGATTCTTTTAAAATAATTTTTTTTCTCCGTGTTCATCTTAGCCCCACGAGATTTGGGAATTTATATGGTCCACACCACGATAACCCCGCGCGGTGCAAGGCAACTTACTCAGGGAGGTCGCCCGGTATCCCTGAGGCTCCGTTCGAGACACATCCACCCATGTGCCACGCACCCCTCAGCACGGGTCGCACCACACCTTGGGTTGGGAGGCAGTTTAACGTCGTGCCCAGGACGACCATCCCAATATACTCCACCCTTTTATCATTATCAACCCTCAAGCAACAATGTAACCAATAAAACTATTTTCAAAGGGTATATATAATTTTCAAAGAGTAATTATTGTTCCGAATTTCGCGTTATAATCTTCAAATTATTAAATATCTATCAGATCGCTATAAAACCGTGCCTAAAACCTTCCTCAGGTATGAATTAGTAATTGTACAAATATTTAAGTCCCTGAGTGTTGTCGTTCGGACGTGTTAAGCGAACGCCGAACAGACATTCACATTAATATATATAGATAAAAAGCTATCCGATCACCATAAAACCGTGCCTAAAGCCTTCCCCGTGTAGACATTAGTAACTGCACAAATTTTTATCTCATTATGTCTTGTGGTTCAGACGTGCTAAACGTACACCGAACAGACATTAACATTTATAGATATAGATATACCCAGAGACTGTCTTGCGTCTCGAAAATGTCGAAGACATTACAGTTAAAGGTGAAGCATTGAATTAAAAGATGTGCTGCGGCCGGAAATCGAAAGCAGACTTCCATGCTCACTAGGTAGACTTGTTAAGCAGTAGACCAGCGCAACACTAGCGATTTAGGCGCCTCAGAATAGTGTAAGTACGACTTCCCTCCACGTCACAAACTTTAATTCAGCTTCTGTGTTCCATGAAATATTGCCACAACTACCAAGGCTCACCATGCATTGGAATAGCAATGGACATATCGGAACATTGTTGCCAATTACCTTTCGCTAAGATGATATAAATATCAATTGTGGCAATATTTCATGGGACACAGAAGCGGAATTAGTTTTTGTGATGTGAAAGGAAGTCGTACTCAGACTATTCCGAAGCGCTATAATCGCTAGTGTTCCAGTGGTCTAGTGGTTAAGACGCTTACCTAGTGAGCATGGATGTCCGGGTTAGATTCCCGGCCGCAGCTCAGATTTTAATTGAATGTTTACCTTTAATACTTCTACACGGCGAAGTGATTTAATTAGTAGTTATCAAAGGAACATGTAATGTCGAGCCGGCCGCGGTGGCCGAGGGGACTGAGGCGCTCCAGTCACGGTCTGCACGGCCACTACGGTCGGGGGTTCGAATCTCCCTTCGGGCATGGATATTTGTGCCGTCTTTAGTATTAGCTAGTTCATAAGTAGTTTGTAAGCTTAGGGACTGATAATCCCACGGTTAAGTCCCTTAAGCTTAACAAACATTTGAACATTTTTGTAATGTCGAGTACTGAATCAACAGTCAAATTACCGATTCAAAAAAATTCTAATAATGACTTGCAAATCATTTCATTTGTCCTTCATGCGGTATTGCTTGAATATGCTGATCTGCAAATCATTACTAGAAGGCTTTGGAGTATGGTATATGAAAACTAAGTACTTGTCCCACAATAATTAATAACAATCATTAGGTGATGTAAAAGTCTGTAGACGTAACCACTGTTAGCAATGCATGTATACCAGTTGGCTGTAAATTAAAGTTTCTGTTTTCATTGTAGAAAAATTGTACATTTAAAAATGAAAGCTTAGACTGATGAAACTAGTAATGAGAATTACCGTAAATGAAGTAACTGGCGCTTTATCTGCACTTATTTGAAGTCACTATATTTTAGAAAAAAACATGTTTTTATCTTAAATGTGGAACACATAAAAAAGGAAAAAAAAAAAAAATAGTTCACGTCGAAAGATGAACTCGATTTTTTACGGTGACGACAGTTCTACATCTACATCTACATACATACTCCGCAATTCACCGTAAGGTGCTGGCGGAGAGTACACTGTACCACTACTAGGCATTTCCTTTCCTATTCCACTCTCAAATAGAACGAGGAAAAAAAAAGAATGCCTATATGCCTCCGTACGAGCCCTAAATTCTCTTATCTTGTCTTTGTGATCTTTACGCGAAATGTAAGTAGGCGGCAGCAAGATAGTGCTAGACTCAGCTTCAAATTCCGGCCCTCTAAATTTACTCTACAAAAATTCACGAAACGAACGTCGTCTTTCCTCCAGCGATCCCCATTCGAGTTTCCGAAGTATTTCTGTGGCACTCGCGCACTGGTCGAACCTACCAGTAACGAACCTAGCTGCTCGCCTCTGAACTTCTTCTATGTCTTCCTTTAAACTGATCTGCTGCAGGTCCCCAAACACCTGAGCAAAACTCAAGACATGGTCGTACAAGAATTTTATACGCGGTCTACTTTACACATGAAGTACTTCTTCATAAAGTCAGCTGTCCGCCTTACTCACAACTGTCCTTAAATGTTCCTTCCATTTCATATTTCTCTGCAGTGTTACGCCTACATATTTGAACGACGCGACTCCATCAAGAAGCTCACTACTAATGCTGTATTCAAACAGTATGGGGTAGTTTGTCTTACTAGTCCGCATCACCTTACATTTTTCTACATTTAGAGCTAGCTGCCATTCTTCTTAACAACTAGAAATTTTGTCTGAGTCATCCTGCATGATATTACAGTCAATTATAGACAAACCCTCACATACACTGCAGCATCATCAGCAAACAGCCGCAAATTACAACTTACTCTGTCCATCGGATCATTTATATAGATAGAAAATAATAGCGGTTCTATCACACTCCCCTGGGGCACGCCTGACGATACACTCGTCTCTGATGAACACTCACCGTCGAGAACAACGTACTGCGTTCTATTACTTAGGAAGCCTTCCAGCCAGTCATAAATCTGTGAACCTATTCCATAAGCTCGTATCTTCGTTAGCAGCCTCAGTGTGGCACCGCGTCGAACGTCTTTTTGAAGTCGAGAAAAACACAATCCACCTGTTGCCCTTCATCCATGGCTCGTAAGATGTCATGTGAGAAAAGGGCAAGCTGAGTTTCACATGAACGATGTTTCCTAAACCCGTGCTGATTCATGGAAAGAAGCTTTTCCGTTTCAAGGAAATTTACTATATTCGAACTGAGAATATGCTCCAAAATTCTACATGAAACTGATACCAACGATATTGGCCTGTAATTGTGTGGGTCAGTTTTCTTTCCTTTCTTATAAACGGGAGTTACCTGCGCTTTTTTCCACTCACTAGGAACTTTGCGCTGAATTAAAGATCCGCGATAAATGCAAGCTAAATAGGGGGCCAATGCCGCAGAATAGTCTTTGTAAAACCGAACTGGTATTCCATCCGGACCAGCAGACTTTTTCGTATTTAGCTCTATCAGCTGCTTTTCTACAGCGGAAATACCTATTACTATGTCCTCCATTTCGGAATTAGTACGTTGATCAAATGATGGTACATTTGTGCGCTCCTCCTGCATAAAAGATTTCTTAAAGGTTAAATTTAGAACTTCGGCTTTTTGTTTGAATTCTTCTATTAGTGCCCCGGAATGATCAGCGGGTGACTGGATAGTGGGCTTTGACTCGCTTATACATTTTAATAGGGTCAGAATTTTTTCTGGTTCTCGGAAAGATCTTTTACTTCGTCTTCTGGGTTTGGTCAATGACGACCATCTTTAGATCTGGAGCAGAAATGCAGCAAAACACAGATACAAGTAGTGGACAGCCTGCACCCTAAAACACTTCAAACATTCTACTTTCCTAATGTGCTTCAAATACAAGGGAGTATTATGTGTGTTGTTTTTTAAATAGTGCTACTACAATAAAACTATAGTGCCATCGTCTACAAATAATGACATTAACTTCGTCATGCATATCTGAAATTAGTAATGGAAACATATAAATGAAAACAGGCGATTCATTCAGTTTTTCGTAAACAGTTAATTCAAACGGTTGTAGTTTTACGTATTGGTTGAATTATTTATTAATTGTTTTGAGTGAATCTAGTCTGTGAGAGCAAATGAATGAAACAGTTCAGTCAGTGTCAGATGGATTATTCATATTTTGCTACGGACGCCAAATGTTCTACATCTACATGGGATACTCTGTAAATCACATTTAAGTGCCTGTTTAAATATTTGTAATCATTTGGGACCAAACTACGTTCGTCATCAGTTCCTAGTCTTACAAACTACTTAAACAAAGTTAAACTAACTGAAGGACAACACAGATCCATGCCCGAGGGAGGTTTCGAACCTCCGTCGCGGGAGGCCGCGCGATCCGTAAAGTGGCGCTCCAGACCACTCGGACGCCAAATGCAAAACTGATATTATACATAATACATTATACATGATACATTATGAGATTTTTGAGACAAGAAAAGCCGCTGTATGTATATCAAGAACTCAGACGGAAAACCAGTACTAAGCAAAGAGGGGAAAGCTGAACTGTGGAAGGAATATATATATATAGGGCCTATACAAAGGAAATAAGCTTGAAGGCAGTATTCTAGAAATGGAAGACGAAGAGGAAGAAGATGAGATAGAAGATATGATACTGCGAGAAGAATTTGACAGAGCGCTGAAGGACTTGACTCGAAACAAGGCCCCTGGAGTAGATGATATTCCGTCTGAACTGCTGATGTCGTTAGGAGAGCCAGTCATGAAAAAATTGTATCACCTGGTATGCAAGATGTATGAGACAAGGGAAATACTCTCCGACTTCAAGAAGAATATTGTAATTCCAATTACAAAGAAAGCAAGTGAAGACAAGTGTGAAAATTACAGAACTATCAGTTTAATAAGTCATGGGTGCAAATTACTAACTCGAATTATTTACAGACGAATGGAAAAACTTCTGGAATCCGACCTTGGGGAAGATAAGTTTGAATTTAGGAGAAATGTAGGAATACGGGCGGCAATACTCACATTACGACTTATCTTAGAAGATAGGCTAAGGAAAGGCAAACCTACGTTTTTAGCGTTTGTCGATTTGGAGAAAGCTTTTGACAATGTCGACTGGAAAACACTCTTCCAAATTCTGAAGGTATCAGGGGTAAAATGTAGGGAGCGAAGAGTTATATTCAACCTATACAAAAGCCAAACAGCAGTAATTAGAGTCGAATGGCAAGAAGGGATGCAGAGGTTGTGAGCTGTTCTAACCGATTTGCCAACATACAGCGCTCAGCCAATACATTTCTAAAACTTTACTTAAAATCAAAATAATTACACTACACATTAAACAAATTTCTTCTTAGGTTTAAACATCCTTTGTACTGTTTATCATAATCATGCAGTTTCTTATATCACAGATAAGTGATTTAACTAAATACTTCAAGATAAAATACACAAGATTAATTGAAAATAAAATGAGAAATAGTTAATATATTATTTTTATAAACAAACATTGCCATGCTAGTTGTGTAACTGTGTTGTATTCATTGGTAATTTATTACTTTTCATTGTCAATTAAACACATTATGCCATATGTGACTATGTCAGCTAATCTATTGTTCATTTCCTAACTGCATTGTATTACTTCAAATGCCTGTAGAATATTTTATTTCACGCTGTGCATTGCCCTGCACCTGGCACTCGCCATTGTCCCTCTCTCCCCTCACCGGAAACGAACCTGGAAAATCCTAAGCTGGAACAAGCCACCAACGTCGGCCTGCTCGCTGGCCTCCCGTCAGCTACAAGCACACAGCAAATCTCAACTTGGAGAATTTCTACCTTTGGCCTAACTATAAATGTTGCCACCCAACTGTGTACATACATTGCTACCATAATTAATAAGGTTAAAATTGTGTAACATTTAGTGCATTGGCATGGTCAATGTTTGCAGTGAACTTCATACTGTTTAATTATCAAATGCTATTAATTACCAGTATTTCTATTGGGTGGTAATCTTACAATACCCACACTTGCGGCATCAAAACCATGTGCAGGATGGCGCAAGTAGCACCAAAATTAATACATTCAAATAAGCAAAATTTAAAATTAAAAAAGTATTGAATCGGATTGACTCATACACTGTACTAATTATGACCTCAAATAATGCAAAAATAAAATAAAATAAATAAATAAATAAAAATAAACAGGGCAGTGAGAAAATCTCCCAATATTTCTACCATTAAGAACACTTATAGTGTGTGCATATTTTTAAGAAAAGGTTCCCTATAACTAATTACATCCATGAAATTTACGTGTGATTGTTGTTTATATACAGAATTGGCACCAAATTTATAATAGTATTAACCTTTAGTCTTTAGAGGACCTTGTCCTACATGGAAAAACTAGAATTATCACTATAAAAACTTTTGACGGTGTACACTCCACTTGTTTACAGGAAATTTCTCACCACTTTGACACTGAGAACCCCAGAGTCATCGTTGCAGCAACTCTGGTCCATGTGTATGGTCCTATGTCTCCGTCATTTCAACCAACATGCTGTTGCAGCTTAGATTCATGGCACTGGATCAAGTGTTCTTGTTCACACACGTCATATGCACCCTACATGGAACAGGAAGAGCAGAAGGCACTCATGAGTCAACATAGACAAAAGTTTGTCTGAACACCAGGATTCGGTTGGATCTGTATCCCACCCCTCTGCCATCCAGACTTGGTGTAATTGAAACTAAGCATTGAGACATGTACAGTAACATGCAAACAACAGAATTAAGAACTGAAAGTGGCTGGTGTTAGTCATTATCAGATCAGCCCGAACCACCATGCCTGCACTCTCATCAGCCATAGCTTCAGATGAAACAGACAAGAGAATATGTGGCGTACTTGGAGTATTACTCCATCAAATAAAAAAACAACCTGCCTGTGTCAAAAATATATCTTATAGCTCAAATAATACTACCAAAAGAATGTTATCAAAGAGAATTTTCTCTTATATCATAATGACACCTATAAACATAAATAAAAATCCTACCCCCTCGCACCAAAAAAAAAAAAAAAATATTTTTGCTGGTGTGAGATTTAATTGGCCCATACTATCCTATGTTAATCCTAGCACGTCTATACTTCACAGTAACTACAACTCCTCAGCCTGTGAGCATCACAGTCCTCTAGTCCTGATTCCAGATTGGTATACATAAACAAAAATAAAAACAATTTAATTATCATTCATAGAATTACCTAACTAAATAGTTTCACTACTCATACATAAATTATGATGACACAATTAACACACTATCCCTCTCAGCTGCTGTTTCAGGAATGAGTCCTGGCAACAATTGCACCTTTCACCAACACATATACATATTTACCTCATGTACCACTGTTGAACTGCAAACCTGATACAAGCACATGTTTTAACACAAACAACAACAAGAAAAAGAATATATAAAGAAAGCATGTAAACGTGACCCCAATGCTTAAATCTAAACACATACATAAATACCAACACAGACCACAGAATAAATATACACAAATTCTTAAACTACTATGTACACTGCTTTGGATCTCATACTTCATGATTTATAGTGGTTTATGGCAGTTGCTTGTGTAAACATGCCATTAAATCTTTATCATTTACAAAATTTTTGAATTTCACCCTCTTCATGCATCCCTCCAGACTTAATTCTAGCACTTTATCCTTATATTCCAACTGAGCTTCATATTTGCACAGAAAATCACTTCCTAACACTAGATTTAAACATAGACCTTTCATTACCAATAAATCTTGAATAAACTGTTACTCCTCAATGATTACTTGAAATTCTGAGTTCCCTGCATTTAACACTTCTATTTTTCTTGCAAATGCACACTTTTCCATGCCCCTGGTTCTACAATCTTTAAATATTTTAAAAACCTGATCCAATCATCAGTCCCATAGTCATGCACTTCTTTGTTAATCCAAGCTACATTCAACCCATCTTCATCCATGCATGTATATTGTTCATTATTATAAATGACAGAGGATTGTATCTTATTCTCCTTATACCTGACCCCTCCTGTATAAGTTCATGTACCTCACTTATCTCATCATGATCTAAGGTACACATGCTTAATCCCCTTAATTGATCATACTCATTATCCCCATTCACAAATTCTTTGAACACGTTGTAATAAGTCTGGTCCCTATTGTATTGTTTGCCTAGTCTGTCCAAGTAATCATATTTGTGCAGTAGCCAATCATCTGGTGCCCATTTCCTAATCCAGTTTATTTTCCCAATTAAATTTCTGATTTGTGCATCTACACTGTCAACTTGGCCTTCAGTTACAGTAGGTCCATTGTCATTTATTGTCTCTACTGGACCACATTTATTTACATTTAATTTAGAAAACCATTCACTCTCATTCATACATTCCACAACATCTATGCTGGCTCCAGTACCATCAATATTTACATTCATACTTTCACATTCAGTCAACACTTGAGCCTCTGACCTATCCAAAACTAAGGCTAACCCAACACTGTTTTTATCCTCTTTAATATTATTATCAAATAAATTTCGCACATCATATTCCCCTTTACTGTGCTCATTCCTATCATTTCTCCTCCTGTTTGCCTTTCTTTTGTCATGTTGCATGAACCAATCCCCAAAAATGTCCTCACTGCCTATAACAGCATCCATCTGACACATACTTTCCTCTCTTTTCTCCCTTTCCTTGTTTACTCTATTTATGTTTTCTTCCCTCTTTTCTTTATCCTTGCCCTTGTGAACTCCTACTTTCTCTTTTCTATCATCATCTCTGTCCATGTGACATAGTTTTTCCTCCCTTCTCTCCCCATCTCTATTCCTACTGTAATTATGGTCATTAGATCCCCTGTTATCCCATCTTCTGGTCCTATTATTAGAATAGTTCCTTGTCCCAAAACGGACCTCATTTGGAACAAATCTTAGTTTCCCTGATTCTGTCTCTGATTTTCTCTCCTACTGTTATCCCCATTCCTATTTCCACCTTCCTGCCTTTGATTTCTCCTATCAATTTCCCATGTTTCCCTCTGGCTTCTATTCTCCCAGTTGTCTCTTCTGTTATTGTTATCTCTCCAATTTTCATTTAAATTCCTGTCTCTATTGTGGTTTCCCTGGTTGTGACCCCCATTTCTACTGCCTGTTTTCATTGTGGTTCATATGCTGTGTTCCCCTGAGCTGCTGTTCCATAACTAAACCCTGGTCTATCTTTTCTACAAATTCAATGAAATTCTCAGCTGATCTGTGGGATAGTGAATTAACTGCCAATGCAAATCTGCAGGTAACCTCCTACACAAAGTGGAAATTACTGCTAAAAGACTCAAAGGTGTATGTAAATGCACTAGTTTCTCAGGTTCCTCCTGAAAAAATTCCTTCATGCTCTGTTTCCCTTTCACATAGTTTGGCCCATTCAAGAATTCATTTTGTATCTTAGCTTGCTTGGCCTCCCCCCAATACTTATTTAAAAACAATTTTTCAAACGCCTCAAAAGTAACAAATTTATCAGCACACTGATTTGCCCAAGTTTGAGCAGAACAGTCAAGCATTCTCTTTGCTAACTTCACCTTACACTGGTCTGACATACCAGGCACAAATTGATCCTTGCATGCAGCCAAAAAATCTACTGGATGATAATTACCCACTCCTGAAAACTTTTTGCTATTAGGTGTCTGCACCATGGACCAATTAGTGTTTCCTGATGCAGTACACAATTCTAAATTATTTATTCTAGTGTTCACCTTCTCAATCTCAGTATTGTTTACTGTCACTACTTGTTCTATCTTTTTCCTAAATTTACATTCTGTATTCTCTAATTTTCCTGACAGCAAAGTTTTTGTTTCCTCAATACCTGCCACCATCCTCTTGTCAACCTCAGCCAACAACTGCATAGTGCCCTCATTCATGTGATCACATATTTGTTTCACATCATCTAACTTTCCTCGTACCTCAGTCTCAATAGCACCAATTCTGGCATGTAACTCGTTTTCCCTATTTTCAAACCGTTCTGTTAGACTTCCTGTCTTTTTGTCAATGTCTGTGATTATTTCTGCCTTTAATGCAAATACTCAATTTTGTAGTGCCCCAATGTCTGCCTTAAAGTCTGCTTTCAATTCTGATTTTACAGTTTCTATTTCTGATTTTACAGTTCCTATTTCTGATCTTATTTTTGATTCTAAATTTGAGTTTGAATTTTCTATTTTTGATTCTAAATTTGAGATAAAACTCGCTAACATAGCTGCAATCATCTCCGGTGTCAACAACATTCCCCCAGTATTTACCCTCTCTGGACGTTCTGGTATGCTACCCTCTGAATCTACGTCGCCTGACGACTTTTTAAAGACCTGATCCATGATTTGTGCCACAAGAAAGCTTGATTAACACACACGAATTTATAGCGCCAGCTGCTTTACTTATCTTTTAATACAGAAGTTGCTGCAACGAGCTGCGACGTCCCCAACGCTCGCTGCCGTCTGTTGTAGAACCTGTGGCTGGAATATGTCCTCACTGCATCCCTTATCCTTTGTAGAATCGAAGCTGCTGGGCCCGACGCTCTGTTGGTGACTTGCGAAGTCCCCACGATCACTGCCGACCGTTGCAGAAGATGAAATTTGAGTGTGTGGATCCCTCGCGCCGCCGCTCACTGCTACCGGGCCGATGCGCCGTCGATCGCCTGTTACGGATGCCCGCGCCCGAACTTTGCCAGTCACCAACCGTCGTTAACCGCGCGACGCGTTTACGTATCATCCGATTATGCTAACTGTTTTGTCCACTATCACTGTCCTAAGCACACACTACCTCTCTGTCCGAGCAAGACCAGTGTGAATTTATCCCGCTCTCTGCTGCCAGCCACCACACACACTTGAAATTGTCCGTCGCGTCCGCGCACTTGTTTGCAACTGTTCGTAACTGTTCACTGTCCTATACACACCCTAATCTCTCCGTCCGAGCAAGTCCAACATGAACTTATCCCGTAACGAGCCCCCAAATGCTAGAGTGAAAGTCGGGGTGAGAGTTTAAAATAGAGAAAGTTCAATTTTTAAAACTCACATCCACCAGCTGCGAACCAAATTCCTAAACATGCAAAAACACTGGAACTGTGATTGCGACTGTTTGACTCGTTTTCTAGGGGATGATATCACACGTTCGCAGCTTTCCTTCCCTGCATATGATTAACAAAACAAATTCATAATAAAATCAAGTCCACAAGAGAAAAGGGTGTACTAACTACTATTTTTGAAAACACGTGAAATTTCACTTTATGTTGTTTATTTCACAATATGAGAACCCTGTGGCTGATACGTCTGTACGTCGACACATTTATCAAATAAAAAAAAAAAAAACGAATATTTGTCGCAAATTGTTTTCACACCATGTGGCTGTCTTAAACACCGTTTATGTTCGTGCCTATGCGACGACACGTGTTAAATTAACAAATCACAGTCACTTTAATAGAATGTGATGCACACCTTGTTCCATCGGCTAAATATTCACAAACACACAGTAGCACTCGATTCAACTTGGTGCAGTCTACGATGAGCAACCACACGTGGCGATTGCCACACACAAATGTACAACCTCCACCTCGAGGTCCACATGCCAACTGATGCAGAGCGACGCCGCCCGGCCACCTACCCCATCTGCTCCCGACTCGTCACTTCCTACCCTAACGTGCGCGCGCGCCAAAAGCTCAACTGTCGGGGTTTTTTCCCCTATGTCATCAACTTCCCCGTGTGAGCTGTTCTAACCGATTTGCCAATGTACAGCGCTCAGCCAATACATTTCTAAAACTTTACTTAAAATCAAAATAATTACACTACACATTAAACAAATATCTTCTTACGTTTTTATGTTAGTATAAACATCCTTTGTACTATTTATTATAATCGAGCAATTTCTTATATCACAGATAAGTGATTTAACTGAATATTTCAAGGTAAAATACACAAGATTAATTGAAAATAAAATGAGAAATAGTTAGTATATTATTTTTATAAACAAACATTGCCTTGCTAGTTGTGTAACTGTCTTCGTTGGTAATTAATTACTTTTCATTGTCAATTAAACATATTACGCCAGATGTGACTATATCAGCAAATGTATTGTTTATTTATCAACAGGCTATTTTGTAATGAGGGCCTTAAAGGTTCCTAACTGCATCGTATTACTTCAAATGCCAGTAGTATTAGAATATTTTATTTCACGCTGTGCACTGCACTGTGCCTGGCACTCGCCATTGTCCCTCTCTCGTCTCACCGGAAACGAACTGGAAAATCCTAAGCTGGAACAAGCCACCAACGTCGGCCTGCTCACTGGCCTCCCGTCAGCTACAAGCACACAGCAAATCTCAACGTGGAAAACTTCTACCTATGGCCTAACTATAAATGTTGTCACCCAACTGTGTACATACATTGCTACCATAATTAATAAGGTTAAAATTGTGTAACATTTAGTGCATTGGCATGGTCAATGTTTGCAGTGAACTTCATACTGTTTAATTATCAAATGATATTAATTACCAGTATTTCTATTGGGCGGTAATCTTACAGTATCCCCTTGCATTTTTCGTATTTCATTTAAGACATAAATACATAATACGCAAGAAAATACTCATCAAAGATTTATCCATAATCTCACTTGTTTTCTTAATATACACTATGCTCCGATAACATGTTCGCGGTCTGATCGAATATTTGTCTACAGACGATAAGTATTTCGTACAGACACCAGGTCGCCATGGACAGAACTACACGAAGTTTCCGCATGTGTCCGTCGGATATAAAACCCTCTATCTCGAGAATGAAAAGTGTTATCGTTCTACTGTCAATCTTAAATAAAATTTCGATATGTTACCTACATTTCGTCCCCAGTATAGTATGTGCTAAATGTACAAGCGGAACCTCTCCCTAAGGACCCCGGCTAGGCGCGAAAATTTAGTTTATTAAAATATTCGATTTTTTCCCCTCCGACCGTCTTAGTTTCGTAACCGATGAAGTCGTCGGCTCTCCTTGCTGACTCGACGATGGTCTTCCCCCCCTTGCTCGCTTCGTGTCGTTGTCGTGGGGAGCGCAGTTCCTACCACTCAGCGATACTCTGCTACCAATCGGGGAAGACCACGTCGGTTCACGTGGAGCGTCCGCCAGGCCCCGACGATTGCTGGGTCGGAGGCACGCTCTCTTTTGATCGGGCCACCGTCGTGTGAAGACGTTATCTTGTTAGCTCCGGGTCACCATGGTCCCTGGGACGGGTTCCACTCACGGTTGCACACTCCAGGTAGCCTTCTGTAGTAACAAGTAAATAAACTTCATGGTTTGATTCAACAAAATTTTCCTGCATTTCTCTTTGCCACCCGAACCGCCCAAGTCTCACCGCCAGTATATACTGACACTTGAACATAAAATCAACCATACGCAAAGTCAACACAATGCGATTTATCCTCTACAAACTCTTCAAAATTTTGCGCAGCAGATTACTTACTTTGATGTAGCACTGAAACTATAAGTACTAATGAATACAAAATCAGATCATTATCTAGAGAATATCTCACACCATAACACGTGGAAAAGTTAAATTTTTGCATTGAATAGTTTTCTGAAAATCGGTTGATAAGTATCGTTAAGCGCTGGGAACGTTGTAGCGGTAGGTGCGTGAGAAGCAGCTGAAAAGGCCCAGCACATGCTTCCGTCTCTGGCACTCTGTACAGTGACTCACATAGTGCTTGACAGATCGGTAGAGACCCTTCTAGTAATACCTGCGTCTGATTCTGTCTAAGGTCTTCACGAATTCCAGATTACCGGATATTGGAACATCGTGGAAATACTTGAGAATAGCTGGCTGGAGATGAGTTGGAACGACCAGTAACCATTTGGGGCCCAGTGGATCGTAGTTTCTCTTATACAATGTCCCGTTTATAAGTTGGAACTCTCCATTGGTAGGTTCTCCTTTCTCCAGGGCCTCTATGGTTTTTAATAGAGCTGGATCTTCCCTCTGTTCAGCTGTAACGTCACCTAGTTCAGTGAGGGATGAAATTTCATTCATGCTGTTGTGTTCCACTAATGGATTCCTCAAAAGGCAGTCGGCATCCTTGTGTTTGCGCCCGTTCTTGAATACCACTGTGACGTCGTACTCTTGGAGTCTTAGTGCCCATCTTGCTAGTCGACCTGATGGATCCTTCAAGCTATTCAGCCAACACAGAGAATGGTGGTCTGCCACGATGGTGAATGGTTTGCCAAATAAATACGGCCGGAACTTGTTGATAGCCCAGATACCTGCGAGACATTCCTTCTCATTGGAGTTTACCTCGGACTTTGAGAGTACTCTGGATGCATAGGCTATTACCTTTCAAGCACCTTCCTGAATTTGTACAAGCACTGCACCAATCCCATAACCACTGGCGTCTGTGTGAAGTTCACTTTCCGCATTCTCGTCGTACAAGGCTAGAACTGGTGCGGAAGTTAGAGCCTCGTTAAGTGCCCGGAAAGCTCCGTCTTTTGTCTCATCCCAATAAAACTTGGCGTCTCCCTGCAGACGTTCTTGCAATGGACGTGCCTTGTTACAAAATCCTTTTATGAAACGTCGATAGTATGAGCAGAGACCGAGAAAGCTTCTCACATCACGAATGTGCTGAGGAGTTGAAAATTCGGTGACTGCCCTTACTTTATCTGGATCAGAACGGACACTATCTCCGTTGACTAGGTGCCCCAGGATTTTTAGCTCTTTGGCGACGAAGAGGCTCTTCTTTGGATTGAGGCGGAGTCTTGCAGTCTGAACACACTTCAACACAGTTAACAGGCGACTCGGATGTTCTGCAAATGTTTTCGAGAAAACGACAATGTCATCTAAATAGCAAGGACACATCGTTCAATTAAGGTGTCGAAGCATGTTGTCCATCATGCGTTCGAATGTGGCCGGAGTATTACCTAATCCAAATGGCCTTTGAATTCATAGAGGCCGTCAAGTGTAATAAAAGCCATCTTCTCCCTGTCAGCTTCATCAACCTCAATTTGCCAGTAACCTGTCTGCATGTCCATAGTTGAGAACTATGTAGCTCCTTTCATGCATTCCAAGGTGTCGTCAATGCGCTTCAATGGGTAGACATCTTTCTTTGTGGTTTTGTTCAGCCACCGATAGTCGACACAGAATGGCCACGGCCATCCTTCTTCTTTAAGAGGACTACCGGAGACGACCAAGGACTCTTCGAAGGTTGAATAATGTCATCTTGCAACATCTTCTCCACTTCCCCCCGAATTATCCGTCTTTCAGTTAGCGACACACTATACGAACGCTAGGGCAAAGATGATCTTGCCAGAAAGGTATCGATCCATCGAAGCGTAAACAACACATAAAACTTTCCGTTTAATAACTGATTTCCCTTATTTTATTAATATGCTCATGTCTCCCTATGGAGGTAGGTGCTAACCAAATTTGTTCGTATTCGGACCAGAAAGTTGGTAAGAGAAATTTCGGAAATAGTTCTTGCCAAGAAGTATAACGCCTTGCTTTTAAAGATTTCGAACTTGTATGTCATTTCTGTGACACCCTCTCCTCTGTATCGCGATAATACAAAGCGAGCTGCTCTTTTCTGGACCTCTTCTGTATCCGTTAGTTCCATCTGGTGTTAATCCCATAATCTACTACTCCAAAATATAAAGAAAACAAGCATGGTGTAGGCAGTTTCTTTAGTAGAACGGTTGCATCCTCTGCCAATGAAACGTAGCCTCTGTTAGCCTTCCTCAAGATATTTTTATCCACATCTGCGTAGGATACTCTGCAAATCACTTTTAAGTGCCAGTCAGAGACTTCATTGAACCACTTTTATAGTATTCATCAACCATTCCATTCTCAAATAGCGCGCGGGAAGAAAGAACATCTGACTCTCTCCGTTCGAGCTCCGATTTCTCGTATTTTATTCGGATGATGATTTCTACGTATGTAAGCGGGAGTCAACAATACATTTTCGCATTCGGAGGAGAATTTTGGTGAGTTTCTAAAGTAGACCACGCCGTAGCGATAACCGCCGTTGTTTTAATGATTCCCATACCAGTTCCCGTATCATTTCCGTAACACTGTCTTCCCCATAACGTGACAATGCAAAATGAGCTGCCCTTCTTTGGACTCTTTCGATGGCTTAGTTCAAAGCCACTTGATAACGATCTCACACTGGGCAGCAATACTCCAAATGGGGAGTATTACGTGTTCTCTCAAATCACAGTTGTTTGCAGTTTTAATCCCTATGTATTAATTATAACTTACGGTCCCTACATTTGTCTGATTTATCATGTAAATGCAGTTTAACGGATTTCTTGTAGAGCTCATATGAATGATTTCATACTTTTCATTTTTTAGGGTCAACTGATAATTTTTGCACCAAGTGGACGTCTCATCTAAATCTTTTTGCAGCAGCTTTTGATCTTCGTGTGACTAAGCTAACGGATAAATGACAGCAACATCCGCGAACGGTTTCCAAAGTCGTTTATATAGCCTGTGAACAGTAGGGACTCTATAGCACTTCCTTGGGGAATGGCAAATATCAAGATATCACCTCTTGTTATCTGGCCGCTGTCGCCGAGGGTACTGAGGCGCTCCAGTGGTCTGCACGGCCACTACGGTCGGGGGTTCGAATCCCCCCTCGGGCATGGATATTTGTGCCGTCCTTAGGATTCATAAGTAGTTTGTAAGTTTAGGGATTGATGACCACGTAGTTAAGTCCTATAAGCTTAATAAGCATTTGATTTTCACCTCTGCTTTACTTTATTAATTTCCGTAAATTACTATGTACTGTTCCTTTCCGACAAGGAATCATTAATCTAGAATTACGGAATGTATTTGAGATCCATTGTCGATAACACCCATCACTTTTTGTGAGTAAAGAGCTAGCTGCATTTCCTGAGAACGATACTTTCTGATTCCGTGTTTACTAGGTCGCTCTCTTGGAGATAGTTCAAAATGCTGTAAAATCCTGCTGCAAACAGATGTCAATGATAGGGGCCTGTAATTTTGCGGGTCACTCCTATTACCTTTCTTGACTATTGCAGTTACTTGTGCACATTCCAGTCTTTGGGCACAGATCTTTCTCTGAGGTAACGGTGGTATATGATAATGAGGCATGGAGCTATTGCATCAGCATACTCTGAAGGGAACCGAATTTGTATTGTATGGACTGGAACACAAAAAGTAAGCCACTGTACGAAATAAAACCGTAATTCTGGTAGGTGGTATCCAGATAAGACTTTACTGTTGTAAAATAAATAAATAAATAAAAAGACTTAATTTCAGCAGTAAAATTAGCAAAATATCCGTGTGCACTACCGACGACCTTGTTCCATGGCCCAAATTGAGAACTTACTTGGTTCAAATTACTCTGATAACAGGAAGTTAACAGTATAGTGGCCAATATACGTAGCAGCTCACACGAAATTACACACAGGCATTAATAAACAAGCCACCACAAACATAGAAACTTAGGATGTATGTTACTGGCTTGTGCTAGGGCCGGAGTCTTTCGATTGGTTATGGCGCAGATCAGCGAACCTGATTTCCACGTCTTCTGTTGGCGGGTCGCGTGGCTTTTTCTGGCCTTTATTGGATCGGTAGCCTTTATTACCGTTCCCGAATCTTCGCCATTTGTCTACTCGCTTATCACGCCAATAACCTAACTCGTTCCTCCGCTGCGCCGAATTCTCAGCATTGGAAGGACCGGACTTCCCCCTGCTAGAACTTTCCATCTGTCGGTTGTACCTAGCGCTATTGTCGCTCAGATTGCTTCTACTAGAAGAGCCGTTGCCATCTGTTCTAGGTCCGTAATCATCGTCAAACTCCAAGTCCTGCAGGTAAGCCTGGAAGGACTCAATGTCCTCCTTCCAGCTTCCTGCAAGGACGGCATTGCGCACATTTCGAGGGAGCTTCGCCGCGCAAATTCTAATTAATTCGCGCTGATTGTATGGGTAGTCGAGGAACTGATTTCTTAGCATTATTCCTTGGAAGAATTCGCCGAGACTTCTGCAACTGCTGTTTGCAAAGTAGGGCACCACTAAACTGCTACTTTTTACTCGTTCCTGCTGCCTCTCCGACCAGTAGGCAGACAGGAAATGCTCCCTAAAATCGTCATAGTAGCAGCAATGTCTCAACAGCGTGGTGGGCTCTCCCTCGAGATATCCACACACATACTTGATCTTCTGCCCTTCTGGCCAGTGCGGAGGCAGAGAGTAATAGAATTGCTCTAACCACGCACAGGGGTGTATCCCACTTGCAGAGTTTCGGAAGACCTGGTACTTTTTTACTGTCAAAAAGTGGATATAATCTAATGACTGTACTGGCTCTCGCACAGCCACTCGACTCGGTCTTTCTCCTATGGGAGGATGGGCACACAGAGGTTCGACTTCCTCTTCCTCGAAAGCCGAATCATCTCCGCAGTCGGAACAACAGGGACGATCTCCACACAAACTGCAGGAGGCGTTTTCTACTTGTGGAGGAGGCGGAGGTACAACAGAGAATTGCTCCAGACGCTCGACGCATTCTTCTAGCTTGGCCGCTATATTGCGATGTCTACGGTTAATTTCCCACTGTTGTACGTTGAACCGGAGTGAGTCGTGAACTTCCTCTGATTCATTTACAACAGTGGGAACTGCCCTTTATGCCGCCGTCTGCCCAGTTTATAGAAGCTGCACCACATAGGTGGCCAGCTCTTCTACACGTGCGCCTAGTTCATTGGTGCGCATTGTCCCCAGACGTCTACCAAATCGACTTTCTCAAAAAATGTTCAAATGTTTGTATAGCTTATGGGACTTAACTCCGGGGTCATCAGTCCCTAAACTTACAAACTACTTATGAACTAGCTTGTATCACATATATCCAGGGCCAAATGTGGATTTGAAACCCTGACCGTAGTGGCCATGCAGACTGTGAGGGTGCATCGCAGAACGCTTGGCCACCGTGGCTGGCTATCGACTTTCTCCTCAAGAGAGTGGATATTAGTATCTACACGGTCGGAGAGGGCAGATATAGCTCCTCCATTCTCTGAAATTCTCGTCATGTTTTCTGAGATACCATGAATTGCTACGTCATGCCGTTCCTGAACTAGTCGCGCAACCCAGCCAGATTATTGTTAATAACCTGAACAGTGTTACTTTTCGCCTCCCTGCACTGCTCAGAGACCTTGATAAGTTCAGACTGGACTGATGCATTTTGCACTCCCATCCTTGCTTTTAATTCCTGGACCGAAGCATTCTGCGCTTCCATACCTGCTTTAAATTCCTGAACTGAAGCATTCTGGGCTTCCATTATGGAACCTACTTCTGCTTTCATTTTTGCTTTCAGTTCCCTCATGAAAGCCGTGTCACTTAGAGTCATATCAGACACGCGCACGGTTCTAGTAACACCGGTTGAACTAGTTTGCAAAGTCTCAGAAACCGGAATATTAGTATGCGGTTCGTTTTGTTCGCCACTGCCATCACTTCCGGTCGCGTCCACGTTTAAACTAGTCGCGTTTTCAATGGGAACGCGGCAGTCTGTATTCGCTACTTTTTCCCTTTCTGTCGAAAGATCTAATCTAGACGACTTTTCACAGTCCTCACTTTGGTTTAATCGCCTAGAGCGAGTGGAAACGAACATCACAAGTAGTACAGCAACAAAAGTAAAAAACACAAGATTATCCTAACAAAAACCACGTAACGAAACACGAAGTGAAAACTTCACACGCTGTGGCTGTGCTATTTTTACAAAAACAATTAAGTAAAATAACCCATCCAAAATGACATGAAAAATACACTGAAACACACGAGTGCTGAAAACATAAAAGGAAATAGATTAATGCACGCTGCTAATATCACACATTCTCCTAATGGGAGGGAAATTTTTTTAAAAATATTCCTGCACACATGTAAAGCAAAAAACTATTTCATTGAACAGATGATCCGCTAGAAGAGTGAATCCCGGGAGGGTTGCCAGATAAAAGTAGGCCACTATACGAAATAAAACCTTAATTCTGGTAGGAGGTAAAAGCGGCTTGTTAATTTCAAATAACTGATTCTGGCAGCGAACTACCAGATAAAAGATGTTTGTTAAATTTCAAATCACGAATCCTGGATGGAAACCGCTAGATAAAAGAGCTGCAGTTGTTTAAAACTAACAAGTCCTAGCAAAAGGGATCCAAGATAAGAGATTTGCGCACGGAAATACATGAGATTTCCTCCGGGAAGCAGAGGGAAACCATAATAATAAAACGGATCTGAGGTTAAATTACAAACAAGGGAAAATTTAACTAAGCTGGTTTATTGCCAGTTCACATGGGAATGGGGGCAACACCTATTTTAGATACACAATAAAAGTGCATCCTACTAATTTACAAGGTACTAATTTTGTTCACACATCAAGAGGGGTCAGATAAGCAAAAAAGGAGATGTAAAACATAAAGAGGAGGATTGGATTAACAGATACAGGGATTAGCGAACATCGAGTTGTAGTAGCGAGACTGAATGTCGAAATTCCCAAATGCACCAAAAATAAACGAAAAATATATCTATTCAATAAAGCAAATAAAAAATCGCTTCACGCTTTCCTGAGTGATAGTCTCCAGTCTTTAAAAACTAAAAATGCGAGTGTAGATCAGTTGTGGCTAACTTTCAAAAACGTAATATCAGTAGCAATCGAGATATTTATACCAAATAAATTAATAAAAGAGGGGGCTGACACCCCGTGGTACACAAAACAGATCAGATCATTGTTGCAGAAACAAAGAAAAACGCATGCAAAATTTAAAAAGACACAGAATCCACAAGACTGGCAATCTTTTACTGAAACTCGCAACCTAGCGCGGACTTCAATGCGAGAAGCCTATAGTAGTTCTGGTCATATGTAAAGTACACTAGCGACAAAACACAAACAATACCTTCACTACGCGATAGCAATGGTAATACTACCGATGACAGTACTTCTAAGGCAGAATTACTAAATACAGCTTTCCGAAATTCGTTCACCAAAGAAGACGAAGTGAACACTCCAGTATTCAATCCAAGAACAGCTGCCAGCATGCGAAACTTAGAAGTAGATGTTCCTGGAGTAGTAAAACAACTTAAGTCTCTAAACAAAAACAAATCTTCCGGGCCAGATTGTATACCAACTAGATTCCTCTCAGAGTATGCTGATGCAATAGCTCCGTACTTAGCTATAATTTACAACCGATCACTCAGCGAAAGATCCGTACCCAAAGACTGGAAAGTTGCCCAAGTTACTCCAATATTCAAGAAAGGCAATAGGAGTGATCCCCAAAATTACAGGCCATTCTCATTGACGTCGATATGCGGTAGTATTTTGGAACGTATACTTTGTTCGAATATTATGAACTACCTAGAAGAGAACGACCTGTTAACCAATAGTCAACACGGATTCAGAAAGTATCACTCTTGCGAAACACAGCTTGCCCTTTATTCACATGAAGTGTTACGTGCCATCGACAAGGGATCTCAAATCGATTCCATATTTCTGGATTTCAGGAAGGCTTTTGACACTGTACCCTACAAGCGGCTTCTTATGAAATTGCGTGCCTATGGAATATCTCCCCAATTGTGCGATTGGATTCACGATTTCCTATCAGAAAGGACACAGTTCGTTGTAATTGACGGCAAGTCATCGAGTAAAACACAAGCGATATCTGGCGTTCCACAGGGAAGCGTTATAGGTTCCCTACTCTTCCTCGTGTTTATACACGATTTAGACTGTTCGCGGATGATGCTGTCGTTTATCGGTTAGTGAAGTCAACAGAGGATCAAAAGCAACTGCAAAGCGATTTAGACAAAATTTCTACATGGTGCGAAAATTGGCAATTGATACTAAATAAAGAAAAGTGTGAAGCAATACACATGACCACTAAGAGAAATCCGCTGAACTTCAATTACGCGATAAATCAGTCAAACCTTAAGGTCGCAAAATCTACCAAATACCTAGGAGTTACAATTACGAACAACTTTGACTGGAGAGAACACATAGAAAATATTGTGGGGAAAGCGAACCAAAGGTTACGTTTCATTGGCAGAACGCTTCGAAGATGCACCAGCTCCACTAAAGAGACTGCTTACATCACATTTGTGCATCATCTCATGAAGTACTGTTGCCCCTAGTGGGACCCTCACCAGGTGGGACTGACGGGAGACATTGAGTAGGTTCAGAGAAGGACAGCTCGTTTTGTTTTATCACGTTACGGTGTGAGGGGGGGAAGCGTCACGGAAATGTTGCACGAATTGGGGTGGAAATCATTAAAAGAAAGACGTTATTCATTGCGGCGTGATCTGTTTGTGAAGTTTCAAACGCCGACTTTTACTTCTGAATGTGAAAATATTTTGCTAGCACCAACCTACTTAGGGAGACATGACCATCCCATAAAATAAGAGAAATCAGATCGAAAACAGAACTATTTAGGTGTTCTTTCTTCCCGCGCGTTATTAGAGAATGGAACGGTAGAGAAAAGTTATGAAAGTAGTTAATGAACCCTCTGCCAGGCACTTAAATGTGATTTGCAGAGTATGTATGTAGATGTAGATTGGTAGGACATGGGACACAATCATTCACAAGAGCATAGCTGCGACACTTACTCTCACAGAAGACTGCGACATGAAACAGCACAATGCACAACCAGCCAAATCAGCCAAATTACGATATTCATAACCACGTGCACTCTGTTCCACTTCCAATATCTGGAAGGGGCCACTAAATTTCACACAAACCTTACACACGATTGAACTGATAAGAAGCCAGAAGGGCGCGGAAAGATATTACGGAAATAGTAAGAGGTAGCATTATTTCAACGCTTGAAGGACTGGAAAACGTCGAAAAAAGAATAGGTCTTCGTTTCACATGCCGTAACGGACACCAATCTAAAACTCACTAGTTATCATTTAGACATTTAACGTTTTAACAGAAATCAAGTCACACTGGACACATACACGAGAGGAACACGCCTAAAGCACACGTAACTTATTACTGCTCCAAAGCGTAGCATGGACCTACTTGTGGCTCACGATTTAGACCATACGAACAATTTACCTAAGTCGAAACCGGAAAGAGAGTGACGACGTTACTGCGATACGTACGAATCCTCGCGCCAAAGCTCCCAAAGAGCATGTCAGAGACATACCGTACTCGTGCAAAGTGTCTAGCTGAGTGTGCGAGGACGATCGGTGCACGCGCGACTAATAGCAGCGCCCCTAGTGGGAAGTGGCTGAACGAGGCGAGCGCAGCACGCAGTAGAAGCGTCTCACTCACACAGAGGGTAAGTACAGGGTGGGGAGCGTAACTACATGTCAATACAAGTTACTACTTTTAACTTATAGTCAATAAATCAATAAGTTTTTAAATTGAAAATAGAATCTAACAAGTGCAAAGCCTCTATAGCTTCAAAGGGAGGTGAGCAAACATTGAAATTAATGAAAAGAGGCAGAGAGCCATCTTTCGTCGGTACCCAGATAAGAGTTTACTGTTGTTAAAAAAGAAACCTTAATTTCAGAAGTAAAATTAGCAAAAGATCCTTGTGAACTACCGGCTACTCCCTGCTGATAAACCTTGTTCCCTGGCCCAAACTGAGAACTGACTTGGTTCAAATTACTCTAATAATAGGAAGTTAACAATACAGTGGACAATATACGTAGTAGCTCACACGAAATTACACACAGACATTAGTAAACAAGCCACCACAGTTAAAGTTATTTCATAAAGGTGGCTAAAGAAAAACATTTATGGACAACGAATATTAAACATAAAAAATGAAACTGAGTTTGTTCTCAGCACTGGTGAAAAACAATATTAAATAAAAAGGGGGAAGGTACTTGAAAACTACAATTCACAGGCAAGTCAAAATTATGCTGAACTTAACTTGTTTATTCAGATCGAAAGCAAGCAAAATGGGGATCCAATTTTGTTATTTGTTATGGTCTTCAGTCCGGATACTGGTTTGATGCAGCTCTCCACTTTACTTTATCCTGAGCAAGCCTTTTCATCTCCTCATAAGAACGGCAACCCACATCCATTTGAATCTGCTTACTATACGCGTCTCTTGGTCTCCCTCTGCGATTTTTACCCCACACACTTCCCTCCAATGCTAATTTTACGATTCCCCGATGTCTAAGAATGTGTCCTACCAAGCGATCCCTTCTTTTAGTGAGGATGTGCCATTCTTCTGTAGCACCACATTTCAAACGCCTCTATTCTTTTCCTGTCCACACTGCTTATCGTCCATGTTTCACTCCCGTACAAGGCAACACTCCACACAAATGCCTTCAGAAAATATTTCCTTACACTTAAATTAATATTCCATGTTAGCAAATTTAAAAAATGCTTTTCTCCCCATTGCCATTCTGCATTTTATATCCTCTGT
Source organism: Locusta migratoria (assembly GCA_026315105.1). Classification (NCBI taxonomy): domain Eukaryota; kingdom Metazoa; phylum Arthropoda; class Insecta; order Orthoptera; family Acrididae; genus Locusta; species Locusta migratoria. The sequence goes on along the minus strand of CM048746.1, from coordinate 2,473,331 downwards.
ACTGCGACCATCGCATGTTATTTTACTACCCAAGTAACAAAACTCAACTACCACCTTCATTGTTTCGTTACCTAATCTAATTCCTTCAGCATCGCCTGATTTTCTAAGACTGCATTCCATTATTTTTGTTTTGCTCTTGTTAATGTTCATTTTATACCATAGCTTCAACACACTGTCCATTCCATTCAACTGCTCTTCCAGGTCCTTTGCTGTCTCTGACAGAATTACAATGTCATCAGCAAAACGCAATGTTTTTAATTCTTCACCCTGAACTTTAAATCCTACTCCAAATTTCTCCTTGCTTTTCTTTACAGCTTGCTCAATGTACAAATTGAATAACAATGGAGAAAGGCTACAACCCTGTCTTACTCCCTTCCCAACTGATGCTTCCCTTTCATGCCCCTCGAGTCTAATAACTGCGGTCTGGCTTTTGTACAAGTTGTAAATAACTCTCTTTTCCCTATATTTTACCCCTGCTGACTTCAGAATTTGGAAGAGTGTATTCCAGTCACATTGTCAAATGCTTTCTCCAAATCTACAAAAGCTAAAAATGTAGGTTTGCCCTTCCTTAATCTATCTTCTAAGATAAGACTTAAAGTGAGTATTGCCTCCCGGGTTCCTATGTTCCTCCTGAATTCAAACTGATCTCCGAGGTCAGCTTCTACCAGCTTTTCCATTCTCCTGTAGATAATTCGTGTTAAAATTTTGCAACCATGACTTATTAAACTGATGGTTCTGTAGTTTTCACACCTGTCTGCACCTGCTTTCTTTGGAATGGGGATTATTACATTTTTCTTAAAGTCTGAGGGTATTTCGCCTGTCTCATACATCCTACATACCAGTTCAAATAGTCTCGTCACGGCTGGCTCTCCCAGAGACTTTAGTAGCTCTGAGGGTATGTCATCTACTCCTGGGGCCTTGTTCTGACCTAGGTCTTTCAAGCCTCTGTCAAATTCATCTCTCAGTATGGTATCTCCTATTTCATCTTGATCCACTCCCTCTTTCCTTCGTACAACATCGTCTCTAAGTTCATTTCCTTTGTAGAGCTGCTCTATGTACTCTTTCCAGCTTTGAGCTTTCCCTTCTTTGCTGAGAACTGGTTTTCCATCAGTGTCCTTGATATTCATAGAGCTGTTTTTCTTATCTCCAAATGTTTCTTTTATTTTCCTGTAGGCTGTATCTACTTTTCCCCTATTTATACATTCTTCTACGTCCTTGCATTTGCCTTCTAGCCACTCCTGCTTAGCCATTTTGCACTTCCTGTCAATCTCATTTCTTAGTCGTCTGTACTCCATTTTGCCTGTTTCATTTACTGCATTTTTATCTTTTCTCCTTTCATCGATTAAATTTAGTATCTCCTGTGATATCCAAGGATTTTTTGTGGGTCTTGCCTTCCTACCTATTTTGTCCTCTGCTGCCTTCACTATTTCATCTCTCAATGCTACCCATTCCTCTTCTACTGTTTTATTTCCCCCTGTTTCTGTCAATTGTTGCCTAAATCGCCCTCTGAAATTCTCCGGAACCTCACTTTCCTTCAATTTATCCAGGTCCCATCTCCTTATTTTCCTTCCTTGTTGTAGTTTCTTCAGTTTCAGCCTACAGTTCATGACTAACAAGTTATGGTCAGAGTCTATATCTGCCCCTGGGTATGCCTTACAGTTTATAAACTGGTTCCGGAATCTATGTCTTACCATTATAAAATCTATCTGATACCTTACGGTGTCTCCTGGTCTCTTCCACGTATACAACCTCCTTTTGTGATTCTTAAACCACGTGTTTGTTACAATTAAATCATGTTCCGTCCAAAATTCTACCAGGCGACTTCCTCTTTCTTTCCTCCTGCTCAGTCCATATTCACCTACTATTTTCCTTCTCTTCCTTTTCCTACTACCGAATTCCAGTCTCCCATCGCAATTAAGTTTTCCTCTCCCTTAACTGTTTGAATAATTTCCTTTAGTTCCTCATATATTTCTTCGATCTCCTCATCATCGGCAGAGCTAGTTGGCATATGGCATATAAACCTGTACTATTTTACCTCCGGAATATTTTACCCGAGAGAATGCCATCATCATATGTTCATACAGTAGAGCTGCATGTCCTCGGGAAGAGTAACAGCTGTAGTTTCCCCTTGCTTTCAGCCGCTCGCAGTAGCTGTGTGGGAAAGCCACATTAGCTGATGTTACAAGGCCAGCTCAGTCAATCATCCAGACTGTTGCCCCTGTAACTACTGAAAAGGCTGCTGCTCCTCTTCAGGAACCACATGTTTGTCTGGCCTCTCCACAGATACTCCTCCGCTGTGGTTGCACCTACGATACGACTACCTGCATCGTTGAGTCACGCAAGCCACCCCACCTCGGCAATGTCTGTGGTTCATGGGAGTGGCCAATTTTGTTAATACAATGAAAATGTATCCCACTGAAATAGTGTACTTAAGTTAACCTACCTTACACAGGTGATGCCCAGCATTGAATTTAACAATAGATTACAAAGAAGTTCACACTACTGGGGGAGGATTTACAAACAACACTCACTCGCTCACACACACACAGTGCAACAGCGAAACTCACCAAAATCATCGTGCTGAAGCGAGGCAGAAGAAGGCGCCGCTATCGTAGGCGAAATTCAGCAAATCCTGAGGTATTACATAATACAATATACAATAAAACTACGCAGATAGCTCTGGTCTGTCGTACGTGATTTGAGTTGGTGCGTGAGTATAGCCAAGTTAAGTTGCATCTAGATTGGACCACGCCAAAGTCGACACAGGGTACGTTACATGATCGCACTCCACTGAAGGTGAAGTGGTTAAAAATCGAATTCATTACACAAAATCACGGTGGACCCTTAAGATGCAATTTGAGGCTAAACTATGTAGGCACTGGTTTTATGAGAAGTGGCATGAATTCAAGTGACTAGTTGCAAACCCCTGAAGTTGGAATCGGACCCACGTGGTTCTGAAAACCGATAAAAATGTATAACTTCAATTTCCGAAAAATAAAAATAAAAACTATGGCATGAAACCCCTAGAAATGTTGAGAATTACATAAAGAAGCTATGAAATGCAGCTACATGCGATAGGGAGCGATTACAGAGACGGATGAAGTCTGGTCTCAAAACCCAGAAAAGTGAAAAAATTACAAAGACAGAAAAGTGTGAACAAAAACCATGGCACCCAACCTATAGAAATGTATAGAATTTCATAAGCAAGCTATTGAAGGATGTTGTACAAGGCTTGGGGAGAATAATGACCAAGACTGAGTGCATACTACAGGTTCGGAGAAGAAACAGCAAAATTAAAATAGGTGGGGAGAGAAGATTGCGAAATGTTAGTGGAAATCAGAAGGATACACACATAGACACTCGCCTGATGGGCATGGAACAAACAATAGTGGAAGCTAAGAATCGGCAACATGGAACACATATCACTCATGAAAGGAAATGATAAGAAAAATTTTACATGCATTGTACAAAAATGAACATATGGACCGTTAGAAATCGGGCCCACTAAGCTAGAGGGATTCTACACCGAGTTCCTACCCCGCCACATATTCACAAAAGGTTTGAATATACCAGGCCATTATCAAACTGCAACTAGTACCACATACACCACGTTTATCCGTTGGAAATCACTGGATTGAAAAATTAGAACACATTTCTGTGCATGATTGGAAGGAACATTCCAAAAAAATAAAGCTAAGTTCAAGAGTCTAAGTTAAACATGCTAGACAACAAATCACTATCATCTCCGTAGCCACAAGAGCAGAACCAACCTAACCTCACCACGATCCCAACACTAAGTGACCACCGAGTGGCCATGTGACGGGAAAGCTACCGAAAACTGGGCAAAACCCATGATAATAGTGGTGGGGGGGAGAGGAGATTATGAGACTTGCCCTGGAGAAGGCTCGTTGACTACCTTGTAACCAAAGGGTGTTGAAATCTCTTTGGTTGCATCAGCAGCAGGGGATGGTAACGACTAACTATCGACTCTTAGCCAGAGAGAACCATGCAAAGTGAGCTATTACCACCCACATTCTCACGGCCATTAGATTCTCTCACATCCACTTAAAAGTAAAACATGTACACATTCTCACAGGGACAATAATAAATTATTAAGATAAAAGAATCCTAGCAATATTAACTAACACTTCAGAAACTAATATTTTAAAACACGAAATAAAACTCTATTCCTCATGCCTTGAAAAGAGTGGGGTTCTAATTTTAACAAAATGCTAATCAAGCGAGATCAAATAAATTACAATTTTATAAAAAATGTATGGAAGACTACAGATGGTCTTCTTTCAAGACTTACTACAGTTAAGTGAATTAATTAGGTTTACCACTCCAAGGATATATACTCATAAACTATGCATGCTTCCCGTTGTTAAATTTTTTGTCATTTTTTGTAACAATGTTACCCAATTTTAAAATTGCCTCATTTCAGTTCATGTATGACAAATATTTAAAAAGTTATGTACATAGAAATATGTACTTGTAACAATAAAGTGATATGTTAAATAATCATTCAGTCTAGAGCTTTCATAGATAGAAGATTTTGAAGTTAACACTAAATGAAGCTCTAGGCGAGAGAGAGGGAAGGGAGGAAATTTACATAGAGAGGGTTGGGGGTATTAATGTAGAGTGTGATGAGGAGGTGGAGAGAGAGGAGGCGAACATGCAGAGAAAGAGGGGCGAAGCACAATTGAATGGAAAAAGAGAGAGAGGAGATGATATTGTGAGGGGGAGGTAGACAGAGAGGAGAGAGGAGGGATGTACAAAGAGAGGAAGAGCAAAGAGAGGGCCATAGAGGGAGGGGGTCAGAGGAAAGGAAATAATGGATTCACAGAGCAAATGAAATTACATGTATTATAAATGTGTGCTTTCTCTTCTCTTTCCTTTTCATTTAATATACAACAACGCACAGCGTTGTATTACCGGATACATTTAGAAGACCATAAAACAAGTGTCCCCACGTCTACCGATCATAATGCATTCCATCCACTCTCTGACTAAAAAACATCTACACCACTGGCCAGAGATGTGCGATGTATCACCTTGAATCGATGTCTACCAATGGCTCTTGACAGGCAGGTTCAATTTTGTGTGCTAATACCAAAGAAAATTTATTTTCTTTTTTTGCAGGGAAGGCTCCTCGTTCAGCAAGTGCCTGATGTACAACGACACGTATGTGAGGCAGCTGAACAGCGCCAGAGAAACGGTGAAGTGCCAGCACGGCTGGGAGTACGACGACTCGTGGTTCTCGTTGACAGCACCCTCACAGATGGGCTGGGTCTGCGACAACCAGCAGGTCGTCAATGATGTCCTGTTCTACTCACAAAACATTGGAGTGGCTTTAGGTTTACTCTTTGGCTATATAGGCGACATGTAAGGAACTATTGTTTTTATTTGTCATTTCATCCTAAAGTTTCATTATTATAGTGTGTGTATGCCTCCGAACAACAGGTAGATCCTAGAAAAAACCAGGAATTTTTTTCATCCTGGATGCCGACGACTTAGCTGTGGTGGCAGGTATGATTGAAAGGTTGCAGACCAATAATTCAGAACTAGATCATAGAGATAAAAGATGTTACGATTATGATATTACTGAAACAAGAAGTTTAACGCACTGCGAACAATTTTATACAAATTTTATTCCAAATATAGTTTCCCGTCTGTAAGTAGCATTGTTAAAAATGGCGCATAGATGCTACAATGTAAATCTATGGTGTTGGCCCTGTAACTGTATTTTTATTTTTTCATTTTGCGCTTCCATATGAAAAGTCTGAACACAAGTGCATTTCTGGTGCTAAGCCCAAAACAATCCCGTTATTTGGATGATTTGCAGTCAAGTAGCCCCGTAATCTGACAACTGACCAAATCTTTTATATAGTATATCATCCGCTGGTACAGGGGATGCTGTATTCTTATTTTGTACTGTTTGTCCATTCCATATTGGTTTGCCAGGGCTCCTCTTCCCAGCAAACATGAATCCATCTGCAATGTCAAATTAGAGAAATCCCTCACACTTTTGTTCAATAATTGGCCTTCAACACCTGCTCTTGCTTGTTATAAGCAGTTTGTCTCGTATAAGAAAAAAATCGGAAGAAAGTCCGACACGGGTAATGTTGAAATGTTAGTAAAGCTTATGGTACTTAACTTCGGGGAGATCAGTTCCTAAGCTTACAAACTACTTATGAACTGCCTAATTCTAAAGACAGCACAAACATCCATGCACGAGGGGGGAAGATTCGAACCCCCGATGAGGAACGGCCTCGCACATCGTAGCATTGCGCCTCAATGCTCTCGGCCACTCCGCTGCGGAACTAGTAATGCAAGATTCTGATTATTGTGAAACTTTTCATAAAACACAATGAAATGTCACTGTATATGAGAGTTGAAATGTTGGTTGCAAGCCCAATGTTGCATGAGAGAAACATTGTGAAATAAAGAGTTAAACATATTAAGTCACCGGCCGCAGTGGCCGAGGGGACTGAGGCGCTCCAGTCATGGTCTGCACGGCCACTATGGTCGGGAGTTCGAATACCCCCTCAGGCATGGATACTTGTGCCTTCCTTAGGATAAGCTAGTTGATAAGTAGTTTTTAAATTTAGGGACTGATGACCCCGTAGTTAAGTCCCATAAGGTATAGAAACATTTGAACATATTAAGTCCTGTGACTTCAGTAATGTCCGTAGAGTCGCACAATTAGTGTAAGTAATGATATTCTGTTTAAAGCTGAAGCACTGGCAGTGGACCACAGCAAGTGGTGGGAGCAGCTGCCAAATAGTCCGGCTGTAGCAAGTTACACCGGGGGTTTGTCCGGAAAAGGCCCATGCATTGTACTCAAAACTAATGAGGGCTGTTAGCCGAGCATTTTCTAAGGGGTGTCAGGAGAACATCTGTGAGTTCCACACTCCAGGCATCCAGAATAAAATAAAATAAACTATAAAACTGTTCACGATCAACAATTAAAAACTCTACAATGTCGAAATAATTATGCACATCTCATGAGTCTAAAAATAAGTTCCATATCTGATAAATTACAAATTTTGTAGGCTATCATAGCAAAATAAAGAAAAATTGAGATTAATACAACGATCTTTTGACATTGTCATGCAGTTTCAACAAACTCTGCTTTAGATTATAGCTTATTGTCTCTAGGTGTCATCTTGAAAGTGTCACACTTGTATATATTTATTTAATGAGTGATTTCAACTGATATAAATTAATAATGGAAAAATAAACAGATCATAGTTTCCACAGTAACACTGAAAATGCAAGCAGCATGATTTACTTCTCGTGTATTCAATATGGTGTGTCGATTTATTGTACAATTCCCCAGTAATGTATGTAAATATTGTGTGGTATGAGCGGTCAAGTTCATGAAAGCTGGTGTCTGTTTAATTAAGATTTTATCAAATACTAATGAACAGACACTTTTTGTATTAAATAATCTTATATTAGTAAGAAAGTCGTTTTCAGATGATCAGTTTTTACTTAAAGGAACGCCATGTCTAGTCTTGGGAGAAGAAGGACCCTCCTGGATGATAGGAGTGATTCAATCAGGGAGAGCGTAAAGATTTGCGCAGTGAAAGGTCACTTCTCGGGACTCTAATTTGACGAGAGCAAGTGAACGCCAGTGCAGCTGATAGGCGTTTATAATTTTATACAACTTACGAGTATGAATGTGGTGTTCGGGAAACTTAAACTAGTTTCAGCTGTTGAAATATGTTGATTGCTCACGAAATATACAGAGTTTTATGTGTTCTTTAAAATTTTACTTAGTTGTGGGAACGTGCTAACAGTTTGTTATCGCCGACATGCAACTGTTTAACAATTTTATTCAATTTATGATTTTTATTTCATCTGACCACTTCCAGTAAAGAAACAATTATTGAAGTAAATCTTTGACTTTGAGTACCTCACTTGCAAGCGTTAGAATAAAATCCTTTTCATTAATGAACCAGTTGTTTAATGTAATATTTCTTATTTGTTTCGCAAACTCCAGCCAATGCATAGAGCATCTGCAACTACGCAGGTAAAAGATTATATTTGCAATTAAGGTAGTTGCTGAGCATGAAAGTACACATATACGGTTCGACCCCAAGATAACTTTGAGCCAAACTTCTCAATCAGAACAATACATATCGCAATAGCTAGTTTCATGCAAGGTATAGTCACACTTACTTGAATCTTCACTGTGATAAATGCAGTATAGGAAACCGCGTAAACTCACAGTGCCTAACAACGAGGAAGAATATTAGAATATGTGGACCGTTTCAAGAAAGTACAGAGTGAACCAGCTAAGATGGTGGGCTCTAGTATATACACGGGAGAAGCAATGTTACCTAAGAGACTCATAGGTTCGGCACTAGAGGGCAGGCAGCATCGACGAACACCAAGGAGAAAGTATTTGTGTTTGCTCAAGATTGATTTTGAAGGAACAGGCTTCATTTCAGTCGAGGCATTAATATTAGCATTGAATAGTGGGTCTTTGTGGGATTTTGTAAGGGTACTATGCTCCAGACTGCACGCTAAAGGCATAATCAGTTTCAGATGATGATGGGAGAAATCCTGGAAATACCTGGGAATTTTTAAAAAAAATTTCAGAATTTTTCATGTTATTTTCCATTGTTATTTTGACTGTAAAGAACTTAACATTATCCCGCTACTGCAGATGAATAGTGCAGCAGTAAAACATAAACGAGCGAAGAATACCAGAATAAAATTTTATTTGACAAGACAATGCCTTATCTACAATAATAAAACAAGCGTCTGCCAATAGCAAAACGCGTTAAAGTCCTTAGGACGAAGACTTTGTAGTACTTCATAACAACAAACTATACCCGGGCCGCTGAAACATTGCACTTGACGTTTCGCTTTACGGCGAGTTACGTTGGCTACACTGGTTTAGCGACGTTGCTACACTAGCCTCTATACACACAGCAGACGAAAGGGTTTTCAGTTGCATCTCGTAAATGTAAGCTATTGAGCTATAAAAGTGCATATAATAATTCGTTCTTGAGCAGCAATTAATTACCGGCATATTAATGAAGACCAGAGCACAACAATGCACACGCTTTCAATAACGGAGCAAAGCAATATAGAAAATAAACATTGGATCACGACAGATACGAAGTAAACAATAATCAAGATAGTAACTTCTCTGTCTACGTTTTATAATCACAATGCTTTTCACTCACCAATTTACTGTGACAATGGTACAATTACATCCAGCTCCCGATCTTCACTGTTGTTGTCACTGCCAAAATCGTCATCACCAAGACAAATCATTAACTGTTCATGATCCCTTCCATTGTTTGCGCTGCCCGAATCAGTTTTTCAACGTACTCGACCCCCCCCCCCCCCAAGATACAGCCTCCACATTGGCAACAGCTTCATGCAACAGCTTTTCCACCTCTGTTGTTCCTTAGGTAATTCTTCTCGTCACCCAATACCAATTTTATAAGTTTAAAACGGCAGTGAAATGGGAGCAGATTTATTTCATTGTGACGCTGCTCCTTTGCGATTTCGTCTACTGCATATGTGGATGTAATAGTCTTATTTCCTTTCACGAGCGAATATAAAAGAAGTTTTGACATTGACATATCTGCAGCAATAATTCTTTCTTGTAACCACTGTACCATAACGTCTTTCCGATCGTTTGAAGCGAGAATGAACTTCCTGCTCGAAGCATAAGCTTCGAAGTTTTTATTCGTACTAAATTGAGAGCCTACTCAGAATACGTCACTAGAGAAACGTCTTTTGGTGACATTATCCAATTACTTGAACTCGGAAAGTCAAGTTGAATCACTCACAGTAAAATAAATCGCAGCGAAACAAGCACACACGACATAAACACGTAGTAAACATGATAGGCAACTTTGTTTACGGTAGCACTGAATGAAGCCGGCAACGCGGGAACTGTGACGTCACGGCACGTGATCACTGGAAGTGTTTATCGCGCTGTGATTGGATCGTTCCTAGTGACTAGCACCTCGCGCTTCTTGCTCTTCACTTGTTATTTGTAAATGTGAAGTGCAAAGGTTCAGCGGTCCGGGTATACTTTCGATGATATGTTTACATTTCTAACAGTGTAAGGAGTCAAGTTTTCCTCGCTGTCATTTCCTGCATATTCCGACCTCACAATCACATTCTACTCGTCTAGACAAATGTTTTGAATATAAACTCGATGGGGTAGGGACATTTTCAATGATGTTCGAGCCCCGGTTCCTGCGCACAATTTTAATCTGCAGGAAGTTTCATATCAGCGCACACTCCGCTGCAGAGTGAAAGTTTCATTCTGGAGCCATACAGTATTTTAAAACACACTATCCCATTGGTATGAGGTGTAGAATGAGAGTGTGGAAGGACGAGTAGTTTGGAAGGGGGATTAGAGATCATTAGAGAAGGGGGAGGGGAAGATAGAAAGAGTTAACAGGAATGAACAGGTGGGGTTTAACAGCTTTAAGATAATTGCAAAATGACATCTACAGCATAGCTATTTATTTTTTATCTCAATGCTACCGGTTTCGCTTAGTTTACTGTTTTAAAGCGTTACCAGAGTTTAGCTAGTAGCTTGACATGTCATAATACAAAATTGAAAAATTAATATTTGTCATCATACTGAACTTCTTATCGATATTTTCACAGTGGCTGACTGTAGCAGCCAAAGTTACGTATGATGACAAATATTCGTTTCGTTTTGTATTATGTTAAGCTATTAGCTAAGCTCTGCTAACGCTTGAAAATTGTAAACTAACCGAACCAGTATCATTGAGATAAAAAATAAACAGCTATGGTCAATATGTCATTTTGTAATTAGAGTTAAGAAGGATGAGGGACACAGAGGGCTGTGGAGAAGAACTGACATTGAAATTAAAGAAATCGCACTGACGTGTTTTACCGCCCACTTTAGATTTTTGCAAACATTTTGGACCAATATAATAATCTAAATAATAAAAAATTAATTAATTAGAGCGTCTGAAAATCTTTTAGGAAAAAAATCAGGTAGTGGCAGGTTCCGAACCACCGACCTTTAGCATTATAGTCCAACGCCTTGCCCACTACACTACGGGTATCAACCATAACATCAGTCATTAATCTGATACTATCGATGGCCGTAGTTAACTGATGCTAATATGGCATTTGTAGACACTAGATTATTATTTATCGTACTAAGAGCGATGTATTTTTGTTAAATCTTCAGTGCACCATTGCTTTGAAATGACAATGTGTAAGTTACAATAAGAAAATCATCAAATATGCAACGCAAGATGGCGTATGCCAGAGAGAGTTCTGCACGAGGAATGTCACGTGACATCTCCGAACGGATAGTTTTCGTTAATTCAATGGAGGGTGTCAAATCTCCGTTATTTTTGCAAATATGTACCAAACGATACGAGATATGAAAAAAACATAAGGGAGCTAAGTTGTAGAGAATTTTTACCTCTACCAATTAAGTTATTCAATTTTCGTGCCAGATGAACGGTTCGTTTGCAATTACAATTATATTACAAACGGCTTTTTTTGGTATTACTACCGTATATTTTGTCTGAAAAATTTGAAAAAGGGAGGTTCTGGTCTCTGGCGGCCTACAATCACGTCTGTAAAATTTTGTGCTGATCGGTTGAACGGTTCGTATTGAAAACAGGGAACACGTTACGGACAGACAGATGGACATACATACATCCCAAAATCGGTGTTATTTTTGCAAATAACTTTGAAACGCTACGAGATAAAATAAAAACATAAGAGAGCAAAGATGTAGAGAATTTTCTTCTATAAAAATTGGGTTATTCAATTTTCGAGTCAGATGAAAAGTTAAGCCGTTATTTTCATTTAAATTTCGAGCTGTCACAAGACGATCGCAAAGGCCCACTATTAGTGCTGCTACCGTAACCTAAAGCGGGCCAATAGAAGGTTTGAATGCCCTATCAACAGTGTTGTATTAGATACCAAACTGAAATAAATTATCAATTAACGCCAATTACTAAGCGTAATCCTATTAAATATGTAAGTGGAGTATCAGCTAATCAGTGAGGGCAGCCAGCGCTTGTTATTGTCCTGGTCTCTCTCGGTGCCAGGTACGGCCGTCGCCCGCAGCTGCTGCTGTGCTTGTCCGCCCACGCTGTCAGCAGGCTGCTCGTGGTGCTCACCCCACACCTGTTGCCGCTCTTCATCCTGGCTGAGGCCCTCGTCTCAGCCAGCGCTGGGCCAACGATGGAGTCTGTTCTGTCTGTAGGTAAGTTGCAGGCATCATAGGTACTTTATTTAAAAGTCCTGATTACCGGTTACAATGACCTCGTCATCATCATTAGATACGTGTACTTCATTTACAAGGGAGCTGCATTTGTAGTCAAGCACTTGCATTCATTATCAAATGCCCACATTAAAATTTTTTACATGCAAACAGTGCTAGATATGAAACTTCCTGGCAGATTAAAATTGTGTGCTGGAACCGGGACTCGAACCCGGGGCCTTTGCCATTCGCGGACAAGGGACATCTACATCTACATACATACTCCACAATTCACCGTAAGGTGCGTGGCGGAGAATACACTCTACCACTACTAGGCATTTCCTTTCCTATTCCACTCCCAAATAGAACGAGGAAAAAAAGAATGCCGATATGCATCCGTACGAGCCCTAATTTCTCTTATCTTGTCTCTGTGATCACTACGCGAAGGAGGCAGCAAGATCCTACTACACTCAGCTTCAAATTCCGGACCTCTAAATTTACTCAACAGAAATTCACGAAAAGAACGTCGTCTTTCCTCCAGAGATCCCCAATTGAGTTGCCGGAACATTTCCGTGACACTTGCGCATTGGTGAACCTACCAGCAACTAATCTAGCTGCTCGCCTCTGAACTGCCTCTATGTCTTCCTTTAAACTGATCTACTGCGGGTCCCAAAAAACACTTGAGCAATACTCAAGACGTAGTCGTACAAGTGTTTTATACGTGGTCTCCTTTACAGGTGAAGTACATCTTCCCAAAACTATCCCAATAAACCGAAGTCGGCTGTCCGCCTTACTCAAAACTGTAGAGTGCTTGTAGAGATGTAGAGCGCTTGTTCGCGAAAAGCAAAGGTCCCAGGTTCGAGTCCCGGTTCTGGCACACAATTTTAATCTGCCAGGAAGTTTCATATCTGCGCACACTCCGCTGTAGAGTCAAAAGTTTCATAGTGCAAGATATCATTACAAACATAGTTACTTCATATTATGGATCACGGGAATCTCAGTAACGTTCTGTTGTTTACATTACCTTAGATTGTATGTAGTCAGTGCACAGTGTCATTAAACAACACAGTTACTGCATATAAATGTGGAATGACGCAGCTCTCCACCCTTCCAAGTATTTTATCATGCAGTAACTATTCAAACCTATGTCCATTGGAATTCACTTCGGCGCGGTGGAGCAGCCGAGCGGTCTAAAGTGTCTCGCTGCAGAGCGCGCGGTTGCTCGCCGTGGAGGTTCGAGTCCTCCCTGGGGCATGGGTGTGTGTGTTGTCCTTAGGTTAGTTTACGTTCGTTTAAGTAGTTTGTAAGCTACGGACTGATGACCACGCAGTTTGGTCTGATAGAATTACAAACATTTGAACATTTTTTTTTAATTCACTTTCTCTTGTGAAATAATCGTTCTCTATAAATACAACCCTACCTGCTCAATCTACTTCTCTGTATTAAGATATTAACAGTTCCTCATTGCTTCATGAGGACACCTATCTACAGATCCCTTCTTTTAGTAAAGTCATTCCTTGTATATTTTTTCTAGGTAATTCTGATCAGTGACCTCCTTATTACCTTGATTTCTACCTTCTTCATAAACCTGCAATGCCACATTTAGAATCATTGTATTTTCATCAGGACTGAATTATTCTTTGTTAATATGTGTAGATTATGACCCTCTTCATAATATATGTCATATTTATTATATACACATCAAAACATGTGTTACATCACACATCGAAAAAGTGAAGAAATTACCAAGAAATTCCATAAAGTATAAGGAACAACAGAGATAAAACTCTTTAAGACTATAAATCATAAAACAATCCACTGATGAACATATTGCATGATATATAGGGAGAAATATAACATGTAAAACGAGGCAGAACTTACATGGAACCCCAAGATAACATTGTAACGCTCTAAATGCACCATTCAGTACTTTGTGGAGGAATTTAAACGTTTGTGGCTTAATCCAGTTACATCTTTATTGGTGAGCTTAGATGGCTTCGTTTCGTCGCATATTGACAAGTAAAAAAAGAACGTATATGTCAACATTTTTATTAGAACATTTCTGAGCTGCCAGCTGACTCCAAAAGTCAATTTTTCTTCTTTTTATCATTCACTCTGGCTGGCAATGTTCGCCTTTTGCTGTGCTGTGAGAGGAACACGTTTCATTCTGATTCTAAACTGTTATACTATAATTGTTGAGTATCTTTGTAATCGACAGGGTTTCTTAATTAGGAAGTCTTCCAACTTTCTTTACGAAAAATTAAATAAAACCCATCTTTACGATTATTTTACTGTAGTTACATACAAGCTTACTGCAATTAACGCATATACAACGTCATAGTTGTCAACATACAAAATACTGTCAACATTTAAGTCCACCTTTTCTCAGAATGTGGTAAATTTAGCGCATGTCTCGACAGAGGATAATGGTTACTGAATACAAAGTTTCGTTTTCAGCGTATAACAGAATTTTCCACATAAAAGCCGAACGTTGCAAATCATGACATTTTTTGAAAAATAAATAAATAAATAAAATAAAATAAAAAAAACCAACGATTCGCTAAATTTTTCTAGAGGCCAGCTCCGGTTCGCTATTAAAATTGTGCATATAAACTGTAATATACCTCAAGCAAGACATGTATTCTAATGGTCAGAAAAATTACCACTTGTTTGGAATCAATAGAACACTTTTCACCACATGTCTCTGGCCTAGGTAGAAACCGGAAAGTATCCACCTTCCAGATCGCGATTCTGAGCACGATCTTTTCATATATGACTGCTTAGACACTGATGTAATAATTCGTAATCATCTTAAGATTAACAGCATAATGTCGGGAGAGATATTTTAGTATGCTGTATTGCCTCGAGGCTTTTCTATGTGACTTGAGTAATAACATGTTGTGGAAAACTGCTCTACTACAAATCCATAAAGGATAACAGTATAATGCGTTTGAAAAGGAATATAATGTCTTAAAACTGCGACTCGCATACTGTAGAGGTTTGTAAACGTTCTACAAGAGCAAATCTCACTGCAAAGGAAAACGTGACAGGAGGGTTACTTTGCTGACGACCATACATTAAAATTATGACACCATATATTACTACGTTTATATGAACTGTGAAAAATTTTTAAGCGATTCACTAAGAACATAAAAGTATCAGTATGATCGTATTGTTTACTGTAACTAGGATGGTTCATGGAAGAATGTAAATTTCTCTTCACAAATTCAATTAAAATGTATTTGTTTGCTACTAAGATTTGTTTGCTAATAAGACTATTATAAATTATGTAAATCAATGCTGTTGGGGAGTTTCTGGCTAAAGTTTATTTTAATTAGTGTATAAATAGAACAGCCTAAGCCTGACAGAATATGATGATATTGTGACATTACAGATACAGGGGGAAGCTGGTAGTTTCTATGTAAATAGGAAGTTTTGGTGTGATGTTGGGTTCCCCAGCCAGCCTGCTAACAGTTCGGACCTAGTGAATAGAATACAGGTTGCTAGGGAACCCTAATCTGTTGGGAAACAGGAAATCTGCGGTGGAGTATCCGAGCGGTCTAAGGCGCCAGGCTATGTAGCGTGCGGTTGTTCGCCGTTGGAGGTTCGAGTCCTCCCTGGGGCATGGGTGTGTGTGTGTGTGTGTGTGTGTGTGTGTGTGTGTTGTCCTTAGGTTAGTTTACCTTAGTTGAAGTAGTTTGTAAGCTACAGACTGATGACCACGATAGATTTACAAACATTTGATTTGGAAACGGTCTTGGATGAGTGAGGGCGGCTACCCTTATTGAAAATGAAATACAATATAGCCACACACATTATTCTAAAAATCCATTAATATCAGGGGAACATCATATGGCAAATATAATTATATGAATGGATTCAGGACACTTTGGGGAATCAAACGCCGTAATTACATAATATGACATTTTAATAATTATAATCACCTTTACTGCTGCTTATTACCTTTATTTAATTGTCCACTACAGCTGTTTCTCCGTATTTGGCATTGTCAAGTGGTTGTCTATTTGTTGCCAACATACACACAGCATCTGTACCGCTATATGATTTTAATAGGTACTTTCTTAGAAAGTCGTTTTTTAAATAATTGTTAAAATAATGACTTGTTTGACCGCTATTTTGATGCTGTGTGTTTGAATACATAGCATCATAGTGTTTAAACACATACAGGTAATGATCTCATGCTCTATTAAAGTTCATAAGAATTGAAAATAAACATTTGTTGTGATAAAATATCTATCTCAAAGACGAGCCTTCATCAAGTTAAGCATCTTGCCCACAGATGGCCCATCATCAGCAAAGAAAATATCGAAAAATTTTTAATTAAATTCTGGTGTTTTTTCTGGGAAATTTCGTGAAGATTAATTATTTCCCTCACTCAAATGAGACACTAGTAGAGCATTTATACAAGAAATGCAATTTTTATGGTAAAACTAAGTAAAGTTGAACTTACCCTAAAATTGGAAAAATTTACACTATTTATGCAGTTTTGTGACAGATATATCGCTCGACATCGTAAAAATTAAGTACATCTCTGTCCTAAATAACATACTAGGATATAATGTGCGCAGAGAAAGCAATCTTCATGGTAAAACAAAGTAAAGTTGAACTTAACTTAAATCGGAATATTTTACACTATATCTGCAGTTTTGTGACAGATATATCGCTTGAAATCGTAAAAATTAAGTAGATATCTATTCAAAATAACATACTAGTACATAATGAACGCAGATACTTTATGGTAAAAAAAGAAGTAATTTTCTTGTAGAAATATTGCTTAAAATCCATAAAGCAAACTTCCTCCAGCTATTTCCATTCATCAGAACCCCCAAATTAGTTTAAATAGATGAAAACAGCTGTTATACAAGTAATACTCAAAGCTAATAGCCTACATTTTGAGTGGTGTTGCTACATCATCTTTTAACTGCTACCCAGGCAAGAAATATATTGTGTTACACGTAATACGAAGTATTCCATAAGCAATAGCTGATGCCTATTGACATAACTTCCACGTATAATGATATGATTATATCAAAATACAAAATTTTTCGTAAAAATAAAGTGATGTTTATACTGTGAATATCGTAAAATCAGTGCCCAGACTTGTAATGTCAGTATCTGCCACCAACTTATAACCCTAACATAGCTATTAAACGCTGAAATTATTGCAAATAGCAGTATATAAACAAAAATCGCTAGACTGCAAAATCACGTAACCTTTTCGATCCAATAATTGCAGATAATCCACTCAAACAACGATATATATAATATTAAGTTTGTTAAAAGGGAGGCACTCATTGCTAGGAAATGTGTTATTTATTAATTAAGGGAAGCCATATATGGTAATAATATTTTGATTCCAAACAGCTGTTTTGCCAAAGTCACTACATCACAGAGAGAGTCATACTGCAATACCAAATACATTTCTATAATCGATATTTCGAAATAACAAAAATTGCATTAAAAAAAGTACAGCATATCACTTAATAAAGGAAGTAGTTCCCTGATGGCATTTTCCTTGCAGAATAACAGCTTTAATTCTACAACTAAGGTGGAAATAATTTCTTAACATGAAAAGTATTCTGTCAGTATTACTAGCACAATATGTAAACGAAAGTAATCACAATAGCATTTGCAGTAACATTGAGGACTCTTTTCCATTAGTACATTAACATAACCTGCAAAAAAAGTGCCAAGTACGATTTTAGTACTACACTATTAAACTTACAGTTTTCTTTACTGCATAATGTCAGACCCAGCTATATGCTAAATAAATAAGTCTCTTCGACCCAAATACCATAGTAGTACAGAATGTATGCACTAAACGTGATACTTATGTTTATAAAATTCGAAATCCAAAGAAATGTAGTATTACAATAATTTCTGCAAAGTAATTGTGAAATTAATCCCCATAATCCTTGAAGTAAACATCCTCAAGCCTAACAGATGGTAAAAAGTCGTGATATGTACTCTCTACATGAAGAGATTGCACACTATTGTTTATATTGAATATCACAGTGTTATCGTGAAGCTAATAGCTAAAAAACCGTGTATACAGTCTGCTATAGCTACTTCTAGACCTACCTATGCAAACAAGAATAATAAATTGCTGTAATAACAGTCAATGTGTTGTGGATATTGCATAACTTTAACAGGACAGTAACTATACTAGACACTCCCTGTCCAGGCACAAATAAGGCATAGAATTAAGTATTTTACACAGCAATGACTGAGGTAGGCCAAAGACGACTATTGCCCCAACATTAGTATCGCAGGTAAAGCAAATCAACAATCTGTGCTTTTAAAGGCAATATACAGTAAACTGATACTGGTAGTTGTAAAAATGTTGGAAGCAGGTATAAGAAAACATTGTCTTCTATATGAATGCATGTTAAATCGTAAACGGACGTCGAATATCCTTAAAGCAAGTACACCAATGCTAGTTTCAAACAAACAAAAATATGTGTAGAGATAATTTTTTGTATTTGTGAGTGAATGAAGGCCAAGTTAACTAACAAACTGATTACATTTACCCCACTGGTTTACTTTAAATCACAAACATCTGCATGGACAGATGCATTTGGATATATCAGACAGAGCACAGCACAACAGAGACAAGGCCTAGCAGAAGCCAGCCAGAAGACGACTTTGTTTCCCTGAAACGAACATTCCTATTCCTTATTAACATCCTCCAAGCCCAATATCCACTTAACCATACTTCTGAGCTTATTTCCACAGCAAACAGACACTGCAAATTTTGTCTACTAAGTATTGCCTGTGCAGAGGACCATACACATTCTAATGAATGACACACTCACTCACCATGATGAGGTAAATCTAATTTCCTGACGGCTAGGAAAGGAGGGAAGATTAGTGTTTAACGTCCCATCAACACCGTGATCACTAGAGTCGGAGCTTACGCTCGCATTGTTTGGGTAAGGATGGGAAAGGAAATCGGCCGTGCCCTTTGAAAGCAACCATCCTGGCATTTTCCTGGAGCGATTTATGCAGATTTTGGAAACCTAAATCTTGATGGCCGGAGGTGGATTTGAACCACCGTCCTCTCGAATACGAGTGCTGTGTGACTGGTTGAGGTCATGGGGCAATTTTACTGATGATGGTTGAATAAAATTGGAGAATATCAGCGATCCAATTAGCACAGTGACTGTGAATAAGTAGTGAAAAAGAATGTGCAGGGAAGATGATCTGCCAGCTCTCCATTGGCCGTACCTTTCTACAGTAACTGCTTGAAGTGACATAAAGAGCAATGAAACTAATCAGTGGATGATTCCAAAAAGCATTTTGGAGTGGGATATTACCTTTTACCCATAGGCAATCCAAAGGAAGAGTTTGGGTTTTGCGACATTTTCTTTACCACAATGAGCAATCAAACATACGTTAAACCATATCTATACACTCACGTTGGTGGAATTTAGTCGCTAATCTATTGAAGGGTAAATGAACCCTGTGCTTCTCTACCAAAGAACATTTTATACCACCACTATCATCTCCTGTAAATAACCGCTATGTGGTATATTCGTCACTACACAACACACAAAGCAGCTTATCAGGAAAGATGAATCTAAACATCAACCAACAGCTATTTGGTTCAGGACTGTGTTCTCTTGCAAAAACGATTAGCACATGCATCTTACATCTTATAAAATAGGCTGTATGTGTGTATCTATGTATGTATGTAGTTTGTTCCACATGTCCTCCTAAACTACTGGACCGATTTCGACCAATCTTGGTACAAATGTTTCTTAATATCAGGCAACAATTGATGTCAAGGTGAGACTCACCTACGACACATACGTAAGGAGATATGACGTCATAAACAATTAGATGCGCGAAAAACTGCTGCGTCAAACGACAATGCTGGACATTTTCTCCTAAACGACTGAACCGATTTCAGCCAAATTTGGTACACATATTTCGTACATGAGGTAACAACTGCTGTAGGAGTACAAACCACGTACGGCAGATGATGCAGGAGATATAACGTCATGAACAATAGGAATCGCAAAAAACTGCTACATAATGCGCCGAGATTTTATAATTACACTATATGAGAATGACAGTACTTGGCGACTAGCAATAAACTTTAAACATATTTTCTAACCTTTAGTAAACTTTTTCTCGCAGACAACCACATCAAAATAATGAAAGGAAAAAAGTTTCTTGCTTACTACTTTTCCGCTGTTCATGGAGTAAAAGTATGGCATTCGGTATAACGTTACAATTTATAATTTCTACACTCCTAATTGTACTCGCAGGACATTTTGCAGAAATAATACACACGTAATGCTGAATGTACGTTCGAAATTCTATCACAGTACGACACGTAGTTCATGAGGTATGAGGACATAAAGAGTAACATTCATGGAAAACCGCACCATCAAGCATCACGTTTTAATCTACTACTTCTTTACTACTAACCATATTCCCAACAGATTTTAACGACATACAGCACTTATACAAATCAATATATTCCTGCAAAATTTTAGAATTGTACAACATTATCTATACTAATAATAAATCTGTAAATGTAGGCCTAGCGCTGTTTGCTTCAAAGCTACTGGACGATTTTTCATGCAGTTTTCACAGGAAATAGGAGCGAAGATTGTTTCAAGATCTAGGCATGATTTCATCAAACTAGACCATCGTGTCTGTATTTTCATCTATTAGAAACCACTTCTCCAAAACTACTTCACAAATTCGCATGGGGTTTTCAAAGCTAACTTCAGGGGATCTTGGACAACATATAGACTTACTTTCATAAAAATCGGATCACGGAAAGAACAACATCACAATTTAAGTTTTTCATCGACAACCGTCATGTCTATTTTTCTCTTTCATCTCCAAAACTAATGGACGAATTTTCAGGGGTTTTTCACAGGAAAAGTGAGAGTATCTTCCAGTTAGAGAAACGCTTCATTTTACAAAATCGGATCAGAAAAAGTACGAAATCACAGTTTAAATATTTCTCTGAAAGCAATCCCATGTGTCTATTTGTAGAGAGTAATCACCAAAAGTACATTCATAGGGGTATCACAGAAAAAATAGTGAATATCCTGGGGCAACGTATAGGCTTCATTTAATCAAAATCAGATCAGGAAAATAAATGATATCGTAATTAGAAGTTTTAGTTGTATTTCATGGTTGGAAAGAATGGCATAATGCAGCAAAGAAGTAATAGATAATGCTGCGGGTGTTCGTGTGAAGGTCAGGGCAGCGATCGGTTTATTACCCTTTGAAAATACTACTTACTCTTTGACTTTTCAAATTTATCGTATTTCTGAATATCATTTTCATGGTTGCTATGTTCTACAAAATATGATTCAATGAATATAAAACTGATAAAATCCTCGCCGTGTTTAATCTGTATATTTAGATACTGATATCACAGTCTAACGTACATGTACAACTGTTATGGAAGATTAAGTCTCACGATTAGAGCGACAATAGCGCATCTAATGGAAAGCCAACCTTAACAAGAATAACAATTGTTTACAGTGATATTATTTATACTTCGTTAAGAAAATACTTATTCTTATTTCAGCTTTCCATGCCTCATCCCACTGTCCAGAGATATGAATGACCATGAAATAAATGTTTTAAATGGCGAATATAACTGATGTATGATGTTAGCTACATTATATTCATGAAGATATGCCTATTTGTAACACGTTTCGCAAACATATTAAAAAAAGCTACTGACACATTTTCATGGCTTTCACAAATTAGAGCTAAGATTGGGGCAACATATAGGCATGATTTCATCAAAATCAGACCACAGGACAAAGATATACCGTAATCTTAAGTGTTTTCAGTAACTGTCTGTTCATCTATTAGAAATACCTAATCTCCTAAACTACTTCACGGATTTGCATGGAGCAACTTCGTTTCATAAAAGTGGAATCAGGGAAATTGTTTTAGATGTAGGTTATGCTTGAAGTAGGTATTGCGTAGTACGGCAAACAAGCGATAGAGGCGCTGTATTGCACCAAAGAACTAATAAACACCGCTGCTGCATAGTAAGTATGGGGTAGTACAACAAGTAAGCGAGCCTATGTGATGGAATTAAGCAGTCTTATGTCTATGAATACCAACAAACATTGAACATAGTGTTACTGATTTCGCTTTTGTATTAAATACTTAACGACAGTTCTTTGCTTATTTTGGCACGTTTCACTTTTTGCATCGAACCTTTGTGAAGATACATCGTTTCTGACAATGACTTTTACTTACATTTGACATCTTTCAGAAGCTTCATCGTTTCGCTCAATGACTTTTACTTACATTTGACATCTTGGCTAGGGCAACTGAATTTATTGACAGAGCGATCCAACAAGGATTTTATTTTTACTGACTGAGGTCCAGAACCCTAAAAAGTCATGATACATACAGGCCTTCCTTCAACAACCGTTGCAAAGCACGGGCATATAAACTAGTTTATAATAAGATCAGTTGTGCTTGAAGAAGAAGAGATTAGACATACTGTACAAATAAAGAGGCAACAGTTCACACACTCAACCATCTGGTGATATATATTGAGCATACTGCTGTCAAGGGAATCTTGGAATCGGTGTGCATTACAGTACTGCTTCTTGTGATTGTAGCTCGCTTCTTGAGCATCAATATACATATTATTTCCTTCCTATCATATTGATATCTTGTTACTTTGTTTCTCTTTGTTAAAATGTTACTTGATGTACAGTAATGTTTTGAATGGAAACGACGCACACCACTGTTTTGTTTATGGTCGCTTGTTATTCCAAGCATGCTTTCATGCAGTTCCTAGCGTTCGAGGTCAAAGGTGTCCCCTGTGTCTTCAGCATCCATTTACTGCCAGAAATATGCACAGGACGAAATTTTGTGAGAGACATTTTCTTATTGCTCACATGTGAGCAACCGTGCTGCCAAACCTCAGTGTGCAAATTACACTTCACCCTGTGTGATCTATCTATATGTAACTTATTGCGATTTTTATATCGACTTTTAGTGCCTCAGATTGTCAACAAAGTGATGAACCGATATTCAGGAAAACTCTATGCAACCTAATTGGCATACGTCAAAGTGGGCAACTGGGGTGTGTCTTCAAACAAGCCCTCCCCTCAGGTGGCGCACAGTTCTTTCGTGAGCACGTGCGTGGCGATCATGGGGCCCCAAGCTAATGCAGTCTTCCTTCTTTACTTCCCAGGCTGCATTTCCTTTCCCCCTCCCCGCCTTTCCTCTCCTCACTCCTTCCCCTCCCCACGGGGGGACTGATAACCTCAGTAGTTTAGTCCTCCCCCTATCCCAACCAAACAAATCAACCCAATCCACACAAGTGCTACTAGCAAAGGCAATGGAGTACACATAGAACCACATAAAAGTGCACACAGTCCTCAGATAAACTTGACAGATGCAGTGATGAGATGTTCTCGAATTCCAGGAGATATCCAGTTTTGCCCCTGTAAACGACCTCTTTCATGGCTCTAACAATTATCTCTGATCCTTCTGCAAGGTCATCTAAGTACTGGCATTTAGAGAGTATTATCTCACTTCTTATTTCACTAATGATGGGGT
This sequence comes from Locusta migratoria, assembly GCA_026315105.1. Taxonomy (NCBI): domain Eukaryota; kingdom Metazoa; phylum Arthropoda; class Insecta; order Orthoptera; family Acrididae; genus Locusta; species Locusta migratoria. The sequence continues at coordinate 2,449,501 of CM048746.1, read as the reverse complement.
TAGTAAAAGCCTCCTGGGACCATTTATATTGAGCGATATCATTAGAGCAGGAGTTCACTTCGGTCTTTTGTCACACAGGACATTCAATAACTTTATCTCCTTCAGATTTTAGTGTATTAAAAATCATTGGATATTGGCTATAATGAATGGAGCCACTGTCGAAGGGCTTCACGTCCATCGATTTAATAAACTTATGTCCCCCATTGGGATACCATAACATCATGATGATGCTCAAGATGCGAGCTACAATCACAAGAGACAGTTCTGTAATGCACACCCTTTCCAGGATTCCCTCAACAGCAATATGCTCAATATATATCACCAGTTGGTTCAGTGTGTGAACTGTTGTCTATTTGTATAGTATGTGTAATCTCTTCTTCTTCAATCACAAATGAGCTTATTATAAATGAATGTGCTAAACGTTTTTTGCAAGAGAACACAATCCTGAACCAAATACCTGTTGGATTATGCTTAGATCCATCTTTCCTGATAAGCTGCTTTGTGTGTTGTGTAGTGACGAATATACCACATAGCGGTTATTTACAGGAGATGATAGTGGTGGTATAAAATGTTCTTTGGTAGAGAAGCACAGTGTTCATTTAATCTTCAATAGATTAGCGACTAAATTCTACCAACGTGAGTGTATAGATATGGTTTAACGTATGTTTGGTTGCTCATTGTGGTAAAGAAAATGTCGCAAAACCCAAACTCTTCCTTTGGATTGCCTGTGGGTAAAAGGTAATATCCCACTCCAAAATGCTTTTTGGAATCATCCACTGATTAGTTTCATTGCTCTTTATGTCACTTCAAGCAGTTACTGTAGAAAGGTACGGCCAATGGAGAGCTGGCAGATCATCTTCCCTGCACATTCTTTTTCACTACTTATTCACAGTCACTGTGCTAATTGGATCGCTGATATTCTCCAATTTTATTCAACCATCATCAGTAAAATTGCCCCATGACCTCAACCAGTCACACACGGCACTCGTATTCGAGAGGACGGTGGTTCAAATCCACCTCCGGCCATCAAGATTTAGGTTTCCATAATCTGCATAAATCGCTCCAGGAAAATGCCAGGATGGTTGCTTTCAAAGGGCACGGCCGATTTCCTTTCCCATCCTTACCCAAACAATGCGAGCGTAAGCTCCGTCTCTAGTGATCACGGTGTTGATGGGACGTTAAACACTAATCTTCCTTCCTTTCCTAGCCGTCAGGAAATTAGATTTACCTCATCATGGTGAGTGAGTGTGTCATTCATTAGAATGTGTATGGTCCTCTGCACAGGCAATACTTAGTAGACGAAATCTGCAGTGTCTGTGTGCTGTGGAAAATAAGCTCAGAAGTATCATGTTTATATTGGGCTTGGAGGATGTCAATAAGGAATACATACATTCATTTCAAGGAAACAAAATCGTCTGATTATTGGCTTGTGCTAGGCCTTATCTCTGTTGTGCCGTGCTGTCTCTGATATATCCAAATACCTCTGTCCATGCTGATGTTTGTGATTTAAAGTAAACCAGTGGGGTAAATGTAATCAATTTGTTAGTGAACTTGGCCTTCATTCATTCACAAACACACATAGCGATATCTGCACACTTTTATTTTGTTTGAAACTAGCATTGGTGTACTTGCTTTAAGGATATTCGACGTCCGTTTAGGATTTAACACGCTTTCAGATAGAAGACAATGTTTTCTTATACCTACTTCCAACATTTTTACAACTACCAGTATCCGTTTACACTGTGCATTGCACATAAAAGGAACGGATTGTTGATTTGCTTTACCTGTGATACTAATATTGGGGCAATAGTCGTATTACGCCTACCTCAGTAAGTGCCGTGTAAATTCTTAATTCAATGCCTTGTTTGTACCTAGACAGGTAGTGTCTAGTGTAGTTACTCTCCTGTTAAAGTTGGACAATATCATCAACAAATTGTCTGGTATTACAGCAATTTATTATTCTTGTTTGCATATGTAGGTCTAGATGTAGCTGTGGGAAACTGTATACACCGTTTTTCAGCTATTAGCTTCACGATAACACTGTGATATTCAATATAAACAATAGTGTGCATTCTCCTCGTGTAGAGAGTACATATCCCGACTTTTTACCATCTGTTGAGCTTGAGGCTGTTTACTTTAGGGATTTCAGGCATTAAGTTAACAATTACTTTGCAGTAATTATTGCATTATTACATTTTTGTAGTTAGAATTTTATAAACATAAGTATCACTTTTTGTGAATACATTCTGTACTACTATAGTATTTGGGTTGAAGGGACTTATTTATTTAGCATATTGCTGGGTCTGAAATTATGCAGTAAAGAAAACTGTAAGTTTCAAAATGTTCAAATATTTGCACAGTCTATGGGACTTAACTACGGGGTCATCAGTCCCTAAACTTACAAACTACTTATGAACTACTTACGAACTTGGACAGCACAAATATCCATGCCCGAGGGGGGATTCGAACCCCCGACCGTAGTGGCCGTGCAGACCGTGACTGGAGCGCCTTAGTCTCCTCGGCCACCACGGCCATCACTGTAAGTTTAACAATGTGTAACTAAAATCGTACTTGACATTTTTTTTGCAGGTTACGTTGATGTACTAATGCCATAAAGGTCACAACGTTGCTGCAAATGCTATTGTGATATTTAACTAGCGTCACTAACATGGGAAATCATTGAGTAAACTGAATAGGATTACTTTCTTTTACATATTGTGCTAATAATACTGACAGGATACTTTTCATGTTAAGAAATTATTTCCACCTTATTTGTAGAATTAAAGTTGTTATTCAGCAAGGAAAATGCCATCTGATGAGAACTGATTCTTTTATTAAGGTGATATCCAGTTACGGTTATAGAAATTCTTTGGTATTGCAGGATGACTCTCTCTGTGACTTAGTGTCTTTGGCAAAACAGGTGTTTGGAATCAAAATACTATTACCATATGTGGCTTCCCTTAATTAATAAATAACACCTTTCCTAGCAATGAGTGCCTCCCTTTTAACCAGCCTAAAGTTACATATATTGTTATTTGAGTGGATTATCTGAAAAGGCTAGTTTCGCAGTCTTGTGATTTTTTGTTATATATTACTATTTACAATATTTTCAGCGTTAATAGCTATGTTAGGGCTGGGAGATACTGACGTTAGAAGTGTGGGCACTTATTTCTCGAAATGCACAGTATAAACATCACTTTATTTTTTTACGAGAACATTTCGTATTTTTATATAATCATATCAATATATGTGGACTTTACGTCAATAGGCATCAGCTATTGCGTATGGAATACTTCCTATTACATGTGACACTATATACTTCTTATCTGGGTTGCAGTTAAAAGGTCATGTAGCAATTCCACTTCAAATTTAGGCTATTGGCATCGAATATTAATTTATCATGGCTGTTTTCATCCATTTAAACTAATGTTGGGGTTCTGATGAATGGAAATAGCTGGAGGAAGTTTGCTTTATGGATGTTAAGCACTATTTCTATAAGAAAATTTTTTCACTATAAAGATCGCTTTATCTGCGTCCATTCTCTACTAGTATGTTATTTTAGATGGAGATGTACTTAATTTGTACGATATCGAGCGATATATATGTCACAAAACTGCAGATACAGTGTAAAATGTGCCAATTTTAGGGTAAGTTCAACTTTACTTTGTTTTACCATAAAGATTGTTTTTTCTGCATATATTCTGTACCAGTATGTTATTTTGGATAGCGATCTACTTAATTTGTGCGATGTCAAGCAATGCATCTGTCACAAAACTGCAGATATAGTGTAAAATGTTCCGATTTTAGGGTAAGTTAAAGTTTACTTAGCTGTATTATAAAAATTGCATTTCCAGTATCCATGCTATACTAGTGTCTCATTTGAGTGAGGGATGTACTTAATCTTCACGAAATTTCACCGAAAAAACACCAGAATTTAATTAAAAATATTTCGAATTTTTTCTTTGCTGCTGATATGTCATCTATGGGCAAGATGCTAAACTTGATAAAGGCTCGTCTTTGGTATAGGTATTTTATCACAACAAATGTTTACTTTCAATTGTTATGAACTTTAATAGAGCATGAGATCAATTCTTTTATTCAGTTTATGGGTATTAATTTCATAACAACAATACAATATTGGTTGAATGACCTAACCTGCTTTCTAACAAAGTAGTTACTGCCATGGTAAAAAACAAGAACTCGAATTTCGCATTTGTGGGTTGTTGGGACAGTATTAAGTTAAAAAGAAAACTTGAAGTCAGTTGTATATTACTATTGTCTAATTCACATTTTATAAACAACACTTGATTTTCAGTTATTTTCGCGCATTTTACTTTGCTCTCACTGCAGAATTTAATATAATTGTACCAGCACTGCAGAACTGACATTAATAGCAGTCATTGGTTGTGGAGGGGCGACCTGTGGGTTAATGCCCTCAGTGCTCTAAACTTGACATAAGCAACACCTGTGAGGCAGTTGTTTAATGTAAGACTCCCAATTCCCACATGGAATGCCTGAGGCCTGGGGCCTCTGTGGTAAGCCTTCATTTCCCAGAAGGAACACGATGGAATGCAGCAAAGCGCTGACCATGCTGTAATTCCTGGAGGGATGATGTGAGCATTCATGGAATGAACTCTTCAGAGGGGTCAAGGCCACATAGAATGGCAACTGCTCTCATACTTAAAGCATAGTTTATCACACGATTTCGGTTGTAAACGTTGAATAATGAAATAATGTAATTTAACTAACGGGCACGAGAGCTGTTGCAGTTGTTTAGATATTTTACATGAGTGTAGTTTATCAATAGGTTTGTGTTTCACATGTCAATCCATAACAACTGTTGGGATTGTTTACATTGTTCAAGCAAGCGTTGTGTATTATGCAAATGAACTGAATTATCTGTTATACATACGTACTTGCATATATCTTTACATCATTACTATGTTATCCATCTGATCAGGACAGAGTGCACATTATTTACATGGATCAAGTAGTTTCCATTAATTATTCTTTGCTACTCTTGAAATGTTGTTTGTGGATGTTTAATGATAACTTTTAACTCCACAGAATACTAAATAAGTGCTAAAAGACCGAAGTAGTAACTTTTATTTACTATTAAATGAGCATTGAAAGTACTAATAAGCTTACATTTTTAAACTCTGCCATTTGTTCATGTAACTCAAGCACCATTACAGAGTTTTAGCATAAGAAAGGTTATTTCTCATTTAATCGAATAATAATTCAAAATTAATCAGTCAAGGTCATTATTTCTTACTTTAATGAGAATGTGAAACTGTTTAAATGATTACAGAAGCATTAAAATTTCAGTTACCACATCTATTGTACAGTATTTGCCAATGTAAGTAATAATTTACAGTAGATGTTTTTATGGTGAAAGCATTCCTTATTTAAATGACATTAATGCTATATACAAAAGAAAGGATCATTATTGACTTTAAATTTCAAGCAATTACTGATTAATGCTGCAACATTAATGAAACTGCACAAAAACTAGAGTGTACAAAGGTATGCTGTTATATTGTTGAAAGAATCTGTTATCATGATAGAAATTATTGTCATTAATTCGGTCAGTTTAATACTCATTAGAGAATTTATTATTCTTGTTTTGACTTTAGTGCACACCTATGCTCTATGTCTGAAAGTAATTTAAATGTGTGTGATTCAAGGTAGTTTTGGGTTTCTGTTGTGTTAGAAAATATGTTAAAGATATCCCAATACTGTGTCAGTACAAGTGTACAGAGAGCAGGTTTGACTAAAGTTGAATTATTCATTATAATTCTTGGTTTAAAACTAAATTGTAGCATGCTGCAAATGCAGTCTATTATCTTCAAAAGGTGGCTAATAACTAATATAATAATACCTCTTGGAACTTTATTTCAAAATAGGTAAAGTAAATTTTGTAGAGACTGTTTTGTTCAAATACATGAATCTTAGTGCAGTCACTTTTTATTAGTGAATGTGGAATTGATTAAGGCGTAATTAGACTAGGGACTGTTTTTTATAAGGTTGTAGTATTTCTACTTGAAATAATATAACCTAGGTTCGACTCTCTGATTTAGAATAGATTCATTTTGGGAGTATTAAAGTATTTGTGAGAAGAAAGCAACATCCAGTGTTATTGTCTGCTAAGTAATTACACAGTCAAATCACAAAATCCTCTCTGAGGGGCACATTTCTGTGTAGTAAACATCGAGTAGTGTGTAGGTGTGGTGAATTGGAGTACACCATATTGCTTGATGACTGCCATCCTATAAACCACTCTGCACTAAACAAGTGCATCACAAAGTGATATATATTAATACACAAGTCCACATTGAAACATGAAACATTTATTACACATAGTTGTGCTGCACATATAACATTTCATGTATGGTTTTGTTACAGATATTATTTTTAGAATTGCAATCTTTTACCACTTCTGCAAGGCCAGCTTCTTTCTTCCGTTAAACTATTTTCTTAAAGGTTTCTGGCGTCCTTAGCATAATTAACTTTCTTCTTTTAGTTTCTTAGAGGTGTACCATATTTTTTCTTTCTTTGAGTATCCAATTCCATGTGTTATTGACAATCTGTTTTCATATAGCTTCGAGGAGCACATACAACAATTTACGTTTTAATTGAATTTCGACTATTGTTCACACATATTTCTTTGATCCTACAATTGCCTAGATAGTCCACTCTAAAAACGCTATAACTCTAACACCAAAAGTCCATTTCTAAAGAGTTTGTCTCATCTATTAAACATTCACATTCTGATTCATATGTGGTAATATTTTTTACTAAAATAATATTTTATGAAGTGCTTCGTATTTTTTGTTTAGTTCTTTGTTAGTAAAATTCTGTTGAGTTTTCTTTTACCGTGGACATTGTAAGTATGTACATGTTTCTGCATTTAACTTCCAGGTGACAGAAAACTTTGTATCCATTTACTTTTGCTAAATTTTTAAGTCAACATGAAGATACGTCTTGGACTGACAAAGTGACATGATACATTTCTTATACTGTACTTCAGGTTTTCGGAACATTATTCGTATTCCTCTCTGGCCGAAATTTCTGCTTGATAAAAGAGAGAATACGAAACGTCATTTCCCCCAACGAAACAGATCAAAACAATTAGGGAATCAGTTGTGATAGGTAGTGTCTGAAGTAGTGTCATCAGCAGAAGGAACTAAAATGGTTCGTCGTCTATTCGTCGGTTATATGGCGCGGAGACAACAACATTACAGCAACCGAGAAAGTGGTCGTTTGCCAAGTCATATCACAAGAATCCCTGGTCTCTCACTTGGAGGTGGGACTCCATCACCTCCAAAGGTCTGAGGCATTTTGCTTTGATTGCTGCCAGCATCTTATTGAAGTACCTGGGAAGCAGGTTGTTAAATGTACTTGGCCAGGGCTCCAATGGGTTTTACCCATAATGGTTGAGAGACGAACTGGTGGATTTGATAGTCTTTGCCCTCTGAGCACAAAGATGACCACGACTCAAATATGTCCGAAATGCCTAAATTTATTCCAAATTAACTGGTATCCCAACTGTCAGGAACACTTACTTGGTCGTTGATAGGCTGCCTGTGGTTCGTGAACTAGGGCATGTCTAAAGGAACCCACACCATGAACGTAACAGAAAGTTGCTACAGCAGTGGATGGAGGGGGGTGGTCTTAACTTGTGTTCACTCTACCAAACGAATTGCACAAGTAGTTGGGTTCAGAAACCAGTGCAATAAGCATGTAGTGCAATGCAACAACAAGTTGACCTACCTGAATCTATGGCATGGAGAGTGACAGAAAGCTTGTATGCGGGACAAACACATAGGGAGGTGGCTGCAGCTATTGGAGTGTCCTTAAGTGTAATTTCCAGGACCTGGACGCTTTTTCAGACAGCAGGAACCGTTAAAAGAAGAACAGTTATGAAAAACCCCTCCACAAAGGCAGAACAGATGAGGACTATTCACTTACCATGTTGTTTAGTGTTAAAACCACCTAGGCGCAAGTGATTAAAAGTCATACGTGTGGTGAACTGATCTGTCGTCGTATATGTGAAGAATAGTATTTCTATTTGTCCTCATTTATTTACGTTCACGACCGACTGCGACAATACAGTGTCTGAATACTAATAAATCCGAATACTAATAAAAGTTATATCCGCAGCAAACATCCGCTTGATGATGAAAAATTTACGGGATGTTTCAGCATTTTATACTTTGTTCGTAATGTAACTGTCTGTGAAGAAAATAATGGATTTTAATAAATGTGTAATACCTTACCATCGACGAAAATAGAAAGAATAATGTTGCCACAACGTTCTTCTACTCATATCTTAATGTTAGGCTTGTCATGTGTAATTTAAAGCTAACTTTATCAAATCTAAACTGATGAAATAAAATATTATTTATTTTAATCATCTGATATAGATTGTCTCATTTTCTGTATATGAAATTTAAATATTATAGTGAGGACAGATTACTACTCACCGCAAAGACGTGGCGACGAGCTGCGACAGGCACATACAAAAGACACACACATACAACACATTCGCTATCGGCCATGGCCTTCTTCAGAAATAGAGCACTCACGCAATCACACAGGCACACAACACAATCATACAACCATCACCTCCGACTGCCACACTTCGAATCACGCTCTGCAGAGCGTGATTCGAAGTGTGGCAGTCGGAGGTGATGGTTGTATGACTGTGTTGTGTGCCTGTGTGATTGCGTGAGTGCTCTATTTCTGAAGAAGGCCATGGCCGATAGCTGAATGTGTTGTATGTGTGTGTCTTTTGTATGTGCCTGTCGCAGCTCGTCGCCACGTCTTTGCGGTGAGTAGTAATCTGTCCTCACTATATTATTTATTCCAACCTGGACTTTCCATTATTATATGAAATTTAAATATCTCATTTATAACTATAAAAATCGTATCAAAGAAACATGGCATCTCAATAAAAATTGTTTTGACAAATCCCTTTAATTCATTGTCAGTAGCAGAGGCTTTACGTTTTCTACTTATTACCTAGATATATCAAATAAAACTTATAATAATGTTTATTTTTTCATATTTTATTTGGTCTTCGACACAAACTATTGATACTATAGTTATAAAAGTAATTGTAAGTCTGCAAGTGTTATGATTACACTATCTGGAGTAATTAAGGCAGCGTGTTCCATTTATTTAGTAGCAGTAGTAGGAAAAAATGTTAGTACAAGTTACTGTGCAATTTTCTGCAAAATAGGAATGTTCAATCTTAAGCTATAGATATCAATAAAATATCAAAATGAAACTTTTTATTTACTGTTTAAAGGAAAGAATATTGGATTTTCTAGGTTTCCAAGTACAGAATACTGCACTTGTAATACAAACATTCTGAAGAAAGGTCATTTACAAAACTGAGTTGGACCAAACATGATATTCATTCAAAAATTAAGGAAAATAAGCTATTTTAACAACTTGAGAAAGATACAAACTGGATTTATAGTGATACTTTAGATTAATTTAAAAAATTTCTAATTAAATGTACTGGTATTTGTTGTTATAATTGTTTGTCAGTAATGTAAATGCACCATTCCCTATCAGTTTTATGGGCTATAAAATATACGTTTGTTTTGGCAACATCATCCTCCTCTGGATAATTATACATTTCAGACATCACTGATTTCAGAAATTTCACAAGAATTTTCCAACATAACACCATTTTTGGTAATACATTCTGTAGTAGGCCCACATACTTTTCAAAATCTTCTCAAGTGGCATTTGTTTTAATTTGATCACCTCCAGTATCACAGTATAATGAGAAGCATAAATAAAGAATGGGATATCACCCTTCGGCTTTAACTAATGATGCCAAAGATGATGTACCCAATTTTCATTACAGTGTAATTTACATTGCAAATGATCAATTGGCCAAATGATTTGTATTTTTAAATTAAAACATGGGGATCAGTAGGTAGGTGTGTAAACACAAATGAATCATCTTACATCGTAAACAGTAATGGTATATTCTTAAGATATGATGTATTGTCCACAGCCGCAGCATGGTATCCTATTCTTCAGCTGGCCCTAATGAAGGCCATATTAACACTGGAATCGCCATAAACAGCTTACCTATTTGAAACTGAAAAGCTGCTATTAATTATGTCTGAACCTTTTGGAACATTACCTTTCTTCTTCTTTATCTTCTTACTCAAAGACTCTCTGATGAAAATTTTGAAGGACTTGTTAGAAAGAGTAGTACAAGCAGTGGCAGACTAAGGGAGGGGAAGAGGGGTGGACTGCCCTGGGCCTCTCGTCTTGGGGCGGGGGGGGGGGAATCCGAATATCTCGAAAGCACCCTTTTCTTTCTCTTTAAGCGCCCTTGGCCTGCACATGTCAAAACCTATTTTTTTAGACTGTCCCATGCCTGTCGTCCTGGAGGACCTCCAAATCTCAAAAGTCATTTTTCATAGTAGTTCACGAATTTCCAAATAGATTGATGCCCCATTTTATTTTGCTGCCGCCCGGAGCGTCCAACAGCCTTAGTCTGCCACTGAGTACAAGAACTATTTGGAGAGGTACCTAGGCAGAATTCGTTTGAGGACTTAGAGAAAGGCGACATTTTATTCAACAAGTACTCTTAATTGTTACAGAAAAATCAGTAGAGGTAGATAACAAGATTTAATTATTTGGTGTTATGGGATTGTCATAAATGGATAGAGAAATTGTATGTGAAGTGTAAAAATTTTCTTAATTGTGTTTGTTGAACCTAGCAATAGCCCATGAATCATACTCTTCCTTTGGAGAATGTAGTCTGTTTAAAAGATATAAGCCCAGACATTTAAATCCAGAAAATAAATTGGATTACTTGTAACTAGTTGTCTACAATTTTCCCACATACTGACCAAACAAATGTTGTGGTAATGAATTCCAGGATTATCCTTATTCCATTGTAGCAGTAGTTTCTTCTACATGTTGCATTGGTCTACAACATGGTCAAAGTATGAGCTGAATGATGTTGCTTAAATTTGATGGTAATTAGACCAAGACATAATTCTTAACTGTCAGACACATTCACATGGGAACAATAGCCATCACAGAACAGAACAGTTTTCTGTTTGTGCTGGCTGTGAATTTAGTACCAAGATAACTGTCATCAGGCCACTGAAAGAGCTCTGCACTAAGATGTTAAAATAATGAATGAGGTATTAAGGCTCCAGCCCCACTTCAGGAAAGTTGAGCACTCCTTCCCTGCCCCTGCAATGTTTTTCGAAACCCTCTTCTTCCCTTTCTCTACAATCTTTGCATCATGTGTGATGGCAGTTTAATAACAGTTTTTTAAGGAATCCTTCCAAATCTCTGCTTCTTATTTTGTTGTCTTCAAAAGTCGACAAAAATATTGATGACTCTGTTTTTGATGAAAGGGCGTGCATCAAGGACTGGAACACACAAACAGTTGGACCCATCTGTAATTAACCCACCTAATATGTGCCACTATTTTGTATAAATGAAATTCAGCTATTGGATGAATGTAAGAGCATTACTAGACAACTGAGTAACTGATTTTGTGTGTTTTCTCATAATTGTTAGTACAAGGTTTGTACAAAATAAAAAAATAGAATACTTGCCTGGAAAGTAGAAAAAAATTGGGAAAAACTGAAATGGCTTTTTTTCTAGATTGTAGTCAGATCCTTTCATCCAAATGCGACAAAATTTTGCGGATTTTATGTTCAAAAGAAGAGGAACTGCACTGTCTATGTATTATTTCATATAGTGTGTGACACGGGGTATTTTACAACACACTCGCACATTAATGTACAGTTTTATTTTGCACACTTGTCCTTCACAACAAGGTCACAGTAACCACAATATTTTGTATGGTGCAAGGTGGATGGTACTTTACAAGAGGCTTCAAATATCGAGTTTTATTTCGATATTGATTTAATCTTGCACACTTGACCTTCACAACAAGAAAAACATCATTGTCTACATAAGATTTCGTACAGTGCTTGGTGAAGGGTACCTTATTTAACACCTCAGCCACGTTTGATCAATCGCTATGAAACGTAGCATAACTGAAGACCGGGATACCACCTGTCAGCTTTAACCCATGATATCATCAGCATACGTGATAATATCTGAATACTTACATACTGTAGATAATAAATAATTTGTGGTTATCTTCGTAAATTACAGCTTACAATGACAGAATGTACTATCGATTATTGATCTCAGCCCAAAAATTCGCGACTTTGGAGATCAGTTGCGGGTAAAAAGACAGTCTCTCTGTTGACCTGAACCTCACTATTAGAGTGAAGCTACAGATCACTTTTTAATTACAGAATCTATAATGTATGTTCTGCTTGTGAACAAACTATCGTCCTTAACTCAGCCACCACATAATTACGCCGGTAAAAGTTTACATATCGTTCCAGTGTAGTAGTGTGCTGATGTTGGCGACTTTTGAATGTTCTTGGAAAACTCTCACATAGAATGAGAGGGAATTATTCTTCGTATTGACCCTTAAATAAATTATTAACGCTGTTTCTGCTCTGTGGTGGACAGATTCTTGTATGTACCCTTGTTCGGTTATTAAATTAATTATTCTCATAAGGCGAACGTTTTGTTGCCACCATTAGCACTTTACTCTACCGAGACGGTAAGTAAAATCTAGCCAGCTACAAACACGCACGCTAACCACAATAGAGGTCAAAGCCGACGGGCGGTATCTACATCTTTGGATGAGCCGCACTTACAACGCTCTGGTTTTTGCATCAATTTTACTTCGCATGGCATTAATTTATAGACATTCTCTAATCCTACAAACTTGTCCCGATATCTATAACTTTCATCATGAACTGCATGAATGGTGACGTTCATTTTAGAAGCGTCACCCTAAACACTTCAGGGTCACAGGTTCTTTCACGTCTTGTGATGACAAATCAACGTCTGGCTCACAACCACGCGTTTTCCTGTCGCTACTCGATAATTCAAATCAGACTGATAGATGCGAGCTCAAACTACTGTAGTAAGCTTTTGCTGTTTCTCGCCAGGAAGCGCTGCTGAATACAAGTCACATGCCCAAAGGCTCAGCCTCCTTCTGCCCTTGCGGAGGGGATGTGGCAAAACAGCACTGAGTTTAGATTCTCGGTTCCCTGATATGGAGGTGGATTTGATTGATTCATTGATTTTCTCAGGAAAGCCAAAACAGTCTTGGTCCAACCCGCCACTGCCCGCACCGAAACTAAGTTTATTGTGCGGTATTGCTCTCTGTATATCTAGTAGAGCCAAACAATGCCCTTGAACAGTGCAAGGAGTCCCTTTACCAGTTCTTTATTAGACACAATTTCTTCGGGTCTGATTGTCCCAAATGTTCTGCGCCTTTTACTCTCCAATGCAATGCGTTCGAAGATTAGATGTGATGCAGTTTCATCACTGTCATCGCAGATCCTACATATAGGGTCCTCTTCTGTTATTCCCATTGTATGTAGATGTTTTTGAAATTCCCATGGCCTGTCAGGAATCCAACCATGAGTCTAATCTCTCTCCTGTTCAGGCCCACGATTGCAGAACTTCTTTTTAAAACATGGCTTTGGCATCATTACCTTGCCATGTTTTTGTTGATAGACTTTGGTCCAATATTCTACATGCTGTCTTCTGAGACAGTCACGTAGCTCCAATTTGATCATTGTCTTGGTGATTGTCAGGACAGGTTCCGGTCCAATAAATGGAGTCTCTGCCCCCATCCTGGCTAATCTGTCGGCATGTTCGTTGCCACTGATCCCCGAGTGGCCAGGGACCCACAATAGCTTTACTCTATTGATTCGCCTAGCTCCACCAGAACCCTGTGACATTCTGCAACAATTTTAGATCTTGTTGCAGGAGCTGCCAGTGATCTCAGGGCTGCCTGGCTGTCTGAATAGATATAGATGTATCGGTCTTTGTAGCACCTACGCAAATTCTCCTCCACACACGCCCTGATGACAGTGATTTCGGCCTGGAATACAGAGGCCAGTTTCCCTAGAGAGGTGACGCCCTCCAGTCTTGACTGCACCCCATATACCCCGGCCCCAACGCCTTAGTCTGATTTTGACCCGTCAGTGAACCAGCCAATATCCCCCGTATGGTGTCGAACTATTTTCTCCCACTACTCCCTACTGCCAATTGTTATATTGAGAGGGTGGAGGTGGAACTCTGAATAATACTGCTTTTGTGAAATAAATGGAAGAATGTTGTGGAAGTAGGTTCCCTATGGAGTTCATAATGGCGCTTTGACTGCTCAGAGGTGTAGAGACGAGATCCTTCGACCGGTTATCGTGGTTTAAGCTAGAGCCATACGAGATGAGTCCTTTATGGTGTATGATAACGCTCGTCTCCTCAAAGCTACATTGGTAGACAACGTGCTTGAAGCTGAGGGAATTGAAGGAATGGAGTGGTCAGATTGTAAACCTGACTTAAACCCGATAGAGCAAGTCTGCGAAGCATTCTGCAGACGCATTGCTGCTAGACCAGTACCTACCCCAGCGGTTGCAGAGCTGTATATTGTACTCATGGAAGAATGTCCAAATATTCGTCATGATCTGATTGAGAACCTCATTGTGGCCATGGAATGCAGGTGGTGCAACTGTACTGGTTGTCTGAAATGATCACACACCGATTAGAGGCCTAGGAGAATGACTTTTTCACTATTATGATAGCCCCAATATGCCTCGCTCTAAGTAAAGTATTGAGACAGCGAAATATTGTACTGTGTCACACACAGAATACAGTTGTAACCAATATGTGGATAAAGTACGTTACCGTATGTATATTGTGCATGATATCTCAGCTGATCCTCCAAAATTTTTCTAGCAGTGTGTGTCCATATTACTACAGTTCAGTGTCAGTTACGAAACAGTCTCATCATTTGAATAAAGCGCATTGAACTGCAGCCTTGCCATACCGGAAATTTAGAAGATTTATTTGAAATGAGGTCTATAAGACGGGACTCCTAAGACAAAAATATTTTATGTTTCTTTTCGTTTCAGGTCTGGAACTAACAGACATCAAGCACCGTGCAGCAGTCAACCGTTACAACTCGTGTAGCATGGCGATTGGAATGATGTCTTCTGGCTTGGTGTCATGGGCATATCCCAACTGGAACTATTTCGTGACCTTTGCAGCTCTCTGCAGTGTGGCGCTTTTGTTTTTCTTCAGGTGATACATGAAATACAAATCATACAAAGCAAACTGAACGGTTATTCCGTCTGATGAGTAAGTATCAATAAAATGTGCAGTCTGCGAGTATGTAGGCAAAGATTTCTTGATACTGTGAATTTGCCAGAAGGTTACTTCTCAAGACCGAAACTGCAGAACCATGCGATGGGAAGCGCAAAGCCACGTTAATGGCGTCAGTCGACTAGCATCATTCAGAGACGAGCTCACAGAAACTATTTATGGCTTCACTTAAAACCGTGTCATTCCGTTCCAGAACTTGATAAGCGTCAAGATTCCGTTACCAAATACATTATTTTCTATTCTAATTATGTAGAAAAACACATAGCCGAAGTGTAGTGGCTTGCGTGCCTCAACGATGAAGATAACCGTACCGTAGGTGCAACCACACCGAAGGGGTATCTGTGGAGAGGCCAGACAAACGTGTGGTCGCTGAAGAGGGGCAGCAGCCTTTTCAGTAGTTACAGGGGCAACAGTCTGGATGATTGACTGAGCTGGCCTTGTAACATCAGCTAACATGGCTTTGCCATGCAGTTACTGTGAACGGCTGAAAGGAAGGGGAAACTACAGTCGTTACTTCTCCCAAGGACATGCAGCTCTACTGTATGACTATATGATGATGGCGTCTTCTTGGGTAAAATATTCCAGAGGTAAAATAGTCCCCTATTCGGATCTCCAGGCGGGGACTACTCAGGAGGATGTTGTCATCAAGAAAAACAAAATAGGCAATCTACGGGTCGGAGCGTAGAATGTTCTAACCCTTAATCGCGTAGGTAAGCTAGAAAATTTGAAAAGAGAAATGGATAGGTTAAAGTTAGATATGGTAGGGATTAGTGAAGTTCGGTGTCAGGATGAACAAGATTTTTGGTCAGGTGAGTACAGGGTTATCAATACAAAATCAGTTGGTGGTAACGCAGGAGTAGGTCTGATAATGAATAAGAAAATAGGAATATGGGTAAGTTACTATGAACAGCATAGTGAACGCATTATAATAGTAAAGGAAGACACGAAACGAACAACGACTACAGTAGTGCAAGTTTATATGCCAACTAGCACGGACGACGATGAAGATATCGAAAAAATGTATGAGGAGATAAAAGAAATCATTCAGAAAGTTAAGGGAGACGAAAACTTGATTGTGATGGGGGACTGGAACTCGGTAGTAGGAAAGGGAAGAGAAGGAAATGTAGTAGGTGAATATGGTCTGGGAAAAAGAAATGAAAGAGGAGATCGCTTGGTAGAATTTTGCGCAGAGCACAATTTAATGATCACCAACACTTGGTTTAATCATCATGAAAGAAGGCTGGATACATGGAAGAGACCAGGAGACACTGTAAGGTACCAAATTGACTTTATAATGACAGATATAGACTCTGACCATAACTTATTGCTTATGAACTGCAGATTAAAACTTCAGAGACTGCAGAAAGATAGAAAGGTTGGGAGATGGAACCTGGACAATTGAAGGAACCAGAGATGGTTGAAAGATTCAGAGGGAGTATTAGGCAAGGATTGGCGGAAATGGGGGAAAGTAATACAGTAGAAGAAGAATGGGTAGTTCTGAGAAATAGGGTAGTAAAGGCTGCAGAGGATCATACAGGCAGAAGGACAAGGCGTAAATGAAATCCCTGGATAACACAGGATATACTTAACCTAATTGATGAGAGGAGGAAATATAAAAATTCAGCGAGTGAAACAGGAAAAACGGAGTACAAACGTCGGAAAAATGAGATTGACAGGAAGTGCAGACTGGCTAAGCAGGAGTGGCTAGAAGACAAATGCAGAACCATAGAAGAATGCATAACTAGGGGAAAGATAGGTACCACCCACAGGAAAATAAAAGAGATATTTGGAGACAAGAAAATCAGCTGTATGAATACAAGAACTTAGATGGAAAACCAGAACTAAGCAAAGAGGGGAAAGCTGAACTGTGGATGGAATATATGGCGGGCCTATACAAAGGAAATAAACCGGAAGGCAGTAATCTAGAAATGGAAGACGAAGTGGAGGAAGATGAGATAGGAAGAATTTGACAGAGCGCTGAAGGACTTGAGTCGAAACAAGGCCCCTGGATTAGATGATATTCCGTCTGAACTGCTGATGTCGTTAGGAGAGCCAGTCATGAAAAATTTGTATCACCTGGTATGCAAGGTGTATGAGACAAGGGAAACTCTCCGACTTCAAGAAGAATATTGTAATTCCAATTCCAAAACAAGCAAGTGCAGACAAGTGTGAAAATTACAGACCTATCAGTTTAATAAGTTATAGGTGCAAAATACTAACACGAATTATTTACAGACGAATGGAAAAACTTGTGGCATCCGAGCTCGGAGAAGATCAGTTTGGATTTAGGAAAAATGTAAGAACACGGGAGGCAATAGTCACATGACGACTTATCTTAGAAGATAGGCTAAGGAAAGGGAAACCTAGGTTTTTAGCGTTTGTCGATTTGAAGAAAGCTTTTGACAATGTCGACTGGAATATACTCTTCCAAATTCTGAAGGTATCAGGGGTAAAATATAGGGAGCGAAGAGTTATATTCAACCTATACAAAAACCAGACAGCGGTTAATAGAGTCGAAGGGCAAGAAAGGGACGCAGAGGTTGGGAAGGGAGTAAGACAGGTTTGTAACCTTTCCCCAATGTTGTTCAATCTGAACACTGAGCAAGCAGTGAAGGAATGTAAGGAGAAATTTGGAGAGGGCATTAAAGTGCAGGGAGAAGAAATAAAAACATTGCGGTTTGCTGATGACATAGTAATTCTGTCAGAGACCGCAAAAGATCTGGAAGGTCAATTGAATGGGATGGAAAGTGTCTTGAAAGGAAGATATAAGATAAACATTAACAAGAGTAAAACGAAGGTAATGGAAAGCAATGTCAGAAAATCAGGTGATGCTGAAGGAATTAGATTAGGTAATGAGACAATAAAAGTAGTAGATGAATTTTGTTATTTGGGTAGCAAGATAACTTCTGATGGTCGAAGTAAAGATGATATAAAATGCAGAATGGCTATGGGAAGAAAAGCGTTTCTAAAGAAGTGAAACTTGTTAACACCCAATATTAATTTAAATGTTAGGAATATTGTAAATGCGACATAAAGTCACTGAGGAGGCAGGCGACCATGATGAAATGACTAGGTAGTACTGCTAACCAGCTTCACAGCAGTACTACCTAGTCAAATGTTAGGAAGTCCTTCCTGAAAGCATTTGTCTGGAGTGTAGCATTGTATGGCAGTGAAACATGGACGATAAAGAGTTCAGATAAAAAGAAGCTTTTGAAATGTGGTGCTACAGACGAATGATGAAAATAAGATGGGTAGATCACATAACTAATGAGGGGGTACTTAACCGAATCGGGGAGAAAAGGGGTGTCTCGCATATCCTTACTAAGAGAAGGGATAGATTGGTGGGACACATTCTGAGACAGCAAGTAATTGTCAACTTAGCATTAGAAGGAAGCGTGTGGGGTAAAAATCGTAGAGGGAGACCGAGGGACGAATATAGTAAGCAGATTCAAAAGGTTGTAGATTGCCGAACGTATTCTCAGATAAAGTTACTTGCACAGGACAGGGTAGCGTGGAGAGCTGCATCAAACCAGTCTGTGGTCTGGTTGTCAGCGAGAAAAAGTATTATAAATTTTTGAAATTATGTTTGTTATATTTCTTTTAATTTATTTATTTTTGCAAGTCGCTAAGCACTCTTATTCCCATGAACCATGATGTGTATGTCGTTCTTACCCCTACGAAAATTGTTACCTCATGGTAAGGAATATATGCACCAAATTTGGTTGAAATTGTTTTAGTGGGACATGGGAAACACTGTCGCATGATGTAGAAGTTTTTCCCGTATGTCATTGTTTATGACGTCATATCTCCTGAACTGTGTGTTGTACGGTAACCATTACATCGACGGGGACCGTCCTCTTGGATTGTAGGTCATGAGTGCGAAATTTCATCAAGATTGGAATAAAACTGGTGATTGGTATACAACACACAAATACATTACTCTATGTATAAAGATCAGCTATTGATGTGTGTGAACAGTATTGTAACTGCATGTTCATCAGAATGTATTAAGCATTTTTAGAATAAACATTCTTAGTAAATTGTGGATTAGAGCACCAATATTCCCAAAGTCTCTTCAAGAAATGCAGTGGAATACAAGCGAGAGGATGATGACGATAGTGATTGTCTTGCTGAACGTTATGTTCTTTCTAATGAACAGAAAAATGGTGCCACTTCATGTGGAAGGAAAATCTAATTAATGGATTTCTTTACACGAAAAATTTCGCCTCATTCTGCGCACGTCCACTACATGCATCCACTAATATGTCAAGGTTTCCTTGTCTGTTCGCGACAATTTCTAAGTCTCAATGTAAACAAGTCTTGAAGGAGTGTATCACTATCATGATACACTTAGTAGGAGGACAGTGGCCGTTCTAGACGGACTTAAACCCTACTGGTTATAACTGGTTCGGTCATTGACCGCTACCCAGAGGTCATCCTTCCAGGAATTATGCTATGGTCAGCACTTTGCTGCATTCCATCACATTCCTTCTGGGAATCTGATGGCACAATTGCATCAGTATTTCTATACAAGTGTGCATTCCATCATGTTCCTTCTTGGAATTGACGGCTTCCGTCAGAGGGCCCACCCCACCCCACCCCCAGGCCATTAATGTCAGTTATGCAGTGCAAGCACATTAATGTTTTTATATCTTTGTGGTCAATAATCTGACCAAGGTTAGAGCACAAGAGGGCAATACCCTCAGGTCCCCCCTCCCCAACCAATGACTGCTATTAATCTTAGCTCTGCAGTGCAAGCACAAATTATAATAAACAATTGCTAACCATGTCAAGGTTAGAGCACTGGGGCATTAGCCCCCAGGACTCAGGGTTGGACGCTGAGAGCTTTTACCTCCAGCCTAACGTGTCCTAACTGCCCGCCCTATGAGAGTTTGGGCAGATTAAAGCGTTTCTTTTTCCTTTGTTGTCATTTCATTCCTTAATACAGGGCGGGCTGTCAGCGCTCACAGGCGCTCTTCAGCTTATAGAATTTAAAAACATGACGTAAAAGAACAATTACAGCATATAAAAGGCAATTAAAAGTGGGAGATAAATTACATATAAAACATGGAGAATTCAACTGGAGAGACAGAAACTGCTGATAATGGAGTAAAACATTGAAGTCTTTAAAAACATTGAAATGGCGAAGATAGGCGATGATAATAACAAACTACTGGAGATGCGGTGGCACATGACATAAACACAGATAATTGAAATAACACAGGTTGGCCGTCCACTGATGAGTAAAAACAAGAAACACGAAGAGACACCACTCATTTGGAGATACACACAATTTAAAACTGAAAGTGTCGGCTATGGGTGGGCCGTTCACAGTTGAATAAAACGATGCACTAAAAGATGAACCACACACACAAAAGTTGAGATTTCAGCGATGGTTTGGCAGTGCACAATACTTAAAAATAAAATAATAAAAAGAACAACAGTGTATTAGATGATGGAGCACTCACAAGGAGAAAGGTGAGACGTTGTGGAAAGGGGGATAAGAGGGGGAGAGAAAGGGTGGGGAGGAGCAACAGGGCGAGTGGGGAAGGGATTGGGGGTGGGGGGGGAGAACGTCCCAGGAAGACATGGGGAGGGATGTGAGGGGAGCAGTCGGATGGACAGCTGGGTGAAATGAGGAGGGGAAAAGGGGGAGGAAGGGAGGGATAGTCGGGGCCCTCAGGAAGAGAAGGGGGAGAGGGAGCGAGGGGAAGGATCACAGCTGGTATGAAGGGTAGCATCAGTCCAGACGATATCATCCGGGAAGGGGAGGGTACGGAAATTGCCAAGGGAAAGGATCCGGAAGGTGATTAAAGCACTGAAGAGAACAGACACAGAGCAAAGAATTTGAAGTAAAACATTCAGAATTAAAACTACCACGGTGGTTTAAATCACATAGAAATAGAAGTTAAAAATCCAGGGTGGTTAGAAATGACATTGGTGGAGCACACTACTCGATGATGAAGACACTGCTTAAAACATACGGCAACACCTAATATTCTGCCTGAT